>PVLA01000108.1:0-600000 GCA_004027455.1 Hydrochoerus hydrochaeris
CTTCCCTTCCCTTCCCTTCCCTTCCCTTTCTCTTCCCTTTCTTTCTCCTCCCCTCCCCTCTCCTTTCCTCTCTCTCTCTTTCTCTCTCAAGCTAGGGTCTCACTATACAGTCTAGGCTAGACTTGAACTTATTCTGTAGCCCAGGTGATCCTCCTGTCTCGGCCTCCCCAAGTGCTGGGGTCACAGGTGTGCACTAACACACTGTATCATTATTTTGAAGAGAGAGCTAAGGAAGAGCCAGCAATGGAAACCAAAGGACAGGGGCTGGGAATTTAGCTCAGTGGCCTAAGTGCCTGCCTGGCAAGCGCAAGGTCGAGAGTTCGATCTCCAGTACCAAAAAACAAAAAACCTCAAACAAACCCAGTCTGGGGAGGAGCGGGAGGAGCCCAGGCGATCCGGCCTTTTGATTCTCGGGAGAGGGAAGAGCGGTCTGGAAGATACACTGCGCGCTGCGAGTGTGGACTGCGTAGACTGCGGGGTGGGGGAGGTGACGGTGCGGGCTGTGGAGGAAGAGGAGTGAGGCTGAACACAGCTGGGGGTGAACCCGGAGCCTTGGCCTAAGAGAGCCCCTTCTGTCTTGTCACCGTCCCCGAAGGTTGATAACTGTAATCCCTTGGAGAAGCCGCTGGAACGCTAGTGAGTTCATTCCAATCTACCACTTCCAGTGCAACCCAAGGCCAGAAGAAAGACACTAAGACACGTGTGCAGTTGTGGGGAGCCAAGGGGTCCTACGGCCAGCCAAGGTGCTGTTCAGTGGAACAAAGGCCACACCCAGGGCTCAACCCCATTTTCATTAATTCTCCATGAGGGGTGTGGCTCGGGGGATGAGTGACAACGGGAGTGGCCGGAAATAAGTGACCGACTGCAGTGAGCTGGGCTAGGTAGGTCAGGTCACCTCTGGGATATGATATGCCTAAGGCAAGAAATGCAGAGAGAGCGATCTGCATAACACAGCTGAGGCAGTGTCTAATGACGGGGGTCAGTGCTGCAGTCCTGATGTATAATCCTGTTTGCCCTGGGAAGTCACAGCTCCTTTCTCCAAGCTGGTCCCTGCCGACAGCCTGGAGCACCTCTCTCCATCCTGCCCCGCTCAGCCGCGTACTTGGGGAAACACTGGGTGGGGTAATTGCTTCAGAGATCACACATCAGCTCCTCAGCCAGCCCAATTTACATTGCTTAAAGCCAACTGAAGCCACAAAGAAATAGCCTAGACTGTTGTGTACCTAGCAATACATGGAGATAGAGCCAAGTTTATCCAGAATGGAGATAGTTGCTCCTCCCCACATTAGCCCTGAGCTACATCCCCAGCCCTTTATTTTTTATTTTGAAACGGGTCTTGCTAAAGTTACCCAGCCTGTGCTCAAACTTTCAATCCTCCTGCCTCAGCCTCCTCAGTTGCTGGAATTACAGGCCTGTACTATTATGCCCAGCTATAAAAATCCACAGCTTTTCAAATCAACAGAACTAATAAACCTAATAGGCAGCTCAGAACTTCACTATAGCACAGGCACAGTCACCAGTGAACAACTTTCAAAATTTAGCAGGAAGTCTATGAAATAAACGATCTTCTTTAGTAAATTATCTGCATTTCCAGTACTCTTTTAAGTAGATCTTTTAGAATATTGTTGTTTCAAGAGGCTAAGAAAGCAGGCTCAAGGTAAAGAAAATTTTAAGCTCAAAGTATAATGTAATGTATTGTTTCAATGAAAGATAAATAACTAAAGTGGAAAGAATTATTAGAACTTGACTCTGAACAAAAATGTAGTATAAGTCATTTATAGGCATAAAAACTCCAAAGAAAACTTTTAGTTATTTACAAGATGTAAAGAGTAAAGTAAAATCCTGCCAATTCTCCAGATAATGCTAGATGGAAATAAAACTGTACTGTGAAACCTCAGTAAAATCTTGATGTACTTATTTGGAATTTGAGACAATTTTGACTAAATCTTGGCAAAAGTTTAACTTTTTACCACTATTAATCAAATTATAGCATAAACTATATTCATAAAGTTCATGTTTAAATTACTTTAGAGAACAAATTATGTTGAAATATCTTGTGCATGCCATGGTAACAATTTATATGTGAATTATAAACATTTTAATCTATCCTCAAAATCATTCTCTTTGGGATCTCTATTTTTGTACTTGCTTGGACTTCAAATAAAACCATTACCTTAAAAAATGATACACAAAAAATGATACATCATCATTCAGAATTTAAATTAATTTCACTAGGTTATATTATTTAGTTGAAATATTTTACATAAAATAATCAGGCATAATTGTCTTACCCTTGTTTAATTTGCCTTCTGTTTTATTTTCCAAAACAAAATAAAATGATAAATAAATCATGATTAAAAATAGTTTATCAAACCAGGTATGATGACATACTCCTATAATCCCAGCTCTTGGGAGGCTGAGGCAGGAAGATCTTTAAAAGTTGGAGACCAGCCTGGGCTACAAAGTGAGTCCAAGGCCAGCCTGAACTACATAGAGAGACCCTCAAAAAGACAAAAAAAACAAACAAAAAAATTATTGGAGAGCCAGGCGTTGTGGTGCATGTCTATAATACAAGTACTCAGAAGGTTAAGGCAGAGGATTGCTTCAAGTTTGAGGCCAGCCTGGGTTATACAGCAAGTTCAAGACCAGCCTGAAATATATAGTGAGACCCTGTCTCAAAAAAACTAAAAAAAAAAAAAAAAAAACCCAAACCAGACTCACAGGTTGCCTCTTTCTAGAAGACAAATGTGTTTCACTAGCTAGTTCAGGCTGGCCTTGAACTTACAGCAATCCTCCTGCCTCAGTCTCCCACATGCTAGAATTACAGATGTGCACCACAACGCCTGGCAATGTTCACTTTATGCTATGACCTTGAGCATCTGTGGATCTGGTATCTCAGGGTGTCCTGATTCTCCCAAATACCTGAAGCAACTTAACTGGCCTTTAGGACAAACAGGGAAATCAGCTCTCAGTCAGAGCTCTCTTCCAAAGATTTGAAATTTGATTAAAATCTAATGAAATAGAAACACCACCCTCCTGCCCCCAAATTTATATATATATATATATACATATATATCCCAAAAGCTGTTTCTTTATCCACAAACGCTGTCCACACAGTTCTCAGGCATAATCGTATCTGGGAGTCAGAGATGCTGCGCTGGGTGCAGGGTGCGCCTGTCAGCCTCTGCACGGGTCAGAAAATTTTCTTGAGCCTTTTAGCAGTACCAGGGCTGTGCCGCCACAGCTGAGTTATTCTCATCCCGTGGAGGGAGCACACAAAGTGACTCCGATGGCCAGGCTGTGGGAGCCAGGGTCCTTTTCAACAAGTTGTACCCCACTTAAGTCTTGACCTTGCAAAGTAGGGCGCTTCCTCCACTCCTGGCTGGAATATAACTGGGTCTCCCAGGACCCCTTTCCATTTCTATCTCCTGGCCCCGCCTGCTTTCTTTTTATCTGTTCATGCTTTCACTGAATGGCAATTGCTGGAAGCTGTTGTTACAAAGGTGAAGACAGGGATGGGGTCTTTCTTTTAAGAGGTTCTATTTGCTGAGTGTGGTGGCTTATGCCTGTAATGCCAGCACCCAGGGAGGCTGAGACAGGAGGATCCCAAGTTCAAGGATGGCCAGGGCAATTTATCACTGAGGCCCTGTTTCCAAGTAAATAACAGCTGAGGATGCAGCTCAGTGCAAAGGCAATGCATTCAATTCCCAGTACCACACACACACACACACACACTCACACACGAAAGAAGGTAAAAAAATAAACACATGTTCCTACTGTGATTATTCTCCAAATGGAGGAGCCTGAAATCATTTAGGGAGCAATATGAATAAGAACAAAGTCTCTCAGAAAGACTTGGCTTTGGAGCCCTGAAAAGAGGGCCAGGCTTCTGCACTTTATAAAAAATATCCCTGGGTTAGGAATGGTGGTACACACCAATAATCCCACCACTCAGAATGCTGAGGCAGGAAGTTTGCTGCAAATTCGAGGCCAGCCTGGGTTATGTAGTGAGATCAAGTTCAGCTTGAATTACATAGCAAGACTTTCCACTTTGCCTTCGTCCTACTCACCGACTGCTTTTCCTTTTCCAGGCTCTATCTGTGCACCTCTCAGGACACTGACCACCTCCCCTTTCTCTCTGGTCCTACAGGTCCTTCCTGCAAAGCTTCCCAAGGAGACACTGACCAAACTGTGATCTTCTGCAGCACAGAGCAGAGCCTTGGCTATAGCAGCAATGTAAGTCATGCTTTTCAGACCAAGAGGTCCGTTTCTACATTCTTTTCAGTCAAACACCGATAAATGCTCTGAGACAATGGAAAAGGAGGGTGGCTTCAGAAGCAGCATGCTAGGCACAGAGCATCATATATGGGAATGTGTGGGGAGACTGGCTGAAGTCCAGCAGAGATGCTGTGGAAGGAGAGAGAAGAGGAAGAAGTAGCGGGGCGGAGGGGCGGCTGGTGAACATCCCGGAACATCCCGGCCACTAGTTGGCAAGAAAGTGCTGAGATCGTCAGAGATTATGGGGTGACAAGAGATGACTGCAAAATCAAAATTCATTATAGTAACAGACATGTTACCATTAACCCCCTCAAAATCCTCTCCCTCAGTGCAAAGGCACCCATCCTATCGCCCTGGCCACTTTCTGCAGCAGCTCTGGAGTCCTCTTTCCTGAGTGTCTTTAGCTGTGTTGTGCTGTCCTGGCTGCCTCAGTGCCCTGAATCAGTTCAAAAACTTCCACTTCTCCTGGTCATTTTGACTTTGAGGAAGAGCCAGAAGTCACACAGTGCCAGACCTGGTGAAAAAGGCGGATGAGGACACACCGTCATATTTTTCAAGGCTGCCTTTCTGTTGGATGGCGCTCCGCAGCAGCAGTCACTGTAGTTTTGGTCATGCCCTATGAAGACACAAAACAGAACTTCCAGAAGTGCTTCAGAAAGTGGCAAGCATGATGGGGTAAGCATACTCAAAGCTGGGAGAGTATTGTGAGGAAGATTCACGGCGACGTGGAAAACATCTTCAGAATGTAAACACACACTGTATTTTGTTTGTTTGTTTTTGTCTTTTTTGAGACAGGGTCTCACTTTGTGGCCCAGGCTGGTCTTGAACTTGCAACAATCCTGCTTCAGTCTCTCAAGTGCTGGAATTACAGGTATGCACCACCATGACTGGATAACACACTGTATTTTTGATTAGCTGTCATATGTGACTCAGCTACCTACACAACAGACTGCAGCTCTGTCCCCCAGCTTCTGCTGGCTGCCCTGTCCACCCAGCACTCATGGCGCCTTGTGCCCCGCCTGGCTCCTCCACGCGGGTCTGCACATTCAGGAAGCAGGCTCAGGAGCTGCAGGGTCCAGCTCTCCTGTCCTCCAGAGCTGGTGGGGCGGCAGCTTGCAGAGCTCTGCTGTCCCCTGGTAGGGCTGCAGTATCTCCAGGTGGGGTACAGGAGAGAAGGCGCAAGTGTGCTGTGCACTTGGCAGGCAGCCACAGAGCCTGCCAAGGAGGATGTGGGTGGGGAGAATGTGAGTGAAGGATCCTTGGGTCTTTCCAGCAGTAGAAAGAGTCTAGCCAAGGGTTGGATGGGCCTGCATGAGGCAGCCTCCCGTAGGGGCTATAAGTGAGGTGGGACTGGGGGCTCTGGCTGCTGGTCCCAGGGTGGGGAAGCTTGTGGGGGACTGGAGGCCTCAGTCCAGCCTCCTGAGTTTAAAAGCATCTACAGTGGCACCCCAGTTCCTTCCAATCCACTGTTCTCTTCTCCTCTACCTTTCTTTTAGTCATTTATGTGTTTGAGACAGGCTTTCACTGTGTAAGTTCAGGCTGGCTTTAAAATCACTGTGTAGCCCAGGCTGGTCTCAAGCTTGCAGTGATCCTCCTGCCTCAGCCTCCCAAGTGGTGGGATTACAGATGAGTGCCATCACACCCAACTCCTAGCCATTCTTTCAAACCTTAACCTTTTCCAGAATGCTTGATAGGGAAATCGTGGTCAGCTGTAATCTGTGTTTGATCATGACTTTCTGTCTCCATATCCTGCAGGCAGGGCTCAGGCGAGGTGCCAGTTCAGGAACCATGAGACACAGCCATGAGGCCTGAACCACTCTGCTCCAGAGAGGTGGGAGAGAAGGTGTTGCCCGGGACTCTCCAACTGTTCTTGCAGGAGTTGCCAGAGCCATAGCTGGCTCTGCGGGGCCAGGAAGCAGGTCTGGCCCCTCATCAGCACCAGCATCTTCAAGGGCTTGGGCTTTGTTTGCTTGGCTTGTACCTTGCAGTTTTTCCATCAGAATGTTTTATTGTGGTAAAATATGAAACAGAAACTTTGCCTTTTGTCTTCTGTAGTCCTGGGGATGGAACCCAGGGCCTTGTGCTGAATGACATCCCAGCCCTCTCTCTGTCTTGCTCTCTCTCTTTTTTTTTAATTTCAAGACAGGGTCTTGCTAAGTTGTTAAATTGCCCAGGCTGGGTTCTCACTTGTGATTCTCCTGTCTCGGTCTCCCAGAGTGTGGGGATTACGGCGTGGAACCACACCTGGCCATCTGAACTGTCTTTCAGGTACAGTGCAATGGCATGAGGACGATCCCACTGTGCAGCCACTGCCACCTCCATCACCACAGCTCTTCTCATCCTGCCAAAGGCGCACACCCAACGGCTCCCCACCTGGCCCCGGCAACCCCTTCTTTCCGTGTCCATGAGCCTCACTGGGACCTCAAGGAAGCAGAGCCACGCCACCCATTGCCGCGGGATTATTTTACTTTGCAACGTGCTGACAGGGTTCACCCTTGCGGCCCACGTGCTGGGATGTCCTCTCACACCACCCTGGGTCTGCACACACAGGCCACGTGTTGCTTACCCACTTGTTCACCAAGTGCAAATTGAGCCACTAAGAACCCAGGTGTGCAACTGTCATTTTTTGTTTTTTTGAGACAAGATCTTGTTACATAGTTCAGGCACGTGTTGATCTCACTGTGTAGCCCAAGCTGGCCTCCAAGTCACAGCGATTTCTCCTGCCACAGCTTCCCCAGTGTTGAGATTACAGGCATACAGCACCATGGGGCTGAGCATGGAGGCGCACCTCTGTGATCCCAGCCTCAGGAGGCTGAGGCAGTAGGATTGCTGCAAGTTCGAGACTAGCCTGGGCTACATAGTGAGCCCAAGGCCAGCCTGAACTGCATAGCAAGACTCTGTCTCAAACAAACAAACAAACAAAAAAACCCTGCCAGCTACTGCACATGACCTGGTAGCTCTGTTTTGATTGGCATCTCCCCGGCAGTCAGTGATGGTGACAGCCCTTTTCTGCGATGGCTCACCCTGTGCACGTGTACCAGCTGGAAAACGCTTCTCAAGACCCTTGCCATTTCTGAACTGGGTTGTTTGTTTCTCGATGCTGATGAGCAGAGGGGTTCTTTATAGGCGGTGGATGTGAATCCCTCATCAGATACCTGGTTTCCTAGCATCCTCTGCCAGTTGCCCGGCCTCCTCACTGTTCACTGCAGCTGGTGATGCGCGGAGGGTCTTAACCCTGAAATACACCTGACCTACTTTTCTCCTGTGTGGCCTGCGCTTTTGGTGTCATAGTCAGAATTTATAGTTTTAAAATGATTGTCCGTGCAAGTGTTGAAAGCAGTTTTTCCATTTTGCGACTGGAGACTCTTGAATTAAGATGATGGGCTTGCTTGGTCCCGGTTCCTAGGCGGGATGGTGTCAGTCCACTGTCCCACATGACTGCAGCCACCTCCCAAGCTGTAGGTCAGGCCTGCATAGGACTTTCAGGGGCTCTGCTCCTCCCACCCAAGAAAGCTGCATGCAGGGGTGGCTTGGGGTCCCAGAAGCGGCCAAGTTGCCCCTTGTGCTCTGAAGCGTTCTGGGGTGCTGCGTCTAGGAAGCGCTCTGCGAGGCGGTCTTGTGACTGGAGCAGAGCAGCCTCGCACTGCCCCCTCCCCCCGCCCCCGGCAAGCGGCTCTTCTGCTCCGTGAAGCGGAGCGCGAGGAGCAAGGGCTGCTTTCGAGGGCCAGAGGCTTCTCCACCACTTTTATGTCTCAAAGCCATCAGCAGAGTCCTCTGATGAGGGGCACTGTGAGGCAAGCTCAACGGGCCGCCCCAGACGAGCCTCTTCTGCGATAATCGAGGGTCAACCGCGGCGGAGGGTGAAGGGCGGCTTTTCCTCCGGCCCCGGCGCAGTGGGAAGTGCTTGTCTTTCTAGAAAATCCACAAGTGGTGATCCCGCTCCTGAGTTCTGCCAGGAGCGCACCTCGCAGTGACTGGGGGACCTGGCGACGGGGCGTCCCGAGGAGAGTGAGCGCGCTCCCTGCGGGCAGTTCGCGGGAACCTGGGACGATTCCCACTCTGCCTGGCCCCGCGTGCGAGTGGATAGCGTGGCCCCACGCTCCGTGAGTAGCGTAGCTTCTGGCGGCCCGCCCTGTCGCGCGCCCGGGGGGTGACCCCGGGACCTCCTGGGAGGGGCTTTTCCTTCTGGCGGTGGTAGGGTGTCCGGGGCCGCGGAGCCCCCGGCAGGGCGGGGCGGGGCGGGGCGCGCCCGCGGGGGGCGGGGCGGGGCGCGAGGGCGCGGCGCCTGCCCGGGTGGCGGCAGAGCGCGCGGTGGCGGTGGCGGTGGCGGCTGTGGCGGCGGCGGGGCGAGCTGGGCGCAGACGGCGGGCGCGGGGCGCGGCTACCATGGGCGCGCAGTGACGGCGCGCAGGGCGATTTCCTCGCGCGGAGCCCCGGGGCTGGCGGCGCGCGTCCTCGGCCACCATGAAAGGTAGGGCGGCGGCGGGCTCGGGGCGGCGGGGTGCGGGTTACCCCCGGGCTGCGGTTCCGGGCTGCGGAGCGCTGCTCTCGGGCTCCGGCGTGTGCACCGCGGGGACCTCGAGGCGGGGACTTGGAAGTGCTCAAGGCCTCTCCTCGCCACTGCTACTTTGCCAGGTAGTTGGAAGCCGTTGTTTACGGATTCGGAATCCAAACTTTTTAATTGGAAAAACCTCCTGAGGAGCGCGAGACGGCCCCGCTCCTTGCGGTCTCTGCGCTCCCTGCCGCGTTCTCCTTACCGGGACTGCGCTGTCCCCAGCCGAGCTGTCGCCGCGCGCGGGCCGGGGGTTTTCTCGGGACCCGGAATGTCCGCGCGGCGCCCGCCCCACATCTGGCAACGATTAACCGCCCGCGGAGCGCAGCTGGCTACGGACGCGCGCTTGGCATCTTTCTGCATCAAACTCAGGCTGGAAAGTCATCTCTCCTGCCCGCGTCCCCGCCGTGTCCGCCCGCGCGTGGCAATGCCCACGTGCGTGCAGGGCGACGCCGCCGACCTCGAGTCACCCCCTGGCTACCTCCTCACTGCCGGTTTGTGGAGGTGTCAGAGGTTATCGGACCTTGAAAGGGAGCCCCGGAGAGCAGTGCTTGGCAGGCAGCCTTCTGTTTAGTGGAGACGCGGGGATTTGCAAAGCGGAACCTAGATTTAGATGTCAGATAAATGATCGCGGCGGAAGCATCAAAGCGAGCGGTTGAGGAATGGGCCCGCGCGGTGTTTACACAACATTCGAGTTCCTGGGTTGGTGCTGGGATAACCCGCGTCGCCCTGCGCGGTCGAGACCCTGGTGGAGACGCGGTCTGGCCGACTGCAGTGGCCGCGGTTCCGGCCTCGCCAGATCGCACGGTGGCTCCAGGGGGCGCGGGGAGTCCCGCACGCTGAGAAAGTTTCCAGAATCTGCAGCGTTGGTGCCTGCGGGTTCCCGAGCCTTCCAAGCGCCGTGTCCCCACTCGAAGAGCCCCATGGGAGGAACCGAATGTCAGGTGGGGAGTGCCCCCTCCAAGGGGTAAAACACTTCTACGGCATTCTGAGCAGTCTCAACGTACAGTGGCGTTTTCTCTGCCCCAGTTTCGCTCCTTTCACTTACGTTATAGGAAATGTGCTCGTTCGTTCGTTAGCTAGCTCTGGTGGAAGGATCCTCCCTACAAAGCACTTTCCCAGGGCTGAGACTTACTGGGGGACCTGGCTACAGTCATTTTAGCCAGAAGTCAGCTTTCTGGCCAGCCATGGTCAGTAGTTTTTCAGCTCTTGGGAAGGTAAGCTACTCCACTAGCTCCACTGTGGGTTCCTAAACCCTAAGGTGTTTGTTTGTTTGTTTGTTTGTTTGTTTGTGTTTTTGAGACAGGGTGTCTGCTATGCAGCTCAGGTTGGCTTTGAGCTCACTTTCTAGCCCAGGGTGGTCTCGAACTCGCAATGACCCTCCTGCTTCAGCCTCCTGAGTGCTGGGATTACAGGTGTGCACCATCATGCCTAAGATTTTTGTTAAAGCTTTTCCAGAGCAGAGGACTAACTGCAGCTTGGGCACTTTGCAGCATTAATTCAAACCTGTAATGGAAAATGAAAATGCCTCTAAAAGCCCTGAACACGTTTATTTTTTGACAGTTTCTTGCTATGTAGCCCAAGATGGCCTTGAACTCGTGTCAGTCTTCCTGTCTTTTCCTCTCTAGTGCTGGAATTACAGGTTTTTGCCATCATGCTGGGCTCTGAACAAGTATTTGGTGAAATTTATGCAGCATGTCAACCAAGTTGTGCAACCCTAGAGAACACTATTTTACCCTCTACAGTCTTTACCAGAAAAACCCACCATCTTGCCTCAGTTAGGGAGGCAGGTCCAGGGGTCCATGTGTTGACTAGTCATTTCAAAGCCTCTTTTTACATGAAAATAGGCTGTAGGAGATTTGCTTACTATTACCACATAATTTGCACTCATCTGTCTAGTTGGTGAGATGAAGGAGGAAAGGGGCAGTAATAACTTCCTTCTGCCTACTGAGTGCCAAACCATGGTGCTGTGCCCTCTGTGCGGCCTCTCCAGTCAGTCTTGGCAACAGTCTCTGGAGCACAGGTTGTGTTTTGTTTCTATGCTGAGGTTTGAAGCCAGAGCGCTAAACACCCTCTACCGCTGAACTACAACCCCAGCCGAGAGCAAGCGTTTTAATTCCTTCCGTGTCATAGGGGCAATGCAGCACAGGAGAGACAGGAGCTGGCAGTCTGCAAGAGGGGCAGGGACCAAGGATGGACTCTGCGGGTTTCCCTGTGGGGCTGAGGTCGCTCTGGGAGGCCAGTGTCAAGAACTTGTGGTGGAGACTGGAGGAAAAGCCAATCTCAGCCGAGTAGTGCAGAGTGGCACAGTGGGTTGAGCAGCAGTGGGGCAGCGGCTTCCGGAGCACAGAGTGTAGTGGAGGCCTGGATTAAGAGCAGTTTCCTTTCCACGTGGGATAATTGTGGTGCTGGGTTTCCGATTTTGTTGCACAGCTGATAATTCGCCAGTTTTCATTAGAATTTTATTTTTATTTTTTGCCTTTTTTGAGATAGGGTCTCACTATGCAGTTCAGGCTGGCCTTGAACTCACTGTAACCCAGGCTGGTCTCGAACTCGCAATGACCCTCCTGCCTCAGCCTGCTGAGTGAACACTCAGGTGTGTGCCACCACATTCCGGCTAAAGTCTGATTTTTTTAAATGCTGGAAGGCGACAGCAAGCCCAGTAAATGCTTAAAATCAAGGTGTAGTCGGCATAGAGTTGTGCCTGTACTGAGGGTGCACAAACCTTTTTGTTTTCCTTGTTATTATTTCCTTAAAAATACAACGTAACAACTGTGTACCATAGCGCTTGCCTTCCATTAGGTTTTATTAGTCATTTAGAACTGATTTGAAGGGTCTAGAGGTGGCGTGAAAGTTATATGGAAATACCATTCCACTTTTTAAATTTATTTTTTGTGGTGCTGGGGATTGAACCAGGGCCTCGAGCATCCTAAACATGTACTCTGTCGCTGATCTGCAGCACCAGCCTTGTGCCATTTTACGTATCTTGAGCACCCTGGATTTTTGTACTGGGGACAGCTTGGATCCGACCTCTAGGGCTGTAGTTATCTAACACATTCTTTAGCCAAATGCAAAATCAGCGTCTACTATGGAAGTTACAGAAGTTCATTTACTAAAGCAGTAGATCCTATGCAAATCAGATGCCTTTTTAGGGTACCTCTTTGGGGAGGGAAACTTTTTAATTCTGATGTTTAAACTTGGGGCATGACCTTTGTCATAACCCGGGTTTTGTAGGATCCTAAACTACCGTGCACCACAGCGCCACCTATCGGTTGCACTCAGCAACTCTGTTCTTTTCCCTCCATCCCTGGAGTCACCAGTACCAAAATAATGACATCATTACTCTAAGTTTTCCAGAAGACAGTTTCTTGCCTTGCTGCTTGAGTCCTTGAAGTCTTGCAAGCTGATTAAATCAGGAAGTTTGTTTTTAGCATCACCGTTAGCTGGACTACACCATGCAGCTCATGGCTGTCGGACATGCTTACATTCTTTAGAGTTAGATGTGCCATTACTAAATCACATTTCTGGATCACAAAGTTGAGGATATCAGTGAGCTGCAGTGCAGCAGCACTGGTTGCCTAAGAGACGACCACAAACAGCCAGCACCACTGGGGACCTTGGACGGTCCAAGCCACAGTCCTCATTTAGCAAGGGGAGGAGGCCAGAGCTGTTGAAACACAGCATTCAGCTGCTTATTTTTGTACTTTTGTCTGTAAACATTTCTGAGATACTGTTTGGCAGTGAGACTTAAAAAAGCACTGGTCAGCAGTATGTTTCTTCCACTCTCTGTGTTTTAGGATTCCGTCTCCTTGCTTTCTTAGGATCTGAGTTTTCTTGTGCCTACCTAGGGTAAGCCAGCAGGCATGGGAGGTGCGATAAATAGCACAGTTGGGTCTCTTCCCTTTCACTGACTGGGCAGTGGGGCTGCTCCTCCTCTTACTGTACCTTTGACTTAGCATGGGTTTGCCCATGCCTGACATTCTTGATATGGAGTTGAATTATTGCTAAGTGGAGCTCCTCTTCGTGGTCGCCTGTGCAATTTCCCCAGTGTTCCCACGCCTTCCTGTCCACCTCTCAGCCTTGCTCTGGAGGCAGGAGGCAGGAAAGCTGTGGAATGAGAGCTTTCGCACTGCACAGTGACCAGGGCTCTCATTTTCCTGATAACATGCTTATTCTCATAAAATATTATTTCAACCCTGCAGATGCGATCACTGCTACAGTGAGTTGCATGGGCCTTGAGGTGTGAGCTTTCCAATGGGACCGCGGACACTTCCCTTTTGTGATGGGAAAAGCCTGGTTGCCTTGGGTTAGCCTGGATGATGGGTGATGCCTCGGGAGGCCCCATGTGGCAAATGACTCCCTCATGGGAAAGAGGGGCCCGGGCCCAGCAGAAGCTGCCCTCTGCCCTGGCTGTGTATCCACAGAAGGCCAGGCTGTCTCAGCAGAGGCTCTTGGTGGCGACAGGGCAGGAACAGGTCCTGGGGGCCTGAGATCCTCGGACTGCAGTTTGTGCTCACAGGCAACTTGTTGGATATTTCTGCTAGGCCACTTTCTATTTTCTACTCTAATGAGATTCCCATGTACTGAGCAGTCATTTTTTTTTGTATTTTTTAAATTAATTAATTAATTAAAAAATATTTTTTGAGACAAGGTCTCACTATGCAGTTCAGGCTGGGCTTGAGCTCAGATTTGTAGCCCAGGCTGGTCTTAAACTTGCAACGATCCTCCTGCCTCAGCCTCCCAAGTGCTGGGATTACAGGTCTGTGCCACCACGCCCAGCTCACACCAATCATTATTATTCTCCCCACCTGCAGGTAGGAAAACTTATGCTCAGAGAGGTTGCATCGGTGATCCAGAGATACCCAGCTAGTCAGTAGGGAAGTCACTTCAAAGGCCTGTTGTCTGGGTGCAGAATCTGCCTGTGAAAGCCCAGGAAATGTGCCATTTTAAACAAGGGGCAGTGAGGTAGAGACATTCGTCACGGAGTGTGTCATTCTTTATTGCTGAGAACAGTTTTTAACCGCTACAGCCACTCAGTGTGCAAGGTAGGCAACTTTTCAATTAAGCAGTAATTTAATTCCTACTTAAGTTGAGTGTCACTCAAAGAGCCAAGACCAATATAGTACCTTTGAAAAGGCCCTGCTGATTGCTAAGGGCTTTCATAATTACACAGCAAAAGCCAAGAGAAGCAGGAGTTAGTAATCCCAGATTAAGATTTCAAAGAGATCCTGGGAGCTCTGTTAACCCGGAATTTATCATAAATACTTATTTTCTTATTTATTTATCTTTTTGAGACAGGCTCTTGCTATGCAATTTAGGCTAGGTTTGCACTTGCTTTGTAGCCCAGGCTGATCTTGAACTTGAAATGATTCTCCTACCTCAACCTCCCAAGTGCTGGGATTCCAGGTCTGTGCTACCACATCTGGGTCCTGGCTTCCATTTTCTTATGACTTAGAAAATCAGGAAAGTAGCTGAGACAATTTACTATTCAAAGGTTAAACAGTCCCACTTTATAGCATTATATATAACTCCTTTATATATACTTAAAATATAATCACCTCACCCAATATAATTATGCTTCCTAAACCTGAGAGTTGGACCTGATCATTTCTGTGTGGCCATGGGAGTGTGGGCTGTGAAGCAGAAAGCCTGGGGCCACAGGCAAGGTAGGCCTGAGGGGTCTTAGTTTATCTGTGAAATGTGGTTTTTTTTTTTTTTTTGGTGGGGGAGGGCGGATACTGGGAATCGAACTCAGGACTTTGGCTTGCCAGGCAAGTGCTGTGCTGCTGAGCTATAGCCAAGGCTTTTTTTGTGTTTTTTTTTTTTTGTGTGTGTGTGTTTTTTTTTTCTTGAGACAGGGTTTTACTATGTATTTCAGGTTCGCCTTGAACTCACTATGTGCTGGGATCACAGGTGTGTGTCACCATGCCCGGCTGCACTGAGATAATAATGGATCTATTTGGGGAGCTGTTTGGGGGTTGACAGAGTAATGCACATCAGTTGCTTGGAAGGGTGTGTAACGATAACTAATGTTTTAGGTTTCGTAAAATGCTGGACCACTATGTTATTGTAATATGCAGCTCCCTCCAGGCAGTGTTTTAATCGCCAATTTCTGAACCACTCGTGTTAATTTGATCAAGTGATACACTTCAGACCAGGAAGGCAAGTGTTCAGTACTGAAGTTAATTTTCCAATTGCAAATGTGTTGTCACTGACCCTGGGAGCAGAGGCGCACCAACCCTGGCTGTGCTCCAGCAAGGTCACACCTGGCGCTGACCTTGGTATCAAAAATCTGCCCCGCCCCCATGCCAGGACCATACTTAGAAGAGAAGCTGCCCCTGCGGTGTTGGTACAGTTTTCCTGCCCACTCATCGTGGCGGGAACTCGATGCATAGATGCAGTGTTTCATTTACCAGGAGCACCGGTTTGTCAGCAGGGTTGTTGCACCTGCTGATAATGACAAATGTCTCTGAAGGTCTCTGTCTCAATCAGTATACAATTTTCTTGAGTAAGTGTGGGTAGGACATCCAGGAAGTGCACATGGAACAAAATTGTCACTAAGTATTAGGACAGATGTGTGCATATGTAAAGGTTTTGACCATGTGCCATCGTGTCTGTTTCACTAGTGTTAATTTGCCATGAAGCCATCATATTTCTATTTATTATTTACAGTTGAACCACCAAGTCCTAAGTTATTTTTCCCTCCTCTTTCCTTCCCTCTCCTCTTATCTTCTCTCCTTTCCTTTCTTTTGGTCCTGGGGCTCGAACCTAAGGATGCTGAACCACTGAGTCACATCGCAGCCCTCCCTCTTTTCAAATTTTAAGACAAGATTTTGCTTAAGTTGCCCTGACTGGCTTCAGACTTGGAACCCTCCTGCCTCATCCTCCCTACTAACTGAGATTACAGGCATTCTGCTACTGTGCCAGGCTCTTTTCTCTCTTCTTTGCTAGGGATGAAATCCAGGGTTAGGTGAGTGAGTGACCCTTGGCCCCATTTTTTAACACAAATATGAAATTTTGTTTGATATGAAATTTCTGTGTGCAAGGCTCTGTAGAAAATCAATAACACAAGTAAATAAATCCCCCATCTTCAGGGAGTCCGAGGTCAGTAGGCCAGGGAGGACTCACACACAGACACCTGGAGCCCGGGTGTGAGGTGGAACACAGGCTATGTGAGGCTCTCCTACTTGGCTGAAGGTAGGACATTTCCATTTGGAGAAATTTGAGCTGATTCATTACCTTGAATTGTAATTTACATTCTAAGTTGTGTTACTCTCCTAGAGTGTTTCATTAAAGAAAAATGTTTTTATTTTCTTTTAAAATTTTAATTTATTCAAGTTATTTCGAGACAGGGTCTCAGGGTTATTTGAGACAAGTTGGCTTCAAACTCAGGATGTTCTTCATGCCTCAGCTTTGTGATTTTTCTGGGCCTCAGGCTTCTCATCTATAAACAGGGAACATAACAAAATATGAAGCCTTAGTATTCAGTGGGTGCTGACTAATGTGAGTTTGCTCATCTTCCCGAAACACAGTGGACATTCAGAAAGAGAGAGACCTAACCTTTTTCTTCTCTTTAAGGAGTTCTTGAGGTAGTGGGAGAGACTGAGGCCTGGATTGCTTAACTTTCAAGGAGAAGTTGCGCCATCATGTGCCATGAACGTGCTAGGTGCTGAGGGAACCTGTAAGAAGTTTCCTGGTGTCAGATGTCTTTCCATCTGGTGGCATCAGAACCACAGCCAGAAAATCAGGCAGATGGAGGGGAGTGGGTCGCACTGTTAGGCCGGAGTGCAGGGTAAAGATGGCAAAGTCTCACCTTAGGGCTGTCCCCCAACTTGGCCCCCAGGCTGACTGGAACCTTTGAGTTTGTGTGAGCCTCAGGCCTCCAGGATATCTGAATGAAAGGTCACTTGAAGTTTTGTGGTCTGGAACAGCAGGGCTCAAAAAAGTCAGTGACAGAATTCTGTTCCTTGTTCTTCGTCAGACCCTTGGCCTGGTGCGGTGGTACATGCCTACAACCCTTACACAGGACAGGGCCATCTGTCTTTGGTTTGGCTTTGTTTTTTTGAGGCAAGGTCTCACTGTGTAGCCCAGGCTGGCCTCGAACTCTCAGTGATCCTCCTGTGTCTGCCTCCTGTGCACTGGGATTACAAGTGTGCACCAGCAGGCCCAACCCGGGCCATCCGCCTTCATTGAAACCAGTTGGTGATGGGGGTCTTTTCCCTTGGGAATGTTTAGTCCCGGGGACAGGTCTCTTCATCTGCATGACTTCCATACTCTATGGGGCTGTCCACAAAGCCTGAGCCCAGAGGGCTCCTGCCCTCTTCCACTTCCTCAAGTCCCCAAGGCCTCTGCCCACCATAGCCTGACCCCACTGCTGTCAGTGGGGGCACTTGAGCCGAGAAGGAGGCCAGCACTGGATTTGGTTCTGGATGCCATTCTGGACTCTGTTCTGGAAGACCCCTCAGAGGCCAGGGAAGACTTGGTCCCCAGCTGGGAAGTAGAGGAAAGCTTAGGAGGTGGGGTTGGTGGGGTCCAGGTGATTGGGGCGACTCTAGAAGGGACTGTGGGACCCTGGTCTCTTCTTCCCTTTCTGCTTTTTCACTTTGCAACTCCTCTGGGAGAGGTCCTGCCTCAGCTGTCCCAACAGTGGGGCCAAAGATGTGTGGACTGGAGCCTCCAGTGCACAAAAGAAGCCTCTTTTTCTAGCTTGGCTGTCTGGATATTTGTTAGTAACTGAAAGCTGACAAGACACTGAGCTTTTCTGGTGCAAGTTCTACCCAGTGTTGAAGGCTAGAAAAAGAGGACTTTAGAGTCAACAACTGAAAACACATAAAACAAAGCTAAAGGAGTTTTTGTTTTTCTTCTCCTAGCATCCCTCTGAGTCTCAAATAGTTAAAAAAACCATTGTGAACTACCAAGAAAGGGTTGCAATGTGTATTTTTCAGTCATCACCCCCCCCCCCAGAGAGCACAAAATCCAGCAACAGTGAATTAAAGTACTTACTTCTCTAGAAGTTCTTACCTGGTGACCCCAGTCAGAAGTTATTTATCAGTGACCCTTGTGTCTTGGATGATTTTTCTATCCACTTTCAGTACTGGATGAGGCAGAAATATTTTTATTCTTTTTAAAATAGCTGTTATAAGAGTGGCTAATCCAGCTGGGTGAGGTGGCATACACCTGTAATTCCAGCATTCTGGGAGGCAGAGGCAGGGGGTTAGAAGTTTGAGCTCAGCCTGGGCAGTTTATGGAAGTTGTGTCTCAAAATAAAACAGGACTGGGAGTGTAGCCCAGTGCTGAGGCCTTGCATTCAATCTTCAGTATTGTGAAAGGAGAAAAAAGAAAGAGGCTAATTAATCCTTGAGGGCGAGGGCTAAGACGACATGCGGGAAAAGACCCTTCTGCACACTGACATGGGTGGGCCACCTGCTAGGCCTTTGTTTCCTTGAGCCCTAATGGGTTTGAGTGTGTTAATTTGGAGCAAGAGGTGGGGACAGAACTGAACTGCTTTAATAACAAAAATATGAGAAATGTAAATTCCCAGGGAAATTTCAAGAAGGAGAGAAGAGTCAGGCTAAATGTTGCTGCATGGGAAAAAGATTTGAGAGGGAAAAGAAAACAAACTAACAATCACCCTGCTGGAAAACAGCGTTGGGGAGAGCAGCACCCCCAGGCCTGTGCCCAGGGGTGGGGAGCTGCTGAGTCCACTGCTCTGCGGTGGCTGTGAACCAGCATTGATGTTACCTTAGCCCGAAGGGTCCCAGAAGGTTGTGTTGCAGGGGGCCTGGTGGTGGCTTCTGCAGCAGGGGAGACCAGTGTCTGGGTGGCATTGCACAGCCTCATGGGCCAGCTAAGCCAGGCTAGGAGCGCCCAGTCAGCCCCCCACCCTTGGGTACCGCCAGCTGTGACTGGAAATATTTGGGGAAGAAGCTGCATCTGTACTGAACGTGTGCAGACTTGTCCTCTGCACAGTTGTTCCTTCCTAAACAATAAAGCGTAAAAACAGCCATTTACACTCATGAGGTATGTATCTGGAAGTGCGAGTAACCTAGACAGTAAGATCTGCAGGAGGCAGTGCAGAGGTTCTGTGTTACTACTGCGCTGGTTTACAGGTGGTGCCTGAGTTCCTGTGGTACCCAAGAGTGCTGAGGGGCGCACAGAGTGAATAACTAAGCAGATGAGTGGATCTGAGCAGCAGCAAGGGCAGCAGCAGGCAAGTGTTTGTCTTTGAGTAACAATTCTCAAGGTGTGGCACATGCCTGTAATTCCAGCAGTCCGGAGGCTGAGGCAGGAGGATCATTGCAAGATCGAGGCCAGCCTGGACTACAGAGCAAGACCCTGTCTCAAAAAGGACAGAGAGAGAGAGAGAGAGAGAGAGAGAGGGATTAGACCACTTTGGCTATTAATATGATAGATTCCTAAGTAAAGCTGAAAGAATAAGGGACTGATCTGTGCAGGTTGAATTGAAATCGCTGAGTTGGTGGGACAGTGCCATTCTGATTGTAAGAATGCTTTTCCATGCAGAAGGAACTAAAACTGTGATCCCAGACACAAGAAGACTGTGGCAGCTGTGAAAGTCTGAGCTTTCAGATCCCAAAGCAGCATCTCTTTTCTGTCCTCAGAATAATCAGACAATGGCAAAATACAAAGATCTCATACCTCTCCATGGTCTTTTAGAAGCAATTGCTTTCTCACATATTTATTTATTTATTTATTTATTTATTTATTTATTTATTTTTGGTGGTCATGAAGTTCTTCAGCTGTTCTTTGTCATGGAAGTATCTTATTTCTCCATCCATTTTGAAGGACAGTTTTGCAAGGTACATCAGTCTGGGTTGGAAGTCATTTTCCTTTAGGATCTGAAATACTTCACTCCATGCTCTTCTTGACTTCATTGTGCTGAGAAGTCTGCTGTGATTATGATAGAATTTCCTTTATAGGTGATCAGTCTCTTCTCTCTAGCAGCTTTTAATATTCTGTTCTTATGTTGGATTTCTGGGATGTTTATTATATGTCTGGGTGTAGTTTTATCTTGGTTATGGCTATTTGGAGTTCTATATGCTTCACTGATCTGTATGTCAGTTTCCATTCTCATGTTTGGGAAATTTTCAGCTATTACTTCTGTAAATAGCCTCTTGATATCATTTGTGTTGTCATCTTTTTTGTTTATACCTATCAATCTTACATTGTTTTTCTTTGCATCATCTTGCAGCTGTTGAATTGTTATTTCCTGATTCCTTGTTATTTTTAAAAGATCTTTCCTTTCCTATTCACTAGCTGCAATCTTGTCTTTGAGGTCTGAAATTCTATCTTCACTTTCGTTGAAGCGGTTTTGCCAACTTTCAATGGAATTTTTGATTTCCTGTTTATCTCTTTGAATCTGCTTCATGCATTCTGTTTCTTATATTGTTCATCTTTTTGCATTGTTCCTCTAATTGTTTAACTATGTCTTCTTTAGATGTATTCAGCATTTCTTTCATTACATTTATCATTTCTTCTTTTACCTGGGAGATTATTTCTGATCTGAGTTCTTTTATAGTTTCCTGGAGTTGTTTCTTTACTTCAGTTGTTACCATTTCAGGAATTTCAGGTGTATGGCTTACATTTTCTTCTGTGTCCATGTCTCCTGGACTTGCTTGGGTTGGGCTGGAAGTTTGAGATTGCATTTTACTCTTTCGTTTTGTCATTTTCCTATATTTCCAGATTTCGAACGATGTTCCAAAGCTTCCCCGGTGCACTAGGAATCACCTGGCCCACTTTTGGCTCCCGGGACAGACTGCAGGCAACTGCTGTCCACTTGGAGTTTGCCGGGTGTGGCCCAGTTAGGCCCGAGGGATCCCCTTTGCATCCTCCTCTGGTGATTTGGGATGCTGGGCATAGCTTTACGGGCTGGGAGCGACGTTCCAAGGCTTCCCTGTGCACTAGGAATCAACTCGCACACATTCAGCTCCTGGGACTGAATTCAGACCCTTGCTAGCAGCTTGCAGTTTGCTGGGCATAGCCTTATTTACTCATTTTTAAAACAGGGTTATGCTCTATCATTCAGGCTGGCCTTGAACTCACTATGTAGCCAAGGCTGGCCTCGATCTCACAGCAATCCTCCTGCCTCTCAAGTGCTGGGATTATATGCATGTGCCACCATGCCCAGTTTTTATGTGTATTTTTATAAATTCTTTCTAAGGAATCATGATTCTAAGGCTTTTGGCATGGTGTTATGGCTAGCGCATGTCTTGGATTCTTGGTACTGTTCCAAGTTTAGCTCTAGCCATGTCCCGTTTGGGCGTTCGAGTTGGTCACTGAAGCATTGTCTTCCCCTTCTTGATAGCCAGAGAGCTTCTTGAGCAAAGGGACCACGACTCATCCCATGGCCTCGTGGTCTTGGACCACAGTGAGTGCTGGATAAACCCTGCTGTGCTGAGCCGCCTGTGCAGAGGCCCTGGAGGCAGGAGCAGGAAACGCTAGCCGACTCAGGATTCTGCATAGTTCCAGACTCAAACTAAGACAATACATGGCTGTGCACACCTGTTTTCCCCGCTCCTTAGGAGGCTGAGACAGGAGGAGTGCAAGTTTAAGACCAGTCGGGAGTTAATAACTTTTTCAGCAATAATTAAACTTCATTCAGTGGAAACTATACTTTGAATTTGGGTCCTTTTCCAGGCTGGGGATGTTGGGTAGCAGCAGCCCCCATGAACCCTGTGATTGTGAGGGGAACAGCTAGTACACTGCAGTATGCTGTGACACTGAGCCAAGGTGTGGAGTAGATGAGTCCTATTC
Source organism: Hydrochoerus hydrochaeris (assembly GCA_004027455.1). Lineage (NCBI taxonomy): Eukaryota > Metazoa > Chordata > Mammalia > Rodentia > Hydrochaeridae > Hydrochoerus > Hydrochoerus hydrochaeris. The sequence goes on from PVLA01000108.1 coordinate 21,602, forward strand.
CATGCACTTGGGGGTTTTGTTTTGTTTTTGAGAATGGTCTTGCCGTGTATTTCAGGCTGGCCTTGAACTCACTATGTAGCCTAAACTGACTTCCAATTTGCAGCAATCCTCCTGCCCAGCCTTTCAAGTGTTGGGATTACAGACGTGTGCCATCACACCAGGCTTTAAATGCATTTTGACCTACCATGTGTCTGGTTTCTGCTGGGTTTATTGAGACATCACCCTGTCATAAATAGAGGTAAAGTCTGACTTTATCACCATGCCATCTCTTACTCGTCATTAAAAGTGTCCTTTGTACAATTCATATGGCATTTTGTTTGCACGGTGCTTGCCCTTTATAGATGCACAGCTGGCAGAAACACAGCATGCAGGTTCTCTATAGAAGTGGTGAGGGGTCACCTTGTGTCCACAGGGGGAGGGAGATGGCCTTTCAGAAGGAAGTTTGGCCAGTGTAGTATCTCTCTGGCATCCTCAGTGGCTCCCAGCCTACACCAGGCCTGCCGTTGAGACACAGTCACTAGGTGCTGTTGCTTGGTCCCAGTGACCCAATAGAAGTAGAGTAGGGAGGGTCTGGAGGTCCCTACATACAGCCCTTTGCTGGCCTCTTAAGAGGTGGCAGTAGCGTGACCCTAAAACCTAGCTCTACTAGATAACTTGACTTATTTCTCATTTGAGGCTGTAACCCCTTGGACATGGATTACTTTAGTCATTCATTCAACAATTATTGAGTCTTTGCCCTTAGGCACAATTTGAGGCATTTGGAATTTAGTCTTTTGAATATAGATAGAAAAAGTTCCCACTTACAGGTGGCACAATGACAGTAATACACTCACACACACAGGAGAAAATAAGGAAGCTATCAGAGAGTACTACTAAAATAATGTTGTGTGACAGTGGCTGAGTACTCTGAAAGGCATTTTTTTCTTTCTTTTGTTTTCTTTTTTTTTGAGATGGGCTGTTGCTATGTGGCTTTGAACTCAGATCTTTCCCAAACACTGGGATCACAGGTGTGCTTCACCGCACCTTGCTGCAAGAAGGCAATTTAAAAGAACCACCCTGCAGCAAAGATCTAAATTAGAAGTCCCATTAGGAGCAGAAGGACTGGGCACACTTTTGCCTGCCTGTAACCCTGGCTCCTCAGGAGGCCCAGGCAGGAGGATCTCAAGTTTAAGGCCAGTGTAACTTAGTGAGACCCTGTCTCAAAATAAAAATGAGCAGGGGATACAGCTCACTGTGAAGGCCATAGGCTCAATCCTCATCATGGCAAAGAGAACAAACCCGGGAAGTTCACTGCAGGCAGTGGTCACAGCCAGCACAGAGACCTGTGATCTGGCTCTGGGCTTTCTTTCCTGGTGCCCTGGAGCCTGAAGGAAACCACTGAGATGGGTGCTGTGGGCACAGGGACAGCAGAACTGGTGCACCAAAACCGTGAGTCCCCTGCGGCCAGCTAATACTGTGTCTTTTCTTCTCCTGCAGACGACTTCACAGAGGAGGAGGAGGTCCAGTCCTTCGGTTACAAGAGGTTTGGTGAGTTCGAGCAGAACTATGTGTCTTTTCCCTGCTCAGCCTAGGATGCAGTCACAGACCCTTGGAGGTGGAAATAAGCCCATAGTTCTACCCTGGAAACCCAGGGACGTTGTGGCTCTGAGGTCCAGTGGTTGGGACCTGAGGTTCCACAGAACAGGCAGCTGATCGCCACAGCTCTGAGGAGCCTGAGTGTGGGGAAGGGTGTGATGTTCATGTGTCTGAATGCAGAGCAGATGGCTTGTTACCCACTAGGGCGGGAGAGGGGGAACTGGGGCAAAATTCATGGGATTTCTGTGTGTTGGTATTTACTTATTTAGGTAGATTTCTTTGAGACAGAATCCCACTATGTAGTTTAGGCTGGCCTTAAACTCCTGGCAATCCACCTTGCTCCGCCACAGTTGCTGGGATTGGAGGTGTGTGCCACTGCGCCCAGCTGTGTTGGTGTTTAGAAACCATGCAGCCTCCTCCCTTCATCTCGCTTGTCACTCAGACCTTTGCTCATATAACTTAGTATCCATTGGTGGATGGGGAAAGAGGGACAGTTTTCCAGGAAGCCAGCTATACACAGGTGCTTTGGGATGAGTCAACCCACAGCCCCTCAAAGATACCAACATCTTGGGCCCTGAATGTCTTCTATGTGATCAAGTCAGGCGTTTGAGATGAATGGATTGTCCTGGGCCACTAATGTAGGTCCCAAATGCCATCATAGGAGTTCTTAGAAGAGTCCACAGCAGGCACAGGAGCACTGATGGCAGGGAGAGGGAGGGAGGAATTGGGTGGCTTTTTGAGCTGAAAAACACAAAAAACACATTCTTTAGAGCTTTATTTCAGCCAAGGCTGACTGTAGACTTTAGGCTTCCGGATTGTGAAGAGAAGGGATTTGTGTTGTTGTGTCGCACTGTTTGGGGTCCCTTACAGCAGAGAGAGAGGGACAGAGACAGAGAAAGACAGAGGCAGAGAGAGGCAGAGAGACAGAGAGAGAATGAAAAAATGTAAGAGAATCAATCTATTTCCTGTTGCTTAAAAAAAATCCTGGCTGGACATTGATTAGAGTTAACAACCCCCAGCTGCTCTGGCTCCCCCGTTGTTTTAACATTTTTCCTTCTGGAAACACACTTCTGTGTTTCTTTCTGGGAAAGAAAGTTGCCTGTGGGATGGGAATGCGGTGGCACAGAGCCCATGGCGCCTCCATTCATGCCCTGGCAGAGTAGCCTGTGCTAAGGGCCTCTCCCACTTCTTTCTCCTCCTTTTCCTCTTCCTCCTCCTGGCTTTCAGACGGCCTCAGGGTCCTTCTAAAGGTGGCAGAAGGAGTAAAGATGAAACCAAGAATTACAAAGGAAAATAAAACCCCGAAACAAAAAACATCAAAAGGCAGAGATAAAGAGGCAACTTTAAGTTGCCAAAATAAGGCAACATAAATCGATGTCCATATGTTTTGGGAATCAGTAGAAATATGAAGAGAAACGTCTTGAGCCAGGCATGGTGGTGCATCCATGTAGTCCCAGCCCTTGGAGAGGATTGCGAGGGAGTTCAAGGCCGGCCTGGGATACATGTCAAGGTCCTGTGTCAAAACCAAATAGTAAAAATAAAAGAGAGAAAAGAGTCTCTTTAAAAAGAGTGACCTTGAGAGAAAATTCATTGTTTAACAATCATATGACTAGACGGGTAGGGATTTGGTGAAAAACACACACAAAAAGTAGCACATTGCTGAAGAGATTTTGTTTTACTGGTTAATGTAAGGTAATGCATGAGACTTGCCAGCTGATGATTCAGGGGACAGAATTTAAAAGTACCAGAGAACAGCAACTGAGAGGCATGAGGAACAAACAATCCCAACAGAGGACAGGGCCGGATGATAATGGAAACCCAAGAGTAGGTGATAAGAACTATGCCTGGGCTGGGAAATCCTTGGCCTCAGCTTCCAAGTGGAGTGATATGATGCAAACCAAACTGTAGGAGTAGAGTAGCATTTTACAGACCAGGGAGCTTTGCGATTATTTAAACCAGCCTTTAATTTTACAGAGGCGTGGATAGATAAGTTAGCTGGGCTATGTTAGAAGATTTTCCATCTTCTAGCTCTCAGACTGGTGTCCTAGGGAAGGGCCGGACTGGGTACCCAGTCAGGCCCTACTGAGGAGGCTTGGCCACTTGTACAGTTTAGGATGCCAGGCCTGGTTCTTCAGGCGATAGATAGGTAGGTATTTGGCTCCTAAGAAGCAGCCAGATCTGGTTGCGAATTGAGCAGAATCCAAGAGCTCATTCCTTCAGGGACTGTCAGCCTTTAGAGGAAGTCCTGTCCCTTTAGCGAAGCAGGTTGGTTAGTGAGGTGTGGGCAGAAGGTGTCTGGAGATCGGCTAGGCCTCTCTCTAGGTCCTGTTCCGGGTGACTCTTGTGACTTGACACCAGCTACTTAAATGTTGTGAACCACGGGTGCTGCCTTAGCCTGGTGACACCCACCTAGGTTAAGAAGTCTGCCTCCCGGATCTGGGATCTGTGAGATTAAGAGAGATGCCAGATGCTGTGGTGTGCGCCGTGCATGGGTAGGTTTTTATTTTTGAAAAAGTAGACCAGGTAACACAGAGGTTAGCTGTTGTCTAATCTCTAATTTTAGGTGTGTCTTGTTTATGCAAATACAATTAGCACAGCTTGAGTCTCCTGACCTAGGGAAGAGCCAGGGATTCATTATTCTGCAAACAAGGGGGCCATTGTTTTAGCCAGTCATTACTGGATCAGCTCATTTCCAAAGCTATTCAGAAGCATTTGCTGTGTAAAGCCAAGATTGGTTCTCTCATAATATTCCATATTTTCAAATTTGGTGTAGTATTATCCTAAAGAACAAAATGTATAGTTCTTTCCAGCAATCTAGTCTAGCATTGCATTACTTTAGTACAATCATCCCTTGTTTATTTATGATCTCGTTGTTGTGGGGTTTGTTTTTTTGTTTTTGTTTTTTTCTTTCTTTTTATTTTTCTTCAGTCTTTCCTTATGTCAAAGTTGTTTGCCCCATTCCCAAAGTTCTGGGCAGGTGTCTGAAAAAGAGAGTTAAGTCTGATGTTTTGCTACTAATTTGCTCCTGTCACAAAAGCTCCAGTGAAGGGAAATGTTGAAGAGTTAATTAAGTGAGCATTTTCAAGCTTTAATCAGGGTTTGGGGGTCAGCATTTCTTGGCCTCCGCCTGCAGAGCTAATTGAGGTTGAAACTATGGTTACAATTTGGCAGAATTCCTTTTCTGGGACATGAGGTACCAGTCTATCAGTGTTGCTTTTCCATCCAACGATGATACTTTTCTATTCTATCCCACTTACTGCTATTTTCAAAAATACCACTCAGGGCCCTGGATGGTTATCTTCATACATAGCTCAAAGGCAGAGAGACTTAGTTAGCATCAGCCCGGTTGTGCTGGGCTGCCCCACCCCCACCCCTTTTCCCCCTGTGTGTACTGGGACACTAGACCGACTTAGTCTCATTGACCACGCTGGACTGCTGGGGGAGCAAGGCGTGCATGGTTCAGCCTGTAAAAATCACGGGTGGACTTAAGGGCTCCCAGTAAGTGACTTTGGGCAGCTGGGAACATTTGCTGATTGTGTTTAACAAACAAAACTCAGATAAAATTCCTTCCTTGGGGCTCAGGGGTAGAAGTTATTATTAATGGCTATGGGAGAAAAAGATTCGAAAAATCGCAAACTGAAACAGTAACCAAGACTGAAAGGGCACATTCTAGGTGAAGCAGCGCTCAAGTGTTTGGTGGAGATAAATCAGAACAGTTCTAAGGGAATTACTGAAACATATTTAGGGGTTCCAGGTCAAAAGGGGTGTGTGTCATCATCAGATGCCTTTTTCTTTCAGGCTAGTAAGTTTGTCCTTTGAAGTACGTCCTTGAACAGTTGCATTTATCCACAGCCTCACAGACCACTTATAGCTATAGATTCAAACAAGCCTAGCTTTTCTTTTATCCTGAAAAATAATTTCAGATTAGCAAGAATGATATCTTTGTGTATGGAGAGACAGGGTCTTGCCATATGTAACCCAGCCTAGCCTTGAACTCCTCAAATGATCCTTTTGCACCAATCTCCCAAGTAGCTACACTGCAATTAAATGCGGCTGCACTTATGATAGCAAGAGTATTTTTAACAGTTTAACCCAGGGCCAAATCTACTGGTAGTGCTGGGACTCGAACCTGGGGACTTGTGCCTACTAAGCTCTACCCACTGAGCTGCACAGCCAGCCCAGTGCAGAGTGGACAACACGGAAGTGTCTACCGAGAGGATGTCAGGCACTTTGGCAAGATGCCCAAGGTGAGCACTCACAACTAGGGGACTCTTTCTGGAACCTGGCTTCATCTTCCGGTTTAGGGAAGGTGCTAGGAAGAAGTTGTCCTCCTCCAACAGCGAGGAGGGCTAAGCATCCTTCTTCCCAGCCCTCAGGAGGCTGAGCTGCGGAGCTGTCCGGCAGAGACGAGAATGCTAGGAATTTCCATCATTTCCTGCCGGGAAGGACTCAGTGGGCCCAGCTGAGGCCCGGCTGTCAGCAGCACCTTTTCCAGACAGGAAGGGGTAACAGGAGGCAAAGGGCCGACCCTGGTTGATGAGCGGAGGGAAGGGGATGGGATTTGACTTGCTGCCCTTTGGAGGTTTTCTTTGAAATGTTCAAAGCCATTTGTAGTACTTAGCGGGAGGGGGGATGGGTTTATTTATGAGATTGGGGCATCCTAGCAAAGTTGGTATTTCTGATTTCTTAAGAATGTGGTGTCAAGTGACAGGAGGAGTGGACACCAAAGAGATTCTCGTGCAAAGCTCATCTGGCCTTTGCTGCCCCACAACCCAAGCAGGGGTGTTCAGTGGTCTTTGGTTTTTTTTTAAATCACCTGAAGAAGCCTGGCGTCTAGCTCAGCAGCACAGTGTCTGCCTAGCAAGCGTGAGAGGTTTAACAATTTTTGTCATTATCAGTGATAGAAATCTGCAACCTTATTTACCAACAATGTGCACCCAGGTTTCCCTTTTTTAAAAAGCCAGGCCTCCAGATCTTCCCTGCCTTCCATATAACTTGATTTTTCAAAAAACCATTTTCATATGAAAGAAACTGTGAAGCTTCCTTTCTCGAATTATCTCTTACGAATTATCTCTTACGTGCCAGGTAGTTTCTCAGCCAATCATTCCTTTAAGTCTCTGCAAAGTCCTTGGGGTGGGAATTGCTGAGGCAGCTCGGGAGAAGGTGAAAGATCTCGGGGCTGGGTGTCGTGCCCATGTTTGAGTCACGCCTGACTGCGAGGTGCGGGGGCTGCAGTGCTGGGTGCTGCGTGCTGCGTGCTTGGCCTGGGTAAGGCCCTGGGTTCCTCCTTCAGCGTCAAGAAACACAACCAAACCCCATTTCAGGTTCTCGGAGCACCCCAAGATTCCAGGAGGAGAAGCAAGTCCTCCCTGTATGTATGTGAGGCTAAATCAGCAGCTCTTTAAACCACGTTTGGTGTTTCATTTCATCACGTGCATCAGATTGACCCCAAATTTTCCAACCACTGTAGAATCAACTCCCTGCCCGCCTTCCCTGTTTCTCATTCACTCATGAATCCTGGCGAGGGTGCGAGAGGGAGAGGAGAGGGAATCATTTGTTTTTCCAACAATTAGGTTGAAGCTGAATGTGGTTTGGTTTTATTTTTGGAAAAACTAAAGAAGAAAATACACTCAGCCATTTTTTTCCCTGTGAAGACAGCATGAAGACGTTCAGTTGTTTGTGGGTTCAGTTGTGGGGGGTGGTAGCGTGGGAAGAAGGAGTTGTTTCCTGAGCCATGCTCCGAGCCCAGCCACTTGAAGAACAGGAACCCTGCAGCTTCTTTCCCTGAAGGACAGGAGTCAGCGCTCCTGGCTGCTGGGGCAGGAGTCCCTGGCTTCCCCCTAGTGCCGTGGAGTCTGGTCCACAGTGCGTGGGCAGGAAACCAGGCTTGCGAGCAGACCCAAGGCCCTGCTTCCTGGGCTGCCGTCGCTCCTTACCTGCAAGTCTGCAGACTGCGCTAGGCCTCACTTTGCTCAGCTGCAAAGTGGGATGGCAAGAACAGTTTGGGGGCGGTGTGCAGCCCACAGGGCCTGTGCCTGGGTGGGGGTGTGAGGGGGTGGGAGAGCAGTAGGGCTGCGCTGTGCTGTGGCTTTTAGTCTTTGTTTGCTCTTGATTTTGGCTCCTCCCCTTTCCCAGGCCCAGCACCCCTCACTGGGTGCACCCCAGCTCTTGCCTTGGGAAGCCTCATGGCCTTCCTGCCCCCTGTCCCTTGCATCTTATTTCCTGCCTCCATCAGTAGCTCGCTACAGTCCTCACTTCTTGCTCGCTGACCTACATGAAGGCTGACACTGGTTCAGGAAATACAAAAGGACTCTCTTTTATTGTGGACTCTTCTCAAAATGTAAAGGCTTGGGGGCCACTAGCAAAGAATCCGTCTTTTTTTTTTTTTTTTTTTTTTTGTCTGTTTGAGACAGGGTCTCTCTTGCAGTTCAGACTGGCCTTGAGCTCACTTTGTATTTGTAGCCCAGGCTGGTCTCGAACTTGAAAAGATCTTTCTGCCTCAGCTTCCCTAATACTGGAATTACAGTTGTGTACCTCCACACCCCACTAAGAATCCATTTTAAGGAGGGTGCATACTACAAAGAAGGGCAACTTCCACGGAGTCAAGAGGTAGCAGTAGGGTTCAGAGAAACAATGGGCAGGGTCTGACCAGCTCTGCTGCTCACCAGCGAGGTGTCTGGGACAGGTGAGCCTGTGTCCCCACCCGCGGTGTCTCCTGTATGAACTGAGTAGCATGGGCCAGGGATTAGCTCAGCTGCTCAAGCACTTGCCTGGTAAGTGTGAGGTCATGAATTCAATCCCAGCACCCAAACAAAACAAGACAAAAAATCCACAAAACAACTGAGTAGTAGTTCGTCCTTGTAGTAGGGCCCTGCACCTAAAAAAGAGCTGCAGAAAGGGTCACGGGGCAGTGGCTGCAGTTCTAGGTGGAGGAGAGATAATCGATGCATGCATGTTATCTTCCGGGGAGCAAAGCAGCTTTCTCAGAACACCCCCAGGCAGGATCTCCTAGGCCAGTGCTGACAGTCCTTCCCTGAGTTAGTAACAGGCAGGGACAGGCAGTGACTCTGGTTGGCTTGGGCCAGTCATACGTGGTGCAGAATCCCAGCTGGCTCAGCACGGCTGTTGCTCAGAGCATTGCTGCCCACACAGATGCTATCAGCACATTTAGAATTTAACATTAAATATGCAGTAATTAAATACTTTCAAAGAGCAGTGCAATTGTATTATCTGATCCATTGTTTCTCATTTGTTCCATCTCTGCTGAGGTTGTGCCCTAAATAGTTTATTTTTAAAATATTTGTTTGTAATTTTGTGGTAAGTGGTGCTACAAGGCGCTGGGTTCTCAGACCTGAGAATTGTTAGTTTATAAAAAGAGAAACCTTGCGAAACAAGAAATCAGCACGGCAGAGCCAGAAATGAATGAGTGGGTGAATAGACATTATTTTGTTTTGCAGAACGTAGTATTCTTCATGGTGTTAAGCAGATTTTTGAAGGAATTTTTTTCATAAAAAAGAGGAACTTGAAAAAAAAGTCCCAAATCTTAATGAATGCAGCTCTTGCCACATAAAACATTGTGAAACTGGTTTCTTGTCCTGAGTCATCACTACAAAGACTTTTTCCAATATTTCCTTTTTGTGAATTTTTCAATACTGACATTTGGCTTTCCTGGAGACAAGCTTCCCTTTTTATGCACTCAAGTAGTTTTTTTAAAATTTGAGCGTGACTATTTTCACACAGAGATCAATTTCTTTCACATACTGCGAATGATGGAGGAATTTAAACTTGTCAGGAAGGTGGGAATTAAACTCAGAGGTCTGCAGAGGTTCTGGTGGAAATCCAGGCTGCACTTTTATTCCCAATGCCAAATGATGCTCTGCAGTCTCTGTTATTTGAAATAAACTTTCTAACATGCCCTTCTTGCTCTGCAAAATATGCAAACGTAGAAATAAGGTAATGTCTGGTATTTTGTTTATTTCTAACTTGTCCTTGGTGCCGGGGACTGGATCCAGAGCCTCCCCTGGTGAGCACAGGGTCCTCCACCGAGCTACGCCTCCGGCCTCACCACTGGTAGTGCAGGTCCTCAGTCTTCTACTGAAGCTCCAAACTGCCATGGTCCCCAAGTGTCAGATAACCGTGTTGCTTCTCCAGTTGGGTCTTTGTGATCAAAAGAGAAAATTCTGGGCCATTTGATAAGTAATATCAAGAAGTAATGATTGTTCTGCCCCACTTTTTTAAAATACAGGAGTCATGCTGTTGAATCTCTCTCGGCAATAACTAAGAAGAAATGTGCGTATTTATAATAATTCTGATACACATCCATTGAATGCCTTCCAAGGGCTGTGAAACAGGGTGCAGAGATAAATAAAGCCCCAGAACTTGACCATTTTATTTATTACCACCCACATTTAGAATTCTTTTTTCTCTCTAATTTCTCAGAAGACAAGTTTTATTTGGTTTTGAAATAAGTCTCACTCTGTAGTCCAGGGCAGCCTCGAACCCCACAATCTTCCTGCCTCAGCCTCCTCAGTGCTGGGAGTACAGGTAGCATGTGGTACTATGTCTGACTAACCAAGAGTTATTTTAAAAATGCTTATGAAAACAAAAGTTTTCTTTTGAAAATGTTCATGCTGGTAATGATGCTTCATCAGGACCATTCCCCAGAAAACTCATGTATGTATGTATGTATAAAGAACTGGGAGTTGACATTTTATGCTGGAAGTGGAATGAGATAGGGTGTCAGAGAGTCACTTATAAATTCTACAAGTGGGAAAAGAGTGAAAGAGTGGAGTAAGCCAGGTGTGGTGGCACAGGCCTGCAATCCCCACACTCAGGAGGCTGAGGCAGGAAGATCACCAAGAGTTCGAGGCCAGCCTGGGCTGCACAGTGAGACCTTGACTTTAAAAAATAATCAGGGAAAGAGGGTGAAGAGTAAGGGGGAGCCTGTTGGCTCAGGGAAGAAAGGATAGCAAAAATTTGGGAAGAGAAGCAGCCCCCAAAAAATGGCCATTTCGGGACAATGCACGCACTTCATGAGATTTGCTGAGAAGTTAAAACAAGCAAGACTCCTGGGGAAAATGTCATTCCTAGTCAACGAAGTAGGAAAAGGATGTGACATTTATTAACCATCCATCATGTATCGGGCATCATGCACAGGGAAGAAGGGAGACGTGGCTTTTGCCTTGAGGAATTCCAAAAGTAATGGAAAGCAGACACATGTTTCCAACAGCAATGCATTTGCATAAAAAATACGTCAGCTCCGCCAGTTGCTTCCCCTGCCAGCTGCAGAATTTCAGCAGGCACCGTCGCGAACTGCACTTGCCTGCTGTTTATTGGTAAACTAGTGTGGGGCGGCCCTTCGAATCTGCCTCTCTGGGTTGTGCAAGAAAGGAGAGCGTGAAGCCCCCTTCCTTTGCCCCGGGGAAGGGCCGGGGGTGAGGTATGAGATGAAGGTGGTCGCGCTCCCTGTGCTGCACCCACGGTCTGCCGCAGCTGTTGCTGGACTCGGCCCCATGAGTCCACTCAGACTCAGCAGCAACTATGCTCCCCCTTTCCTTTTCCTTTTCCTTTTCCTTTTCTTTTTCTTTTTCTTTTCTTTTCTGAGATAGGGTTTCACTCTGTGTCCCTGGCTGGCCTGGAATTCCTAGCAATCCTCCTGCTTCAGGCTCCCAAGTGCTGGGTTTATGGGCATGGCATCTTTACCCATGGTGTTGTTCCACTTTTGAGAGACCAGCATGTGTCTCCTGTGAACACCAAAGCCTGTGAACAAGGATTTTAAAGAGCCCCAGTAGCTTCCAAATAATAAATTTACCTAAGGTGGGAGGATCACCATGAGTTCGAGGCCAGCCTGGGCTACATAGCAAGACCCTAAGGAAAAAAAAACCAAGTAAATTTACACCACTAAGTCTTCATTATGGAAAACAGATAGTGGGACTGTTTAGGGGCACTGGGAGGAAGTAAGCAGGCCTAGTAAGAAAAGTGCTTTGCGCAATGCCTGATACTTAAGGAGTACTCCGTGAATACTTAGTGTTAGAGAGCTAATTTTCAAAAATAGAAACAAGCTATGAGTTTGGTACTTTAGTTGTATGTATTGATAGTCTTTCCTCTTGTGTGTACTGCATGAATGTGCGTAAGCACACATGCCTGAGCGTGCGTGTGTGCGTGCATTGGGCAATGAAGACTGCTGAATTAGAAGCAGAGAGATCGGAATTAGTCTTTCTTTTGCTCTGTTTAATTACCTACGTGAAATTGGCCAAATAATGGAGATGATTTCAAAGTTTCTCTGAGCATCACGGCTGTGTTAAAGACTGACCAATGCTGTGATTCACAGTTTAATCACCTATTCTGCCACTGAGTTAGATTTTTAACAGATACTACTTCTTAAAATTTTATTTATTTATTTATTTATTTATTTATTTTGGTGCTGGGGATCAAACTTGATCTCGTGCTTGGCAGACGGACACTTATGTCACTGAACTAAATCCCCGGCCTTACTTTTTATTTTTATTTCAACAATTCTATGTAAATGTTTTGGACCTTCATTTTAGATATATTTTGCCAGGTATCTGATATTAATTTACTTGGTAAAAATTGGCAGGTGACAAACTCTTTTCTCATTAGTTTCTCAGCATTTTAGTGGTTTTAGGGTTATTTCTACTTGGTTATGTGTTCCTTTCAGGTCACTGTGTAAGTACTGAAGCATTTTCTAGGTGTAACTGTTATGAACAAAATTTATTTCAGACTTTTAGAATCAAACATATTATCTCTCTAAGCTTCACAAAATCAGTCTACAACTATTCAAATAAGGGAACTTGTAAGTTTAATAGAAAGTGTAATATTTCCATTAATAATCTCAAAGAAATTTATTGATTTATTTCCAGTGAGTAAGCTATTTATATTTACTAAGTTATGGTTTTTTTTTTCCTGTGCTCTTTATTAATGAAGAACGTACTGAGTGAAAACATAAATTCCCAAGTTACCAGCAAAACAAAATCATTTGAGCCTCGTCCCATCTTCAGAAGGTCTGTGGGGAGCTCTGACTTTCTCACTTTTCTGGTGAGTAACCAAGTATGAGAATTCACCAAGAAAAGAACGAAGGCCCCAGGTGGTTGGACCCTTTCTTCTCCCCCAGGACAGTGGTTCTGCAGAGTGGGACCATTCATATTTTAAAAGCTTACAAGCTGGGCTTCTTCCCATCTAGGAAACTATTAGGTCAGTTCCTTCCCTCTCTGCTTTTTGGTAAATAGTGAACTTTGCTTCGAAAATTGTGAGTCAGTATGAGGAGACAAAGAATAAAGGGAGGAAAAAAGGATCAGTATCCCAAAATTTTTTCTGTTTATTTTTATTTATTTATTTGTCTTTTTGAGACAGGGTCTCTGTATGCAGTTCAGGCTGGCCTTGAGCTCACTTTGTAGCCCAGGCTGGTCTTGAACTCATAATGATCCTCCTGCCTCAACCTCCCCAGTGCTGGGATTACAGGCATGAGCCACCATGCTTGGCCAATTTTTTCTGTTTATAATTACACCTGGAAAGATTTTGATAACAGTAAATAGAAAATATGTTTTGTGTTTTCAGAGTTGGATTTAGGTATACCCACCCATAACTAGGGAGAGCTGAAGAATTTTGGGGTTCCTGAATACTAAAGAGGAGAAGAGAAAGAAAAAGAGACAGGAGAAGAGAAGAGGAAAGGGTTGGAAGTGGCAGAAAATTTCACAGGCTTTGGGCTTGGGGTGTAAGGAATCTTAGTTCCCAAGAACCAGAGACTTAGGAAGAAGGGAATAAACAACCACTTGCATATTTTTGTTTGTTTATTTGTTTGTTTGAGACAGGGTTTCACTATGTAGTTCAAGCTGGCCTTGAATTCACTATGGTAGGCTAGGCTGGCCTTGATCTCATGGCAATCCTCCTGCCTCAGCCTCTCAAGTGCTGGGATAATAGGCATGCACCACTGCACCCATGTCTCTGAGGATCCTTTTCCCAGGCATGGCACTGTGTCTGAGAAAGAAAAAGTAATGTATTTTGAGTCGGTACAGCATGCCATGTCCTCAATGTGCTTTCTCAAATCTTGCCAAAGCCCTGGTTAGGCAGACCTCACTCAGAGAGTGTGCCGTGCAGTTGAGTTCTGGGGAGACAGGGACCTAAGTCGTGATCAAGCCTGAAGTCATTGCACACAGAATCAAATCCAGAGAAAGTCAAATCCAGAGCAGGACTGGATCTGAAAAATGAAGAAGTCAAACTGTAGCCATTGTGAAGGAGACAGAGGTCAGAGAATTTCAAGTGTCCAAGGGAGGTGGTGACCCCTGGCAATCTCTTGGAATAGTCCAGCAAACTCCATTGGCTTCACAGTTGTACCCCTCCTTGACTTTATTTTTTACTTACACTTAGTTAAGGTGATAGGCCTCTTTCAGAGTACACATATATCAGAAGTGGTGATGGTTACTGCTAATCATGTGTAATTCAGGGGAATGATTTCATCAGATTGCTTTTCTTTCGGTAAAATGAAGCTGAAATCAGTGGTCATCGTTAAAAGCCCTGGGTTGCAAAGACAGAAAAGATTTAAGGAGCTTTGGGCCTGACTACCAGTTTGAGGAAGAGATATCTCCAGCTATCGGTCAGGTGCTCAGAAAGAACTGTCAAACACTAACTTCCTGGAGTTAAGGCTCGTTTAGGTCTGTGCTCATCTTTCTCTCCAGAAGGCAGGTAACAAGACTCATCTCTGGAGGACTGTGGAGGGCTTTAAGTACAGTGAAGGAGTCTGTGGAACCTGGCTGTGGAGAGGCTCTCTGGGCCTCGCTGCCCAGCTGCTGGACTCCTCAGTGGAGTTTTGTGGCTTCACTTTCACCGGAAGTAGAAACCAGTTCTTATCGTGTGCAAGTCTTCAGCCTCGACTGAGAGAAAAAATGCAGCAGCTTTTTAGGGTACCTGTTATATCCTGGGCCTCACCTGGCCCCTGGGACTGCATTGTCAACGCTGGGGATGGAGCCCAGGGCCTTCACACTGAGCTATATCTCAGCCCTTTTTAAATTATTTATTATGAGGCAGGGTTTTGCTAAGTTGCTAAATTGCCCAGACTGGACTTGAACTTGTAATCCTCCTGTCTCAGCCTCCCAGGGTGCTAGAATAGCAGGCATGTACCATTATGCCTGGCTAAAAAATAGTTTTTTAGTTATTATTTCTTGGATACTACAGACTGAACCCAGGCCTTGGACACATTAAGTAATACTTCACCCCTAGCCTTTGTACCTGAATTTGTGGTATTTATAGTCTGTCAAGGGAGAAAAAAATAGACTAATGATAGTATCATTTGAAAAATACTTGAAATAGAAGATTACAGAAGACCCAGATCCTGCAGTTAATTCTGTAGAGAGAGAAGAACCAGAGGGAACCTTGGGTTAAAGCCTTTTCAGGAGGATGCAGTTTGGGGAGGGGCATTCGAGTGAAGGCATCGCGCAGCCGTGAGGAAGAGGACCTCCGCGGAAAGAGGCAGAACAAAGGCGCAGGAGCAGCAGCCTTGAGTGGTAAGAATGGCCGGGCCTCATGTCTGCTCCTTCTGCACCCGTGGAATCAGCTGACTGTGGGTCGGAAATGTTTTTAAGGAAAACCTGCTGCCAGGCATGGTGGTGCACACCTGTAATTCCAGCACTCGGGAGGCTGAGGCAGGAGGATCACTGAGAGTTTGAGGCCACCCTGGGCTACATACTGAGTTCAAGGTCAGTCTGGACTATGTAGCGAGACTCTGCCTCAAAAAAGCAAAAACCAAAACAAACCAAAACCAAAACATCTTGCCACTGAACTGGTCACCTATAGACTTTTGTCATTCTCTAAACATTACAGTGTCATATCTATTTACATGGCATTTATTTATTTTGTTGTTTTTTGGAGACAGGGTCTCGCTCTGTAGTCCAGGCCAGCTTTGAATTCACTATGTGGCCTTGATCAGTGATCCTCTTGCCTCAGCCTCCCAAGTGCTGGCATCACAGGCATGTGGCACCACCTCTGGGTATCTGGTGTTATAAGACATCTAGAGATGTGTAAAAGTATGTAGGAGGGTGTATGTAGGTGAATGCAAATACTTCCCTCTTTATGTAAGGGGCTCAGGCATCCACAGGGTTTGGTGTCTGCACAGGGTCCCGCATCAATTCCTCAAGGACACTGAGGGACAGCTGTCCCTACTTCCTTCATGGGAAAGTGGACTGGGGCTGTGCAGACGGGGTGGGAAACACACCAGCACCCACTTCTGCACCCCCAAACAAGTTACTGTTCTCCGATGCTGTTGATTAGGCACCTAATATGCGCCAGGTACCCTGGAGGACTCGGAAGAGTAAATCATGGTCAGTTCTCAAGAACCAAACGGCCAACTCCAAAGTCAGAAGTTGCTCCTGGAGCCGGTAGTAAATAATCCGAGTCAGTTTCTCAATGTGGCCTGGAGATGAAGACAGGACCCAGATGCGAGGGAGTCTGGAGGGGAGAAGGCAGCCAGCACCACCAGGCCGAGCCCTGCAGAACACAGGCAGAGGCCCCAGGGTAGAAAGGAAAGAACCCAGGCGGGGAACCTCCAGGCTGGGGCATGCGGGGTGCTGGTGTCTAACCTCTCCGCTGCTAGACCGGACTGCATGGAAACCACTGGTCTCCCCGCGCACTTTAAGGGTTCACGGCCAGATCTCAGCAGCTCACACCCCCCAGTGTCCCTGGGAAAGAAGAGCAGGGCTGGCTGGGGAGAGAGCTCTTGCCACCTGAGCGCTAGACAAGCTGACAACGGACTTGTGACACCCGGAATGAAGTGAGAGGGAAGAAAGATGCCAGAGTGAGAGGCAGACTCCTCCCTGGCACTGGCTGCTAAGAACCGGTAACATCTGACCTTAGTTAGGGCCCCAGGTCGGAGGGGAGGCGGGGTGGGGAGGTTCACGGGCTCCTGTTTACACACCTGCCTCGTGCAGGGCGGTGAGACCAGACACTTTCAGCGTGACTCCCGACCTTGTTAATTTTAATAGACCCCGTCTTTCTTGTTGGGTTGATGATTGCTAAGTATTTTAGATGTGGCGGTTTATAGCCAGCTACAGGCAGTAAGCACTTTTATGGATTTATTTTCTGTGGGGCTGGGCGTCAAACCCAGGGCCTTGCTCGGGAAACGCCTGCTGCTCCGCCTCCAGCCGGCAGTTTGTACCCACGGCTGTGCCAGGGGGCGTTTGCGATCTGGGGAAAGCAAGGTGACAGCAAACCAAGCCTGCAGCAAAACCTTGTAGGAGTGTGAGGCGGACCTCCGTGGGTCACCTGCCCTCCAGGAGTAAAGGGACCATTTTCGGGAAACGTTGGCATGGAAAACGTCTCCAAGGTTGGATAGTCCATCCTGGGGTTGCGGACGTGGTGACAGGGCCAAGAGGGCAGCAGCAGGAGTGGGCGAGGGAGGAGGACTGTCTCTGTCGGAACCTTGGCCTGGCCTGCCACCTTCTCCTGGGTCCCCTCTACCTCCCCTTCACCCTAGAGAGCTGCTGTCCCCAGGCCTGATTCCTGCATTGTTACCAGAGAGGGCTGACACTTGAGATGTTGCTCTTCTTGTATGTTTGAAATTTTCTTTTGTTGTTTTCTGGAGACAGACCCATGCTCTGTAGTTCATATTGGCCTTGAACTTACCAAGTAGCCCATGTAGGGCCTGAACTCAAGGTGATCTTCACGCCTCAGCCTCCCAAGTGCTGAGATGACAGGCCTCTCTGGGTAGGGAAAGCTATTAAACTGGAGCTGGCCTCCTTTGTCCTTAACTACAACACACAGGCTTCAACCAACAAATAAATGAGTGAACCATCATTTATTTGTGTTGCTAGAATGTTTACACACCCATTTCCACGCACTCACACTCGCAGCCCTGTGACAGGTGACAAGTGCAGTGCCCAGGCAGAAGCCCCCCCTTCTCCTCTGTCATAGAGATGTAAACACGTCACATACCTCACTCACTGAGAGAATTCAGTGGCTTTTAATTTTCAGAGTGGCGCAGCCACCACTGCAACCAGCTCAGAACACTTTGGTGGCCCCTAACAGAAACTTGGTCCTGTGGAGTTGTCCCTTCTTCCCTCTGGTGCCCTGTGGCCCCACGCTTCTGGTGACTGCCCAGCTGCTCATCTGGATGTTTCTCTTGTGGCTGTTTCACAGACATGCATTTTTACAGTGCATTGTTTTGTGGCTGGCTGATGTCACCTCGCTTAGTATCTTTAAGGGTCGTCCACGTTGTTGCATGTGTCAGTTCCTTCCTTCTTGTTACTGAGTAATTTGCCACTACACGGATGCACTGCGTTTCATTGACCTGTTCTTGTGCCCTGGAGGTGTTCGCATGGTCTCTTGTTTGTGGGCATTAGGGACCACACTGTGGTGAAGGCTCAGGTGTGGCTTCCTGTGGCTGTACATTTTCATTTATATTCTCCCTGGGAGTGCAGTTGTTGCTGGGTTATTTGTTTAATTTTTTGAGGTAATGCCTGCCTATATTCCAGCATTATTAAGTACTGTAGTCCCCTAAAAAGGGAGATTAAAAACCCTTGAGTAATTTAGCTATAGTACCTGATGATACACACTAGCTAAAAAGACTTAGAATTGAAATGACTTAAGAGTGGCTTTAGCTACAGCATTATTTATTTTTATCACAGTATCTTCTCCTCCTCCTCCTCCTCCTCCTCCTCCACTTTCTCCTTCTCCTCCTCTTCTTTTGTCTTTTTTGAGACAGGGTCTCACTATGCAGTTCAGGCTGGCCTTGAGCACATTTTGTAGCCCAGGCTGGTCTCAAATTTGCAACGATCCTCCTGCCTCAGCCTCCTGAGTGCTGGGATTACAGGCCTGTGCCACCACACTTGACTTACATCACAGTATCTATACTTTTCAGTACACTTCAGTTGCTACCCTATGGAAAAGAAAGCCTGGTTAAAATTCTTTTTGTGGGCGGCATGGGGTAGGGCTTCAAGACAAGGTTTTGCCAAGTATAGTTCAGGATGGCCTTGAACTTAGTGTATGGATCGGGCTGGTCTCAGTCACAGCAATCCTCCTGCCTCAGCCTCCCTAGTGCTGGGATTACAAGTGTGGCCCACCATGCCCAGCTCTGGTTAACATCTTGCTCTCTTCCTTTCCCTGAGGTCTCTGAGCCAGGTGGGTGGAAGCTTGTGCTCTGCCTAACCTTGTGGTGTGGCCACCTGCCACAAGCTGCACGTGACTACCGAGCCCTTGAAAATGTGTTCACACAGAGATATTTGGTGACTCTAAAGCTCGCCCTGGATTTGGAAGACTTACTATGCAATAAAGAATATAAAATGTCTCATAGTAATTTTTATATCAATTACAAATTTTACATCAGTTACATACCGAGATGATAGTACTTGGCGTAAAGTGGGTGAAGCAGTATATAAAAATAATTTCACTTTCTTGGGGAGGCTGCTCACGGGTCCTCCTGCAGCTAATGTGTGAGTGCCTTGGATAAAGCCTCGGCCCAGCCCAGCCCTCAGGCTCTTCTCTTGAGGGTCAGTATTCAAATCAGGAAGACTGGGTTAAAGGGGCAGCACACTTGGCAACAGCCTTCTGTGCAGAACTTGTTACGAGCTGGCGTTTCTAATCCCAGCTATCTTGACGTGAGGTCACCACTGGTGATTTTGATTCAAAACAGAGAACAGACCTGTATTTTGGCAACATCCCCAGGTAACATAATTGAGCTTGGCCCTTGGGACAGATAAATTCCTGAATTTTGTTCCACTGGGAAAAAAACTCCTTACCCCTTTGGCCAAGACCTTTTCGCTGATGTGTAAAATGAAACTTGGGGTGGGGTCTGGGGATTCAGAAGGTGAGACAGGTCCATAAAACCTGAGGCATGTAGTACACGGAGAATCTCCATCTCTCCCAAGAGGCCCATTCCAAAGACCACGGGAGAAAAGAACAAAAATAGGTAGGAGACTGCCAGAATTTTATTCTTGGATGACAACAGAAGGATTCCACATGCATTTAAGTGACATCTCTTTGTCCAAAAAAAAAAAAAGAAAAGAAAAGAAAAAAGTCCTCCTCTTTTAGTGGTGCTGCGTACTTGAGCTCAAATCCCAATCGGAATAAATGTATTTTCTTCTCTCTTGATGAGTGCAGTGAAGAATTTGGCAGGCTAATCAGTCATCACTCACCACTTGCCCCTGTTAAAGCAAGAGCCTCAGGACAGTTCCCTGGGAAGTCCTGAGAAGTCACTGCTGTTGACTGAAGAACAGGATAATTAAGAGAAAGACAGCAATCTGAGAGTCTGATATGCACCTTGAGCACTTGGGTTTCGCTAGATTTCCAGGTTGATTTCAGGGCCAGCCTCCTGAGCAGTAACCCTCCTTGGAGGGGTTCAAACCATCTTTTTTTCCTTCTCTCCTCCTGCCTCAGACCAGAGAGGTACGGAAGAGTCTGGGAATTGTATCTGGCCCTGACTTAGCTTCTGCCACAGAAGCTTCTAGAAGGTGAAGGGTCAGAGACAGAAGCATCCCAGCATGCCCTAGCTGTGCAGAGAAGGTTGCTCTCAGGTTTCCTGGTAGACGTCTCAGCCTTAGAGGAGTTGTAAGATAGAGAAAAATTGGGTTAAACACTCCTTGTGGTAGTCTGTTTTTTGTTCATGAAGTACCCGAAGCTAGGTAACTTTATAGAGAAAAGATGTTTATTTTGATTCACAGTTGTTGAAATCCAAGTTTAAGGCCCATATCTGCAGATGGCAGAGTCCAGTGCTGGGCATCACATGGCAAGACATAGGGATGTGTCTGCCTCTTTAGGTCCCAGCCCCCAGAACTCAGTCATAGAGCCCAGCCCTGATGACCTGTCTAATCCTGGTCACCTCCCGAAGGCCCATCTCTAAACCAAAGTCAGATTCAGTTTCTGCCATCTTCATACCTCACCATGGGGAAGCACATGACCCTTGGGGGACATACTCAGGCCACATACACCACAGCACCCCAAAAAGCTCCACCCCATTTTACACTTTACATACCTATTTGTCTTTCCAGTCATCCAGTCGCTTCCCTGTTTCAAGCTTTCCCAGCAAGGAAAACGGTCTGATTTAGGATTTTGCTTATAAATTCATTCTATACACATGTCCCAAGTGCTGTGAATGCCAGCTCTCCCAAAGTGAGACTCAAGGTAGACCTGGGCACTGCTGAACTCCAAAGAATACATAACAGGTGATTCTCCAGACCTGCAGCAGTGACAGGCCATAGCATCTCTCTCTCTCTTTCTTTCTTTCTTTCTTTCTTTCTTTCTTTCTTTCTTTCTTTCTTTCTTTCTTTCTTTCTTTCTTTCTTCTTTCTGATAGGGTCTTGCTGTGCCTTGAACTTGTAATCCTTCTGCTTCAGCCTCCAAAGTGTTGTAATTACAGGCCTAAGCTATCCTGCCCAGACATCTTTCAAATTCTAACACAAAGAAAGTCCCTCTGCTGGTGCCTGAGAGCCATCTTGTCCTAAATCCTTCTAGAGTCCTCCTGGAAGTCTGGGCAGTTCATCCCTGTCCACCAGTTACTTGGGCAGCAGTGAAGGTTTTCTGAGGATGCCCCGCAGAGTAAGAATCCCCCCAGGGTAGCAGTGGAGCAGTGTTTCATCGGAGAGACAAAGGTGTTGGAGAAGATTCACGCAGGGGAGAATCTGTGACCCTAAATCCTGCCTGGCAGAGGCTGAGATGGAGGCCCATGATCAGCAGGGCCTTTTACCATGTGGCCCTGTCCAGTGGTGCGAGAGGCTGCCTGGTGAAGTCTGCATTTTTTTTTTTTTTAAGACAAGTTCTCTCTCCATAGTTCAGCCTGACCTTGAACTTTTGGCAATCCTCCTGCCTCAGCCTCCCCAGTGCTGGGATTCCAGGCAAGGACTGCCACATGGAGGGGTGAGGTCTTTCTCAGCTCCCAGGGTCCCACGGAGCAGTCGTGACTCCCAGGAGCCGTGCACTGCCTGGGGCAGTGGTGGCTGGTGCCCTCCCTCCCTCCCTCAAGCCTCTTCAGTCACTGGGCGGTCAGCAGCTCAGGTGGGGAACCAAGACTCACTGGCAATGACCAGAAATTCGCATCTGCTCACACTTGAGCCTTAGCTCAGTAGTGGTTAAAATGACCGTAGCATGCCTAACACAAGAAATAAAACACGTCCTCATGAAGGCGTTCCAAGGGTACACTCACAAATCAGCGACCGAGTCTTGGGTCCTCTGAGAGCATTCTGAAAAGTGACTCATTTCTTGTACTGAAACAGAACAGTAAACTAACTGCAAACAGATCACCAGTGAGCCGAGAAGCTTTCTTCTTCCAGGTTTTAGGCTTGAGGTTTCTCTAGCACTTACTATCCGGCTGCCTGAGCCCTCCTGGCAGGACACTGTGCATCCCTCTGCCGCAGAGAGAACGCAGTGGCTCTGTAACTCAGAAGAATTTAAAAAATAGGAATTTCCAGTCTTTATAAACTGACTGTGATTTCTGAAGAGCTCCCTGCATCCTGCCAGGAGGGTTTGCCAGCTCCTTCCTCATGAGCTCCAAGCAGTCAGGGATCCAGTTTTTGTTGGCAGCAATGTTGAAAAATGCTGAATGAATGAGCTTGTTTTTATTCTGCTTCTCCTCCTGCTGGGAGGCCAGGCAGCTACAGGGACTAGCTCACAAGATCTTCACAGCAGACTCTAGACTGTTTCCTCCACACCTTCCTCTAAGCAGACACACTAGGCTTTGAGGGCCTGTTTTCCAGCTGTTGAGCAAAGCCCATCAGAACTTATCACCCATTTGAATAGTCCCCTCTCCTTATTCATGAGCTAAGGAGCTCGAATCCACCCCACTTCAGTTAGGGTCCACTGTCTGATGGTGTATGCCCTGCCTAACTGCTCTCCTTGCCTTTATCAGCCCGAGCATGTGACACAGACATTCTTCCAGGGTGGGTTAAAAACATCTGCGCCTAGAAGTCAGCAGAGTCCGCAGGGAGGGTGTTAGCTCCCAGCGTGCTGATCTGTTTCCTGTCTTTGTTATGATTTCTGCACTGTAACTGAATATCCTTCAGTGCTCCAGTGAGCGGGCACTGCATGCAGCTGTGTCAGCAGGCCGGGGCTGCTGGGTTACACTCACACAGCCAGCGGCCACGGTCCTGGGCAGGCCAATGCATTTACAGCCCGAGCCGCTCCTTGCTGCCAAGCAGTGGGCCTCACTGTGCAGTCTGAGCCATTACATGTAATCTAATTAAGACTAATTATGAGGAAGAGCAGTTACCTAGCTGCTTTGGCCTTTGCCCAGGAAAAACTCACGGAACAGGAGCAAGCCACCATCCTAACATGATGCTTCTGAAAAGGCTGCCAAAGGGCTGTAAAATATATGACCTTGAACGGAGAGTCAGAGGGGCTGAGCCCTTGACCCAGTGGCAAAGAGTGCAGTGGCAGGGGCATGCCTGCATAGTGTTTCCCTCCCACCTGGACTTCATTTTTGTTTTGGGGATACAAAGATGATCTTGCCACCCCAATAGCCATCAAGTCTGAGGCCTCTCCAGACTCAGTCTGAGCAGTGAGAAGTTCCCGTCATTCCCAGTCACAGCCAAGCAAGCTGCTCTTCATTGAAGGAGAAACCATGCTTTTTGGAAACCTTGTAGCTTGCATAGTTTATTATCCAAGAACAACATCAGCTGCCAGCAGGTTTCCAGTAAGCTTTGAGAGTGTTTAACCCAGAGTGAGTTTGTGACCTTCTTGCATGAGGTGTGACAAGACTCTGGGTGGAGCACAAGCAGATTGTCGGTAACTCAGAAGTCCCACTGGCCTGGCATGGAGGACAGAGCCCGGCCGACAGCAGTTCCCCAGAGGACGCTCCTGGGCAGGCTGCCCTCCCGTGTGAAGCGGCTCCTCTGTGTGGGCTGCTTTATGAGCACAGGTCGCTCCTGGCCCACAATCACTCCGGATCCCCAGAGCTCTGTGGCATGTAACCCAGCCAGGGGCTTGGGGCTTGTATGAGGTTGTAGACCTGAGCGGTGTGCAGGATGGAAATCAGCGATGTCTTATGTCCTTTAGACTGTGAAGAAGTGTTAATGCCAGAAACCATTTTCAGTCTTCATTGAACACTGAGGCTGGGCACAGGCGCAGCGTGCCTGTCAGATTTCCATGCCTGCATTCCTGCAGCAGAGCCAGTGTGGACGTCAGATGCTTTCCCTCAGTTCCATGCAAGTGGAATGCAGAAACTTAGTAAAAGGCTCCCTGTAATGAATTGCAAGGCTGTCTTAAGCCAACCATCCTCTGGCAACATGCTTTGTGATCACACCTGAAGGCTGACAGGTGGTCTGATTTCATACCCCGCCTGGGCCGGACACACTTAATTATCATGTCATTTCAAAGTGCCATGCTCCTCTTCTAATGCTGTAGTGTCTCGATGCCTTTCATTTCTATTTATTGTCCGGTGTAGCTTGCCATCTTGCTGTGTGACTGACATGGAATAGGAAATTGTGATTTGTACCATTGTTTTTGCTCACGAGCCCTGGGTAATGGGTGGTCTAGTGATTATAAACTGGTAAGAGGATAGGAATACTTGGGACAGCAGTAAAATCAGGGACATTAGTGATCTTCCAGTGTGATTCCAGCCAGGATGTCTTTTATCTCTTTGAAAATAAAACTCGAATTCTGATTATAGGAAGCCCTTTCTAGCTAATCTCAAGGGCTTAGTATTTAATTGTTCTCATCCTTATTGAATAACTATAATATGTCAGACTTTTTTTTTTTTTGTCTTTTGAGATGGGGTCTCCCTATGCATTTCAGGCTGGTCTTGAGCTCACTTTGTAGTCCAGGCTGGTCTTAAACTTGCAATAATCCTTCTGTCTCAGCCTCCCAAGTTCTAGGGTTACAGGCGTGCACCACCAGGCCCGGCTGTCAGCCTATTTTAGGCTCTGGGAATACAGTGAAAAAGACAGAAAGTATCTGCAGTTGCAGCACATGGAGAAGCAGATAATGAACAAATTTGAAAAAGAATATAATTCAGGCATTACAGTAAGTGCTGGAGGGGCCACTTGGCACTGGGGACAGGCCTCGAGGGAGAGGAATGGCTGCTTTAGATCAGGTGGTGAGGAAAGGCCTCTCTGGGGAGCCGATGTTGGAGCAGAGACTGGGATGGTGTGAAGGATGCTGTGATTTGGGAGAGGCACTTTATAGTCCCAGGGAGTGGTGACTGTACTGTGGGAACAGCTCAGAGTGTTGGGGAGGAGAATCAAGCCAGATGTTGCTGGAGTAGCACAAAAGGGAAAATGTCTTGGTTACTTTTCTCTTGTTGTTGTGACAAAATACCCAGTACTGCACATGAAGGAAGGAAAGGTTTAGTTAGCACACGGTGTATGGAGGGTTCAGTCCATAATCAGCTGGCTCCAAGGCAGGTGGCATGGCACCGGGGCAGCACTTCAAGGCAGCAGCCAGCAAAAGCAGCCAGAGCAAAGAGCAGGCGGAACAAGCTTCTTATCCTCCCTTATATGGTACACAGACCCCCTCCAGGGCCAGTGTAGCGCTCACACAATCCCCCTGCCCTCCTCATGCACAGGATGAGGATGTTTACAAAGTGAGGGTCCTGGCTTCTGCTGAGCCTCTTAGTTAAACTTCTAAACTGCTCAAGTTGACACCATGTATCAACCATAACAGAGAAGGGACAGGAAGGGCTGGACTCTGGGAGACTGGTGGCCCATAGTGAGGGCCTTGGAGTCTGGAAAACCTTTGTGGGTTCATAAAGAGGAGTAGCTGGCTCCTCCATTGGCTCCTCCGTGGACAGAGGCCACGGGGTGTGGGGTGGGGAGGTGGGTGTGGGAGGTTGTACTGTGAGACAGGATGAGAGGTGGTGACCAGAGGAACCCTGGGAGGACAAGCAGGACTGGGATGTGGCTTAAAGGCAGAGCTGACCAGCTTGCTGATACTGCATACAGCTGCATCCTGGGTGTTGGGGACAGGGGAGATGAAGGGGAGGTGATTTTCCTTTTCTTCCTTCCTTGTACTCTCATTTCCTTTTTCTCCCTGTCTCTTCCTTTCTCTTCTTAATTTTTTCTCTTCTTAATTGCCAGTTCTAGAGCTCCCCAACATGGTCCCAAGGGGGCCTTGTCTTTGTATCTCCTAGTTGAACATTCCTTTGTCACACCCCAGGACAAGCCTGACAACTTTGATCATGTGACAGTAACTCACAATTCCTGCTGGCTAACACTGGTGTCACTTCTAACTAAGCAAAACTGTCCTGGTGCAGAGGAAGGAAAATAAACCACAGAACCCCTGAGATCCTTCTTTCTTCCTTACAAATTCTGGGCGTAAGTAGTTCCCTGCTGGTTTTTAGGACAGTGGCACCTTTTGGTTACAGTCTTGTAAACTATTAGCTTCAAGTTCCTATGGCTTTGGACCTCTGATGTTGCTGCTGGGAGTTGGTACCATTTGATGGAAAAGTGGAAGCAACCTAACCTCCCTCCCCAGCAGTTTTGTGCTCCGGCTCACAGCAGCTTGTGCCACAGGTGAACAGATCAAAGATACTGGCAGAGCACAGCACCTCACAAAGTAAATGCAGAAGTTGGTCTTGGACATCCAGTCTTTGGGTCCTGCTCGGATGGAGAACATGTTGGATCTGGCAGGGGTAATCATAGCTGATCTTTTGTACTCCCATGGAATCCTGCCAGATCCACCACCCGGAAGCACAAAACTCGGGGAGGGTTTCTTCCATGATCCTTAAGAAATGTTCATTAATGCTGGTGATGATGGTGAGGGGGAAGAGGATACTCAAGAGCGGGTCCTAGAAGCAAGAACCCAAGGAATAAAAAATGATAATGATAGCAATTGCGGCCACTCAGTGAGCACCCATGGCGCTGCAGCGCTGCGTTATGCCCTGGTGCCCGAGCTCTAAGACAGGTTCTGAAGTGGGGAACCCATGTGACCCATGAGGGAACTGAGCCGTAAAGAGCTTTGTAAACTGCCCAAGGTTACAGGCCAGTGGGTGGCAGAAATTTGAAACCAAGCCTGTTTGATTTTAAAGTCCATGTTCTTCCTGTAAATTATATATATTGGACGAAGCATTATACCATTCAAGTTTTGTTTCCTAACGTAGTGTGTAATTGTTGATGGCAATGAAATTTTCGCGCTCAAAGCTACCCTGCTTACCTGTAGATCACGTGCAGTTGGACAAAGGTAAGTTACATTTTTAAGCAGCTTACATATAAGTGTGAGAGACAACATAGTCTTAAAAAATTAGTATAAGGTAGTGTGCGGTGAAGTGCCTAACTGTGGGCATAGACAAAAACTGCAAGGGGCTGAGGATATAGCTCAGCGGCATAAGCGCCTGCCTGACAAGCACAAGGTCGTGAGTTCAACACCCAAAAAAACTCCAAGCTGGGGGTTGCGATGCACACCTGTAATCCCAGCACTCCGGAAGATGACAAGTCCAAGCCTAGCCTGGGTAACTTAGTGAGACCCTTTCTCAAAAATAAGAACTAAAACTGGGCTGGGGATGTAGCTCAGTGTGAAGCCCTGGGATTCAATCTCCAATATCAAAAAACAAAACAAAAACCTTCCAGAAACACCAAAACAATGTAGGCTACAAGGATCAAAGTGATATCTTTTCTCTATAATTATTTTATTTTATTAATTGATTGATTGATTGAGACAGGGTCTTACTATGCAGTTCAGGCTGGCCTTGAGCTCACTTTGTAGCCCAGGCTGGTCTCGAACTCACAACAGTCCTCATGCCTCAGCCTTCCATGTGCTAGGACTATAGGTGTGTGCCACTATGCCCGGCTATAACTCTTTTTAATAGTATATAAAAAATAATACTTGAGCTGTGCCTTCTACAAAATCAAAACCTCATTCTAAGAAATACTGTTATAACATTTGTTTCTTTTTTGTGGGGGGTGTCTTTTTGAGACAGGGTTTCACTATGCAGTTCAGGTTGGCCTTGAACTCACTTTGTAGCCCAAGCTGGCTTCAAATTAGCAGCGATCCTCCTGCCTCAGACTCTTCAGTGCTCAACAGCTGTTTCAGTGAGAGAATTTATTTCCAAAGCCCACGAATGACTTCAAATGGCATTTTTTTCTGCTGTGTCTATAATGCTGTGTTTTGTTTTGTTTTGTTTTGTTTTGTTTGCTTTGCGGTGCTGTGGGGGTTGAACCCAAGGCCTCATGTGATGAGTTCTCTGTCACTGAGCTGCATACATTCCCAGCCCTAAGGCAGTTTTTTGAATGAAGTCAGTGATACCATTTGCTGAGTGTCTTCCTGCCAGACACTGTGTGAGCCCACTGGGATCCCAAGGTGAGATATAGTATTCAAAGCAACATAGACATAGGAGGCAAAGGTAAGGCCGGGACAGGAGGGTAGGTGGGAGTCTATTGCAGTAACCCCGTGAAAGGACTTTAACTCTTAGCTACAGGAATTCGCGGAGAGGTGCAGAGGAGCTGATCAAGCCCCCGTAGATCCTTAAGAGGTGAGACGAGCAGGATGGGGTGTTTAGTTCAGCAGAGAATGAGGAGTCAAGGGTAACTCCAAGACTTCCTTTTGGATCTGTGTTGGTAGTACTGTCTCCTCATTTGTGGACAATAGAAAGAGTGGCATTTTTTTTAAAGGATGATTAAATTGTTTTGTTCATGTTGACTTTGAGGTTATGGGTTGGATTGTGTCCCCGTGAAGAATACTGAAGTTCTAACTCTGAATCTCTGGGGCAAGGTCCTTATTTAGAGACAGAATTTGTATATGTGCTGCCGAAGTGAGCACTAGAGACAGAATTTGTACATACGATCAGGTTAAAGGCGGACCCTAATCCCATATGATCATGTCCTCAAAAGCAAGGGACATTTGGACTCAGGGGCATGAACACGAGAAGTTGTACTGGGAAGATGAAGGCGGAAATCAGACTGATGTAGCAAAAGCCAAAGAAGAGCAGAGATTGCCAGAAAACCACAGGAGCTGGGAGAGAATCATGGAACAGATTCTCCTCCAAGCCCTTAGAAAGCACCCACCCTGGAGATAGCTCAATCTCAGATTTCTGGGCTTTGGAAGGGTGAGGGATACCTTAAAATTTCTATTTAAGCTGCTCATTTTGTGGTACTGGGTTTAGGATGTCCTGGGGTATTAATGCAGTACTCTGTCAGTTTACTGCGGCTTTTGTTACAAATGACCACAAGCTCAGTAGCATAAAACAACAGAAATTTATTCTTTCATAGTTCTGGAAGTTACCCTCACCACTGGGCCAAAATTGGAGTCAGCAAGGCCAGTTCCATCCAGAGGCCTCAGGGAAAATCCATTTCTTGCCTCTTCTGGCTGCTGACATTCTCTAGGTTTTGGGCATATTGCTGTTCCTGCCACCTCTGGGCCCACTGCCTTTTCCTCTGTGTTTCCCAGTCTCCATCTACCCCTCTCTTGGAGGACGCTTGAGATTCTTTTTAGGGAGTACTGAGATAACCCAGGAGAATCTTTGCCTTTCCATGATCCTTCATCATATCAGCAAAGACTTTGCTCCCAAAGAAAGTAGAATGTGTACTTTCAGGGAGTAGGAGCTGATATCTTTAGGGCCACAACTTACTTACTTCAGGAACTCTGAAATCTGGGCAGAAATGGCCAGTGGTATCAGTAAGGTGTGAATTTGAGTCCACAGGAGGGGAAATGGTCAGAATGTAAGAACTGAGAAAGGATATACTCACTTTTGGGGAGCAGACAGGACAGTGAAAGAGGTCAAGGGCAGAAACCTGGGGGAAACTCATTTGAAAGAAAGACATAGAGCCAGGCGTGGTGGCGCACTCCTGTAATCCTAGCACTTAGGAGGCTGAGGTAGGAGGATTGTTGTGAGTTCAAGACCACCCTGGGCTACAAAGTGAATCCAAGGCCACCAGCCTGAACCACATAGTGAAACCCTGCCTCAAAAAGGCAAAAAAAAAAAAAAGAAAGACATAGAAGGAGACTGTACCATGAAATGGGCTGAAAAGAGGTGGTCCTCATATTAGTCAGTTTTTGTTACTGTAGTGAAATACCTGAGGCTGGGGAACTTTCTAAGAAGAGAGGTTTATTGCAGCATATAGTTCTGGAGATCCAAGGTGAAGGGTCATGTCTGGGGAGCCCCAACGTAGCACAGGGCATTGTGTGTGCTACGTGCCTCTTTTGACTTCCTCCAACTTCTTAAAAAGCCACTGCAGTTCAATATGGGAGCTCCACCCTGGTGACCCTGTCTCATCCTAATTATCTTGCAAAGGCCCCACTCTGATCACGTAGTAACTCACAGTGGGGATTAAACCAGCATGAGTTTCAGAAAAAAACCATTTTCAAACCACAGCAGTCCAAGAGGCGGGAAGATGACAAAGAGATGTGTTGCCCAAGAAAGGAGCTTAAAAAAAGACAAGTCATTACATTTTAATTAAGAATTTTGTTCTGTGTCCACGTTGCCCCATTGGTATAAATGCCCACTAATATAAGTGAGGACTCTGTGCATCGAAGGCATTTCCTCATCACTGTGCTACTATCCGATGATTTCCCTGGCATGCAAGTGTGACATGAGGAGCAAAGAGGATTGCGTGAACCCATGATGCTATAACAAAATGCCAGACATTAAGTCATTTATGGAGATTGGAAGTTTATTTCTCCCAGTTCTGAAAGTTGGGACATCCAAGATCAAGACCCCGGCATCGGGTGTGGTGAGGGCGCTGTGTCCTTACTCTCGCCAGCTCCCTCCGGCCCTGTCCCTGTCCCTGTCCCTGTCCTTAAGGCACTGATTTGATCCATAAGGGCAGGGCCTGATCATCTCCTAATCACCCTCCTCCTAATGCTGTTGCACTGGGGGCGAAATTTCAGCATGAATTTGGAGGGGACACGACTTTCAGACCATGGCAGATGTCTATGTGACATTTAACGATTTTTTCCACTTCTGTTACACAGATTGCAATATGATTTCAATGAGAGTGATGACTCAGGTAGACAATATTTATTCCCCTCCTCCTTCCAGATGTGATAGGAAAAAGTATCCGGCCACCGGTTCCTCTCAGTCTCTGCGTCTCTGTCTCTTTCTTTCTCTGTGTGCCCCTCTCTCTGCTGGGGACTGAATCCAGGGCCAGCTTCTCTCTGTCTCTCTGTGCCATCCCACGACTCCGGAAATTCAACCCAGTGCTCTGTGCATGCTAGGCAGGCTCTTTACCCCTGAGCTATACATATCCATAGCCCCACCAGTTATGTGTTATTGCTTGTGAATATACTGAATGTAAATATTCCTTCAAAGCAAGTAACTTTTAAGAAGAAACTATTAAATGTACTCCTCTGTAGATTGTCGCACAAGGCCTCCTTGGGTACAGGATAGTAATTTTTTAAATGTCGAACTCACTCAAATGCATGTTGTACTTGTATAATGAAACAGAAGCTGTTTGAAAAGTCTTCGCACTAATTCCTTTTGATCATTTGCATTTGCTTAATTGCTCTAATGTATGATTGTTTTTTTCCAATAGTCCCACAAAACTCTCATTTTATTCAAAGTCTACCAGTAGTTGGCTTTTGCATACCATCTCTTTTCAGACTTCCCAGCAATTTGGATACTAATTATGAAAATTGCAGCAGGAGGACAGGGTTGAGCTGCCTGTGTACTATGAAAAATATTAGAACAGAAAAATATATTTCAAGCCAGGCATGGTGGCATATGCCTATAATCCCAGCACTCGGGAGGCTGAGGCAGGAGAATCATTGTGAGTTCGGGACCAGCCTGGGCTACAAAGTGAGCTCAAGGCCAACCTGAGCTGCATAGTGAGACCCTGTCTCAAAAAGACAAAAACCAAACAAACAAACAAAAAAAATTTTTTTTTGTCTTTTTGAGACAGGGTCTCACTATGAGTTCAGGCTTGAGCTCACTTTGTAGCCCATGCTGGTCTCGAACTCGCAACAATCCTCCTGCCTCAGCCTCCTAAGTGCTGGGATTACAGGTGTGAGCCACCACGCTCGGCCCAAGAAAAAACATTTCAAGTTAGTTAGGTTTTACATAGCAGGCGCTGTGTCCAAGTTTTTGTTTGTCACATACTTATCGAGGGCTTTCAGAAGTCATGTGTTTACCTGTGTCTTAAGTCAAGGGTCCAAGCCAAGCCAAGTTATATGATTGCGGAGCCCTGCCAATGCAAAAATGACAGCATCAGGCCACATTTTCTCTGTTCACCCCCAGCCTCCCAAGTTTTCATTTTGAAAACTCATAATCCGTGTTTTTCTCATGGTGACAAAGAAAAAACCAGATTACCATAAAAAATACTGTCAACAGAGACATAGGGCGCTGATACATACAGTCTTTCGGCAAAGACAAACTTTGTGGCTTCCATTTGGGTATTTGAAAAGCAGCAGGACTGTTGTTTTTTAGTCATAAAGTTGATGCATTTCCCATTTAGCTTTCTGAGTACATATTTTCATGCCCACTGTTCCCTGAAGTCAGATTTCCCTCCTAAAGTTACAATTTACCTTGACTGCTGGTTATTTTTGAAAGCGCTAAAAATGTTTGACTACTATCAAAAGGTAAAATTGTAGTTTTCTTCCCCATATGATTATATTCCTTATAAATATTTTTGCTATGGGGGGGAAGGAGTAGCTTTGTACTTAGAAAATCAGAGAGAACAAGATCTGCTGTTTAATAGTTTTACCATTATGTTTACTGTGTATTAACAAAAGATCCAAATGCCAGGAACTGCTACCCTTGTGATGCTGTCAAGTCAGTGCCAAGGGGCAAATTTTACCAAAGGAGAAACTGGGATAACTCCGCTGACTCTTGACTGTGACTCATAAAGAGGAACATCCTGGATTCTCAGCACACTCAGCATAAGAACCATATCCCTGGCTGGATCTGCTTCCCTTTGTCTGGCAAAGTGGATTTTATTGAAGGAGCTGCAGTGGGTGGCCTTGCGTGGTACCCTGGGCTGGCACTTGTGGGTTTCTGGAAGCAGTAGATACTCTGCATTCCACTGTTGTCCTGGAGCAATGGAAGGCATATCTGAATGGCCGTCCTGAAGTCAGGTCTGCACAGCAAGCAAGGTCTCTTTCCTTGCAGGAAGATGCCACCAGCACAAGTGTCTCTGGAGGGTGCAACCATTTGACTCTGAATTATGCAGAGAAAAAGGGAATTTACTGGATGGTAATATCTGTTTGTTAACAAAGGCTTTGTAAGCCAAGGGAAGCCTTGGCACATGGCTTTAGCTTTATGCAACATGGTTTCTCAGGAAGAGATTCCACATGTGATGTGTTGATTTAAAGGCCATGCAGTTCCCAGCACGATATCACTGCCTCCAGATGCACAAGTCAAAGAAGCCCGTGAACAGTCAGCATCTTGAACAGAGAGAATACAGTGTAAACAATCAGAGATGACTCTTCAGGTAGCATGGAGGATTCAAGGTGTGCAAGTTAGCTTTTGGTTATTGTAACAAGATACCTGCTTGTGAGCTGGCAGTGGTGGCACTTTCCTGTGATCCCAGTACACAAGAGGCTGACGCAGGAAGATTGCTGTGAGTTTGAGGCCAGTTTAGACTAAATAGTGAGTTCAAGGCCAGCCTGAATTGCAGAGTGAGACCTGTATCCAAAAAACTACAAAACAAAACAAAACCCATGGAGGAGAAGAATATACCTGAATGTATTACTTACTTTTCCACCACTGAGACAAAATACTTGATGCCTTCATCTTTTTAAAAAATTACTTTTGTTGCTGCATTTTGGATGCATAATGATCACATCCATCATAGAGAATTTGTACCTGTACATGATATAACTTGATTCTTTTTTTTTTTTTTTGCATTCCCCTTCCTTCAACCCCTTTCTCTCCTTATTTACAAAAGCTTTGTTTCCATTTTTCCCCTTTTATTCTTTTTTTCTTTTCCCTTTCCCCATCCCTAGGTACCCTTTCCCATTCGAACATTTTCTTCCTATTTCCCAATATCTGTTATACATTTGGCCCTTATTTACCTTTCTGGTTTCTCACACCAGAAAAACATTGCAGTATTTAAACATGTGCCCATTTTATATCACTTAAGAGTATGATTTCAAGGTGCATCTATTTACCTAGAAGTGTCTCACACATACCCCTCTTTATGGCCGAGTAGTGCTCCATTGTATATAGAAGCATATCCTCTTTATCCATTCATCTGTTGATGGCTTTTTCCAAGATTTAGTTAACAAACTGTGGTGCTGTGAACATGGATGTGCATATATTGCTGAGGTGTGATGCTTCAACAGTGGAGAAAGGTTCCTTTTCCCTGCAACCCTGCCAGCATTTGTTACTGTTTTCTTGATGATAGCCATTCTTTCTGGGTTGAGATGGAGTCTCCGTGTAGTTTTAATGTGCATCTGTGCTATGACCAATGATGTTAAACATTTTTTCATAGGTTATTTTCCATTTGTACTTCTTCATTTGAGAAGTGTCTATTCACTTCAGCTGTCCACTTTAGATATTAGTCCTTTGAGGAACAGCTGGCAGCATTTCCCTCATGCTGTGGGTTCTCTCTCTCTCGTACTGGGGATCGAACTCACAACTACACACTTGCAAAACAGGTGCTTCTGCTGCTAAGCTTAATCCCCAGCCTAGGTTGTCTCTTGAACATACTACAAACCCTAGAAACATTCGTGTCAGATCAGTGAATTGTACAGTATTTGAAGATCTCAATGAAACTATTATATCAAAAAAGGATAAATGCCAGGCTCACCACATCAGAATCTTGTAACTCTGAATAACTGAGTGCAAACGAATGAGCCCTTCAATGATGACACAGGTGTCAGCCTGCAGGAGCAAGGTCGAGATACGGCAGCTATAACCAAGTAGGGCTGGGCACTGTGACGTTTCTCCTGAGTGTTCCGACGCTGTGCCGACTGGAATCGGGCACACACCTGGCGCACACTGGGGTGGCAAGTGCAGGCGCTCACCGCACTCCAGGCCACGTGAGAACCGCTGCCTCGTCAGGTTTGATTGCTTTTTATTATATGTTTTCTCCAGAGTGCCAAGTAGCATGTGGGAAAGGCATTTGCAGGGGGAGCAACGACCTGTGGATGCGTAGGAAGAGGGCAAGGAGCCAGGTTTGACCTCCGCTCTAAATAATGCATAAGAAAAAAAATCTTCATAAACAGAAATCTTCATAAATAGCTTCCGCTGACAGAATAAACATAAAACAAACCAAAAAAAATCAACCACGCCGTAGTTATTTAGATCTAGAAGAGCACTGGGCACATGATCCCCTGTCACATTTTTGCGATCCTTAGGAAGCTGCAGTCCCTGTGGGTTTGAGACCTCTTTGGGGTGACTCGATGGCATTGCTCCTACCAACCCTAAATACCTAATCTTTAGGGAAACTTGAAATTACCCTGCCTCATTAATGTGTGGATATGTTTGTTTTCCAATGAAAGTTTTTTTTCACGTTTTCTAATTTTCATATTTATGTTTTAATTTTTCCACTTTGCTTTTACCTCATCATCTATTCCCACCCTCCACCCCGCTAATATTATTCCCAAGAAAGTTAAAAGAGTGCAGGAGTGGAAGCCCACACTGGGGAGTATCCTATTTCAAAATTAATTTCATGAAGCCTACTGACGTTTTACACTGAAATATACAGATTGGCTTATGTTTTCTTATTTTTCATGATTTTATTGACTTTCCAGATGGAATATTGTTTTTAGGTTTAACTTCAGTTACATCCACATTTTCACCTTCTTGGGTATCTTCCTGACCAGCCTCTAGCTATGGATTCTAGACTATCCCAATGATCTCCAAAGGGCAGGGAAAACATGTTTGTTCTTTTTCATTTTTGAGATAGGGACTCAATATGTAGCCCAGTCTGGCCTGGAACTTGGTGATCCTCATGCCTCAGCCTCCTGCCTGCTGAGATTACAGGCATGCGTGGCACATGTTTGGTTTTTAATCTGAAAAGGAGTCATTTAAACTGTAATGATATTTGATGTCTTGATCAACACAGTGTATATGTTTCATTTATAAATAATGTATATATCCCGAAGAATACTTGTTACCTTGTTTCTAGTAAGGATGTTTGATTTGAAGCTCTGCTCTATCCTTTGCCCTCTCTTTCCCCTGGTAATTGCACCTGCTCTTTATACTTGGCCACCTGCAGGGTCTCTGCTGGTCCTCCTTCCTACCCTGCACAACTTAGCAAAGGGAATGCAGGCTCAGATCCACAGATCCACAGCCAAGAGCACCTTGGAGCTCAGCAGAGACACATGAGCCCTGGAAACCCAGCACAGCCACGTTTTCAGAGTCAACTATTTTTAACCACTATTTAAATAGAGGTCCTAAGAACAGACTTTAAACAAAAAATTATAGTGATCTTACTTTGTGGAGGAAAAGACAGGCACAGGGAAGTGTAAATACAAAGTAGTTCTCTTTCAACCTGACCTCTGGTTTCCCTCAGCTGTGTATCTCTTTTTCTAGATTATGGAGATTTGAGCAAAACTGAAGTTTAACCTGAAGGTAATGAAAATCAGTGAGATACTCAAGTACCCACTATGTTTCTTTTGCTTTTTTCTTTTTGGTACCAGGGATTGAACTTGTGACCTTGTGCTTGCCAGCAGGCACTTGTGCTGCTGAGCTAAACTCCCAGCCCCACTATGTTTTAGATGCTGGGTAAAAATCAGGAAAACATTTGTTCTTTAAGAGCATGGTGGCACACCCCTATAATCTCAGCACCCAGGAGGCAGAGGCAGCAGGGTTGCTGCAAGTTCCTGGCCAGCTAGGGCTACATAGTGAGTTCAAGGCCAGGCTGAACTACAGAGTGAAACCTTGTTTCCAAAAAAAAAAAAAAAATAGTTGGGAAGACAGCATGCACATAAAAAATGTGCACAGAATTTCACATCAGCGTAAGTAGGGAAAATCAGTGAACTATCAGGACTGTGTGCGAGACAGCTTAATTCATGGTAAAAAGAGAGAACTTGCCAACAAGTGGCTGGACCAAACAAACCCTTGCAGAGTTCCAGCTTTGAGCCCAGTGCCTCTAGCACTATGCAGAGGAGCTGGTGGAAAGGCCCTAGGAGTCTGGAGAAAGCAGAGGCAGCCCTGGGCCGGGATGCCAAAAGTTTCCCAAGTAAGATGAAACTGGGTGTTATTCGGAGCAGCAGTACATGCACAGAGCCGAGGGCAGTGCACACGCAACCTGGCCCGGTTCCCTTGGTGAGGTGTGAGTGCTGAGGTAGGCGCTAAACAGAGGTCTGTCTTTTCATTCAGGCCCTCACAGTTCCGAGGCCAAGATCAGGCAGCCCGGCCCTAGTCAGGCTCTCTCCCTGGACTCTGATCCCAGAATAGGCCAGAGGACTCCTTGGAGAGAAACTTAGATGCTGAGGATGCTGAGCTGTGCATGGCGGTGCATACTTGTTTTCTCACACTTTGGTAGGCCGAGGCAGGAGGATTGCAAATTTAACAAGTTAATTTAACAAGTTAATGAGGCTCTGCCTCAAAATAAAGGAGGCAGAGTAGGAATAGTATGGAGACTTTGGTTTTAGTCTCCAATACTGAAGGGAAAAAATTCACCTAGTGGAAGGAAAAATATAGGTTGTGCATCCCTAATCCAAAAATTGAAATCCAGAATGCTCCAAAATTGGAAACTGCTGGCAGGATGACACGAGTGAAAATTTTCCGCCTGATCTTGTGTAACAAGTTGTAGTCAAAATGCAGGTGGCACTAACATATTGTATAAAATTACCTTCAGGCTACATTTATAAAGCAGATTGGGCAGGTGATGGTTTGTGTTATTTCAGAGGATCAGAGTTGGAGGTGCAAAGTAGAAATCTCTGCCAAGTTGGACCCAACTACAATGAGTTCCAGGGAGACTTGAAGGCTGAAGAGAAAATCAAATGCCTGCCGCATAGACATCACCGTCTCTGACCCATCTCTGAGGGAAGTCCCATGGAAGCAGACGCTTAGAACCGCAGTAGGAGGCTGGAGAAAGACTGTGCCAACCTGCATCCTTCCTTTGTCAGCTCTTCCCTCCGTGACCCCCTGATGGCTCCTCTATCCCAGGCACCGAAGACACAACAGTGCATTCAGACTTGCGAAATCCCTGCACATTAGATACCCTTTTTCAGTCCCCTGTGATACTCATCAGAAGAAATTTTTATTAAATTGTAGAACTTCATTTTAAGAGTGAAGTAGTAAAGTGAGATGAAGAGTTCTGGGAGAGGCCAGGCCTGGTGGCACAAACCTGTGATCCCAGCACTTGGGAGGCTGAGGCAGGAGGATCACTGTGCGTGTGAGGGCAGCCTGGGCCACAAGTGAGTTCAAGGTCAGCCTGAACTGCATAGTGAGACCCTATTTCAAAAAGACAAAAAAAAAAAAAAATTAGATATTTGGCCACTCAACCCCCCCCCCCGAGGTTTGTGTGCCCTTAGTACCCAAGCACCCCTCATCCAATAAAGTGTCACAGTCACTTTATCAGTGGCGCTATGTGGCTTGGGGCTGTCACTAAGCTGTAGAGTGCTGGGCTAGCATTCCTGAGGGCCTGGCTGCAGTCCCCAGCTCTGCAATGAATAAATAAATAGAATTTTTTTTAAAAAGATGCTTGTCTGTTTTGTAGTTTTTTGATGCTAACATTGACAGGAAAGAATTTGCCCCATTTTTATCCCCAGAACCTGAATTAGATTCTTTATTCAATAAATGCTTGTTAAGTAGCTGTTCTTCTGACAGCTTAATCTATTTGGTTTTTGTTACAAATCTGGGCAGGAAAATTTCTTATTTTCAATCCTATCAATGGAAATGAAAGCATGGATTTTTAAAAAATATGACATTAGTTTAAAAAGTGTTTGGCCAGTCAAAATACCAGTCAATATTAAATAGTTTTTGTTTTGTTTTTTGAGACAGAGTTTCACTGTGCAGTTCAGGCTGGCCTTGAACTCACTTTGTAGCCCAGGTTGGCCTCAAATTCACAGCGATCCTCTTGCCTCAGCCTCCAGTGTGCATGGATTACAGGTGTGCACCACCACACCTGGGTCAAAATAGCTATTTTTTATTAAAGGAAAATATTTTTACTATTTGTCCCAAAGTGAATTTTCATGGGGCACATTCATTAGTGAAAGGAAAATATTGGCGTGAGGAAGAGTGGACATCGTCTTGGTTGGCATGGGGCCGTGGATGGTGTCCTCACTGTGTCTACTACCATGCGTGTCCTAAGCTAATGGATTGAGTCTGGTTTGCTCGCTGTGTGTCCTCGGTGTCACCCTAGGAACTCTGAGTGATGAAGCCCAGTGTTTCCCAAAGCATGATTTTTGGAATAAGTGTCCAAGAAAATCCTCTGTAACACATGCCGTGGTCACATGCAATGCACAGCACGTGGCAGTGGCCCATGTGCAGTGCATGCTCATGTGGTCTGAGCCAGTGTGTCCCCAATTCATCTGTGGGTGTGACAGGTTTAGACACATAGGGTGGAGGCAATAAAATCGAAGGTATGCAACGCAAAGTCAGATAGGCAGAATCCAACACATTAGCATATTTGAAAATGCTTTTAGGTGAAACGCTATGTAAACATAATTTATTGATACTATTTCTGAATGATTACTGTCTTACAGTCCTCCACATAGATGACATTTGCTGCTTTATTGGAATGTATATGACAAATCATACATATTTTATTGTGCAATGGGATGATTTGATTCATGTAAATGTGAAACCAAGTTAATTAACACATTATCACCTGTTACCTTTTTTCCAAAAAAAAATCTACCTTATTATCAAACTTCATATAAAAAATACAGTGTTATTAACTATCAACATGCTATACATTAGAACCTCAGAACTTTCTCATCTTAAAACTGAAAGTTTATATCATCTTTTTTGGGGGGTGCCAGGGATTGACCTCACAACCTTATCCTTGCCAGGCAGGCACTGTGCCACTGACCTAAACCCCCGGCCTCTGTTTATATCTTCTGACCAATACCTCCCCACCTGACCCCCAAGTCTTGGTAATCACCACTGTAATGAGGATGGATCACACACCCTAGTGTTTGTTTCCCTGCCTGGCTTATTTCACTGAGCGAACCATACCCTCAGTTATTCATGTCGTCACAAATGGCAGGACTTCCTCTCTTAGTTGTGGCCATATGATAGTCTGTGCATGGCAGCCATCCACTGACAGCCCCGGATCTTTTCCGTATCTTGGCGACTGTGAATGGCACTGCAGTGAACATGGGAATGCAGGTATCTCTTTGAGATCCTGATTTACTCTTTTTTGGATATACACCCAGAAATGGGATGGCTGGATTATATGGCCGTTCTGTTCCTAATGTTTCAAGGACCCTCCATACTGCTTGCTGTAATGGCTGGACCAGTGTACATGCCTACTGGCTGGGCACAGAAGGTCCATTTTCTCCACATCCTGGCCACCATTTGTTATCTATTTATTTATTTTTTTGATAGTAGCCATTTTAACATGTGTGAGGTAATACTCATGGTTTTGACTCCAATTGATGAAAAAAATGTTTTTCAGTGTTACTGGGGCCTTGAACCTAGGGGCACTGGCTTCCAGAGTGCTGAGATTATAGACAGTTCCAAATATATAAAATTTATAGTATGTGAATTTTAGAGGGCCGGGGATATGGCTCAGCGGCACAGCACCTGCCTGGTAAGCGTGAGGTCATGAGTTTGTTTCCCAGTGCCAAAAAATATATATACATAGTATGTGAGTTTAACTTTGTGAATGTTGTTAAGTAGAGAAATGAATTGGAACAATGAAGAAATAGTCATGTTTCTGCAGACCATGAGGTTTAGATCATTTGGACTGTGGGTATTAGTTAGCATAGGATTATCTTCTCTGTGTGTTCCAGGTTTTCTCTCCATTGCTGGCCTAGATACCTTTTCTTGTTCATTTGCTCGCTAATTTGTTAATTTGCCTGACCAACACTCACAGAGCACTGAAGATAGCGGACCATTTTGGTCGGTATAGTCACATGGAGAGTAGCTGAATAAAACAAAGAATATCTTAAGGAGCTTGTGGTTTTTAGGAAGAAGGAGATATGGAAACATGTAATTATAAAACAGAGCGGGCTGTGCCATTGTGGAAGTTTGCCGGAGAATGATGAGGCACAGGTAATTTCCTAGAGCAAAGGCCCCGTCAGAAGAAAGGAAAGCTAGAACTTGAGTTGGCCCCCGAAGGTTTCCCCGCTAGATGAGGCATGTTAAAAGCAGCCGGTTCCTATCCAGAATTATTATTTCTGCTTCCTGTATTTATTATTCCTTCCTTCTAGTTATTTCTTTAACTCTCCACCATTATGGCTTTGTCCCCTGACTTCAGGTCTGGTTTTCTTTCTTCTGTCGCTGGATACAACAGACATTTTAAAATATGAGGGACACAGGGAGTTGTGAGATGAGACTTATGGATCTCTCACATTGTGTTTCTGATATGTCTCCTCTTTTTTTCATAAAATGCAGCTAAGCTTGATGTATAAATCTTTAATGTATTGAACATAAAATCCAAACATTCACTTACAATTTTAATGGTTAAAAATAATAAATAGCTGGAAGAAACACAGAGCATATTAAAATTTGGAATGAGTTTTAGCTCCATGATATAGTACCAT
This sequence comes from Hydrochoerus hydrochaeris, assembly GCA_004027455.1. Classification (NCBI taxonomy): domain Eukaryota; kingdom Metazoa; phylum Chordata; class Mammalia; order Rodentia; family Hydrochaeridae; genus Hydrochoerus; species Hydrochoerus hydrochaeris. The sequence goes on from PVLA01000108.1 coordinate 62,642, forward strand.
TTTATATTTGAGCTAAGCTATCAACTTGGAAGACAAGAGTTAGGAACAGTAAATTATTCATTCATCTATCATCCTGGGTTGTAATAGCATGAGGTTTGTGCTGGCACTCTTGACTTTACAACATCTGAAATCACTCATGTCTCCTTTCTCAATATGCAATAGTATCCCTGTGTCCAAATACATTTCTACTTTTTACATTTCATTTTAGAATATGGCTTTTATACAGCAACCTGGCACACATGTCAACTTAGCCCGTTCATAAATTTTTACACAGTTAAAATATGTCTTAGAGTTCAGAGCTGAAATTATATTCAACTGTATCCATGTAACATATGTATGCAGACTGTAAATTTATTTTATAAAGTGCATTTCTTTAGAAATATATGTGTGCTTTGAGATGATAGGTCAAAGCTTTAAATCCTGCTTTCCTTGGTCTATTTTATTAGTTGCCAGAGAAATGCCTTATCAGGGTTTTTCCCCCCTCAATGTATAGCTCATTCAGTTAAATGAACTAATGGATGTAAGAGTTTAGAAGTGTCTGGCCCCTGGTAAAGGATCTATCCATGCAAACCACTATCGTTACTACTATATTTCTTTTTTTCCTTTCTTTCTTTTTGAGGCAGGGTCTTGCTATGCAGTTCAGATTGGTCTTGAGCTCATTTTGTAGCCAAGGCTGGCCTCGAATTTGCGATGATCCTCCCGCCTCAGCCTCCCAAGTGCTGGGATTACATATGTGCGCTACCATGCCTGGCTATACTACTATATTTCTTTTAATTCAAATGCTGTCACATGATGTATGCCATTTGGGTTGACTCAAGTCACTTGTCCCTATCAGAATAAAACTTCTGAGCTCTGGAGTCATTTGCTGCCTTTCCGATAGTGCTCAGGGATGGGTTATCGAGAGGCGTGTGTCGGCTGCACAGTCCTCTCCTTCTGCATGCGCACATCACCGCCACTGCAGGGAGAGCCCGCTTTAGAGGGAAGAGAGATGACGGAAATGGGTTTGAAAAAAAATTCCAGTTTAAGTGGAGAGTCATGGGACAGGTCAAAATGGGCAGGGGGAAGAATTTGAGAAAAATGAAAATGCTGTGCAGGTGGCCACCCTGGAGCTAATTTCACTTGGGTCATCTGTGATCTCTTCCAGCTGTGAACGTGTGCGGTGTGGCCCGGTGGCCCAGATGTCCCCTCTCGGTCCTTGTGTTGCAGAGCCCATAAAGTGAAAACAGGGCTGGAATTTAACTCTAGGCCTTTGCAGTCCTGTCATCAATACGTACAAGAGCTGTTCTGTGAAAATACGGGGTCCTGGTGTGGAAGGCCCTGGTCTGGGCCAACACAGCCTGCTGGGTCCTGTAATTTCTCCTCTGCGGCAGCCCCCTGTCTCTCTGCTGCCCCCATCAACCCCATCTCTGACTGTATTCCCTTTAGAGAGAATTGCAACTCACCTTGGAAGATCCCAGCTCATGTAATTGTATGGCTGTTTCTAACTGTGAGCTAGAAGTCTCTGGGAAAAGAAAACAGAAAACAAACGAAAAACCAAGACACACAAGCATGATGTACTTAACCTTTCACTGGCAAAATGAATGAACTGACAGATACTTATGGAGTATGTATCAAGTACCTGAAAACTGGCGACTCTAGCAGCCACGTGAGGAATACCAGCAAAGTGTAAAGGGTGGATCTTGGCCTCAAGACGCTAAGCATCTGGCTGTGGGGGATGGATAATACACACCCAAACATCCAATTGCAGCACAGAACTCTTCTGTAGCAATTTAGAGGAAGGCCACCTGCCTCTTTGCGATTTACCACTCATGGTGACTTTTGGTTCAGGTGACACTCAGGCAGTCTGGACAAAGGGCCTGCAGATTGGACACAGAAAAGATTAGTATAACATCTAAGACCAAAACTGCAAAGCTGCATTGCAGAATAGAACCCCAAGTCTAAAATTCCAGAAAGTTACCTTTTTTTTCCCTTTATTATCTGCAAAATAAATAGATACCTAATTGAGAAAGACTCCGTTTTCTAGGTTGTAGCCTGGCAGAGAAGAGTAATTCTCTTTATCAGAATTTTTCAGAATTTATCAGAATTGTGCAAAATTGTAATCCTTCCACCATGCATATATACTGTAACATTCAAATATCTGAAACCAATATAATTTACTGATATTCTAATATTAAACACAAACTAGTTCTATTTCTATGAATGTTAAAAAACCAAAATACTGCATATATCTTGGAAAGATTACATTCAGGCCATTATTGTGCAATTTGGAAATCTGAGCAATTCAACTTTAGGGTGACTTTCTTCCTGCTGAAATTTGCTTTGTCACTCTGTGATTTGGGACATCATCTTGCTTCAGCCCATTTTTTCATGTGACATACCTTGGAGTGGGACCCTTGCCCCTTCCTTGTACCATGCCAGGGTGAGTGTTGAGGTCCCAGCCTATCAGTCCTAGCCTTTTACACTCTGCCTGAATCTGCTTGTGGGCAAACACACTTTCCCAACATTTTAGTTTTCATTGATACCATTCTGAAGCCTTTCTTTTCCCCATAGGGCACTAGATCTATCTCATGGTGACATTGAGTAGAATTTTAATCACCAAGTAGGGCTCTACTGAAGTCAGATAACTTGACCAAGAAGCAATGTTATCACAGAGATTTGATGGCCAACTGGAGGTTACTTGTTTCATAGCAATGATCTAGCTGATATACTGTGCACATTAATCACAGATTCTGACTCTAGAGGCAACACTGACATATGGAAGACCAAAAGGGGAAAAGCAGACAGTTACTAGGATTTCTGACTGCCAGAAATCTTCACCATCAGTCTTCATGGGCTTCCGCTCTGAGCACAAGATGAAGCATATAGATGTCACGCCAGATTCCTGTTGTGGGTTATCAGAAACAAGAGTGCAGGGTGCTAGGAAATTCTGCAGGCTGATCCATAGACATTATGTTGCAATGCCTTTTACATTTTGAAAACAAATGAACTTCTTTAACTTGAGTACAGAAAGCTTCTCAGTCTGCTACCTATATTCAGATTTTGAATATCTAGTCTTTTTTAGGAATAAACAAAATTCTGAAAGCTTTGTCTATACCTGGATATTTAGAAAAGGCCAGTGTATTAAAAGAGACTTTAAATGTGCATGTCACACACACACACACACCCCCAATGAATTTAACTTCTCATTCTTTCTCTAATTAGAGGTTCACTCTGTTGCATCTTCATGAACATCAATAGTGCTCATCATGCTCTAGAGAGAGTGCTGAGTGCTGAAATCTTTATGAAACTCAAAATCCAGCAAGTGAGGAGAATTATAGTATCAACAGTAAGTGTTAAATAATCATCCAAAGCTGCTTGTCAAAAGCAGGGAAGTTGTTGACATGTACAACAAGACGCAGAGCTTCGGCCTACAAGATGAACAACTGGTTAAGAGCGTCGGCCTAAATGGCCAAGTTGAGAAAGGAAGCAGGAAAAATTGTTCAGGCTAAACTGCATTGGGAGTGTTGTTTTCATGAAAAGCCATCTAGGGCATCTGTGGGGGAAAGTGAGCTTCAAACATACGCACTGGGAAGATTATTTTGATGCCAGTTCTTCAGGAAAGTCATTAGGACGAGGAGGCATCATAGTAGGGCTTGAGTTTAACCGTTCATTACAGCACACCAAGGAGAGGTAGTGACAACCTGAGCAGAACAGGACAGTGACCTGTTATCAAGAAGGGTAAGCAGAAGAAGAATCCTTCTCATGATGTAGAGATGCTACAAATATGGATTCCAAGCCATGTTAGTGCGGGCCAGTGGGTGGCAGATGGCTATAATCCCATCACTCTGGGAGACTGAGATAGGAGGAGCACAAGTTCCAGCGCAGACTGGGGAATTTAGCAATTTAGTGAGACTAGTTTCAACAACCAAACAAAAGCAACAATGAAAACCCTACTAGGGCCATATTTTTCCATTGTATTTTGTTATCAGTAGAAATCCATTCTAGTAGTTTCTTTTCATTTGACTCATCCAATGAAAATGACTTAATGATTTATGGATAATATTTCAGCAGTGTTACACTATTAATAATAATAAGATGACCTCAGTTTTGTAATGACTCAGTCTTTTTATGGTAGATTTTCAGGGTAAAAAGCCTTCCTTCTTTCTTCTAAAATTATATTTAGGGACCAGAGATAAAGCTCAGCAGCATAAGTGCCTGTCTGGCAAGTGCAAGGTCCTGAGTTCAATTCTTGGTACCAAAAAAACAAAACAAAACAAAAAAAGAAATTATATTTGGAAGACTATCAGCTGCTTTAAGCAAAACTGACAGCAAGTGCATGATTGTGTGTGTGTGTGTGTGTGTGTGTGTGTGTGTGTGTGGTTTTTGGTCTTTTTGAGATAAGGTTTCACTATACTGTTCAGGCTGGCCTCAAACTCACCACTTTGTAGCCAAGCCTGGCCTCAAACTCGAAGTGATTCTCCTGCCTCAGCCTCCCCAGCACCAGGATTACAGGTGTGTACCACCACACCTGGCTGCATGATCTTTTTGATAGTATGACTTGATCTTTTCTTTCATCATAGGGATTAAAAAGTAAACATAGATGAAATAAGCACTGCTTATTTTCAGCCTCCCTGGGTGTGGTTGCACATATTAGGTTTTATCTGAAGGATACCAAGGGGAAAGTCAGTCTAGGCACAGTGTGGGGAGCTGAGACAGAGTGTGCACATTGAATCTGCAGACAAGCTCAGGACGGTTGGTTCTGCTGTAACTCGACATACTGCCATCCTGGGGCCCTGGGCAGCATGCCATGGGGAACCAGAGGTTATGGGGAAGCAGAGTAAGGGGAGCCACATCCTAAAGCTTCGTCAGTGACACATGCAGAGATAAGAACCAAATTTAAAATGTGAGTTTTACAAACACGCAGTGGTGAAGAGCTACATGCATACAACAGTAATTGTGGTGCTTCTCGTGGAAGAGTTTGGGGAGGTGCTGCCAGGAGGGTCATGCCTTGCGAGCTGACAGAGGGGCCGAAGGAAGCTTGTTTGAAATCAGATAGAAAATGAAAACACCGCGAAGGGATGGGCTGGCACATCACCCCCAGCGACCCGCAGCAGCCACTGGATGCTGGGGACATGTGAGGCAGTCTGCTTGCTGTTGGAGCTCGGTTCCGGGAAGTCACATTTCAGCATTCACTTACACCAGTGTGGTTGGAATGAATTTGTACTTCCAAAATAAATGGCACACAGAACAGACGGTAACCTCACCCTCTAGTTTTTATCTGAGGAAGCCGAGAGCCAACCAGGCCGAATGGTCCTGGAGCCATTGAGTGGCTGTGTGAGTGCGTTCCTGGACATGGCGCTACAAATCCCTGCCAGGATTTCTGGTCATTTGATTTTGGTGCTTATCTGTTTCAATGTAGATTTCAAGCCTAGCTCCTTAATGTAGATACTAGCATTTAGCAAGGTCTCTGGAACTCAATAAATACCCCTTAGTAAATGGACATCCATCGAGTCTGGATTCACTATGAGCTCAGTTCCAGGTCTAAGGATACAGATGGAAATAGATGATTTATAGTTATTCCTTGGTCTCCATGGGAGGCAGGGTCCAGGATCCCCCTGCAGATACCAAGATCTGAGATGCTCAAGTCCCTGGTGTAAAATGGCACAGTGTTTACATGGAATCTATCCAATTCTCCTGTATACGTTAAATCACCTTTAGATTATTTCTAATACTTTGTGCAATGCAAATGCTATATAAATAATTGCTGTACCGAATTGTTTCAGGAATAATGACAAGAAACTAAGTCCATACATGTTCAATAGATATATGGCTTTCAAAAAACATTTTTGATACATGGTTGTTTGAATCCATGGATGCAGAACCTGTGGGTAGGGAGGGCGGATTGATTATGTTCAAGCTTCACCCTTCATAAACTACTCAGGTCTCCTTGGGTCAGTTTGGATGTCAGTGAGATGCATAAGAGTATGAGCTTGTGATAGACCACAACAAGTTACTTAACCTCCTAAATAATACCGGTGTGGACCTCATTGGGCATTTGGAAGAGTTAGATGAGATAAGCTATATAAACCTTTATCACAGTGCTTGGGACATGGCAAGAGTTTACTGTTACCTCCTGCTACTACCACTGTTGCTCCTCCTCCTCACCCTCTTCCCTCCATCCTCCTCTTACTTGTGTCCTGCTGCTTTCTCCCTTCACTTCCTCCTTCTCTCTTCCTCTTCCTTTCTCTTCCTCCTGATGTTTTTTCAACACATACTCCTGTGCCTGTGGAAGGAAACCAGGGGCCAGTAACTTTGGGACATGGAGTCCTAGCCCTTCTCCTGAGCTCCAGCCAAGTCTTCCAAACTATGTAATAGGCCTTCAGACTCAGCATGCCTGCCCATCAGACTCGGTGTCTCTGTGTGCTTCTCCTGGATCCCCACCGTCCTGACCACCATTCCTATGTAGCCAAGCTGAAAGCCTCAGTTGACCTCTACTTTGTGTTGCCCTCTCTCCTCCACATTCCACAGGTCATTCACTTCCTCAGCTAGGATTCTGTTGAGCCAGCCTTGCCTCAGGACACCTCCAAAGTGCTCCAAGAAATAAACATGGATGAGGTCATATCCTTGTTCAAAAGCATCTTTTGGTACACTGTGAGAGAGATGCAAACTGAGAAATGTCTGATCCAGATCCCATATCAGCAGTCTAGTCCCTGAAAACTGTGTACATCAGTTGTAGGAGGTCCTGTGAGATGGCTGTAGGTCCTGCATTCACACCACTTAAGTACCAAGTGGACATATGTTTTACTGTGTAAGGTCAGTGATGGGTGTCATCATGGGCTGATTGTGTGTGTGTATATATATAATTTTGGCCCTTTGGATTAATATATATTTATCAAGAAAACTAATTTTAGTGATTATTGTATTCATTTTGGATCATAAAAGTGTCCTTTTACATGACAGTATTTTAAAGTAAATGACTTTACTTTTCATTAATACATTCAATCTTTTAGTTGGATTTGTATCTTTAGCACAATTTTTTGTACTGATATAAAGGATTTTTTGTAATGATATAAAGGTAGTCTGAAAATAATTTAAAATTTCAGTTTTCAGTTAAAAAATTGCTACTTGTGTGCACTAATGCTGGTTTTATAAGTTTAGCTTAGTCCATTGTTACTCATTCTTAGCAGTCTTGACTATGCAAATAAAACTAGAGTTTTTATTGTTATTATTTTGTTGTTGATGCAGGGTCTCACTGTGTAGTTCAGGTCGAACTCAGTTATGAAGCTCAAACTGGCTTTGAACTCACAGTGATCCTCCTGCTTCAGCCTCCCAAGTACTGGGATTACAGCTGTGTACTGCCATGCCCATCGTAACTATAGAGCCCCCCCATAGGGGATCGAACTCACAACCTTGCACTTGCCAGGCAGGCGCTTATGCCACTGAGCTAAATCCTCAGCCCAACCATAGAGTTTTAAATTCACCAGAGTTTTAAATGTACCATATGTGAAAAGAAAGATGATTTTTCAAAATGCACTATTAATAAATTAAAAAAGAACTCTGGGTAAATATAAGTTTCCAAAATAGCGGTAATTAATGTGCAGAGTGATCTAGATACCGAGTCTGCAGTTCTCCGAATGGCTTTTTCATTCTTTTCTACAAGTATTTATTGAGCAACTCCCACATGGCAGCCCCTGCTCTGGGAGCTGGAGGTGCAGAAGTGAGCAGAAGCATCCCCATAGCTCCCCATTCTATTTGGAGAGATGAAAATAAAATACAACAGTAAAATAAAACAACAAGCCTGCATGCTGCACAGGGATCCAAGTTACTGTAATAAGGGCAATGAGAGTCAGCCAGTGCGAAGGCGTTAGTGTAGACCGAGGGTGGGGGAGAATCCCTCACGTTTTGTAGGGATGGTCTCCACTGGCGTCTCATTAATTCACACAGGCCTGCGATTAACCTTGGCATCCACGCTGGCCTCCTGCATTCCAGGCCTCTCCTTCACGCTGGTGCGTGCCGTTGCTGGCTTGGTTGATGATGAACTGCATGAGAAAATGAGCTTGTGTTGTTTACTGTCAAGCCAGCCAAGAATAGAAATTGTCTATTGTTGTACAGATTGTTCTGACCATAGTTTAAATATTTTGAAATATGCATCATCACCACCGGGGACTCATTTGTTAAACACATGCACACAGACGCCCGGCAGATGATCATGGATGGTGTCCCCGTGCGAGCAGACTTTCTGTCTCAGGTTTTGTGACTTTGCAGTCCCTGGCGGGTTTTCTTCCTTACTGTTTAGGAAAAATCACTCCCTACTACATTTTAAAGCACTAAAAAGCCTTCCTTGTGTGTTAAGAATACATACTTCATCCTGTTAAAAAATTATGATTACCAAAAGAAAATTATGAAAGGGTGACTTTTATAACCTTTTGCGTATTTAAAGTAAAGTCTTCCATCTGGTTAAAAATCATGTTTTTGAAAACCTTTTACAGGATGTGTTTCCTAGTAAATGCTACATTTATTCCTTAAAACAATTTTCTCTAGGGAAAGTTCATTTTGGCCTGATGTTACTTAATCTAAAGAGAGAAAAGCATTAAGTTAATGAAATCTTAATGCAAAGATATTGCACCCATTGTACTTACACATAGTTTGGTGTCTTCTTATTCTTCTAATTATATGAACTTCTCATTTATGTCTGAAACTTTAAAAAAGAGGTTGCAGTCACCTAATTAAATGCAATGCTTCATTTTTTTGGTGAATATATTAAACAATTTGGGGGGGGTGGTACAAGGAATTGAACTCACAACTTTACTTTTGCTGGTAAGTGCTTATGCTGCTGAGCTATATCCCTGGCAATGTAGTGAATCTCTTATTTATAGTAAATAGTACATTATTTAAACTATTCTAATGAACTCCCACAGATATGTGCCTGTATTTACCAGTCAGAAATAATTTCTAATCAATTACTTTATTGATCCTAATAGCAGATCACCAAGCAATCCATAAGATGGGTTCATCATGACTATGATTGAGTTACCCAAGGAGTAGTTTGAGATACTCAAACATGTAGTGTTGCACTATTTAGAAGAAACACCTGATTTTTCTATTCTCTGAAAATGGGAACTACCATTTGAATCATATAAAATAAGCCTTCCAGGGTATCATTTAATTTGTAATGTTCTGGTAAAGTATACATTTCTATCGCTTAGGTTATTAATTTTTATTTTTGAAATTCAAGACAAAATTTCTAATAAGCTTTAAGTTTCATAGTTTAATGCCTCCTACATTTCTTTCAGTTCCCTTTAACACCCAGGTAAAATGGTACTAAACTCCTTGGAGAGGAGATCGGCTCTGTTTCAATCACTGCTGTATTTCCTGTGTGGAGAATAGGGCAGGGTCCATAGAAGACATAACAGTTTCAGGTGGAAAAGGTCCTTTCAGTAGCACCTCAAATAATAGTGTGTACAGAATCTGATATTTAAAAGATACGCAGCTAAACACCAGAAGTGGGGCTGGGGGTATGACCCAGCCACAGGATACTGCCTGGCATGCATGAAGCCCTGGATTCCATCTCTAGCACCACAAACAACAAAACAAAACAAGTAAACAAAAACACCAAAGGCAATTTCAACAGCAGAGGAGAATGCCCCTAAAACAGCAGTGGTCAAAGAGGAGAGGACAGTCTGGGGACCATGTGTCCCTGGTTGCGGAGTGTCATGGGGTGGGCTGGGATCTCCTTCATCCTGGTTTGTATAACTCAGTCACATTTGAGGAATAGTTATAAATTATGTATGTCTCTGGGGAGATTTGCAGATGAAGAAAGTAAGGTACATGGGTAAACCCAGGGTATTTTAGACTGGGCATGGTGGCGCATGCCTGTAATCCCAGCACTTGGGAGGTTGAGGTAGAAGGATCGCTGTGAGTTTGAGGCCAGACTGGGTTACAAAAGTGAGGTTGAGGCCAGCCTGAATGGCACAGTGAGACCCTGTCTCAAAAAACAAAACAAAAACAACCCCAGGTATTTTTAGCCCCAACCAGAGAGCTCTGCCTTTCTTCCAAGTGCTCCGCCCAGGCTGCCCAACAAGCCACTTAAGGGCTGAACCTGAGAAATCACCCAGAGTTGCTCTGCCTATCAGGGACAAGATATAGAACACCAGGACACACTTGACAGTTCTAGCTCTTTTACTGCTCTTAATTTGAGGACCCCCCGCCAATCCTGCCTTGAGGTCTGGATTTAATGACTGCAGGGCCAGGGATTTTGCCAGCATTGTGGGCATAGTGGCATTTTCTTCCTGCATAGCCTGTTGTCCACTGCACATGTGAGAACCAGAGGGGTGGAGTGATGTGCCTAGGGTCACTGCTTGCCAGTAGCTGGGCCCAGCCAAGAATGGAGTCTTCCAATACAGAGGTCAGTGCTGTCTGCACAACCCCACCTTCCCTCGGCTGCCTCTGCAGGGGAGACCAGTAGCACTGTGCGCACCCCACCAGGTCTGTCAGTGCAGGGCTGGTCCACTCAAGAAAAGGGAGAGATTTTAGCCTCACCACAGGTGAGCTACAGGGTGCCACCCACAGCGCCTCAGAGAGACGAGCACCTTCCTTCCCCTTCTCTAGGGGCTTTGCCACCTCAGGGAGTCACTGAGTCCCAGATATTGCAAACTGTGATAACCCCCACAAAAAGGGAGAGAAGGGGGTCCTTCCTCTTATTGCTTGTGGAACTTTGAGCAAGTTGCTTAAACTTTGTGAACCTCTGTCTTCTCATCTATATATAAAGTATCAGTAAAAATAATGTAAATGTAAAATGGAAATGATAGGTAATAATTATACTTTATAGATTTAAATAAATAGAAATTAAGGGCTTTAAATGCATATAAAGTCCTTAAGGATTGATGCTAAATGCTTAAGAAGTATTTGCTGGTATTTAAAGAATAGAATTTTGAAAGGTAAAACCGTCACTCCCAAGTGAACATGCGTCAAGGAAGTGTCTAATCAAGGAGTTTTAAGGGACACCTGAGAGGAGGCTTGTGCAGCGCCAGTGAGGGGCGCTGAAGTGAATGTGGTCAGTAGACCCAAAACTAGCTCTTTCACAGAGGGAGAGGAAAAGCGACCACACTTCCATTGGACACAATTCATTTGTATGTGTACAGTCAAGAATCATTTACATTGCTCTTGGTTATCTGTGACTCACAGAGCTGTGAAACCAAAAACTACAAAATGCACAGAGACTAATCAGGTAACCTGGAAGGGTACAGCAGGTGACAACTCATTTGCTGTTGGATACCCATTGATCATTCTCGTGCATTTCAAAATTGTTCACAGTTATTTCCTATACTGTTCTTTGTTATTGTCAGTTCCCCAGTACGTCCTAGGAAGGACCAATAAAATAACAGACAGGTGCTCCTTAGCTCACTCTACTGTAGACGGAAAGTGCATTCAACACCCCTACCAACAGTCACAGTTCCAGCTGGCCTGTCCGCCTTGCTCAGAACATTTACATTGGCTTACAGTTGCCAAAGTCATTGAACAAATAACCCACCTTATAATACACTGTTGAATAGTTCACGTAATTTATTACTGGAACAAAAGTGAAAAACAATGGTTTTAAGGGTACACTTTTGCACAGTCATAAAGTTGGAAAATCGTGGGTTGAACCATTGTTTGGTTGGGGACCATCCATGAATGACAAGTGCCTTGGCAACTGTGGTATGTTTTGCTGTCACAGCAAGAGTATAAAGCAGATTAGTGAGGTGAACTTGCCTGGGTTCTACCTCTGCTGCTTTCTTTGCGACCTTGGCCAGCTCACTTATCCTTCGCACCTTCATTTTCTTAACTGAAAGTCTGTGTACTTAAGATTCATTGCACAAGTTATTGTGAGGATTAGATGAGGTAATCTATGGCAAAGTACTCTGGAAAAGAAAAGATGCTATTCCAAGATGAGATGTGATTATATTACTGCTCTCAGTTCAGGTTTAGGTTCCTTTTGCTTTAAGAAGAGGAGACAATAATAGAAGGAGAGGTGGGGTGAGTTGTTTTAAAATTCATGAGGTCTTTGTTACTGCAAGTTGTAAATCACGTAGTGAGGTCTTTAATCGCTAATGGTGATTTATGCTACTACTGTTAGCCCAAAAGCACTTCTCAGTATTCGCGCACATATCCCGACGGCTCGAGAGAGGTAGCAGTGCCAGGAATGGTGATGTTGATGATCAGGGGAGCCATGTGTCCCTAATTAAACCTGGATGGATTGTATTTTACTTGCCTCCATCTTTTCCCCCATTGCAGTCATCCCAGAGTCTCTCCTGGTTGTCATGTAAAAAAAGAGGTTCATTTAATCTGCATGTGGAGACCCTAAGGAGTTTACAGGAATTGGGAAGGAAAATCTAGGCCCCGCACACCCCTTTCCCAGTCCAGCTCTGGGTTTTGTCTTTGGGAAGGGATAAAGAGGGTTTGGAGTGAGTCCAGGAGCTGCCCGTGGGCACACTGAAAGGAGACGAAGAAGAGTGTGGGCAGGCGTGGGTGGGACACATTCACCAGGAAGAGAAAGACCAGGGCACGACCCTACGCAGGAAAAGACGTGACACCAAGGCCAGCTTCCTTCTCACCAAGGCTGGCCCAAGGAATGGACTTCAGCCTCAGTTCAGGGAGTTTTGGTCATGAATGTGGAGGAGAAGGAGGCGCTTTCTGCCTTGGTGCACATTAGAAACACTTTTAAGAAGTTTACACTCGGTTCTTAAGTGATTTTGATGAGCGAGAATGGGTGTCACCTAGATTACAGGTCATGCGTCCCAAGACAGTTAGGAGAGCCAGGTGTGCTTCCCTGTACTAGGTGTGTCTTTCTTTGAAGCTGTCCTACCTGTCTTGTTATGAAGGAGGAGGAGCCACACAAGGATGAGAGGGCTCAAGCCACAGAACTGTGCCACCATCTGCCTCTGCTCCTTCCCTGCCCTCTGAGGCCACCACCCCAGCACAGCCTGCTAATCTATGTCGCCACATTTCCCACACCACCTTACAGTATTGGGCAACCATTGACTCTCCTTAAACTGAGCCCCTGGGGGCAACGTCTTGCTGTTTGTCCCTGCATGCACCCAAAACATAGTTGGACTCAACAAATACTTGTTGAATGAATGCCTTGAGGAGTGAGTACCTTGGATGGCTCAGACCAGGTCAACAGAACGCTCACTGACTGAAACATCAACAAAAGTCCCACTGAAGGCCAATGGAGCTGGGCAATGCTTGGGCCTGAGCTCTGTGGAACTGTTCACCGTAAAATAGTAAGGGAAGCCTGGGTTCAAAGTCTGCATTCTGTAGTGAGACTATTTTCAGCTTTCTCAAAGACAGCATCTGTAGATAATCAGGCAGAAGCCTTTTATAAAACAACATAGGAAAAACCTCAAAGACTATTCTAAGGCTGCACATTTAAACAAGATTTTTAACCCATGGGGACGCCAAGATCAACATGGAGCTTCCTGCACATAAAAGCCTGGAATTTCATAGCAGTGTGGGGGCAAAAGCTATGATCACATTTCCCCCTCTCTAAATTATATACTGCTTAGTGTTAATGTGAGCAGAGGGCTGGATGGAGACGAGCCCGTGGCTTACGTAAGTCCCACTACAACCTTCATTCCTTCCGTGATGCGGTGTCCATGGTGATGGAGGAGCATGCTGGCTGGACTGTGTAAGATGAAAAGGTCACTTGTAGGTCATACTGTGATTTAAGATCTCAATGTAATTTATAACTGGACTTTCATTCGGCATAGAGAAATGGTCAGAGACATTATATAATATTTTTCTCTGAAGAAGAGGCTGTTTTGAAAACTGGGTTTAGTGGCAGCTATAAATGCCCGTCTGTAATGCATCCAAAGTCATTTTCTTTTCCTTTGCAACTGAGAGGAGCAAGAGACTGACTTCTGTTAAAAAGAGGAAGATGTCATTAAGTTTGACATTAAATGAACTCTTCAGCTGTCTTAGCCACATAATTCCCTCCTGGAATGGACAGTCTGTCTCCAAAGGATTTGTGTCCAGCACTAGACCAAGGACCTCACTGACATATTCAAATGAGCTAGCTTCAGTTACAAATGATTGAAACCAAAGTTCCAAGCCACCTTTACCGTGGGGCCAGACCTGGGCATGTGTGGTCAGTATAATTTGAAAGCTACTAAAAGACCCTCTGTTTCCCTCAAAGCCTAACCTGCTGGCTTCTCAAGTTATGGGGAATTTTTTTCAGAAAGAATCATTTCTTAAGGTTCTTCCCAAAGACATGCACTGATACTGGGAAGGCACATATTTGAAACATTAGTGATGGTTTCTATAATATCAAGAAGGAAAGCAGTGGTTGATAACCAAAAATGCTTTTCGAGGCTGTTTTGTTAAAAGTTTTTTTTTTTTAAATATATAGTACTACATTAATTTTAATGCTGTGTATTCTGGACTTGAGGGAAGGGCCACATATTTATTTTTACATTTTTAGCCTAAGTAGTGTCTACATGGCACATGGTCTAGGCCCAATAAATATTATTTCAAACAAATGAATGAGAAAAATATTTGCCAGTTATAGTAGTCATCTTTTGCTGTTGCTAAGAGATAGTATCTGACACCCACAGGGCAGCAGTTTAATTTAGCTCACAGTTTCAGGAGATTCAGTCCATGGTCAGCTCACTCCAAGTCAGAAACATCATGGTGGCAGGGCATGGTGGAACAAATTTGCTTTTAGTTCATGGCAGTCAGAAAGCAGAGCAGGGGAACAGCACCAGTGAAAGAAGGGGCCAGGATCCAAATATAGTACTCAAGGTCATGTTCCATAATCCACAAAAGTGTGCTTTACTAACCTGCAAGGGGTTTCTTCAGTCAATCAAGTTGACATACACATCAAGATGAATGGTCATAGTGGGCCAGGTCTCAAGGCTGCCTGCCTAAGAATCTAGTGATGTCGACTTTCTTTCCCCAAGAAATTTATATAAATGAAAGCATCACAGTGGGAATTTAAAAAGAGCATTTAATATAATTTTCAATAATTCATTCTTTTTAATCCCATGAATTCCACATTTAAAATTGTACGCATGGCCCCCATCATTTTGTGTACACTCGTAATATGTAATGCATAGGCTATGTGCATGTACACATGCATATATTTTACAAAGATATAAAAGTAGTGATTGTTAACAGTAGTTATCTCCAGGAAAGAAGGTAAAATTGGAAAAGATAAAGGGAACTTTTTACACATTTTTACCTTACATACTTCTCACTGTTTGAATTCTTCTTATAAAACTGTACATTTGTGTATCTCTGATTCTTGACACAGAGTCTAGTACTTAACACATTCATCCAGTGTTAAACAGGTGAATCAGTCAGTAGAGTGGCACAAAAATTTGGCTCAAACATTTGTTTTCAGATGTTTTCTGAGAGACATGATAATAAAGACAATAAACACTTAAGAAAGAAAACACAAGCTCAGTCTGTTGCTGAAAGAGGACCTCAGAAAGCAAAGAAGGTTGCCATGCCTAATCGACATATTTTCCCACCCTTAAAAATTGTCCCAGGTTAGCCACTTAGCTCTTGATAAATAGCATACTCCTAATTGCAGGTGTCCCTATAGGCTTACCTGTTGACTGAACAAAGGTAAGAAGGCCAGTAACTAATACTGTGGACCTGCAAACCTGATAGGACTGGACTGTCAGGACAGTCCCAAAGGCCTGTGTTTGTAACCAGGTGCAGGCAACACCTGAAGGGGCTCACAAGGCTGTCCCAGGAAGGGACAACAATGCCCTGCTCAGCCACCAGCGATGTGCTTGGGTTTCCACGTAGGTCTGCTTTGTAGAGAGAGGTACATCCAGAAACTCGCAGACAGTGAGAGCACCCCTAGCCTCCGTCTAGCTGGCATGATCGAGTCATGAAGCCTGTTCTTGGGTCCTCGTCTAGGGAAGAAGTTGGAGACACTAGAAATGCTTGAATAGTAGCTTGGGGTCTATTTGAAGAGGCTGGTGGAAAAATCCCAATGGCAGGAATGTCTAGCTGACTGGCAGGAGTCAGTCTTTGGAAACCCTTTTGGCTGAAAGAAGAAAGTGCCACTCGGCTTCCACCTGGGTGGCAGCGTCCTTTCGAATGTGGCTGCACCACAAACTTTCTGTGTCTTACTCATGCTGGGAAGTAGGTGATTTAAGCCGCTGACTTCCTAAATTAAAGACCCAAAAAGGCAGACATGTAATTTTTTTAATTACACATCCATCTCTCTGACATTCCTTCAAATCCTTCACGTTCACCCCCTGCCTCGTCAGCCTACAAGCAGAAAGCGAGAGGGTGTATTATACATGGACGGTCAGCAAAGGAATTGGCTCGTTTGCATTTTATTAGACTTTTTCTGAGCGAAAATTAAAAGTACCATGTTTGGAAATGTAGAAGATATGAAATTTGATTTCTGCCAAGAATGTAGAACAGTAAAACATTTCAGGATAGAAATGAGTCGTATCTTTGTATATTTTTTGCTATCTGCTCTGTACTAAGATGGGCTGTTAATAAAACATCTTTGATTTTTATCACCAGGCAAGAAGATTCCATTCCATCTTGCTTTTTTTGCTGAAGTATGTGCTTGTAATGTTAATACAGAGCTCTCCTGGCTCAGCACTGGCGATGGGCTTCGGTTCCAGAAGATTCGGGGTCCTGGCTCAGGCCATGCCTTTATAGGGTTTCTGTGGGAATAGCAAGGCAGGCAGGGTAGCAGTTGAGGAGGAGCTGGTTTGGATAATTTCTGCACCCTCTGCTTACCTATGCATATGGTTCCTATTTGCCTGGGGCCTGGCCCTGGTGTGATGAGGGAGGGTAGTGATTGTCCTGTGGGTGGTGAGGCCTGGTAGAGGAGATCTGGCTGGAGACCTGTTGTTTTGCATATCAAAGGCTTGCTGCAGGTGGCCCTTCTGCTATCTCTAAGAACTGGCTCTGCCCTAGGAGGGAAGGTTAAAATTTCAAAACATCATAACAGAAAATGCGAAATCTCTACAGTACAAAGGAAGCCTCTGTAGTATAAACAAGTGTAAAGTGCTTGTTTACTTGCATCTGCCTCAGTTATCTCTCATGGGGTTGCACAATCATTTATCAAAAAGTTTCTAGTTTGCATGATCTTTAAATAATCATCTAATAAGGAATTTAACTTCTACCTTCAAGGGTCATTCCCTCCTCCTCCTCCTCCTCCTCCCCCCTCTTCTTCCTCTTCCTCCTTCTTTTTTTCTCTCCAGTAGTGGGGATCAAACCCAGGATGTTACAGACTTATCTCCTGCTTTTTTAAGGTTTGAGACAGATCTCATTAAATTGTCTAGGGTGGCCTAGAACTTTCAATGATTTTCCTACCTCAGTCTCCCCTGTAGTGAGATTACAGATATCTGCTACCATGCTGGCTTCAAGAACTTACTTTCTCTTCAAAGAGCTTTTTGGGATTTTGTACTTTGTATTTGATTTCTGCAGAAGGAATTTAGCTATTTTGTTGATTTTTCTCCTTTTCATTGTGTTTGGTAATCCTGAGGAGCACTGTAGTTTGCCACAATTTCTCAGACACCCACAGATACCCACTGGCAGCTGGCCAGAGAACAATTTTTGCCTTTTCTGTGGCAATTCTGGGGCTGAAATTTCATGTTAGTGACACACAGGTTCATATATTGCCATCAGGCACTTTATCACTTATATTTGAATGATTTTCCAGTTATCTATTGTTGTAGAACAAACCATTCTACAATTTAGCATCCTAAAGCCATTGTTTGTTATTATCTCTCTGGTCCTGTGGGTCTGGAATTGAGGCAGTACAGCTGGTCTAGTCCCTCCCCTGTGCCATTAACCACGGCCTCAGCGGGAGAGACAGGAATGGCTGATGAGGTTTGCTGAGGGTGGCCCCACAACTCTTCTCTCTTTTTTCATGTCCTATCTGGGTGGCCAGCTTGAGCTTCCTCACAAAATGACAACCTCAGGAAGGTCAGGAATCTTAGGAGGGGTCAGAACAAGTCTGCCAAGGGTCAGGAAGTAGACATTGCTCTTCTCTGAAAGCTTAGCCTAGAAACTGAGAATCTTTCCTGCCATATTCCTTTGGTTAAGTTTTCATGGAGATCCTCACCCCTATCCTGTCCTGACAACTCAGGGAAAAAGGACATAGGATTCATCTCTTAATGAGAAACTTAGCAAAGAATTTGTGATCACCTTTAATCTACATAGTTGATAAATCAACAATCCCATTTAGCAATTTAGCAATCTCTATAAAGGTTTTCCTGGTCTCACTTTGCACCTGCCTTAAGAAGGTAGATATATTCATTGGCAGTTTGTTTCAGAGTTCTTCCTATATAAAGAATTTTGACAGCAATTTTAGATGGAAACTATTGACCTCAAACTCAGATTATGGCACCATAATTAGTCCAAATATAGTATATGTATGCATATATGGTACCTTATATTTCTTGGATATTTTCCAGAGGATTTTGAGATATGTGCTCTCTGTATCAGCTCTGGGCTGCTGCTGCTGCTGCTGCTTCTTCTTCTTCTTCTTCTTCTTCTTCTTCTTCTTCTTCTTCTTCTCCTTCTCCTTCTCCTTCTCCTTCTTCTCTTTTTGAGACAGGGTCTCACTCTAATTCAGGCTGGCCTTGAACCCACCATGTCGCCTAGGCTGGCCTCAAACTTGCAGCGGTCCTCCTGCCTCAACCTCTCAAGTGCCAGGATTACAGGCATGTACCACCATGCCTGGCTGTGATCTTTATTTTGTAGCCAAGGTTCTGAATGTTTAAGTGACTTGTTCTAGGTCACATGACTGATTATTAGTGATTATAGAAGTAGGACCAGAATTACCCTTGAATTCCTCAATACAGGCACAGGTATCCTCAAGTACACAGTAAGGGCCTTTTAGAAATATTATCATTTTAGATATTTAATCTCCTAGCTAGAACAAAAGGAAAGATCCATCGCTTTAGGCAAATGGTTGCTATTTGCATGGGTTCTTATACTTCCAAAGTATGTCCACCCCTTCTTATCTAGTTTGTTCCACATGCAGCTCCAATGAAAGAGATATTGTTAATAACACTGTTTTTTATTGTTTTGTTTTGATTTTTGAGACTGGGTGTCACTACGCAGTTTAGGCTGGTCTTGAACTTACTTGCGGCAATCCTCTTACCTTAGCCTCCCAAGTGCTGAGATACAGATATGTACCATCATCCTCAGCAAAAACACTTTTTTTTTTCAAATGAGGAAACAGAGATATGGAGAGGTTAAGCAAGCTGTTCACAGGTCACATGGTTAACCAGTAGGGCTGAGGTCTAACCCAGAACTTTGCCCCCAAGTCCCCTCCCTTCTTACTCTGATCTATAGTCCTCCCCACTCTGGTACCGTGGTCTTTGAAGGCTTGGAGCAGCATATACATATAGAGCAGGGACAAAGATTCCAGGCCCTGACAACATTGTCACTCAGGGGGGGTCAGAGACAGGCAGAAGGGTCAGGGCAGTCCCAGCAGCCTTAGAGAAAGTGAGACAGCTTTGATTTTGTTTGTTTCCAGGAGGATGTAATACTGTTATGATTTCTCTTGATGCATGTGAAATTAGTTGCTATAGCAATAACCACTGTTTCTTGGAACTTGCTGATAGCAGCAGGCCTTAGGAGTGAAGTCTCTTCTGGCTCCACCATTTCAGGGCCTTGACCATGTCTGCTTCCCACTGTGGGTTCTTCCTGTCCAGAAGTCTCTGCTGAAGTCCAGTGACCAGACAGATGTGTCAGCAGGGCAGCACTAGGTACCTTGCTCTGCTGTGATGTGTAGGGGCAGGGACTATCTATGGTGGTCGCCCCCTCTAACCCTTAGGGCAAGGCCTGGCCCAAGAGCTGACTACCCATCTGCATAGCTGTATCCCTGTCTACATCAGTATGGATGTCTGCCTTTATCATCTGTCTCCCTCCCCTTAATAGCCAGCATGGGCTAAGTACTTCATGAGATGTCTCTGACTACTCTTTGCCATTTTCAGTTTGCTTTCTTTTTGATAAAATAATTCCTAAGGTGAATTAATTGGAGCTGTCAAGAGATGTAAAATATCAGCTTTGCATTTTTTATCTGTTAGATCTTTTATTTGAGGAAAATAGAAACTGGAAATCCAGATGAAGAAGTTGAAAGATATATCTGTCTGTATGTGTGCATGTAAAATGAACGCTCTACTTCTAGTTACCATGGCCTGGAAACTGGCAACTCTCCCACATCTCTGTGTTTCCTCTCCCTTCCTCCTTTGTTACCTTGTGTTCATCAATCTGCCACACTTTATCTAGCTCCATCCAGAATGTAGGGCAAGACAAGTTTCTCAGGGTAATAATTATACTTGCTTTTGTTTTTTATTAAGTTTATTGGTATAATTTAGATATACATAATGATCATATTCCTATAAGGAATTTGTACCTGTATATGATATATCTTGATTCCTCTTTTTCCCCCTTCACTTCCTCTCCCTTTAACCCCTCTTCCTCTCCTTATTTACAAAAGCTTTGTCTCCATTTTTTCCTGCCTTGATCGTTATTTTTTCTTCCCCCCTCCTTCCTTCACTCCTCCCTCTCCTTAGTTCCTCTTTCCTTTTGAACCATTTCTTCCTATTTCACAATGTCTATTGCACATTTTGGTCCTTATTTGCTCTTTCAGTTTGTCCCACCAGGCAGACAATGTGATATTTACATGTGTGTCCAACTTACTTCACTGAAGGGTATAGTATCATGGTGCATCTATTTACCAAGAAATGTCTCAAGCGGATCATTTTTGTGGCTGAATAGTACTCCATTATATTTTTTTAAAAAAACACATCCTTTTTTCCATTCCTCAGTTGATGGGCATTTGGGTTGTTTCCAAGACTTAGCTATTACAAACTGTGCTGCTATAAATATGGGTGCACATATATTACTATGGTATGTTTTAAATTCTTCCAGGAAAACATCCAGACGGGTGATGCTGGGTCAAACAGAACCTCTAATCCTAGTTTTTTGAAAATTCTACGCACTGACTGCTAGTGGTTGTACCAGTCTACACCCTCACCAGAACTGGAGAAGGATTCCTTTTTTCCACAGCCCTTCCAGCATCTGTCAATCGTTGATTTCTTAAAGACAGTTATTCTTTCTGGAGTTAGATGGAATCTCAGTCTTGTTTTAATTTGCTTTTCTCTAATGACGCTAAGAGAGAAATTAGGAAAACAACAGCTTTCAAAATAGCATTGAAAAAATGAAATGCTTAGGAATCAATCTAACAAGGAAGTAAAAGATCTATAGATTGAAAAGTACAGTATTCTGAAAAAAGAGATCAAAGAGGATGTTAGAAAATGGAAAGATGTCCCTTGCTCATCTGGATGGGAAGAATCAGTATAGTGAAAATGGCCAAACTCCCAAAATTGTTATACAGATTCAGTACTATCCCAATCAAAATATCATTAGCATATGTTACCGAATTAGAGAAAACAATCCTAAAATTCATTGGGAACCAGAAGAGACCTAGAATAGCAAAAAAAAAAAAAAAAATCTAGGCAAAAAAGGAAAGGCAGGGGACATCACAATCCTCCACTTGAAATTATACTTCAGGTGTTTAGATCCAAGATGGCCGACTGAGATGCAGCCGGACAGAGAGCCTCTCTGAGAAAAACCAACTCAAATGCTGGAATCTGACACCATGGAGAGGACCAGACAAAAGGAGAGGAATTCTCGAGACCCAGGAAGAAACTGAGGAAGAAGAAAAATAAAGATAAAGTAAAAAAAAAAAAAAAAAAGGAAGCAGCAGCAGCATGGACAGAGGGCTGGAGCTGGGCACGCTCCGGTAGCTGTGCTGGGTGCGTCTCAGAGTTGGGTGACTCACGATGGAGCTGGGGTCACGGCTCTGCTGAGAGCGGGGGTTGCTGAGCTCGAGACCCTTGGTGGGAAGAGATGCTGCAATGGGGAGTGGAGACGGCAAGCAGAGCTGCAAGGACTCTGGTGAGTGCTGGGAACTGGATTCCTCAGAGGGAGATGACCAGCTAGACGACATGTTGGATTTGGGCAAGTCAGGCTTGAATCAATGGCTGAGGCGGCTTCAGTCGGCAGCTCCTGGCACAAAGTGGATTGGTGGGATCTGCTTGGGCTGGATCTTGCCCCTGATTGGGGCCCAATAGCCAGGAACGAGGCTGTCCTGAACCTATGACATCCGTAGGGCACAGTCTAACGTGCTTAAGTCACTCACTGGTTGAGAGGGGAGGGGCCGGCCCACACTGCAGCCCCTGTGTGCACCTCACAGATCAACAGCAGACAGGGGAGGGCAGCACTGCCCTAGTCAGTAAGCTGCAGAGGGACTTAAGGCAGTAGGTAAAGGTCCGGACACCTCCACCATTAACCTGCCTGAGGGAAACCAGAAGCATGACAAGACAGAGAAATAGCAAAAGGCCTTCAACCGCCGACCCAGGGAAAATAAGCCCAGGAGGGGTGAGTACAGAGGAGATTGAGGGCAGAGGACATGCAGTATCAGACACGGCCTCATCGGAAATAAAGAAATACTTCCATGACCTCATCGACGAATTTAAATCTGAAATTCTAACTCAGGTGAAGCAAGGTATAACAAGATTAATAAAAGAAACGCTGGGTACTCCTCAAGAAGACACAAATGGAAGAATGGAGGAACCCAGAGAAAGGAGAGAAGGCTTTGATGAAGGATATAAACAAAATCTAGAATACATGAAACAGATCCAAAGAGAATATCAGGAAATTAAAAACTCATTGAAAGCTGGCAAAACTTTTTAAAAGAAACTAAAGACAGACTTTTAAAACTTGAAGATAGGTTTGCAATGTATGATCACGAAAGGAAGGATCTCTTAAAAATAACAAGGAACCAGGAAGTAATGATACAAAGGCTAGAAGACAAGAGGATTATAACTTAAGAATAAAAAATCTGAACGAAGAAGCAGGGACAAATACAAATGAAATAAAAAGGCTATTCACAGAAATAAAATTAAGGAAAACTTCCCAAGCATAGGAAGTGATGTTCAGATATATGAGACATACAGAACTCTAGCCAGCTACAACCAAAATAGATCTACACCCAGACATATAATAGTCAGGATCCCAGAAATCCATCATAAGAACAGAATATTAAAAGTGGTCAGAGAAAAGAAACAAATTACCTATAAAGGAAAACTCATCAAAATCACAGTGGACTTCTCAATGCAAACTATCAAATCAAGAAAAGCTTGGAGCAAAATATTCCAAGCCCTGAAAGAAAATAACCTCCAACTTAGATTGATATACCCTGCAAAACTGTCTCTCATAATTAATGGAGAGACAAGATATTTCCACAACAAAGAGGAACTGGGGGAGTTCATGACCACCAACCCAACCCTGCAAAGAATACTGAAGGACATTCTAGAGAGAGAGAAGAAAACCACCAGGGTTCCAGGAACAATGGCAGAAAGGCCTCAATGAAAGGGGCAGACAGTGGAATGAAGGGGAAAAGTAACAACAATGACAGAAAAATAGCATAGCAGAGATGAGGCAGAGAAGATTGGCTATATCACTGTTTTGTCTTGACTGATTTTATTCGAATCTGGTATTCTTGAGGGTGTCAAGTTTGGGAGTAGGGGCAACTACTCTGCGGATGGCAGGATTCAATAGGATACCCATTCTGGTTTGATTATTAACTGCCTTTGAAGTCCTATAATGTCTCCAATGTTTGGTGTTTATTAATAGTGCTATGTACCACTAAGTTTAATTATACTATGCCTGATGATACAGACAATTTTATTGAAAATAACAGGAGACATCATGATGACAACCGTAGATCACCTAGTATTGTGGTTTTATATGTCCTTCTCACTTCGTGTTTCTCTAGGAATTTGTATTGTTGACTTGTTTTGGTTTGTTTTTCCCTCTAATACAGAAAGGTTAGGTATGCATGTAGAGACATATACATGTTTACAAGAATTGATTATAGTTATTGTAGAAAAGAGAGAGAGGAAAGGAAAGTATTCTAAAGGATATAACTGCATTTATGTTTGAGTATGTAGGTTGATGACCATAATACTAAGTTTTTTTGTTGGATAGATGAACAGAGCTGATTGCAGTCTCACTGTTTAAATGTCCACTTTGTATGCTTTACTTTTGTAACTTAAACAACTACTTCTAGGAGGAAAATATGTAATTGTCAACTAGTGATTTCTTACTGGTTTTTGGGGTTTTTAAAAATTTTTTTTTTGAAATTTGTATTATTTTTATCCTCTTTCTGTTTCATTTTTTTCTAAATAAAAAAATTTTTTTAAGAAATTATACTTCAAAGCCACTGATAAAATCAGCATGGCACTGGCAAAACAAACAGAACTGATGATAAATGGAACAGATTAGAAGATACAGAAACAACTCCAAACACACTTAGCCACCTTATCTTTGACAAAGGGGCCAAACACCTTCACTGGAAGAAAGATAGTCTCTTTAATAAATGGTGCTGGAAAAACTGGCTTTCCATATCCCAAAGACTAAAACTAGTCCCATGTCTCTCACCATACACTAAACTAAAGTCAAAATGGATCAGTGATCTAAATATTAAAGCAGAAACACTAAATCTGCTGGAAGAGAAAATAGGTTGAAACTATGAAGACAGAGGTGTAGGCAAAGATTTCATGAACAAAACCTGATGGCACAGGAAATACTAAAGAACCAACCACTGGGATCTTGAAAACTTTTGCACAGCAGAAGAAACCACCAACAGAGTGAAAAGACAACCTACAGTGTGGGAAACAATTTTAGCCAGTTGTCCCGCAGACAAAGGACTTATATCTAGAACATAAAAAGAACTAAAAAAATAAAAAAACTCAGACCCCCCCCCCCACCAAATTTAAAGACCCAATCCAAAAATGGACATCTGAGATGAATTTCAGATGAAGAAATGCAAATGACAAATAAATGTGTGAAAAAATGTTCAGCCTCACTGGTCATTTGAGAGATATATTGGTTTTTGAAACTGAAGCCCAGAGGCCATGAGAGGAGCATCTTCCCTGCAGCCCGAGCATACATTCAGGCTTTGGCAGGGAGCCCGGGGCAGGGGAGGAGGAGGAAGCTCCAGTGCCCTGTGTGGACAACTCGCAATAGGAGAGATTGTTTAGCAGAGAAGTGGCTTTGAAAGAGCTGTGGAATTTGCAATGAGTTGCAGAATTCTTCTAGGATACAAGAACAAGATATTTCATAAAAATGTCAGGGCAGGCAGAGACACTTGACTCCTACACAGCATTGCGGTGACTTTCCCATTAGGTCTCTTGTCAGCCACTGACCTGATTCATCTTCCTGTTTTCCCTGTCCTGTACATCAGATAATCTCATAAAACCCTGTTCTGTTTAATGTTTGAATCACTTTAGGAGCCAACATGCGCTAAGTATGATAAGTACGTGTGATAAGTACTTCATCGCCTTCTTGGTGCCTTGGACTGTTTTAGTTTGCTTTTGCTTTTTGATGAAAAATAATCTCCAGAATGAGGCTTTGCGAAATGGGGGGGGGGTGAGGATGGGGTTAACACAATGTAAAATGTTTGTATTTTTATCTTTGTACCCTTTATTTATTTATTTTTTTAAGAAAAGAAGAAACTAGTCACTGGAGGATTCAAAG
This sequence comes from Hydrochoerus hydrochaeris, assembly GCA_004027455.1. Lineage (NCBI taxonomy): Eukaryota > Metazoa > Chordata > Mammalia > Rodentia > Hydrochaeridae > Hydrochoerus > Hydrochoerus hydrochaeris. Next base: position 88,199 of record PVLA01000108.1, read on the forward strand.
AGGTTTAACTCCACAAATATTTTGCACACATCTACTACCAGGATGAGAATTCACTGACTGTAGTGAAAATCAGTAGCCTGGCCAGGAACCAGTGCTATTGATGATTATTTCTTGTTGGTTTTTCTTCAGCTTATTTGAAGTCAAACATACTCCACACCGGAGTATCGAGTAGTTGAAGAAAGACAGATGTGAATTATAGAGTAATTAGGTTCATATGTCACTTTAACAAGCAACTCAATGAACCTCTGTGTTCCTGCACATTTAGCCAGGAAACCTGGAAAGCTATTGATTCCATTTCTCTTAGTTCCTGAAGAGCCACTTTTCTCTGGTGAAGCATACCGCTTGCTAGAGCCTTATAGGAACCTCTGGAAGTCTAAGCATAAGTCCTTTTAAGAAAATGTCCAAAAAAGACAGCCCCATCTATGTCAAAGACAAGCAGGGAAATTTCTCCAAGTCCATTCTGTCGATATCTATTGTATGAGATACAAATGTTAGTGTATCTTTACACAAGTAATTAAATAATTATAACTCAGTTAACCACATGCAAGAAAACAAGAGCACCTCATCGTGCAGGAGGATTTGTGATGCAGAGCAGGGTGGTAAAGAGTTAGGCCTAATTTGGGGGCTAGTCTCTAGAGGCTAGTATTTATGGGAATGGAATTAGCTTCATGAGGATCTTACCTTTAGCTTGGGGAAAACAGGATATCAAGATAGGATGAGGAAAAGGCAGCAGTGAACATGGATAGAAAACTAGGTAGGAGCCCCCATTCTGTAGTTGGCTGTTTTTTTGACTTTGGAGTTGTCAAGAGCTTTGTTGAGTTGCTCTTCTGTATCTTAGGGATGACATCAACTCCTGTGTCACAAGAATTGTTGCTATCATAAGATGCTATGAAATAATGTTAATTGATGCTCCTCTCCTTGGCTCTGCCATGTATGTAACCCTGGTGAGATTATCATTATAATTTCATTCAGGTTCGTGCAGATGACGCAGCTTGGAATCTGAGTAGTTTTATGAGTTACAAATAAATCCTGGAGTATTCTGTGCTTATGTTATGAAATTGCTCCTTTCTATCGCCTCCTTGGTCCCTGGCAAACACTAATCCAATCTTCATAATTTTGCCATTTCAAGAATGTTACATTAGTGGAATTATACAGTATGTAACCTTTTGTGACTGGCCTCACTGAGTGTATTTCTCCAGAGATTTATTAAGATTGTCACATGTATCAGCATTCCATCCTTTATAATTGGTATGTAGTATCCCGTGGGATGTATATGTCACACTTTGTTTAGCTATTCATCTATCCAAGGATATGTAGGCTGTTTTCATTTGGGGACCCTTATGAATAAAGCTGCTATTAACATTTGTGTATCAGTTGTGTGTGTGGTTGTGTGTATGTGTGTGTGTGTTGCCGTTTATCATCTCAGAGATGGTGCCTGACTCTACGGGGGACAACTAGACGAGGCAATGGAGCAGTGGGTGCTTGTTCTCCCTAGGCTGTGCTTCCAGGGACTGCTCCCACCTTCAACATCCAGGCCGTGACCTGGCAGTGAGCACATGTGCAGCTTGTTTCACAGGTAGGCAGGTGACTTGCGTCAGGCTTGAGCTGGCTGAGGGAAAGACAGGCGCAAGAATTTGAGCTTTTTGAGGATTGGCCGCATGTATGTCACGTCAGAGTGGAGATGTGCATGTGAGTCCCTTCGGAAGGAACTTCTTTTGATGATGTCTCTAGGAAGACCCCTAGAGATGGCAGGTGTCTAGACATCTTGCTTAAAAAGGAAGTGTGTAGTCACTTGGGGTTCTCCAAAGAATCAGAACCACAGAATGTGCACATATAAGAAAGAGATTTCTTATATGGAATTGGCTTCTGTGAGTTTGGTGATGGGCAGATCCTAAGATCTGCTGCTGTCAAGCTCAGAATGAGGAGAATTGACTGTTTGGGTTCCAGTCCAAAAACCCAAAAGCTCAAGACCTAAGTGCTAATGTTTGAGTCTAACAGCAGGGAAGAAAACCAATACCCCTGCACTGTAGGGAGGACAGTCTGCTTTACTCAGTCTATCAACCTAAATGTTAACCTCACCCAAAAGACTTTCAGAGACACACCCAGAACAGTGTTTGACCAGATGTCTAGGTAGCCCATAACCCACCTGAGCCGACACAGAAAGTGAGCCACCTGAGGGAGTGATGTAAGAGAACAGGGCACACAGCGAGGCCTCAGTGTGCCTATCCTGACATTGAAACCACTTGGGGACTTTAAAAACAGCTGCCTGGACCTCACCCCAGGCCAGTTATTGAATCTCTGGGGAGTGGCGCCTGACATTTATATTTTAAAAAATGTTCCCCAGGTGATTCTGATTTGCAGTCAGAATTGCAAAACTCTGGATGAGAAGGGAGGAATATAATAAATGCCTGGATGAATGATGGTTATGACTCATGAAGAGAAGGAATCCAGTTGGCACTGACCTAGGAAATGAATTTTCAATAGCTCTGGTTTAGAATGAAAGAAGTCAGGCTAACGTCTCTGGTTTCTGACATGATGTGGTGACAGCATCCTGGGAGGAACACAGGGTTTAGGTTCAATCTCAGCTTTAACATGACAGCTGTTTAACCTCTGTGGTTTCCAGGGTCCTAATTAGGGAGGTAGATATAAAGATACCCACGATAAATTATCACAAGGTCTGCATAGCGCCTTGCTTCATGCAGGCCACCTGCAGCATGCTATTCTTCCTGCCTCACCAGGAAGCAGGTCTTACTAAAACCTGAGGGTCAGAAACATCCATCACACATGTAATTCCACCTGTGCTTTCAATAAATAATATATCACATACTGTATGTGCTTTAGCATTCTTTTCAGTCACTATCTTGAAGCAAAAACTCCTGTGTTTATAAACAGGGCATAGAAGAGATGTCCTATTTTGAACATGGAAAGGAATGAATGTAAGACTAAGGCTGAATTATTCATAGTTGTCATAAAGTTGAAACCTTCCAGGCAGTTCAAGTATTGCCAAATGTTGAAGGGGAAAAAAAAAACACCAGAGGGAAAGTGCGAGGGAGGGAGGAGAGATTTAAGATTATTACTTTAGGGCATGGTGGTGCACACTTGTTGTCCCAGCACTCAGGAGGCTGAGGCAGGAGACTGCTTTGAGTTTAATGCTAGCGTGGGCTACATACTGAGTTCAAGCCCAGCCTAGACTATATAGGGAGATTCTGTCTCAAAAATAAACTTACAAAAGGGTAATTTCTTTGAATCAAATTCCAGGAAATAGATATAAACTTATTTATGTATATGAGCTCCTTAGGAAATAATTTTGCTACGACAACATATTTGGCTCTCAGAAATGGTGGTACACCTCACTTACATACTTACCGAATCAGTGATTTCACATAACTGATGGGAAAATTACCTGGACATCCTGCATGAAATATTTTAGGCTCTAAAACAAGTTTCTCCTTACTCCGAATTTGCTTTTGGGAGTTTTACTTACGATTTTGTAGGTATTTATTAGAATCAATTCATGGAACTAATGCCTGACGTCAAGGGCACAGCTTCTATAGCAATCCTGGGATGCATTAGTGCTGTGTACCGTGAGGCCATCCTCTCAAGGGAAATCAATCAGACACACACGTATAAATACTGCATTGTTTCCTCTGGTGTGAGAAACCAAAAGTACAAATAAGGGCCAAAATGTGTAATAGATATTGTGAACTAGAAGAAAATGCTCAAATGGGAAGAGGAACTAGGGAGGGGGAAAGGAAGGGAGGGAAAAGAGAAAATAAACAGGGAAAAGAAGGAGTAAATGGAAACAACACATTTATAAACAAGGAGGGGAACAGGCATTGAAGGGAGGGTAGGGGCATTGGAAAAAAAAGAATCAAGGTATTTATCAGGTACAGGTACAAATTCCCTATGGTGAATGTGATCATTGTACCAATAAACTTAATTAATAAAAATAGACCGTGAAGTGCTCGCTAATTTTTTTTTTTTTTTTGTCTTTTTGAGACAGGGTCTCTCTATGCAGTTCAGGCTGGTCTTGAGCTCACTTTGTAGCCCAGGCTGGTCTCGAACTCACAATGATCCTTCTGCCTCAGCCTCCCAAGTGTTGGGATGACAGGCGTGAGCCACCACGCCCGGCTAAGTGCTCGGTAATTTGATCCTGTGATAAATGTTAATTGCCCACTGTAAGTACAGGCTTCCTGAGGAGCTGTGCTACACTTACACACATCACCATGCACAGAACATGTGTCACCTGCCAGAGCTCTGCACCCAGGCTCTGACAGTTCACCTCCGTCCTCACTGAGCTAAGCAGAATGAAGAGAGGAAGGTGGGCAAAGTTGGCTTCTGGTCCAGCTGTGTGATCTGGAACAAGGCACTTCATTTCTCTGAACCTCAGTTCTCCTCTCTGTGAGTTGGGGTTCATAATACCTTTCCTGATTTTCTTCTGAGGATGAAATGAAAGTATACTTCAAGTGCCAAGCTCACAGCAGGCCCTTGTCTTCCTTGGAAACAAAAGCTTCCTGCAGGAGGTTTGGTCTCCTTCTCATTTATTAAGTGGTGCAGTGTGCTCATATAATGCTACCTTGAAAAACCAGTTGACTAAACAGGAGAGCCCCAGGACTTGTACTTGTGGGAGAGGAAGTGGACATACCTTTTCCCTTTTCTCTAGCTAAGTACAGAGAGATGACAAACAAGAGGACCGTGAGAGGTGGAGAGAAGGAAGATTGGGTAGAGATCTAGGAGCCACAGCCTAGCAAGACCAAAAACTTTAAATAATAAACATTCTACTACAGCCAAACCCCACAGCATAAACTATGACTCCTTTCCACTCATGCTGAGAGCGCAGGCAGGAACCTGAGATTTCCACCCTGGGCACATGGTAGTGAGTGGGCCCCCTGGGATGTTGGCACAGAGCCCAGGAAGAGAGGTGGGCTTTTCACTACTACCAGAAGCACAAGGCCACTCCCACTGTGCTGTCAAATGCAAGCACATGGAGAGCTGTATCTTCCACCTCTACCCGTCAATAAGGTGCAAGATTGGTGGAACATTCAGAGGGAAGCTGGAACTCTCCCTCCACCTAGACAGTAAGGAGGTGAGGCGCAACCCTCCCCTAATGAATCCATATTATAGAAAGCTTCAGACAGAGGGGTTTGATATAACATAACATGAAAATATTCTGGTTTCAATTAAAATAACTCATCGTTCTAAAAAACAGAAAGATCTCTAACTTAATAAAAAATGACTATCAGTAGATGCCAATACCAAAGAGATGGAGATTCCATATAAGAAATCTCTTATATGTGCACATTCTGTGGTTCTGATTCTTTGGAGAACCCCAAGTGACTACACACTTCCTTTTTAAGCAAGATGTCTAGACACCTGCCATCTCTAGGGGTCTTCCTAGAGACATCATCAAAAGAAGTTCCTTCCGAAGGGACTCACATGCACATCTCCACTCTGACGTGACATATGCGGCCAATCCTCAAAAAGCTCAAATTCTTGCGCCTGTCTTTCCCTCAGCCAGCTCAAGCCTGGCGCAAGTCACCTGCCTACCTGTGAAACAAGCTGCACATGTGCTCACTGCCAGGTCACAGCCTGGATGTTGAAGGTGGGAGCAGTCCCTGGAAGCACAGCCTAGGGAGAACAAGCACCCACTGCTCCATTGCCTTGTCTAGTTGTCCCCCGTAGAGTCAGGCACCATCTCCTTTGGGTGCTGGCCAGATGGCCAGAGTAGGAGCTGAAGTCTGGAGCCCAGTGCTGAGAAGGGCGGTGATAACTCAAAGAGACAGGAGAAACAGGAACCAAAGTGGGGTTCTGGTTGGTCCGAGAGAGCTCTTAGGGCCAGGTTCATGCCTGTTGTCTGTCCAGGGAATAAGGAGGCAGCAAGGTCAGGGTCAGAAGCCCCGCTGATGTACCAGAAGAGAATCAGAAGGGTGAGGTGGAAAGCTGAGAGGGTAAGTCACAGTCCCCATACCGCCTATCTGTGACTTGTAGGTATGTGACCTCAACTGAATCATCCCAGTTGGGAACCCTGTGTTGGAGTGCTCTCTTTTTATTTAGTTTATATAATCCCATGTTTAGGCCTACTTAATAGTCACATGTGGCTCCATGTTGTCTTCTGAATAAACATTTTATTCAATAACACAAATTTGTGACTTTGTGGGAGAAAAAAAAATCTTGGGTTTACAACCACCTAACCCATAAATTGCTGCCACATAGATAGATAATATTGCTTTATAATTTTGTATTTTTGAAGTAATTTTTAATTAATTCTATTGTTTTCTAAAAAGGCAGAGGAAGGATGCTCATGTTTTACCATTTTTTTGTCTGCATTTTTCCAAACTCTGAAATACAATTGCTCATCAACAAACAAAGCCACAGGAATTATTTCAGTGCAAGAAAATAAACAGATTTCAGGGCATCATCAGAGTTCATCCAGCAGTGCTTTCATCGCTGTGCTAGACTAGCATGTTGGTGGTGTGAAGATAAAAGCTTCAGGGTTTCTGTTTCAGTGTTGTTTTCTGATGGTTTTAGCCATCTTCATTTTGCCTTCAAATCAAATAAATAGATGAGGAATACATTTGAGAAAAAAGGAAAATGTCCTGGGTTGCATGTTGGAGTTCTTCCAGTTCAAAAGTGGCCAAGGAGAACCTCTTCAAGCTCCTCCAGGACCACGGGTGTGTGAGGATGGACAGGAAGCCAGCCCTGCCCTGTGTCCACATGGCTTTAGGAGAATCGGAAGCTGCCCAGAGACCTGATGAAATGGGCTGTGGAGTGAGTATGGATGTTTTAGTTTGTAAAGGATCATTTTTCTCTTACTGTTCTCAATTTGGATTACTTCCTTGGGTTTCTGCTTTGCTTAACAAGTGGAGATGTAACTGTCATCAATCCCATTTTATCTCTAGAGTAGAAACTCTCCAAAGCAGTCCACTGAGTGTATTTTCCAAGCTGTCTTTTGAGAAAGTTGGGCAGTCATGGGCTACTAAAAGCAAAGCAGACGCCCCTGATGGAGCACATTTGGCTTAATATACTCTGAATAGAGGTGTGTGATGTCAGGGTGACCAGACCTGGGGCTGGCTGGGTTTGCTTCAGTCACGATGGGCAGACAGGTGCTGCTAACCTAGATTTTGCCACACTAGGTATCAGACTCTTGTTTGTTTTAGTTACCTGGGATCACCAGTTCCTATATCTATTTGTAACAACAACCAGGAGGATTTTTTCCCCCCAAATCTCAAGGGTTTGTGAAGATAGCAGGGATTTCCTGGGAGTAACTAAAAGATCCTGTGATGAGAAGGATCATACACAATTTGTGTTCACATGTACACACAACAAATCATGAAGATCAAGGGGTTCAGCTCTTGGTTGCCAGTTCCGTCTCACCAAGGACCCTGCCTTAGCCAGAGGCACCCTAGTTCACTGTCCTCTTTTCTATCACTCTTTCACCCTTCTTGCTTCAGTGTCTTTAATTTACTGCTCCTTGTTTCAGAAAAGTCCCGAGTCAGACTGGCATTCTTCTGAGCTCTAAGACTACCCCTGGGAAGTTGGGCACCCTTTCTAAAGTCCAGAGTGGCTGAGGCCTTGAGGAAGTGACTGTGGAGAGCTCCGTGGCAGGAACACAGCATGGTGACTCCTGTGAGTGCTTCCAATTCACCCCAGAAACCGCACCTCACGTCAAGGTTGCCTGATCACTGCAGGCCCCATTTAATTTATTTCCTGTTTGTGTGTCCACTTCCGACTCCACAGGGCATTCTGGAACACGCAGCAGAAGGCAAGGAACAGTCTCTCAGTGCGCACGAGGAAGGAGTGATAGGCAGGTGGGAATGCCGCGGTCACGCTCAGAGCCCGCTGAACTGCACCTGGCAGTTCCCGCTCTTTGTGCTGCCTCACAGAGGAGGCCATTGATGGCGACATTGTTGTGATGGTGTCCTCCGTAAGCCATAGCTCTTGCAGGCCCTCTTGGGTCTTCCTGTAGTTGTCTCTGCACCAGGAGGACAGAGCTGGAAGCCTGCCAGGAAGCCTCATGTAACAGGAGATCACCAGTCCAATGCCCTGAGAGCCATTTCAAAGGTTTTCTAGTTTATCAGGATATATATGTAGTGTATAATATTTACAGGCCTAGTGGGAAGTTGGTACATAATGTGTCTTCATTCCTTGTTTCATCCCCTCTCCTCCCCCATCTCTTGCTCCCTTCCTGTTTTTTATGGACATATTTGTAGCATATAATGTTTACGTTCCTTGTGTGGAGTTGGTACCTGTACATGACACATTTCAATTCCTTTCTTCATCCCTTATCCCTTCCCTGCCTCCCCCAACATCTCTTGATCCCCTTCCCCTTCGAGAAAGATCTGTCTCCCTACTTTATTATCCATCTTTATTTTGCTCTTTATTTTAACCCTGGGTTTCTCATATAGGAACAATGTGATATTTAAGCTTATGTGTCTGATTTATTTCACTTAACATTATGATCACAAGGTGCACCCTTTTCTTGTAATTTATTTTTATGGCAAAGCAGTACTCCACTGTGTGCCACCTTTTCTTTATCCTTCATCTGTTGAGGAACATGTAGGCCACATTCAAGATTTAGCTATTGTGAATGTGCTACTATAAACAGTGTGTGTGGATCACTGCACTATGATGTCTTTAACCCTTCTGGGAAGATACCTAGAAGGGGAAGATCTGGGTCAAATGGAATTTCTGGTTTTAGTGTTTAGTGTTTAGTACAGTGGTCGTACTAGTTTATGCTCCCACTAACAGTGTGGAAGGGCTCCTTTTTCCCATCCTAACCAGCATTTGTTACTATCTGATTTCTTGATGATGGCACTGGCAGCTCAGCTTCATCAACAAGAGAACCCTGAGATGGCAAAGAGGCACGGGGAACCCAAGGCCAGGCTGGTGGAACCCTGCCCAAGACACTGTGAGACTTTTTAGTCACTGAGCAGTGGGGACCAGTTCTTGGTGACCATTAGGAAGACCTTATCTGGTGGTAATAACTGTACTTTGATGAGCAACTAAGGAGTCAAGGAATCCTTGGCTTTTTGGGAGAACCTGGTTGGTTTCCTTTGGAATAAGCTGAATCCCTCCCTCAAAGGAAGCCAGATGTCACTGCATTGCTTCCAATTGTAGAGCTGCTAGAAATTGTACAGTGAAATCATGTCAAAGAACAGCCAGTATGCATGGATACAGATTTGGACAATTATAATGTAAATAACAGGATTTGATTTCACTCATGAATAACTAACTTTAGATTCCATAATCCTTAAAAGGTTGCAGCAAGCCTCTGACTCCAGATGGCATGGGAAGGAGCCTGCGCAGTGCTGCAGGGGAGTCACGGGCCTTGACCAGATGTCTGAGTAAAAGGCTCTCGACCTTCATGTTCCATGACCTTGTACCACGAGTGCACCAATGAGACTGGTGTCCGCTCAGAGATACTAAATCATGGAGGGAAAGAATCCATTAATTAACATGGACTTGTTTTCACTGAGGATAAAGAAGGCATCATAACAAAATAAGGAAAGAAGTTTATTATTCAGGAAGCTGGACCATATGTTCCCAGATGCCGCTTTTCTCCAAAATTCAGGCAAAGGAGACTTAGGCCAGTTCTTTAAAAAAAAAAAAAAAACCTAAAAGAATTGTTATTTCTTAGGACAGAACAACAAACCCTCCAAAGCAGTAAATGTTACCTGAGCAATAATAAATAATGGCACACATGCCCATCTTAGAAAACACAGTCACGTCTTTACATCATGTAACCCACAAGCATGTGCTCAGGCCTTTCTGTGATGATTGAAGACACATTCCGACAGTCGTAAACATCCATCACAGACTCAAGTATGTGTCTCAGGGCTCCAGAACCACAGGCGGCTGCTGATGCTGCCATCAGTGACACACTGAATGTTTCTGAGGTCACTGCAAGATCTCTGGGTTTGCACGATACAGCTGAAATACTACTCGGTGTAAGAAAATACCTGGGGTGAAATAACCCTTCAGGAAGCCCAATAAAGAAGAAAGGAAATGTGCTATTTAAAGCTGAAATTGCTTCACTAAAGCATAGTCAAATCATACATGAAATACAACAGCCTTTCCAGAGGAGTAATGGCTCATTTCCCCTGCAGGCCCTGGGCTCTCCTTTCCCTTAAGTTTTATTACATGTTTAAGTGTACTATATTGGTCATTCCCAGTGCATGAACTTTTGACAGCCTAAAAGGATCTATTTCCCTATAAACAGTGGAACATGCAATTGGCATGTGTTGGGCTGACTGTTGCTTTGTGCTGTGGGGTACCCAGAGTCTCCCCAGACTACACTCTATCTCCACCCTTTCTGTGTCCTGAGCACCCACCAGCTGTTGGCATCATGCAGTTTCCTTCCTTCCCTGCAACCCCAGCAGGCCTGCACTGGGGGCAGATGGAGATGAGAGGACTCAGTGTGCATGCTACCAGAAAGCTGAAGCCCTTGCTAAACTGGTGTTTGAGGGACTTTTCTGTACACTCTGAATAGTCACAGCTTCTTCTACCTGCACACTGCCACAACACGGAGCCGCCCTGTAAAAGAGTTGCCTGAATATTGTTGAGCCAAGAGCCAGGCCTTTATAGATTGGGCTAGTCTCAGGGACACTGTGCACAGATGAGAATAAATTTCCCAAGTGCTCTTCTGCAATCCACACTACACATCTGTCTCCACCCTCCTTCCTTTGGTGATGGCTAGGTTGGGGAAGGAGCAAAGAAAGACCTATACCTTCCAGCTACTCAGCACCAACCCCAAATAACAGCTCTCTCTGCTCAACTAACAACTGATAACAGCCAAAGTTCCATCTTCCCCAAAGCAAATGCATTCTGCATTTTAACCCCGATTAAAACTCAAGCAAACAACCTGCTCAGGAGACAGAGAATGCTTCCAAAGAGAGTAAAGACCATGTGTGTTCCATTCCCCAGCATATCCCCACTGCCTGACACTTACGAGGAGGTCACTAAATATTTGCTAAATGGGTGAGTAAATTAGTGAATGACATGGAACAGCAACGCTGGCTACTGTCACATGACTTGGATGGACAGGATTCTCAACTGCTGGAGCAGCAGGGCAGGGCTCTGGCTGCCTCCTGAGGAGTGATGAGAACGAATGCCTTTCAGTTCATCTACCAGGAGCGCCTTACCCTTAGCCTGCGACCAGCATGGTAGAAAATCTGGTTGGCTTCAGACATTGCTGTGCATTTTTTGGATAGTGCTTCAGATTTGGGTTTTCTTGGGGGGGTTTGTTTTGTTGTTGTTGGGGTTTTTTTCTTTTGTTTTGGTTGGTTTTGTTTTTTAAACAGTGCTTTGAGCTGCTGACAGTTGCCTGGTGTACTTGGGTGGCCCTGAAATGCTTTGCAGTATTTGGAGCTACGCTGCTGTGTTATACTGGTAACAAGATCAGAAGAATCTGAATGTGTTTAAGTTAGGATTTGGGTCTGGATTACAACATATAGGCCAGTTTTTAATTCCTTCTTTCCTCCTGTACTATTTAAGTCCGCGGGCACTTGGAATCCCATATAAACATCTCCAAGTAGCCAAAAAGAGGCAGCATGTGGAATGCAAGGTCAGAGCTGTTCACTCACATGTCTTCTCCTTGAAAAGCTTAGCGATTTCAAGTCTCCACCTGTGTCTTCAGTTAGCTTCAGTGCCTGCTTTCTTCTTGCTCTTGGTGGAGTATGAACTTCTTTGAACTTTATTACGGTGCCACTGAGGCAGACGAGCCCCTGACATAAGCCTGCGCTTCTGCCTTCCCCTCAGGGCGGCTCTCTTTCCCATCCATGCAATCTTGTGATGGAGCCCACTGTGCTGTTCCCTCCCCTTCACGCCAGGGACCCCTGCTCCTCCCCTCTGAGAGGCTCCTGTGAGTAGAGGGCAGGAGGTCAGGTTGTTTGCAAGCTATGTCAGAAAGGCCTCCGACATTCTTCCCTGGCAATGCATTGTGCAGATCTTTTGTTTTCTGTTTTGTTTTGTTTTCTGTTTTTTTTGTTTTTGTTTTAACCATAGAAGTGGGTGGAAAGGAGGATTTGCTACTAGTTCCTAGCATTGAAATGGAAGTTGCTTTTCTTGGACAAAGATGCAAAATTCCTCCCAGCCTAGAATTCACGCCCCTCAGTGTTGAAAAAGCATAGCAACTTTCAGTTTTTCAGACCTAGAATGGGATGTCAAAACCAATTTCATTGAAAGTGTTAAGACTGGGGGTATTGTTACAGCTAAACAAGAGACCCTGTTGGCTAATGGGGAAAACATACCTGTCTCCAATTTTTTTTAATAATGGTGTAAATATTTAGAAAGGCAGGTTCTGTTTTTTTTTTAACTTAGAAAATTAGTTTATAGACCTTTCTTATGGAAGTATTTAAGATATTTGGAGGTAATTAGTGCCCATAACGCTCAAGGTCTTTCTGAAAAGCACCCTAAACCAGAGAAGATATTCAATTAACTGTCAAAATGTTGTTTTCTGACAGCCCCCAATACTCTGTGCTTTTCCCTGGCTGAGTGGCAGTGTGTCTGACAGGTCAATCTTGTGTTTTGTCTCTAACTTGTAAAGTTCATGGGTAATGAGTGTACTGTCCCTGATTACTTCTACTTGGTTAAATGGCTTGACCACACGTACTCAGTTTTAACACACACAACATGGACCCATCTTATAAAAGATGTGGCACCTGGACTAAAGACAGCACTAGTAAAATAGGCCCTAAAAAACCACATAGACAAGATGGCAAGGGTGGTACTCTTTCCCGGCTACCACTGCCAGCTAGAAACAGCAGTGTCCAGTTTGATTTGGCAAGCACTTGGCCAGCACACAAATAAAATGCCAACACTCAGCCCTTCAGATTAAAAAAAAAAATGGACATGAAAATTCACATCATTCATTATCACGAGACATTTCACTCAAAGTATATGTGTATTTTGAAATGTTAAGTAATGCTAATGGCCTGTGCAGATAATTTATTAGGTTAACAAGGATAAGGAATATGGGCCTCTGTATCCACTGGGTTCAATTGAAAACATTCAGGGGAAAAAACTTGTGAATGTACTAAACACATACAAATATTTTCTTTCTAGCTATTCGTTCCTAAATGTTACAGGATAACAAGTGTTTGCACAGCATTGACTTTATACTATGAATTATAAGTAATATAGAGGTGATTTAAAATATATGAGAGTATGTTCTATGCAAATATGATACCATATGACATAAGGCACTTGGGCATGCTCTGATTTTGATATTTGAGGGGCTGTGGGCAGAATCCTAGAACCAATTCCCCGTGGATACCAAGGGATGCTGTATTTTGTGTCTTGACCTATGAAGTAGTGGTAATGGCCAGCATAGATACTTTATAAGCTGCCAAAGAATAAATCAAAGAAGTCACATGAGTTGCGCTTGTTCAAAGTACTTGAACTCACTCTCTGGGGGGAGCGTCGGGCAGAAGTCTGAAGGTTGGTGGTGTGTTCGAAGGCAGAGGTGGTGGCTCAAAGGACAGATCTGCATGTGGACAAGATCTAGAGGGATGAGGGAGGCCACCGACAAGAGGCAGTGAACCTAGAAGACCCACCCAACCACCTGGAGACAGAAAATCTCCCTGTCTTTTCCGAGATCCACAGAATTAAGCAAGGACTCAAGGAAAGCAGCACAGACTCACCAAAGCAGCAGGCTAAGTCTAGCAGCTGGTTTTAGGTCCAGCCAAGTAGAGTAGACCGCTTCATCTGCAGGGGACACATTCAGGGTCCCCAGCAGTGTAAGAAACTGTAGTCCACGCTGAACCCCACGTATGCTGTTATACTTGACAGACTTTCACCTTTTCACTTTCCTGTTTCTCTTTGATATCGCTGAAGGGCCACCATCTCTCTTCTTATACTTTGAGGCTATTATTAAGTAAAAGATCACTTAAACACATAGGGGTAGTATATACAGCATGGATACTCCAGACAAAGGGAAAATTCATGTCCCAGGCAAGATTGAGTGGGATAGTGCAAGATTTTATCGCACTATCAGAACAGTGCGTTGTTTAAAACATGTTTATTTCTAGAATTTTCCATGGAGTATTTTCAGACTACAGGAAGCAAACTGCAGAAAAGGAAAGCATGGATAAGGGCCTCCTGCTCATTTGGCTGGATGGCAGACAGGGATGTGCTAGCGGGGCCTTCGGAGTGCAGATATGCAGGCCAGGCCCCCCCCCCCCGTGTGCTCAACATTCAGAGAATACAGTGGCTGAGAGTGAATTTTGACTCAAACTTTTGGCCTCTTGCATTTGGCTACCCTAGCAGGACTTTCTCCAGGTAAGCCTAACTGTGGAGTTCCATCACTTTTGAAAGTTGTTGGACAGAAAAGACTTGTGGGGCTCTCACCAGAGTATGCTTTACTCTTCAGAAGGGCTATTGCAGCACCTGTCTGTCTGAAGGGGACATCTTTGCCTGACTCACACAGAGACACCTGTGTTGACAGGCTGCGGTCATAAATTGCCATCAATTATAGCAGAACAGGCCAAAACCAGAAAGGAAAAAAAAAAAAAAAAAAAAAAAGATCTGATGAACCAAATGCTAGTAAGTCTGATGAATTTTCACTGGAATATGGCTTGTGGAGGGCATGCTATAGAGTAAGTTCACATGGTAGGAAAGCCATGCCATGAGCTACAGGCTGCAAAGTCCTAGGTTCAGTGTTGTTAGGCCATTGGAAGTCACATTGAGTGGTGGAGAGAAGAGCACTGTGAGAAAGAGACATCTTGTGATGGCCAGAGGCCATCCCTGAGCCTGCAGGGATTTGGAGAAAGAAAGAATAAATACATCAGGTTTGTGGTGTGACCAAGACATTTTAGGTTGTTGCATAGTTGCTGGTTGTTTCCAGAAACTCTGGAGCCAGGTGCTTCTTGTTTGTTACCTGCCTCCCTCTCCCCTGGACACACCTGCTTTGGGACCTCACCTTCCCAGACTAAGAAGCAGAGGGTCAGTGATGACTTAGGCTGTAAAGGGACAGCTGAGCTTACCGGAAGCTGGTAGCAAAGCAGTAAAACCAAGCAGCACCAAGAACCAGACCAGCTCCGTGGCAGCTCCCTGGAGTCACACTGTGTGCTCTGGGTCACTCAGGGCCTGTAAATTGCAAGTAATGACTGGGGCCGCTGCAGGAAAACATGTGCTTTGAGTTTTCCAAATGACTCAGACGCACGCTGAGAGATAAATGATGATAGCAAGCAGATGTGACATGTGCTTTTCAAGAGCGACAGACAGGGGAAATCTTCCACACTCTGAGATGTTGGCCTGACGCTTGGTGGAGCTTGCTCCCTTAACGAGAAACACTGGGGCCTGGGTGAGTCCTTCCCCCTTTCTTTCTTTCTTTCTTTCCTTAAGAGAAATCTGCATTTTAAGTCTTAAATGTAAACGCATTCTGGCTCCAATTTGTCGGCTGACTCTAATCGCCTTGGAACTTATATAAACTCTAGGTGAGTAATTTCCCCAAGTACAGTACCCTCTTGGAATGCATGTGCTGTGAACTCAGATTAAACTTTTAACCTTGCGTTTTTCTGGGAAGGATTATTATCTATGTTTTCATGGTTTAAGAAGGCAGTCAGAAACCCAAGAATGTGAGTGTTTTCTGGCTGAGCCAATACACTCTCTCCTGAGCCCTCCTGGGTCCTGTAGATACCTGGGGATCACGGTCACATGGAGACCCCTAAAAGTGGGATGAGAGGGCCTGAAGTGCTGTGATTAGCAACTACAGAGGCAGTGACTTTCTTGCTTTTCTCATGACACAACTGACTTGTGAACCGTTGGGAGGGCCCTGTGCAAAAACCCTGCTTGTCTTTTTGTTGGTACACACCATGTGCCAGTTGGCAAGTGACACACAGGGTACATGGATTAGCAAAGCATGAGGCCCATGTCCTACATTGCTGCTGTATCTTCCACACCTGGCTTTCCTCCTGGCTTTCCTCCTGGCTTTCCTCCCGGCTCCAATCAAAAGGCATCGGGCTGTCCCAGAGAGTCTGAGGAAGGGCTGTTGTGCCCCTGGTACCCCAAACTCACCCAGGCCCTGCTACCAGGGACCACCGTCCCCAAGACTGAGTGGATACTGGTGTGCGTCTTGTCTTTGAGCTTGGTTGCGAACATCTGAGGGTCCCTCAGGCTGGCGCTGGTCCAAGTGATGCATTTACGTTTGCTGAGCATTTATTATAGACCTGGAACTCAAGGTACAGGATAAATGTAAATGGCATTGCCCGAAAGGAGTTTGTGATCTCGCAAAGGATACAAATGAATGTCTAGGTTGTGAATGCTACTATAAATGCCACAACGCTGGCATGGACAAGTGGCTATGTAGAGGCAGAGACTGGTGTGGATTCTTCCAGAATCTCTTGACTGAAAAACAAGAGAAGAAGCTACATGGACAGGTGCAGAATAACATGAGAGTCTATGACATCTTCTGTGACATTGCTGAGAAAGCCCAAGGGCAAGACTGGGTCACAGGGTCATGGTAGAGAAGGTGACAAAGATCAAGCTCGAAAAGCAGGCTGGGAAGTGAGTCAGTCAGAGCCAATGAGGGAAATACACATACACGCTCATGGGACTGAGGGAAATTTATTATCTTATTGTTATTTTTTGAGACAGGTTTTCACTATATAGTTAGGGCTGGACTTGAACTTGTGGTGATACTCCTGCCTCAGCCTCCTGATTGCAATGTATGGGCTGTCACACCTGGCTCAAGATTCAGAGAAATTTATAAAAACACATAGTATATGAAGAAAAAGAATTTTACATGTAAAAAATATATAAAAAGAAAAAGTACTTTTTGGTACTGGGAATCAAACTCAGGACCTAGTGTTTGTCAGGCAGGCACTGCACTACCAAGCTATATCACTGGCTCTAAAAAGAACTTAAAAGTGTAGGAAACTTATGAAAAAAAAAATAGAGGCTGGGGATATAGCTCACTGGTACAAGTGCCTGCCTGGCAAGCGCAAGGTTGAGTTCAGTCCCTGGCACAAAAAAAAAAAAAAAAAAAAAAAAAAAAAAAAAAAAAAAAAAAAAAAAAAAAAAAAAAAAAAAAAAAAAAAAAAAAAAAAGGCAACAGATGACAAAAATATAAATCTAAAGCAGTGAACAGTTGTTCATGTATGATTCCTACACAGTTGTCAAAGGTGGAAGAAAATTTGATCCTGAGCTTCACAGACACCAAAGCCGAAATGGAGATATGAAGTTCACTGTGTGTGCATGAGAAAAGCCATTTGCTCAAGAGAAACAGGCTTCTGCTAGATCCAGAGTCTAGGAAAATTTCCCTGTTGATTCTCATCAAAGGCTGCATATGGGATACTGGGAAATATCTTCAAGAGTATCCCCCACTAGCAATTTTTATAAGGCTGTTTCTTGTAACATCCCTCAGTGCAAATTGGTGGCACACTGCCAAAGTGTAACTCAGTAACAATTCTACACAGGGCCAGAAGAGTTCAGCCTACGCCGGCCACATTTTGATGGTTTGGCTTGCTGTGTGGATACAATTTAGGGTATCCAAAGGAATAGATGTCCATTGTATCTGTGAGGCAATCATTCATGAAGATTATTTCTTACAGTGGGTATCTTAAAAAGTACTGGACAGCAGGCAGCAAATTTGAACTTCTATTCATTGTCAGAGACCTCAAGAACAAAGGACTTTGAACCCCGGGTTATGTAACAAAGAAAAGAGTAATTTCCAAAGCTGTTTAATTATGGAAGAGAAGCAATGGGTCATGGGATTGCGCTGTTAGTCCATGAAGACCAAACTCAAAGTGACCTGGCACTGGGACCAGTTATGTAAACTCCCTGGCTGGGCAGTCCTCGTCTCGCTCTGAACACTAGGCCGACAAAGGGAGTACAGAAGCCCCCATGTTTCAGAAGTAAAGCTGTGGGCTGAGCAGCTTTTGCGATCTGGGCCCTTTTTCTTACTAATGGAAGCAAAAACCAATTCTGGAAGTCATTAACCTACGTTCACAAGTATATTTGTTTTTGATTCAGAAGGCTGTGGTAGTCACCAAAAAAAGTGTCAATTTTGCATAACACAAATAACAAATCCTGCATTGTTATGTAACAGTTTATTTTTTGAGGGGAGTGGGGCTCTTTTTTTTTAGACAGAGTCTCGTTATGCAGTTCAAGCTAGGCTTGAGCTCACTTTGTAGCCCAAGCTGGCCTTGAACATGCAGCAGCAACCCCCCGCCTCATCCTCCTGCATGCTGGGATTATAGGTACCCGCCACTCCGCCTGGCCTACTTACTTCTTGATATGCTATGGAGAACTGGTGGGTAAAAATTTTCTCTTGAGTCCCCCTGAAAGTGCACCTCGTTGGAGGTAAATTCCGACATTGATAAGGCTGCCCATCACCGTGCACGAAGTTGTAAATCAGTGTCCCAGAAGTCAGGGCCCTTCTCCCAGTCAGCAAAAGTAGTGATGACGCAGCACTACCTGTGGCCCCAGCCAGCTCCCCTCCAGTGCATAGCAGGGGAAGATCCCAGCCATCAGCACTCGGGGGCCTGCAACACCATATGCATCAGGTTTCACTGAGGTGAGACACCTTGATGTAGTTATTTGCGAAGGTTTCCAAAAGTGGCCCCTCCCCAGCCAGAGCAGGGTAAAATGCCTCCAAGCTGCCTTTCCTCTTCAGGCTCGTGCAGTTCTGCTTGTCCCATTCCAGCTGCAGTTGCTCACACTCCTAAATCAGGTGAAAATGTGGGGGATTTATGAAGACCAGCGCTACGTGATACAAGTAGCTACACAATGAATAACTCTCCTCCTTGGTCCCTTAAATTGTTAGAAGTTGAGTTCATGTTAAGGTAATGGAAACAGCCAAACCAGAGCCTTTGGTACCGAAAATCCATTGTTTAGAAATGGCTTTGTAACAAAGCCAGAAATTCAAGTTAAAAGTAGCAGTGTGCTCTGGCATGATCCTTTGGTCCTGGCTACTTAGAAGGCTGAGGCAGGAGGATGGGGTCAGCCCCATGTAGCAGAATCCCTCCCCACCATACACATAGTGAAACAAGTTCCCTCTGGGCATACAGCTGCCCACAGCCACTGTGTGGTTACTCCCTGACTGCTGCTGGCTGCTGCCTCAGGGACAAAGAGACAACATCTGCTCCACCAGTGCAGTAGGCCCAGAGTGTCCCAGAGACCTCCTGAGACCCTGGTGTTAGGAAAACAGCCTTGTTCACTTCGGGGATGACAGTGCCTCGCAGATAGATACTTCTGTTATCTCTAATCTCTTAGCACAGAAGAAAATCATTTGCTGAGGGGTCCTTAGTGCATTGGGATGGGCACAAGGAACATCACAGAGCCAAGTACCAGACCATAGCTTCTGCTTTGAAAGAGTCTGACACGGGTTTGCCGTGAAGTCTGACCTTGGGAGAGGCCTGGGACAGCTTTGCTTCCCCAGCAAGCAGCTCTCAGGCTGTGGGGTGACTCCCCACTGAGTTATGGGGAGGGGGTCCTGTGCTTAGGGGAGCAGATGGGAGTGGGGCAGCAACCTCACCCCTGCCCCGGGTGAGGCACTGCAGAATTGGCAACCATTGAGGCAGCAGCCTGAGAGATGGGCGAGCAGTGCGACAGCTCAGAGCTTTGCCGCTGTTTTCTTGTGCTTTTAGCATGAAAGACAGTACTTCCAGGAGAACCTTATCTTTGGCTTTAGCAAATGATCAGACAGTGGAGGATGAGGCTTGTGAACCCACCTCCATGGCCCAGTCTGAGTGTGACTCAGACCACGAGTAAGAATCCCCAGCTCCCTTAGGGGTGCTGTGCCAAGTTCCATCGTGTCCTTCAGCCTAGGGTCTGGGTGGCACCGAGTGAGCCTCGCTCTCTCAGGGAGGTAGGGAGGTAGGGATGGATGAAAGGGGCTGCTGTTAGATATAGATCCTAGAGTCTGCATTTTAGCAGAGAGAGCACTGTCCCTTCCCTTTCGAACTGCTGCATAGTGTTCTGCCCCGTGCTCTGGGCCTCTATCTGCAAGAGAAACGGATGCATAATTGACCCTTGGCACCTGCAAGGGATTCATCTCAGGACCCCCTGCAGGCATTGAGCCCCCCCCCCTCTGTGAAATGACACCTCCTCCTGCACATTTAAGTCATCTCTAGGTTCTTCTGACACTTAATGAGTGCAATGTAAGTGCTTTATAAATACTTATTAAAACTGCATTGCTTAGAGGATAGAAAAAAATGATAGAAAAAAGGTTTTATGCATTCTGTATAGATGCAAATATATATATATATATATATATATATATATATATATATATATAAATATATATTTGATCTGTAGTTGGTTGAATCATAGGATGTGGAACCAGGGGTACAGAGGGCTGGCTCTCCTGATTTTCAAATGTTCTATTCTAATATGAAGCGAAATAACTTCTTTGGCAGATGCACACTAGCTGAAATTCCATCACTTATCAGTTCTGGTCTATCCTATCAGTGAGCTCTTTTCTACTGTCGGTAGGCTTGGCAGAGTTGTGGTGAGTGGCTGCCTTTGCATGAAACTGTCATAACGAAGTCGGGTCATTTTCGTCCTAAGCCCTAGCTTAGCCAGTGTCTAGGGGGCAGCATTATTTTAGGAGGAAGCAGTACTTTGGGCCAAGCGGTACTTTGGGAAGGGAGTAGCGTGCAAGGTTCTTTGGTTAGTTGGCCCCTGTCCGAGTACCCCAGGCACAGGGAGGGACATTCAGGTAGAGAACTTGAGATGTCCTTCTGCCTTTGTTGAAAGTGTAAGTAAGCTGACCCTTGTCACTGGGCAGCTGCATGCTCTTCCAAGACTTCCTTGTCCTAAAAGAAAGGGAAAACAGGGCAGCTTTTTGCTAGCATTGTCGCTCCCACAGGTGCCTACTCTTTCAGAGCTCCTAGGAATCGGATACTGCAGCAAAAGCTGCCTCAAATGTCACCACAGTTAGAGGATAATGATAGAAACAGAACATCAGTGCAGGAAGACTTTTTCATTTCCCCAGCAGGATCATTTCTGTGACAGACAAGCTATGGGATGGTGTGGCCACAGGTAGCTAATGAAATGACATTGGCAGACTAAAACTGGGGTTCCTAGCGTCATGTGACATGGTGGTCACTGGGAGCCCTGCACACATCCAGAAACACGGGTGAGAGGATGTCTCCCTAAGAGGCCCTGGTTGATGTCACCTCTTCCTCTCAAGCCATTGTGTGTGCTATAATAAGGCCCTGTGTTAATTAAGACTAATGGCCAAAAGAGCCACTGCCGATGATCCAGTTAGGCAGATTTAGCTTGAGATTACTCAGATAACTCTGATTACAACATTAATGTAGTTTAGTTTTACAAGGGCTCTACTTAAAGTGAGGTAATATTTTGCTATAATACAACAGTATAATCAGTAGTTTACTATATTTTGCCATAGTGGAAGCTGAGGGCTACTAACAGCCTTCAAAATTGTTATTTAAGCTTAAATTTTTTTCAAGAACCAATTATGTACATGGCCCGTTACCAAGTTCTTTTCGTTCCCCCATATGCCTCCCGCTGTCCAGGGGGACTGTTTTTACAGTTCATTAGCCTCTGGACTAGAAGAAAGAAGGTGAAACTTACATCTGTCTGCCTATTGGCCCATCCAGTGAACTCTTGTGGGAAAGATGCTGAAATTATTGACTAAAACAGACCTTTGGGCTTCCTATGGATTAAATATTCCTCTATTTCCCTCAATTCCAAATATTCGAAAGAACTAAAAATCAGATGAAGTGAATATTTCTTGGTGGTATAAGAAGTAAGGCGAGCAGAATTCTATTCCATGTACTATTGATTTTGTCCCACATAAGGAAAAGGGCTCTAACAAACCCAACAAGATAGTGAAGCTTTAAAAAAAGACTGAATAGTGGGCTGGGGGGTTAGCTCAGCAGCATAAGTGCCTGCCTGGCAAGTGTAAGGTCGTGAGTTCAATCCCCGGTACCAAAACAAACAAAAAAACTGAATTGTGATTATACCCATCAGAATGTTTTCCTCCCTAATTCTGGTCTTGTTGACAGAGGCCCCTGGATTTTCCTAGACCTCATTCTGTTTTTAAAAGCTGTGTGTCTGCAGCTGTCTTAGTTGGTGCAATGAGAAATTAGAAAGTCCTCAAATGCAGCACAGGAAAACCGTCACTACAGGACTGCACCCAGGCCCCCAAAGCCTTCAGACATTTCTCTGGTGGAGCAAGGGGAAAATCACAATATTTCACGGCTGCAGATTTTATCATGAGACTCAGAGTGGAAGCAAGTAATTCTCTGCCACTGAGAGAAATGAGATTTTTGCCAAGAAGCGTGGACTTTTCAGGGAGGGAGAGAGCACACAATGAGGTAGAGGTCAGTGGAAGCGCCTGTGTTCTTTGTGTGACACTTTAGTCCCTGCTCTGTGATGAATTCCTCCATGAATTCTTCAGTTTCTTGTCTTGATGCAAGAGATGCTTTTTTTTTTTTTTAAAGCAGGACATACTTTATCCCTCTTGGTAAAAGAAACAAGTTTCTTGTTTTGATGCAAGAGATGCTTTTTTTTTTTTTAAGCAGCACATACATTATCCCTCTTGGAAAAAGAAATAACAAATAATTAAGGCCATAGTGCTCAGGCACCCAAGTTTATTGGCAATAAAAGGCAGCTGTGCTGACAACTCTGCCAATTAACCTGCCCAAAGTGAGCATGTCGCCATGTTAGAAAACAGGGCTGGAGCCATCAGGGGATCTATGTAAGCCACAGTCCACAGCCCTAAAGCTCGGGGGACCGTAGCCTGGGGCCCCACCCTTGAGGGAGGTGGTGGTATCCTGCATTCTCCACCCAACAAGACACCACGGGAATAGCCCTTACCCCAAGCTGGTGTGCACCTGGCCTGTCCCAGGGCCTGTGAGCACCTAGAAGGTGGGATATGTGGGAAATTACATTTTATGAGCACATCAGGCATTTTCTCCACGTAAGCTTGCTGAATCTTCACAGTTACACTACTCGAGGAGTGTAACTGTCCTAGCTTCCGCAGAGGGGCACACAGAGACGCAGCGCTTCCAAATCCAGTTCTCCCAGCCCGGAAGGCTGTTCTTCACCACTACTGTTTTTTCCAGGTGAAACATCATAGAGTGTTTGTTTGCCATCTGGCTGTTAGGAGTTCATGGTGCAGCTTTGAGCAAGTCACCTGACTTCTGTGAGCCTCAACTTTTCATCTATAAAATGAGAGCTCAGAGACTTCAGGGTCTCTTAGGCCAGTGCTTCTCTAGCTTCTAAGGGGCACAGCATCACCTGGGGGTCTTGCTCACCAGGGAATTCTGATTCAGTGGTTCGTGCAGATGGCCTGCGTAGTTGGCCCTCAGTGTTGGCTACATTGGCACTAGTTAGTACAGAATAGGTGGTGGAAAGGGACGTTGGCTAAGGGAAGTTTGTACTGAGTTCTAAATCAGTGATGGCAAACCATTGAGATCTTTCACTGAGGACAAACAGCTGGCTGTGGCACTTGTGCCGTAGGTTTGCCACCCCTGCTGTAAAGGCTCAGTGCTCCTGCAGTTTCCTGATGGCGTCATTCCTCTCCTGATCTCTCCTGGCCTCCCCATCAGACTTCCCTGGTAATCCTAACTTGCTCCCAGACAGGTTCATCTATCTACTCTGCCTCTCCCCAGTGGGGTCTGACTCATTTTGATCTAAAATGAGATCAATTTTAAAGGACATCCAGTACATGCCATACAGAAGCACTTCATTCACCTAAAGATTTTATTTTACAGATGAAATCACACATTCACCCTCAGCTGTGCCAGATACATTGTGGGCTATTAAGTTTCTTCATGCAGGTGCCTCTCTTTGTTCTGGTCACCACTCACAGTGCTTTACAGAGTCTTCCACAATCAGTCACACCATGATGTTAACCCTGCACAGCGGTATTGTTTTAGGAATGGTTGCAGGAATGGCAGATATTAGGAATGGTTGCAGAAGCCAGATTTCCTTATCTCTTTGGGGAAACATATCCTATAAATTCAAGACAAAAGCATAACGTGAAGCAAGAAACAGGGATAATGGGCCACAAAAATCTTTTCTTTGTATCTTTCTAAAAAACGCCCACTTTAAACCATTTGTTCAGAGATGGTTCTAATTAGAGTATTTTAGAAATAAGAGTACTATGTGGTACCTATAAAGAAAGGGTGCTGTATTTTGTTTTTTTAACCTGATCTTTTCTTCTAATGCCCCAAAGGACAACATTAGGTATTTTTGTATGACTGTTAAGGGATAGAGTCAGCTGCAAATATTTGGCCTAGATAAACAATACCATTCACTCCATCTGAAAGTATAGGGATAATTATCTTGGACAGCCATATCAACAGCAGGGTCTCCCCCCGACTGCCTGCCTTCCTAAATCAGCAGATTCCCTCCTGGGGTGGCAGCAGCCAGGCCCTCTACTGTGACTGCTTTTTATTTCTGTGTGTTGAATTGTGCTAATGAACTGTACAGTGTGGCAGAACTCTGGACCATTTTGTTTTCTTGGGTTTGTTCCTATGTCCCAGCCCAGTTGTGTTTACCATTTGGTAAGATTTATCATGGATTTGTTCCCCTGAATTAAACAAAATCTTTTCCTTCATTCTGCAAATTTGGTAATTAGTCCATTACTAGCCATTGAGCCCTTGGAATCAAAGACACCCGGAGGGGGAGTACCCTAAAGGTCACCGAGCCTGAATCCCCATGTCCAATGCCTGATCTCCTTACAGGGGCCCTGCCCAGCAGAGCTTCACTCTGTCCTCTCCGCGTGCCTCCTGCGCCTTGGCTGAGATCTCTTTGTAAGAAGGCATCTCATTGCGGGTGGGGCTTTCGGAGACCAAAGCAGGCCAACTTTGAAGCCTGAAGCCCCCAGAGCTGGCTGCTGAGGGGCCTAGCCCAGGTGCCCTTCCTGGGCACTGGGCATTAAGGAGCAGTGGCTGCTCTGCTGCAAAGCCTACGGTGCCACCCACTGAGGTGGTCCAGCCCTTGCTCGGGGGAATCTGAATTTCCTTGTTTGGAATTTGATGAGATCAAGGTCCTCCAGGTCCTGACAAGCTTTCTGAGGGTAGAAGGTATCAGCACACTGATGCAGCCAGCCTGAGCAAAGATGATGTGGGAAGGAGTTGATGATCAAACGGAAGTGTTCAGGAGCCCACCCCACAAACACATTGCAGAACAAAACAGAAGCAACTTGCCTCCCCACCCACAGAATTGCACCCTTACTGAGGGGAGAAAAATGTTCTTAGATTGGGCTGAAATCTAGGTCTCTCTAGTCCCTACATTTTGGCAGCAATGTGGGGAAAGCAAAACAACTTCCTCTGCCATGAGAAGGTCCTTTAAGTATTGGTAGGTAACTATTCGTAGGTAGTGGCCGCACCCCCTCCCTCTCCACTGCCCTCAGATCTTTGCTGGTTGTCCTCATGGCAGACACTGGACCCCTGATATGCTAGTTGCACTCCTTCAAAACAGCCTTCTCTCTGTGTCTATCTGTCATTATCTCTGCCTCTCCCTGTCTCTGTCCTTCTCTCCTTCCCCAGTCTTCCTCAGGTTTGTGGTCCACAGTGGTCCCATACCCCAGGGGAGGGGCGGCTGGTCTGCCCATCTTGACCTTGGCCACATCCTGAACTCACTGGGGCCTGCCTGGCCCATGTGCAGAGATCGGCCCTCAGCGCCCTGTAGTTTTCTGTGTCTGTCACTGAAGCATTGCTGGGAAGCCCAGTCTGGGTTCTACACTAATCAGTGGAGGCCTTGATGGCAGCATGAGTGGAATGGAGGCGGGCTGGGGCCTGGGCTGGGGCCTGGGCCGGGGCCGGGGTGGAGGGGGAAGCACTGTCATTGAGTAGATCTATCTGGGAGCTGGAACTTGTTTTTATTTTAGTTTTTAGTTTGTACTTTTGATTTTCTTTTACACTGATAGAAGACCAATATAATCCTAAATTTCACAGCTAGGATAACTCTGCATTTGTTTCTATTGTTTATGTTTTATTATGCTTCTAGCAGGTTTTTTTTGGTGGTGGTGGTTTGTATATGTGTGTGTGCATGCGTGCCTGTGTGTGTGTGTGTGTGTGTGTGTTCCAGTGTTGCCCAAGCAGATCTTGAGCTCCTGGACTCAAGTGATTCTTCCATCTCAGTCTCCCTAATGCTGAGTGTACAGGCACATACCACTGCACCTGGCCTTGGCAGGTACTATTTTATTTTGCCCTCTGGGGTGTTATGATGAGGCATTCAGAGAGTTAGGACAAGGAGGGACATACATCTATCTCCTGAGATACCACTCCCTCCCTTTTCCATCATATTACTTTTCTGTTTTGGTTTTTGAGACAGTGTCTTCCTATGTAGTCCAAGCTGTCCTTGAACTCATGGCGATCCTCCTGCCTCAGCCTCCTGAGTGCGAGGATTATAGGTCTGCACCACTGAGCCTGGATATCATGTTACTTTTTAACCACAGGCCTCTGGCTCAGCTTACTTCAGCTCCTAAGGTCTTTCCACTAATGTTGCTGCTGAGCCATTGTCCCACCTTATATTTTGGCAGTTACTTTCTTTATTTAAGAAAGCCCCCTGTAGTGTGATAAAGGCCAAGCGAGAGCACTGCGCATCCCAGTGCTGGATCCAGGGTTAGACTCGGGTGGCCCACAGACAGTACTGAAAGCTCCTCTGCAGAGATCCCCACGCGGGGACTGTCCCTCCTTGCAAAGCAGGCAGCGTGGAGATACAGACCAGGATTCATGCTTTCTGTATGTCCCTCCTGTCTGAAGGCAGACACCCCAAAAAGGGCACTGGAATTTAAAATGAGTGAAAAGGAAACCCCTGGGCCAGGGATATAGCTCAGCGGCACAGCACCTGCCTGGCAGGCGTATCAGTGATTTACGTGGTAGTCCTTAGCTTATAACAGGAAAGGTGGTTTTTAAGTCAGATTTTGGTTATTTAAAGGTATGTTTTGCCCTAGAATAACATCTTTTCAGCAGTGATCACAGCTTCTGGCCACCTGCAAGGCCTGTTTAACCCATATTATACATGGTATGTGATAATAAAAATACTGTTTCAACCCCATCACGAATGAGTTGCGGATCACTCTAGCAGTGCATCCTGTTACTAAGAGAGCTTTTGTCACTCTCTGGGTGGCAGGAATTTTCTTAGGTCTCTAGGAGACCACAGAACTTTGGGCTTGTGTCACCTGCCTCATAATCAGTCCTAGGCATTCTTAAACCTAGCAGTTGTTCTGATAAGAGATAAGATGTGCTAATAAAATACAAACTGTACCAGACTCAGAGCCGTGGAATGCGGGAGATTCAGATACCTCATTTCTCCCCCTGCCAGCTTCATGCCAGACTTCCTGAAAACTGGGGTTTGGGAACAAAATTATTTCTCAGTACAACTGACCATTCCCCAGACCCTGTCCTGTGGAAATACCCACTCTTGCATCTCTGTACCTGTTCTGCAGCGCAGGGATCCCTTTCTGCACTCACCTGCCTTCCTCTGTTTGGTTCTACTGGCTTTGACATTTATAAGGCTCATAAATGTTTGGTTCTACTGGCTTTGACATTTTTGGGGGGGGGGGTACCGGGGATCGAACTCATGACCTTGCACTTGCCAGGCAGGCACTTATGCCACTGAGCTAAATCCCCGACCCTAAGGCTCAACTTTTTCCCCAGCATCCTTCACATTCTGCAGTGTTTGGGGAGAAAGAGCTAATTCAAAATGAAAATAAGATTTGGCTCTTCAGATAAAGCTACTTGGCAGGGGCCAGCTGCCCAGGGAGCTGGAGGGACCAGGAGGAGTGTGTACATGAGCCCCTATAGTTGTATAGCTCATCTGAGTTGAAAACCAAGACCTACACATAAGAAATCACTCAGCACTGGGACCCATTTCCAAGTTTAGCAGTCAGGCTTCAGAGAGGAGAGTTGGGGTGCTGGGATGGGCTGTGGAGGCAGAGTGCAGCCTGGCCAGGCAGGTGAGTGGGGACAAAAGCTCCAAGCTCTCCACTCCCAAGCCGGGGGCTGCAGGAAGAGGACAGAGGTGGGGACAAGAAGGTTCCTCATGAAAGCCTTCTGTGCCTCCTATGGGGCGCTGTCCCATGCTCTAGGCAGTGGGAGACTCTAAAAAAACCTAGGCTGAGTAAAAGACATAGCCAGACATATTAGGCAGCAATGCTGAGGCATATGTGCTAAAAATACTCCAAATTGGAGGGAAGTGGGATTCTTTCTTCATTGCTGGGGTGGGGTGGGGGGATAAAACTCTTAACTCAGCTCTGGGTAGAAATCTTTGCTTTTTCCTCTTCAAATCCAGCTTCATGTTCTCCTTTGTGGTTTCGGGCTGTTGCCTTCTCAGTCTGGTCTTGCAAACAGAGCTAGCAGATGGCTCTGCTACCCCGGGCAGCTCACGTGTCGGGCTGATGAATGGTCTCCTGCTGCTGCGTGCCTGACCTGCGCATTGCCGTCTTCCTGACCTGGCAGCTCCACACCCTCCGTCAGACCGTTGTGCGTGCGGATCCACGAGCCCCCTTGGAATTGAGACCACATCTCCCTGAATTGCATACATAGCAGACGCGTGGAAGGCCATGGCTTCGTGGGCTGTTAAGACCCAGTTTTGGTACCTTGAGCTTTGAACCAAATACATGGTCATCGGTCTGAGGTTGGGTCTAGTCTTCTTTCTTCCTTGTGTTTTTTTTTTTTTTCCCTTTTTCCCTCTGTGGTTTTGTTTCCTTCGCTTTTCCAAAATTTCAGGATGCATGGATCTGGGTTAGAACACTTCTGCTTGGTCAAACCTCTTCTCCTAATAAAGTTCAAGTGTTGTGATAGGATGGTTAAACAATCCATCCAGCACCTTGTCTACCAAACAAATGTGTCAGGAAGGCAGGCTTGCTGAAAGTCATGCCTCACTCCACTTTTTTTTTCTTTTTCTCTCACTCCACATTTAACAAGGGTGTGCAGGATTATCTCACAACATGTACATGTAAAGTTCTTGCATGTAAAGTTCCTTTTGGCAGGAAAGAACCAAGAGCAATCATCAGAGCTTCTGAGAACGAGAGGTGGCAGAGGACAGCAGGCGTGTGGGGGAAGAAAGGACAGACAGGTGAGAATCGAGAGGGTGACAGCACAGGCATGGAAAGGAGAAGGGAAGATGCACTGGGATGCAGTGTGTCACCTTGCGAAGTCCTGCAGGACTTGTTGGTCTCCAGCCAAAGGACCAGTGGCAGCTGAGTCTGTTTTGATCCAGCAAGCAATACACTTGGGGTTTTACCCCCTTCATGCAAATGGAAGAATACTCTCCAGCGCTGGCACCTGTCCTTGCAGCTACTTTCCTCAAACAGTGGAATAACCTAAAATAGCCACTCATCTGTCTACTTTTATTTATAACCCTTTTTTTTTTAATTCATAACTTGGGCTTCTGATGTCTCTTCAGCCTGGTTCAATGTGGCCCTCAGAGAGCCGGGCACCCTCCAGGAAAAGCTCCAGGCAGTGGAAGCTTTGCATCAACAGTGGAAAGTGTGTTGGCTGATCCAGGATCTTCCACCCACTAATAATTGCTCTGCGTGTGTGTTTAGTGTCTTTGCTGGGATTCGGGCAGGGCCGGTATTCTGCTGGGGCATGTTCTGGAGTAGCCCTTCTGATTGACCATGGATCCCATTGGAATATTTTTAGCATATTTGGAATATCACCCTTCGGCATCAGTGAGACTGAAGATGTGCGCAATTCCACCTTCGCCCTTTAGTTGAGTGTTTGGGACATGGGATGTGTCAGCCTCTGAACTGACCCCCCCCAGCCCTTAGCAGGAAGGCCTGCAGGCCCCACCCCCTCCCCTTCACCCACTCCTCAAGAGAGTGGCTGCTTATGTACCCAGCTAGCACTGGCCTTTTGAAGCCATGTCCTGTCTTTCTGCTGCTCACCAGCTTCCCTGTCTGCCTTTGGAAAGCAAGGGCTCCAAACTGAGGCTTTGAATAGACAGAGGATTTAAAAGCTTTTGGAAAAAAAAATCACAGATCTTCAAAATTGCCAACAACGGCGAAGGGTTTCCTCAGCCACAATCCAAAATCCCATTGCTGTGGGAGGTTCCTCTTCTTTGAGCAGTGAAGCCTATGCTGCTCGGGCCTGGAAGCTGAGGGGTGAGCATGGCCAGAGGGGGAGGGAGGGTGGCGTTTCTGCCCATTCCTGATGTGCCCAGCACCCACTGTGGGGTCCAGTGGGGAAGCCAAGCTTGCGGAGGCTCCAGGCCTAATCCTTGTGGGTTCAGCAGCCGGGCTGTTGGGCATCAGAGCCTGGGGCTCCCGTGTGCTGAGTCCGTCCTGTGCTGGTCTCACTCTTCTGCCATCTGGAAACCATTAGCACTGAAATGGTTTCAGGCATTTGCTGAGCGTGGGGTTTTACAGAGGAGGCACAGCCTAGCACTGCCCAGCTCCCAGCAGCCACGAGCCCTCACTTCCTGTAGGATTTCCAGTTTAAACCCAGAGAAGCCCTGCCCTCCAGGCGCCTGTGCTCTTCCTCTCTCCCGCCCCTCCTCCATACCTGACCCCTCTCCCAAAGGCGGTGACATGCAGGGGGGTCTGGCAGCTATCCCTGTGCTATCTCTTAGCCACTCTGTGGGTTTGTAGGGAAGAGGAAGCTGAGTCTTTTTCCTTAAAGTCCGCAAGAAGAGGGGCTACACTTTGTATCCTTGGCAGCACAGGTTTATAGACTGGGATGTCTCAGGATAGCACTCACAAGGAGCTGGGACTCGGCCTCCTGAAGTCCTTATGTGACCACACCATCACAACAGCTGCCTACGGGACCTGGCCCTGGTCGGTCATCCTCATGATAACCCCAAAGCAAGGTTGGGGCTCGGGCTCAGAGAGTTAAGCAGCTTTTCCAGAGGGGACGCCACGTTCTGACCAGTGTCTCTGCAGATGCAGCCTTGTGGCCAGGTAGGGCGAACGCACCAGGAGGACAGAGTACAGACATCTGCAGTTCACGCTGGATGCCCTAGTACAGCCGTGGCTTTTTTTTTTTAAAGGAAGCAAAATGATCTTTTGAAAGGAAACTCACGCAGCCTGTCAGCCTCTTGCCAACTCTACTATGGTGCAACCTGCCAAAAACAGCCCAACCTTGCTTGGGGAATGAAAGCAGCTGTTATAATAAACTCCTCTGCTCTGCCTCTTTTCCTGTTATGGTGGAATGACTGTTTAAAGTAAATGTCGCCAATCTGTGGATTTTCTGGGGTCATGAAAACAGTTTTTAATTGGCAGCCTGGATTACATTTTTCGGTGAAGTTAGGAAGCAAACAGAATGTCGCCCACCATTTCAGACCCGACCGTGTAGGCCTGTGAGCGTGCCCAAATAGTACTGGGGACTTTGTTCCCACTTCCCCACTCTCTGGGCAGCAGCAGCCTGCACAGGGCTGGAGCCAGTTCTAGAAAGATTGGGTGTCTGCCTCTCCTCTGTTCTGGGGCTTCTGAAGCAAAGACCATGGTCACATACAAAATGGGATCATATCTGGCTTGAAATCTTCCTGGCTCTACCATCTGTGAATGTGGAGGTTCAGGTAAATTACTGAGCCTCACTCTTCTGACCTATGAGATGGGCATAACAGTAACTGCCCATTAGATTTACCACGAAGTTCAAGGCAAAATAAAAAATATTAGCATATATCGTACAGTTCTTAGTAGATGCCCTGTGCTCTTCTGGGATTTTAATCATCTTAATAACCCTGTGAGATGTGTATAGTTCTAATGATCTGCTGGCCTCTGGGTGTACATGAGCAAAAAATCCCTGCTGTCATAGAACTCACATGGTGAAAAATAAAACAGTAAAGGAAGGTAGAGGGTAGGGATTGGGAGGTTGCATTTTTCAAAAGCATAATCAGGGAAGGCCTGTCTGAAAAGGTGACATTGCAGTAAAAACCTGAAAAAAAAAATGCGGGGGCGGCCAAAAAAGTATGTAGTGAGGAAAGTCTTAGGCAGAGGAGAGCATATATGCAAAGGCCCTGGGGCAGCAAGCCTGGCATGTTCGAGGTAGAGTCAGAAGGGCAGTGTAGCTGGAATAGAAAGGGGGAGGGGGAGTGTGTGTGGTCAGGGTGGGGCAGACAGTGCAGAGCCTTGTGGAGTTAGGAAGCTCCCCTAGCACCTGGGCAGAGGAGGGACATGATCAAGATGAAGCCAGATATGAGGACAGATATTTCAGCTTCATTCACGGCAGCTGCTGCTCCCACAGCTGGTTCCCACGAGGACAGCTGCCAACTTTTGGAGACAGTTTAAGTAGGACGTTTCTTAGTGGGACACCTGGGCTTCCATTGGCAACATTGTACTTGTTGATTTTTAACAACAGAAGAACTTTGTTTAACTTCCCCCCGTGACTACATCCAGCCTCCTCCCTTCCCGTGGATGGCGCTGCCTTTTGCTGCCACCCTGCAACTGCCCCGCTATTGCCGCCTACTGCACAGGCCACCGCGGCTGGCACTGAGTCAGTGGTGGGTTCCAGAGCCGCGTTGCTGGGCCAGTGACCTAGAGAAGGGGTGGGGCAGAAGGCTGAGAGAGATGTTTGTAGGTGGAATCGGTATGACCAGGAACCAGAAAATGGCTTAGGAGGGAGAAAGGATTCTGATGGCCTCACATGTCCTTCAAAGGTCGGTTCTGAACCTCAGGTTTGTGGTGGCTTCCGGAGCCCAGGCACCTCCTGAAACTGCCCAGATGTGTTTCGAGGGGTGTTTTGCTGGAAGGAGCCTGTAGCTTGCATGTGGCTTGTTCCAATGTGGCCAGTCATACTTGGCACACTGGATATGCTAGCGTATGACCCTTCCTGTGTAAAATGCATGTTTCAAATCAGAGCGAGAATCTATAACATCTTGATTTGACAAGGATTATCAATGGCATTCCAAGCTGGAAAGATAAATTATAATCCCGTAGACATTACCCAGTGTCTTTTGGAAGACGTCAAGGTGTGCTGCCACTCAAGGGCAGTTTTGCCTCCTTGCTCGTGGCTTTCATCCCTGAGAAGCCACCTTCGGTATTAGATCATTTGTTCTCCTGTGCTCTTCATTGCCTTTGAAAGACCTCCAGTTCTAACAATGCTTACATACACACACATGGGCTGAGTGATTTAAAACAACACCCCAGGCCTAAGGTATGTGGAAGCCCCTGCCCCCCTGTATCCTGCAGGAACAGGGCCCACATGCAAGGGGAGGTCCCAGGCCAGGAAGGGAACAGAGAAGGATGAAACAGGAAAGTGCGGCCACTTCCCAGCTGTCTGGGGGTAGACACACAGGTTGAGCATCCCTCACCTGAAAGTCTGAAATCCAAAATGCTCCAAAATCTGACACTTTCTGAGCCATAAGTGAAAAGTTCCACACACAACCTTACATGATGGGATATAGTCAAAACACACATGTGCCAAAAAGACTGGGCCCACAGGCTTTGTGGCTACGGTGTGTTTGATGGTTATTTATTTGGGGTGGGGTGTCTTTGTTTTTTGAGAGAAGGTCTTGCTGCGGAGTCCAGACTGGCCTCGAACTTACTATGTATCCCAGGCTGGGCTCAAACTCACAGCAGCCCTCCTGAAACATAAGTGAATTTTATGCTTAGATCTGAGCCTTATCTCAAAGTTATCTCATTATGTATATACTGCTTTTATTCCAGTATTGGGAATCAAACTCAGGACCTTGTGCTTGCCAGGCAAGCGCTTATGCCACTGGGCTATATCCCTGGCCCTATGCATACTTAAATATTCTAAAATCTAAAACAGTTTGAAACATTGTAGTGTCAAGCATTTGGGATAAGAGTTACTCAACCTGTATACATTTCTGAAGTCCCATCTCAGTATTGTTTCATGGTGACATAGCTTCCAGTGTGCATCCACTAGTCAGTGCTCACCTGCAAATGTACCTCGGGGCACTCCCATCACCAGAGAGCTGCCACAGTCAGATGAGCCCGCAGGGCTTCTTAGCTGGGACTTACAGAAGCCAGTAGAAGCATTTTTTGTGAATAACTGATCCCACATGCTGGAACGCCAGCCACATACAGTTTATGTAACTATAAAATAAAGGATGTGGGGTGGGTTTTGATACCAGGTTCCAGATCTTCCTCACTAAAGAACTATAAGAACCCTTCTTCAGTGTGGCTAAGGAGATAGTTCTGGCACTGTCTGATCCATTTCCTCGTGGCCACACCACTGCCCCACCAGTCTCACTGGTGGTGTCTAACCTCACATCAGATCAGAAGTATGAAGCAAAGAGGAGGGTACCTTGCAGTGCAGATGCGTCCAACATGGCAGACAGGAAAGCTTGACCTTTGAGCATTGGTAACGTGACCAGCATTACCATTTGATCATCAATACCATTGTGACACACGAGTCCATGTGTCTGTTCTTTAGTGGCATAAAACTTTATCATCTTTCATCAGGGTAGAGACTTAAAAAGAGGAAAACCATGAGTATTCTCAGGACAGATTCAGGGGTTGTGTTTCTCTCTGCCACCATCGTTTCAGTATTGTCTGGGTTACAGGAAAGCTGTGATCCGTGATCCTCTGAAATGCAACATTTCACAGAGGATTTTTTTTCTTCCCTACAGAGATGCAATCTGTCCTTTAAAGATGGAGGATTTTTGTTTAGAGTTGGACCCAAAAGCATTATTTGTCCAGAAGCATTTTTCTCCTGGAATATCAAACTAAAACTGGACCCTCTCTTTGTGAGCCATCTGTGACACCCTGTATCACAACATTAAATGTTCCCTTGGGAGAAGGTTCCAGGGACATCTGTGAATCACCAAGGGTGAGCTATATTATCCAGTGTCAGTAAATAACATCTTTTCAGGTGTAACTTCCAAAATAATACAGGAAACCCTATTTTGCCTCTATTTCTATACCGGTTTCAAAGGTTTGGGTCATCTGCCTCCAGCTCTGGCTTAGTGACTTCAGAACTGTGATGAGTGGCTTAATAGAAACAATAAAAATTAATAGTCAGGGAAGGGCATGTGGCTCAGTGGTAGAACATTTGCCTAGCATGCATGAGGCCCTGGGTTTCATTCTCCAGCATCACTATCAATAAGGAAAAAAGATGAAGTGAGTTTAGTCTCTTTAGTCTATACCTGTTTTGTGTTTCTTGCAGATAAGTGAAGGGAGGGGAATTGATATTGAAAAAGACCTCAGAAATGCCAGAGAAGATTGCTGTCATTGTCCAAACTCAGCTTCCCTGAGTAGGGGGGACACCAGACAGGAGCGTGGGGCCACTGTGTTTGGCTCACAGATTTGATGCTGCAGGACAGGACAGTCCCTGGCTGGGGCAAAGGACAGCAGAAGTCTGGCCCTGCCCTGCCACTCTGGGATGCAGATGTAAAACCTGAGTGCTGAGCACTTGCCTAGCACACACAGCACCTTGGTTTAACCCCTGGCATCACTGTATATGTATATTCTCCAGAAAAAGAAGGAGTTCCCTCTGCACTTATTTCTCTGTCTGATATACGTGACTGACTTTGTCCTAGTTGCCTACCATGGTACATCTATGGTGTCAGATTAGTTCTCTGTTACTAACAACTAGGTCCCGTGAGCCAAGCCCTGATCCTGCTCCACAAAGTCTGTCAGCCTCTTACAACATGAATTGCCTGACGGAGGAGCATTCCTCCAGTGCATCCCGTAAGCCTGTCTTCACCTCCATTGTCCCAGCTCGCCTTGTCTTCTATCTACACAATTACAGCCTCGCTCTTTTTCCTTATTTAAAAACAAAATTTGTTTCTGTCCCCTGCTCTGATCCTTTCCATCCTAGCCAGAGCCGGACAGCAGGAGCTTTGGAAAGAAAGAGCCCTCCCTAAGCCACAGGGCCTCCTGGAGCCCTGGCTCTTCAACTCCGCTTGGATAAACATTTCTCCTGCATGATTTGTGCCCAGCCGGGGAGTGTGCAGGAGTGGAAACAGATGCGTCTTCCACCAGGCTCCAAGCCACAAGGACTGACTTCTGTGCAGTAGTCCTATGGATAAAATTTTAGCAAATGTACAATCACACGCTCATTTGGGGCTCTACATACCCTAATAAATTAGTGCTCCTAATTTTATAAGCACTGTCATAACCGCGGCTGTAAGTGGGCCTTTCCCCTTTAACTGTGGTGTATGTTGCTTTGCTTTACTAGGTGTTGTTTATTAGGTGTTCTTTCCCCTAAGTGCTGTCAAAGGTGACATATTGTTTTAGGGCAAACCAGCAGGTTGCATTTCCAGGTGCTTGGTTCTCTGGACCAGTTTGCTGCTGTGTAGCACAACTGCTTTCCGGCAGGAAGGAGCGTGCATGGGTGGGAGCTATAAAGTCTAAAGTTAATTTTAGTGCTCATTTAGGAAGGAAGCACGTTTTTTGAAGCACTGAATCTTTCTTTTTCTGTTCCTCTTCAGGGCTGTGCATGATGTTCAGGGAATAAAATAGCTGCTGCCTCTGTGTTTGCAAAGAGGACACAGCTGGCCCACTATCAGTAGGACCAGAGCCTCCGCTTGCTCCACTAGGGCTGGACTGTGTTTCATCCCTCGGTCAAGTGGACCCCATCCTGGGGTCCTGCTGTGTGTTGCCCCCCTAAAACAAGAGCCTCTTCTGGGCAGAACTTTTTTTTTTTTTTTAAAACTGCAGAATGTTTTAAATACTAATAAGTAATGAACTCACAGCATGTTGTAAGCTAAATGCAAATACATGCTGTAAATTACAAGTGCAGCTTATACATGAATCCCTAACTCGGGGTTCTACATTCACTAGGGCAGAGGAGAAAACCTTGAGCTCACTGTGGATGTAGACAATGCTAAGTCCTCACCCAAAGCCTCTTGTTTCAGCCTTTCGTCTCTTTCCAAACACAGCTGGGAGCCGTGTGACCATTTGGAAAATATAATGCATTTCCTTAAGCATGAACTGCAGGAAAGTGATTTTACCCTAAGAATTTTATATTGCGTGAGGTTGTGTATGTATTTTGTTTATTTGTGAGCTCAGTCATCCACTTGTTTCCTGTGTCACTGCTAAGTTTTGCCATTCTCCCATGTTGCCTCCGCTGTGGGCAGCATGCTGTGAATTTCTGAGCTGCTGTTTTGGTTTCTGGGTCTAGTTGTTGCCATGGTAACATGGTAGTATGTCTGTACCTTGTGAATGTAAGGAACTTTCACTCACCTTTGGATGGGTGGATTTCTTTTTTTCTGTCTAATTGATGGGGCTTTCATTCCTCTGGAGTGGGGGGCTCCATCTGAACCCTAAGTGCCCCTCTCCACTGCCTATCTTTAGCCCTGCTCACCTAGGCTGTCTGTTAACTGCACCAGAGGAAGTGCAGGTGGCCAACAGCTCAGCCCAGTCCTTCTGTCTATCCTGTCTGCATGAGAAGGAAATGCACCTTCAAGTCAGGTGGCCAGGGTTAAGACAAACCTGTGCTGTGGACTGAACAGACATGTGGAACCTATCAGCAGCCCTGGGAACCTAAAGTTACCTCACCTTGCAGAGACTATGAATTTGGAATTTGGTACACTTGCATTAACGTTTCAATTCAGGACATCTGATTACACAGATATTGCTAATAGGAGTACGTTTTAGGTCTCCAGCCTTGAGGGAGAAGGAAGGAACTGCTCCATTATAATCTCTCCTGTGTCCAGGCTTGATTCTGTCAGCGATCCTGAACACCTCATGTGACTCTAAGGACAGAGCAGTTGTTGGATTTATTTAAATTAATGAGTCAGTTGTAGTAAGCTGAATGGTGTTGCTGCCTATGGTGTTTAATGACCAGCTCTCCAGAAGGCAAAGGTCTTGAATTGGAGCTGTGCACGCACTTCTGTAATATAAATATTCCCAGAATGACCAATTTCAACCTACCAATGTCAGATCATTGAACATGGACTTATGAGGAGAGACAGTTGATTCTCAGGATCAACTAAGATTCTTAGTATTGGTCATTCTCAGTATCAATCTCCAGCCACACCCCTGATAAATCCAAGGGAAATTTTGACTTCAGATTTTCTTTTGAAATCCTTTCTTAACCAGGCATGGTGGCACATACCTGTAATCCCAGCACTTGGGAGGCTGAGGGAGAAGGGGCTCCATGAATTTGAGTCCAGTCTGGACAACATGGTGAGTTCAAGGCCAGCCTGAACTATATAGCAAGACCCTATCCCAACACCTCCCACCAAAAATCCTTTTAACATCTCTTATGTCTGAAGAAAGTCACTTTGTACGTATACATTGCATGTTTTTAATCTAGTTATTTCAGTTTTAAATATTTTTCTAAATTTAGCTGTCATTCATGAATTCCTTGGCATGAAAAGTTTAGTAAGCATACATTTTCCCATTTACTTTATAGGCAGTTATAATGTGTATGTGCCTTCTGACCTTTATTAAGAGGTTTGTCATTTTTATGTTCCAGTTTCCTTTCTTTGACTGTGGAAACCATAGCTGTCTAACCCATGGAAAGATTGCTCACTCTTGCTCTCTCACTCTGTCTCTGTCTCTGTCTGTCATTCATCCAGCTTGAATAACAAGCACTTGAATGGGGTGCTCCTTCCTGCATCAGGGTTCGCTTCCATCATGGCCTCCATGGGCCTCAGTCCATATGGAGGTTCCCTTTCCCCCTCACTCTTTACTGACTTTCTCTCAAGTAGACTGACTGATTTCTCATTAAGGGTCAGGTCTGAGGGAGGCTTCGTGGGTACAGAACCTCATAACTGGTTTAAAATACATACACTAACATCTGTCTCTGTCCTGGCACTTCTTTTAATTCTAAGTATCCTCAAGTATAGTCTTCACTTGAAAAAAGTAGAAAGACAAATACTCATAGAGGAGTGAGGAATTATGGTAAAGCAGATTGATATTTTTATTTACTTTGAAGCCCGTTTTTCCCCCATTGAAAACACTGGTTTTGTTGGTTAAGAGAAAGTCCAAGGGCTGGGGATATAGCTCCGCTGCACAGCACTGGCCTGGCAAGCACGAGATCGTGAGTTTGATTCCCAGTACCAAAAGAGGGAGAGGGAGAGAGAGAGGGAGAGAGAGAGGGAGAGAGAGAGAGAGAAAGAGAGAGCGAGCGCCGAGTAGGTGTGTAAAAGGGAGCAGGCCTAGGCTTCTGGGCTGGCACCTGCTCTGCGTAATTTCTTCCTGTCGTAATTTACACCATGTCAGTGACCTCCAGCAAGCACCCTGTCATTACCCCAGATTTGTGCTGCTCAGCGTGTTTCCTGTCACCACTGCATTAGTCCCTCAGCTGCCCCAGAGTGACACTTTTAACAGCAGCAACCCCTGAGGCAGGGGTTAGGTGAGGACTTTCATCAGACTGTTCTGGAGCAGTTTTTGCCAGCTGCTGTAGTGCCATGGGACTCGCTGCAGACTGGGGCGCCTTTTGATTGGCGGGGCGCCTTTTGATTGGCAGGGCCCTGAGCAGCCGCCTCTCCTGAGCTGCCCACACCCCGGCATGCAGGACAGTGAGATCAGCATGTCACTTGTCACCTAAAAGGCTGGGCACTGAGGTAGGAGGTGAAATCCTTGCTCCTGAGAGTGGGTTCCAGCAGGGGGAAGACTGAGGGACAGGAGTAATGAGCCCTCTGTTCCCGTTGCTGGGACCCAAACTCCAGCCACTACCGCCGCAGTGCCAGAGAGCACTGGCTGAAGGCAATATGAAAGGATTTCTACAGAAACAGCAACTCCCCAGGCTGAAGGTGGCATTTAAAGGACCTGGGAGCCCCGAGTGAGTGTAACCCACAGGGGTGCTGGGTGCGGGGCTGATTATTAGGCAAGGAGTCCGTGAGGAAGGAATCTGCAGTGAGGGGAGGAAGTTACGAGGCGGAAAGTAGTTAAGGAGAGGGCAACTCTCAGGACCCGGGGAGGACATGAGCAGCCCTTCGCGGGCAGCTCCGCAGGCATAGGTACCCTGGTTCTTTCCCAGCGTGCTCTATCACAAGTATATGTGATGTACCAAGGAAAGAGCATGGTGAGGCAGGTGCTGTCTAGTGGTGTAAAGATCTTTGGCCGGGGGCCAGCAAACCCAAACCCTAAAGCCAGCACTGGCCTAGAATCATCTCTGAGGCGCCAGACCATCTGTGAGGGATGGCAGCAGAGAGTTATCGAGAATTTCTGGACTTCACAACCTGAGGGTCATGGTGACAATTGTACAGAAAAACCATCTTTGCCATTGTACTCCAGAAAGGTTTCTTGGGGGAGGGTTGCAGGAGGGTAGAGGTGAATTAATTTTCTAGCACCATTTGATAAGTCCTTGTGCCTTCATCCTTTCTGTTAACTTCTCTTGCCCAAATTTCTGCAAGCTTGAACCACTAGCAAGTGTTTGAGTTCCAAGATGAGTGAGCTATTGGAGACTGGCTTTTGTGGTTCCTATCTCAGTTTAGTAGATCTGCTTGTCCAAGGACAATTCAATAGGGGCAACCAACTTGCTTTGGTTTGCATCTAAGACCAGTGGTGGCCCCCTTGCATGTCCCATGGTCTGCCTTAACATGATAAAGAGGCTACCTCTTCTAAGCCCAACCCATGATAGAAAATGTCACCACCTTTGTGGATTATCCTTGCCAGCCAAACTGATCCAAGCTGATCCTGACCTCTCCTAGAGGAGGAACATTTATTTAGGATGGCAGAATTACCTTGCTTCCTGGGTACCTCCCCACAGATGGTAAGAGAGCAATTACAGCTCCCAGGAGCCTTGGGCTTATAATAGTTAACCGGAGACTAAATATTACTGCTCATTTCTGAGAAAGGTTATCTCTCAACCTGTGAAAGTTTGTTTCCACACTCTTTTATTTTGACAGGATACTTCCAGTAAAAGTCTCTATATAGTTTATCGAGTTAGCATCCTTCATCTTGCTTTGTCTTTAAGCTTAGAGAAGCAATTCATGATAGATCTGTGTGTAGCTCCCAGCCAAGCACTCCCTGGCTGGGAGACTGAAGCGCTTTGGCCCTCTACTTTCCTAAAATCTAGAAAATTTTGGTCAGAATTCATGCTCTGCCAGGTTATTAGAAGGACTGTAAGTGACAAGGAGGGAAGCCAGCCCAATCAGGTCCTTGGGCTAGTCGTTGTCCTCAGCCATTCCTCTTTCGTTCACATCAACAGCAAACTATCACCCACTAAAGAAATGTCCAGGGACTGCCCTCCACACACCCAGAAACGTTCCTCTCAGTTATCCAAGGGACGCTGATGGGTTGGAGCCGAATTTTCATGAGTTCTTTTAATGAAAAGATTAAGTGCTTAATCAAAGTAGTGGTCTGGCCTGCCAATAATATGTGACATCAGGATTGTTGACAGTTTTCTCTGTGCCCATTGAATGAAATAACCAGGAATACAGCCAAAAGGGAGGGAATCGGCAAGGAGGGACAAATGTGAGAGAGGTGATGGTGACCTCCTGAGCCAGTGAGGCTGCCTCCGCTCACAACCGAAAGCGTTTGTGGACGGCTCATACAATAAAAGATTCCTGTTCTAAAACCACAAAGCTAAAGCAGTGGCATTTTTCTGAGACACTGCATGTTCTGGCAGACACTATATATTCTGAGTGGGACTGTTCATCTGGTTTTTGCCTACAATGATTCTTTTCTAGTAGGCAGAATATAAATTCTAACTTTTAAATAAATAACATGTACTCTTTTTGGAAAACAGACCAGAACTGCCTGCTCTTTCTCATTATGTATGTGAAATACTCAAGGAGAAACAACTATATCCTTGCTAGATATGTGGAACATTACTCTAAGAATGAACCCTGAGGAGTCTACATTCTCAGAAAATTCTCTTCTAAATACTCTTTATGGTTTGAATTCACCTTTATGAATACAGGGCTGCTCTGAGGCTTCATTTATTTTACATAGAAAGTGGTTTCGTTGCCAACTCTTGTCCTACTTCCATTTGTGTGATTCTCCACATCATTTAGGAAACTTGGCATAATAAAATATCCAGAGCTGGGATTCATATTTGGGAAACTAAATTTCTCATTAATAAAATATACTAACTAAATCCATATCTCATCATAGAGTAAGTGGTCTTTAAAATAAGGAAAAGCTAACTATTGAGGAGAGATAAAGTGGCTTTTGCATTTAACTTTTGTTTGAGTGATATTGCATAACACTCAAGCAACTAACCAGAATGTTATCTCTGACTGTTCTGTTGCTTTGGAGGGCATTTTAATTACATGTAGGAATTTATTTGAATCATCAGTTTTACTGTTACAGCCAAATCACTCTCTTGCGTTTATGGGAATATCTGCCACCAGGCAGTAGATTAATAACTGTAGAAAAACCACATCAAAAGGTCACTTGGAACCTCAGATCAGAATCTGTGGTCTGCTGGATTTTGCAATCTACCAGCATTTTAAGCTTCTCTTTGGTAACGTGATCCCTGGGACAATAGCGGGGAGGCGCAGACATGATAATTAAGACAGCCCCAGAGTGAGCCCCGCTGACCTTGGTACCAGCCTCCACCTACAAAGGAAGGGCATTGGTCAGTCAGGGCCATGTTAGCAGATGAGCCCGTCTTCAGTGATACGCATGGTGGGGAAATATAATGGTGGAGACCCTTTACCTTCTCCAAAAAGATTGGAAAAACAGGCTGGATTGGAGCCTGGACCACAGCACTTGGGAGGGCTCTTTATGGGGAACCACAGCAGAGAGGAATTCTCTCTGCTGGTGAATTCTTCTGGCCCTCTGCACTGTCATTCCTGGAGCGCTTCAATTATTCCCTGTTCCCCACTCCTCCTTGGCACCCCACGTCACCCCAACACTTTTTACTTGAAACATGTGTTACTACTAGAAACAGGGCAGCTTGGGCAGCTTTGAGTTTGGATGCCAGGGATCAAATTGTCAGCCTCTTCCAGAGACTATCCAAGGAGTTAACCAGAGTGCGTAGGGCCTCCTGCGGACCCCAGCGGTTTTTTGAATAACAAAGATTTGGACGCTGGAAAGTACATTTAGACTGGGAGCCAGGAATGGAATGGGACAGGAGATAGTTGAAGAGGGATAGCTGATGGGAGGCTTGGACCTGCAGGCCCCTCTCTGCCAGTGCTGGCTGCATTACAGATGCACCATTTGGGCCAGGTTTTCGAAGCAGCCAGTCTCTTGGTGGTAAAGGCCCAGCACGGCTTCACTTCCTGAACCGGAGTTTCTTATCCACAGCACTCTGCAATGCGCAAATCCTCCTGCCCTTCCCTCCCTGCTCAGCCCCCATGGGAACCAAGTCCCCAGTCTGTGCAAAGTAACACTGAAAAAACAAACACTACAAAGGCTGGTGACGGGGGATATCACTCTCCAGTGTTTTCTTGTGACTGTCTGGGTTCAAGGAGGAGGGGGTCCCCCAGCCCCAGGAGCCAGCAGGGTCCCTTTGTAGTAGGCATCTGTATGTTTGGCCAGATGTCCTCCCAGGAGAGGGCAGAGAAGAAAAGATGAAACAGAATTCTTATTAAAAATAAGTCTTCAGGGGAGGAAAAACAAGCTGGAGCAAGTGTGTCAAGTGGAAAGGGAGGCCGGGCACTGGCATCTGCTGTTGATTAATGCCCATAGAGTGGGCAGTGAGGTGCACACACTGAGAGGAAGTGCCCTGCTCTCTGGAATGCAAGCTGGTGACAGCTGTCCAGGAACAGATCTACACAGATGCTGTAGGCATAGGCCACCCAGTGGCAACGCTGTGCTAGAGCGCAGATGGGATCAGAGGGACAGTCGCCTGCACTGGAGCCAGCTGGTGTGGCTGATGATCCTGCTTCCCTGCAAAGGGTTTCACCTTTCTCATCAGTAACATAGTGATGCTTGACCACGTGAGGCTGGTGCTGCCCTCTGAGGCCTCAGGCTCCAGGATCTACCATCATCTCTGCCTCCACCAAAGTATAAAAAGCCCTGCGCCATGATCCTAACAGGCAAAACAAAAACACTCCAAACAACATGAGTGTCATCCAGTCCTTCCACAGGAAGTAGGTCCAATATTCCTGTCACCCTGCTGTTTTACAGTTGCCACACACCTACAAATGGATTGTTTCTCAACATTGAATGTGACATGTTTGTGGGCTCACTTATACTTCCTCCTCTCCCAGTCTCAAAAATATGTTCACCAAACTGGATATAAGGGGTGTTTGACTTTTTTTTTTTTTTTTTTGGTACTGGGGATTGAACTCACGACCTTGTGCTTGCCAAGCAGGCGCTTATGCTTATACCACTGAGCTAACTCCCTGGCCTGTGTTTGACTCATTTTAAGCCACCAAGTTACAGAAAGTAGAAGAGCAGGTACATTTGCATTTACATTTGTGTTTGTATGTGTGCGCACGCACATGTTCATCTATTAGCTAAGGGTGGGCCACTGAAAGTTTTCGGTAAATGT
The DNA here is from genome assembly GCA_004027455.1 of Hydrochoerus hydrochaeris. Taxonomy (NCBI): domain Eukaryota; kingdom Metazoa; phylum Chordata; class Mammalia; order Rodentia; family Hydrochaeridae; genus Hydrochoerus; species Hydrochoerus hydrochaeris. The sequence continues at coordinate 132,373 of PVLA01000108.1, forward strand.
CACGGAGACAGCAATATTTTAGGACCAGGAGAGGCTGAATCCCAGTGGGACTGGAAGAGGAAGCTTCCATTAAGAATACAAGGTCTCAGACTAGAACGGTGGCAGTGGGATGGAAAGGATGTGTAGACACAGGGTCCACGACACAGCAGAGAGACCATGGCCGGGGGAGTCCCACACAGGTTGCAGCTTGCAGCCCTGGCCATGAGATGCAATGGGCCTCACTTCCGCACTCACCAGCACTCCTCCTCTCTGAATTACAGATGCTGTGTCAAGTTCCCACCCAGAGCATGGTATAGGCAGGAAGTTAATATCAAGATGATGGAGTAACGCTAAAAGTATCCTGCACAAAAATTAACAGAGCCCCGTGGCTGACTGAGCTGAGAATACATATAAGAGAAGAATTTGTGGTGGCGCTGAGTTTAACCACTTAGGGGAAAGAGACGTCCCCAGGTGGGGAAGGGTGGGGGGAGCTGGAGATCTGTTTTGGCAAGGCCAGCACTGAGGTCAGTTTTGGACATTAGCAGGGGAACTGACACATACATCTGACTATTAGAGAAGAAGGTAGGAAAGGAAAAGCAATCAAAATATGGAAGAATTGTAACACAAGTGTTCGATTTACTCTAGATCTTTTTGATGAATGAGTCTTATTTTTACAGTCTCACCTCCAAGGAATTAGCTAACTGCACAGTTGGCCCAGCCTACCCATCTTCTAAACTCGATCCCTCATTCCCAGGCCAGCCTGGGGACCAGGCATCACATGATCCTGGCACAAGTTGAGCTCAAACCTACCACATCACAATCTGCATTCAACACTGCGAGGAGGGAAGCCCTTCAAAGTTTGAGCAACACATGCTAAGGCGTGGTCGGAAGTATGCTGACACACATTGGCATCACAGGGAGCCTGCCAGGCACCCACAACCTCAGGCCTCCTGAGCCAGAGATGCTGTCTTAATGAGCCCTTTAGCTAACTGTCATGTACCCCTCAGTCTGAGACGCGCTGCTCTAGGCCATGAAACAGATGGATCAGGCCCCTTCTCTTGTGTAGCCCAGAATGCTAAGGTTGAACCCTGGGAGCTACATTTAAGTCATTGTCCTCTGCTGTTTTCATCATCATTTTGCATTAAACACAGCTGAAGAACTCTTTTCACAGAAGGACAGTCTGTAAAATTGCAAACCAAAGGAAAGAAACCTTGACGACAGCTTAACCCTCATGCTTTCCCCATCAGAAGTGATAAACACAATTATAAGAGATCAGTCCTTTATGTGCTGTCACTCCTGGGGGACACCATTAGTAAGACACACATAGGGGACCCAGGCAGGCAAACAAGGCATCTCCTGTTACACTGATCTTCTGAACAATGTGATTTCCACAATTAAATGGCCACGGCCTTTGTCTTCTGTGTTTCTAATCAATCAGATGGAAAGTCTTTATGGGTTTGTTTGTGGAGTCACTTGCAGCAAGGATGCTGGTTTACTACTTAGACTGGACTGTTTTTCAAAAAGTTGAACTGTGTGTAGTGAAAATTTACCTCCTGTCATCGGAAATGTCTGGTGTTTCTATTTGTTCCATAGTCATTATTGTGATAACTAAGGGTCGGTAGCTGGTTTTGAGTACATGTACTACACAATCAAAAGTGGTTATGTAATTAGCACTTAATCATAAACATATGTTTTCTGCTGTAGGTTCTAGTAAATCACGAGCAGTGGCATGTAGATAAATCAGCAATTTTACTAGTGTGTGTGTGTGTGTGTGTGTGCGTGCGCTAATTTGTAGTGTTTGCCAATTTCCATGGTGTAAATACTCCCGATAGGGCTGCTCTCGTGCCACTGTCGGTTTAACAACCACAATTCCTGCAACTATAATAATCAGCTATCACAAGCCAGGAAGAGCCAGCTTTTGCTACACTGAAGTATCATCAAGGGACGAGAGACAGGGCTTTTATGGTTGGTTGGTTGGTTGGTTGGGTTTGAATTGCTACAGCTCTGTCCAGTAAGGTCTGACACAAGACAATTTGGGTGTTTAAGTCATGTTCAAACTATAATTATCATAGTGACATCTGTTCTGTAAGATGAAGTTATATGTTGTTTTAAAATCCCATTAAATGTAACATAGTGTAACAAGAGGGCTTGCATTGCTATGGCACCAAGTTTAATTTTTAAATACTCTGGTGTATAATAAGGCACACATAAAATTATTTGTAGTCACAGTGTTTGACTCAGAATATAAAAGATTACTGTCTGAAATGATGTTTTAGTTTACTAGTATTCAAATTTGTCTTCTCTTACAGGTATTCAGGAAGGAACACAATGTACCAAATGTAAGAATAACTGGGCACTGAAGTTCTCTATCATATTATTATACATTTTGTGTGCCTTACTAACCATCACAGTAGCCATTTTGGGATATAAAGGTAAGTCCTCTGCATAGGTCTCTCTTCATTAATTTAAGCTGGCAAGTATGAAGCAAGGCCAACCCTCAGCACTGGTTCTGTCCCTCCCATATCAGAATCCACCGACTATATAAACTGGCTTAATATTTCCGTATACCCACACAAATCCGCTGATATACATTAAATGTTCTCTAGAGTACTTGTTTACTTAATACAGTGCAAATGCTATGTAACTAGTGCTCATACCAAATTATTTAAGAAATAATAACAAGGAGGGGCCAGGGATTTAGCTCAGTGGTGTAAGTGCCTGCCTGGCAAGCATGAGGTCATGAGTTTGATCCCCAGTATCAAAAAATTAAAAAAATAAGAAAAAAATGTGAACCTTTCAGTATCAATGCAGGGTCTCCCCCCATAGAAAGATTTTTTTAAAAAAATCTTTTTGAGGCAGGGTCTTGCTATGCAGTTCAGGTTGGCCTTGAGTTCACTTTGTAACCTTGGTTGGTCTCGAACTCACAATGATCCTCCTGCCTCAGCCTCCTAAGCCCCAGATATTTTCAGTCTGAGGTTGGCTGAATCCAAGGATGCAGTACCCACAGATACCGGTCTGTCTTACGCCTCTGTAACTCCCGTGTAAAATACAGCATCCTCCTGAGCTCTGGCCCTGCATCCTGTGCTTCTTATAGTTATAAGATCTATGGGGGGGGCGCTGGGGATTTAACTCAGCAGCATAAGCGCCTGCCTAGCAAGTACACAGTCATGAGTTCGATCCCTGGTACCAAAAAAAAAAAAAAATCTATGGGAGATGGGCACACTAATAAATTCCTTTCGATTCATTTCAACAATACTAATGATCCTCTAGGAATTAGAAATATTTTCCCCTTTTGTTGCTTTTTCCTATCTGTCTCCAGATACTCCACCTTCCTCTATTTTTCTTTTCATCTTATCACAAAGGTGCTCTGTGGAAACTTGCGTCAGCACACAGGAAAACACTACTGGTAGGAATGAGCAAAACATATGCTCTACAAAAATACAAAGCTCACCTCACCCAGGGATGGGCCAACTCCCTCCCTTTTTCCTCTTCAGCACATCTATTGTAGTCATGATTGTTCCTATAGCGCCATAAAAATATTGTCCTGTAGAAACAAAATACAGGCAGTGCAGTCTGCTTTATAAATAAGAGACCTACTTGTGTCAAGTTTAAGGGGAGATTTTTAGCTGAATTCTCCAGACTTGCAGACCAAGTAGTTTCCCTAGTCCACCACTGCCTTTCCAGAGACCACAGTACAAAGTGCCAGGATTTAGAGTCACAAGCTACATAAACCTCTCAGAGAAAACAGCCATGGAGGCCTTCTCATCAGTCGCATGAGATCTGATGGCCTGGGTGTAGCTCAGAGGTGGCAGACATAGGGACTGTTACCTTCACTCTCAGCACCTACCTCAGGCTGTCTTCCCTCAGAACTGACAGATGAGCTGGCACTGTGGTGCTTGCCTGTAATTCCGGGATTCTTGGAGGCTGAGGCAGGAGGATCACAAGTTCAAGCCCAGCCAGAGCAACTTAGTAACTGTCTGAAAAATAAAGTTTTGGTTTTTTCTCTTTTTTTGAGGGCTGGGGATGTAGCTCAGTGCAAAGGCCCTAAGTTCAATCCCCAGTACCACAAACAATTTGACAGATGAGCTGAGTGTGATTCCCACATGATCTCCTCCTCCTTAGCCCTGAGCTAGGAAGAGGAAGATCCAGAGAGCACGTGCCTCCCCGTCTCTCTCAGTGTCCTGATTCCCCAGGAGACAGTGCACGAGGAGGAGAGTGGGCTTTGAGACCAGATGGTCTGAGTTCAGGGCTTGATGCTTCCGATTTGAGTATGTTCATCACTGTTCAATAACTGCACCACGCTAAGTCCTCACTGACTCTAGGGTCCACGTGCGAATCATCACGACCCACAGGCTCCCATTTCCTGTCTGTAAAATGGTAGCACCATGCCATTTTTTAGGCTGGTTCTGTACTGCAGTTGATCCCAGCTGACAGGGACTGGAATGGCCCTCTGTCCCCTGCATCTAAACAGCTGTGACTGTCAGAATGGCAGAACACATTCAAAGCCCACAGGCCGGGTGAGGCTTTTTTGTCCTAGCCACGGAAAGCAGCTTGCAGTGTGCGCCCGAGCGTGTTGACAGACGAGTTTGGGTGGCTGGGATTTGGAGAATGATCAGATCATCTTTATCCATCCATGATGCGCTCGTTTACCTGAAGAGCCTGACGGTTCTTAGATGAAGCAGCACACCCAGCGATGAGGAAATGCATGTGGTCAGGAGCAGTGCTGGGCCCTGCCGCGAGGAGCGAGGAGCGGAGCGGGGGAGTCCCTGTGCCTGCCATGCATCCTGGCTCACTCCTCGGTGACTTATGTCACTGCTCACACCTCTGTGCCTTTTCTCAGTGAGCTGAGACAAAGGAAACTCTTGACATCAAACAGCCACCTAGTAAGTACCTTCGGGATTTAGTACTCTGTGACACCATGAGAATAAACAGGGACTGCTGAGACAGGGCAGGAGTGCAAATGCTAACATTTTCTCCTTTTTAATCTGCTTGGAAAATAAGGGCTAGGATCTCTGTGCCTTCAGGATTACACGGAAAGTGCCAAAGGAGAGTTTCTTGGTTTGGGGTGTTTTTGTTTTGAGTGGTCTGTTTGGGGACAGGCGTCTCCTCCATGTTCACTCACCTGTAGTCCTGTGGCACTGATGCGACAGCCGTGTGTCTGTGCATTTGCCTGACACCTGTCCCCTGCTTCCACCTGAATGGCTCCTTCTGCCCTTCCTGTCCTGAGCTATGTGCCCTGCACAAGGCCCCTCACAGCCTTTAGTGTCTTCTGTTCCCACTGTGCTCTGTTTGCCCCTTGTCCCTGTCACATGTAGCATTGGGCCCAGGTGTCATGTTTCTGTGAAACTGTTTATTACGGCTCCTGCTAGGACCAGCTCCCTGGTACCCACCTGACAGGCACCAAGGGAAGGGCACTGAATGAGTCGGTGGTGGATGGACGAGTGGATGGGTGGAGGATGTGGACTGATTCCGGGGAAGGTACCTCAAAGGCCGTCTGCTACCCTCCCATTCTTTGCAGAGACCTGACTCCCAGGCATCAGCTCTGCCTGCTCTGAGCTCCAAGTCTCAGCAGGGTGGCAAGGGAGAGCCCCTGATGAGCAAGTGCAGTTGTCCCCTGCTCCGTCCTTCAAAGCCCTTTCTTAGTCCTCCGCTGACTGAAGAAAGATAGCGCAGCGCTCACTTCTGGGCCCCACACAGAGCTGCAGTGAACTCAGACGCTGATGCTTTCCAGCTGCCCTTTCTCTTCCTCCCCATGCACCGTGATGCCTCTTTCTTGCCGATTAGATTACGCTGACCTGGCCTTGTAAGAGGCAAAAGGATAAGGCCCAACTCATCCTTCACGCATCTCCCTTTGATGGCTGGAAAAACTTCCACTGAAAAAAGAAAGGGTGAAAGAATATTCAGTGCAAGAAGCTTCTCTGAAGGAGCAGTTCAAAGGAAACAAGACTCCTTTATTATTTTTATTTCGTACAGGGGATCAAACCCAGTGGTGTTTTATACTGAGCTATACCCACAGTTCTCTTTAATCTTTGAGATAGTGTCTTGCTAAGTTGCCCAAGCTCACCTCAAAGTCTCAGTCCTCCTGCTTCAGCCTCCCTAGTAGCTGGAATTACAGGGCAAACACCACTGTACCTAGCAAAACTCCTTTATTTATCAGAGTCAGCAAAGGCAATTCCAGCTGTTTTCTTTAAAACTGTTCTTTGTTCCTTCTTTCTTGTCCCTCCAAGAACTACAAGTTAGAATAGAATGAAGTTTCTTCTAGAGAATCTGCTAGTAAGCCAGAGAATGGCTCAGTCACCGTACGGTACGGTAGAAACCGTACCGTAGCTTTGTAGAAACCCTGTTCGCACAGTGACAGCTTGGCACATTTTCTGCCCTGCGCTGCTTATGAGCCATCTTGAAGGTTTAGTGGGTAGTGTTTCTTCCAGAACATTCTCTGAATGGGAAAATCCCCTTCCATCACTTTGCCCAGCAGGCAGCCTTCTTTAATTGAAGTAAGGAGAAAAGACAGAAATCTGAATCCTTGGTCTCATCTAACGGAACACTCAAGGTGGAGTTGTAGGGTAAAATGGGAGTTTGATCTCCCAGCCTGGTAGCCCACTTAGTTACAAGCTGTGTGATTGTGAGCAAGTTACTGAGCATCTCTGAGCCTCGGATTCATCTGTAAAACAGGGAGTGATAAAATTAACTGCAGTGATGGTGCAGTGGCCATGGTAAAGACTCGGGAATTTTCTTCTCGTAGACACAGTAAAGGCTATTATCACTACTCACATAAAGGTTCAGCTGGTGTGCTCTGGATTCAGACCCTAGGCAGTGTTTATTACTATGGGCAGCGAGGCTTGGTGTGGTCTTTGAAAAATGGGAAGAGCCAGGCACACACCTAATAATCCTAGCACTTGGGGGGTAGGTGTCGGGGGGGGGGGATTACTATGAGTTTGAGGCCAGCCTGGGCTAAATAGTGAGTTTGAGCCAGCTTAAACATATAGCGAGACCCTGTGTCAAAGATAGAAAAAAAAAGACAGACCCGCGAGGGGGAGACTGGGAAGAGAGGTTAGAGGCCAAATGCAGAGGGCCTTTTGGTATTATTACACATTATCCTAAGGAATTACACTTTGGGTACTTGAAGAGGGGCATTTATTTGGGAACAATGCCTGAAACCTCAGTGTCCTGAAGAAAAATTCCATGTGGAGAAACAGTCCCCATTAAAGGGGGAACTTGGTGACACTATGAGGTAGAAAACGTGTGCTATAAATGAAGACTAAAGAGCAAGGACACTGTGCAGGCACAGCAAGGGGCAGCTCTGGTTCTCGGGCAGCTCTGGTTCTCCGGCAGCGGTGGGTATTTTTTTTTTTCTATTTGTTTGTTATATATACATACATACATACTGGGGATCGAACTCATGACTTTGTGCTTGCCAGGCAGGCACTTATGTCACTGAGCTAAACCCCCAGCCCCCAGCTATGGTATTGTTACGCATGAGCAAGCTGCCAGCATCGCAGCCCTAAAGTCTGCAGCTTTAGACCCAGACCCTCTTTTAAATCAGGTACAGATACACACGCGTACACACGCATGCACACACACACACACACACACACCACTGCTTAGGGCCGTTTATTTGCACCATCGGTGGGGCAGAGAGTTTCCTTGCCACGAGGAAGACAAAGCTAAGTTTCTTAGGTTTTCTTTGGGTTACTCCTTTTACACTAAGCAAACCTGAATTACTTGTCCACAACTGTTCTGTTTTTGTAAACTAAAATGGAAAAAAAATTAAAGAGGGTAGAAAATGACTGACTCTCAGCCTATTTAGAGGTTTTTTTGGCTTCCAGGAAAGGGCAGACTTGAGATCCTGCATGTGGTCTGAGGGGCAGACTGAGGCATGTGTTTTGACTTGAGAATCAACACTGAACACGAACCGTAAACATTTCATTTTTTCTTAATTTAGCTTTGCTAAAATGCTGGTGACATATTTTGTTCTTCAGCATTTCCAGGGATTTAGCAGTATGTGTGCCTATCGCAACACATTCCTCTAACTTGGCCTCTGTGTCTCTGCAGTCATCGCAAAAACTGATTATTCAACAGCATGTCTCACTTGTGCCAATCAAAATGTTCCTTGGGCTGCTTGGTTTGGACGTTTGTCACAGGACAGTAGCCTCAGCCATCCCCAGGCAGATGCTCACTTACTTAAATTAATGGCATCAGAAGTACTTGTCACACAGTTGCTTGCTAAGAAATGGAGATAAAAGTACACCTGCCAAGCATGTTGGTGCATGCCTGTAATCCCAGCACTCAGGAAGCTGAAGGAGGAGGAATGTCACAAGTTCAAGGCCAGTTTGAACTACACAGTGAGGCCCTATCTCAAAAAATAAAATTAAAAATACAATAAAAAACTGAAAACAGGCAGTTTCCAACTTATGATGGTTCTGTTTAGGACTTTTAAATTTCATAATGATGTGAAAGCAGGACACATCCAGTGGAAACCGTACTTTGACTTTTCAGTTTGGCTCTTTTCCTGGTCCAGCAGTAGGTAACAGGATCCCCTTCTGTAATACAGGGTGGTGGCAGCGATCGGTAGCGAGCGTAAACCGCCCGTGCTCCACGGTGCGCGGCGTAGCCTGATGTTCTGTAGGTTAGGCAGCTTCCGGGCACTGCCCACTTCCGGTATTTTCAACTTGCAATGGGTTTATTAGGACAGTAGCCCATCATCAGTCAAGGAGCATCTGTACAAACTGACCCCCCAGAGAACAGGCCATGACTATGCAGCGCAGCGAGTCCTGTGTGAGGCAGAGGCTCTGGCCTAGAGGATCCTGCAAGACTGCTAGGCAAAGGTTCCCTCAGGCGGCCGCGTCCTGCAGCGCAAGACAGGCAGAAATCACTGAGGGAGGGGGAAGCAGGCGCTGGGTGGGGAGAAGACGCGTGAAGGGAGGGCACTGAGGCGACTGTGCCCTTGAGACGCAGGCACTTAAGGGAAGGCGAGTGAGCTGCTCTGAGAGCGCTGGGCACCCCAGGCTGGGTCATGCTGGGTCACACTCACTCACTTACTTCTCCTGCCAGGAGGAACCAAGAGGATCTCTCCCTGTCTGCTCGTGTGTTGTGGGCACAGCTCTTGATGAACAGTGTAAACTGTGTTACTCAGCCTGCAGTTAGTACACAAAACAGATTCAGGCTTTTCTAAGGTCGACGATTAAGCAGAAACTTGTTGATACCAAAGATAGCCCTACACCAAACACAGTGGCACATGCCATATGGGCTCATCTCCTTGGGAGGCTGAGGCAGGAGGATCACTGAAGAACAAGAGTTTGGGGCCAGTCTGGGCAATAAGCTTCTGGAAGTTGGATGTCACAGGAGTCACTTCTGGAGAAATACTCTCTTTTTAGACATTTTAGAACCAAACTTAAATTCATAGCCACAGAGAATGGCTGCCTTCTTCTTGGTAAATCACTGTTGGGAAGCACCACTTAAGGAGCTGTGTGAGTACAGCCAAAGTGCAGACTGGATCATCGTGAAGAGGAACAGCACTGGGGCCTCTGCAACTGAACTCGTGACAGGGAGTGGTAGGCACTGTTGACTGTGCCCCTTTGGAGGTGCCTTGTGTGCAGCCATGAGCTAGGGGTGCTTTGGCAGTGGCTAGCTAAGTAAGTCCCGCTACCAAGAATGCCAGGTAAGCTGGTGAGTCAGGCAAGTCTGTCAATGATCACAGTATTTCTATCCCTACCTCCATGTATAGAAATTAACAAATACTGTAGATTAAGGACTTCTTTAATATATACAAATATTAAATTAGTCAAACAGCTTTTGAAGCTTCCAGGGCATTACAGAATCATAAGAGCTATCAAAAATACATTTTCTGGTGAAGTAAATTATACTATTGGGTTTTTGACAAGTAACTTTTTTCTTTTTCTAAGGAGTAATTTTTCCTCATATTTTACTATGGTTTTTTATTTTTTTTAAAGATAAGGTCTCACTGTAGTTTAGACTGGCTTTGAACTATGTAGCCCTAGAACTATGCTGGCCTAGAACTCTCAGCAATCCTCTTGTCTCAGCCTCCTGAGTGCTGGGATTACAGGTGTGTGCCACCACACCCAGCTCCCCCAAACCTGCTTTTTTTTTTTTTTGTCTTTTTGAGACAGGGTCTCACTGTGTAGTTCAGGTTGGCCTTGAGCTCACTTTGTAGCCCAGGCTGGTCTCAAACTTGCAACAATCTGCCTGCCTCAGCCTCCTGAGTGCTGGGATTACAGGCATGCGCCACCATGCCCAGCTTCCCCATATTTTAATTTATACCTTTCATTTTAATCTGTTTTGTTCTGTGATGAAATGACATGCTGTTCTGAAACTGAAAAATTAAATATGAGCAAGTATGTGGACTAATGCTGTTTCCCAAATCTTAGTTGTAGAGAAAATGGACAATGTGACAGGTGGCATGGAGACATCTCGGCAAACCTACGATGACAAACTCACAGCAGTGGAAAGCGACCTGAAGAAATTAGGTAAGTGGCAACCAGAAGAGTCATGGAGTGGAACTCCCAGTTCTACATCACTGATGACAGCTTTTAGACTAACATTGCTATAAACTCCCACTTGCACAGGAAGACATTGAGTTTTGATGTTGTGTTGAGTCTTCATGATTTAATTCAATGACTTTCAAATTTTAAAGCAAATGACCAGTCTTGGAGAGTTCTGCTGCCAAAACTGTAAATGCAAATAAAATCCTGGCATAGTGGAATAGTCCTGTAATTCTAGCACCCTGGGGAGGCTGAGGCAAGAGCTTTGTAAATTCAAGCCCTGCCTGAGAGAATTAGTAAGACTTTGTCTTGAAATAAAATAAATAAGTAAATATGACCAGGATGTAGCAAAGCATGAAGGTTTGGGTTCAACCCCTAATACCAATAAGCATATAAAGAAATGGGAGGATGGACAGAGCTTGGTACAAAGACACTGGATTTGATCCCTGATACAAAAAAAAAAAAACCTTATTAAAGCCTCTTTGATGAAACACTCAATGATTTCCTATTCAAAAAAATATTATTTTTGTCTTTTTGAGACAGGGTCTTGCTATGCAGTTTGGGCTGGCCTTGCGCTCACTTTGTAACCCAGGCTGGTCTTTGAACTCACAACAATCCTCCTGCCTCAGCCTCTCAAGTTCTGGGATTCAGGAATGCACTACCATGCTTGGATTTAATTGAAATAACTTTTAAATGCATGAAATTGTAGAATTTATAAAAGATCACAGTCTTCTATTCTTTGATTTTTGGATTTGAAATGTGGTACATTCCAGTCAACTATCTCTGGGATCTTTCACCTTATCAGAAAAACCTCTCCATTCTACCAGTCTAACAGACATTTCTTATTCCAGGGGACCAAACTGGGAAGAAAGCTATCAGCACCAATTCTGAACTCTCCACGTTCAGATCAGATATTCTGGATCTTCGCCAACAACTTCGTGAGATTACAGAGAAAACCACCAAGAACAAAGACACGCTGGAGAAGCTACAGGCTGGTGGGGATGCATTGGTAGATAGGCAGAGCCAACTGAAGGAAACTCTGGAGAATAATTCTTTCCTCATCACCACTGTAAATAAAACCCTCCAGGCATACAACGGCTACGTCACGAATCTGCAGCAAGACACCAGCGTGCTGCAGAGCAATCTGCAGAACCAAATGTACTCCCATAATGTGGTCATCATGAACCTCAACAACCTGAACCTGACCCAGCTGCAGCAGAGGAACCTCATCACCAACCTGCAGCGATCTGTGGATGACACCAGTCAGGCGATCCAGCGCATCAAGAATGACTTCCAGAACCTGCAGCAGGTTTTCCTTCAAGCCAAGAAGGACACCGACTGGCTGAAGGAGAAAGTGCAGAGCTTGCAGATGCTGGCTGCCAACAATTCCGCCTTGGCCAAGGCCAACAACGACACCCTGGAGGATATGAACAGCCAGCTCGGCTCATTCACAGGTCAGATGGACAATATCACCAGCATCTCACAAGCCAACGAGCAGAACCTGAAGGACCTTCAGGACTTGCACAAGGACGCAGAGAACAGGACGGCGATCAAGTTCAGCCAGCTGGAGGAGCGCTTCCAGCTCTTCGAGACAGATATTGTGAACATCATTAGCAACATTAGCTACACTGCCCACCACCTGCGGACGCTGACCAGCAATCTCAATGAAGTCAGGACCACTTGCACAGATACCCTGACCAGGCACACAGATGATCTGACCTCCTTGAATAATACACTGGCCAACATCCGCTTGGATTCTGTTTCTCTCAGGATGCAACAAGATATGATGAGGTCGAGGTTAGACACTGAGGTAGCCAACTTATCAGTGATTATGGAAGAAATGAAGCTCGTGGATTCCAAGCACGGTCAGCTGATCAAGAACTTTACCATACTGCAAGGTATGTGCATGTTTTGAGCTGTGGAGATCTGACACTCTGTCCTCACTTTCACTCAACCTGTTGCATCTACTGTCAGTGGAGTTTTTAATTGCCTGGACTTCTGTTTGGGTCTGTTTCATTGAGCCCATTTCTTTTTTATGTTGGGCATTCATAGTTTCTATCGTTTTGCTCAGCTCCTGTATTTTTTATGTCTTCTTTAATGCTGTTCATTTTGATCATTTCTTTTTGCATCTTAAGAGATTTTTTTCTACAGCCTCTTCCCTTTTTTTTTTTTTTTTTTTTTTTTTTTTTTTTTTTTTTTTTTTTTTTTTTTTTTTTTTTTTTTTTTTCATTTCTACTGCTATCATTTCAGAGAGTTCTAGCAGTGATTGGCTTCTGATTTCCTCTGTGCTCTGGACTTGGCCTGTGTGGGCTGGGGTTGCATTTTGCTTGTTTGTCTTGTTCATTTTTTTATTTTATGTGTTGATTGATAGTTGTGTATTTTCTCATGTTAGAGAAGCTTTATCCATGGTAGCACAAGGATTCCCTAGGCAATGTCTGCTTTTCAGATGTCTTCTAGATGTAGGCGTGTCTTGGCTTTTATGTCCATCCCAAGAACCTACCTCCCCAATATATTAAGAGGGTGAAGTTGCTGTTTGACTTGGGGCCCATTCCTTTGGTCCTGTACTATGGCGATGGTTATGATCCCTTACAACCACAGTGGTGTCATACAAGGGAGAAAAACTGATTATAACAGGATGACATCCTGGTTAAAACGGTATAGGCAGCAACAGGATTACACTCAAACACAGCTTGGCTACTGACAAACTGTGGGAACTATTAGTTTGATACCATCAACCATAGGAGCAAGTTCTACAGTTACACAATATATTCTTAACTTGTACCAGGGACTTGCATGCAACGATTTTGTACTTATTAGAGTGATTTTACCCTGTGGCGTGTGTAGGCAGTTAACAGGATGGAGAGATGACAGAGTTTAAATACAGGATGGAGAAATGACCGAGTTTAAATACAGTAAGAACAGGGCTAGAGGGTAAAAGGTGATCTTCAAGGTTTGGGGTAATTATAGGACACAAGAGGGAAGGGATGGAGAGAAAGCCAGGAGTATTGATGTGAACCTTAAGGAGAAGAGACAGTGTGTTTACTCATAAAATCAAGTGAGGTAATTGACAAAAGGCAGGAAGAGGATGAGTAGAAGTAACCCAAAAGAAAGGTTAGAGACCTCAGTCATGAAAGAAAGAGGAAAAAAAGGAGAAACAAACAAACAAAAAACCAGAGAACAAAAATGACCACACACACAGAGAAAACAAAAACAAATAAACACATAGAAAAGTCAAACAGGACAATAAAAAGGAAAGAAAAGGCAGGGGAGGGCCCCACTGTGTCAAGTTCTGAATTTTGTATTCATTATTTCTGTGCAACAGATTATTCCAGAACTTGGTGCTTATGTTTGTTTTCTCGTTGTTTGTGAGGATCTGGGGTTTGGAAGTGGCTCAGCAGGTTGGTTCTGACACGGTGACTTCCATGAGGTTGGAGGCTACTGACCCAGGCTGGCGTGCTCCGAAAGCCCCGCTCTGCCTTCTTCACTTGGTGCTTGGCACAAGGGCTCGGCTCCTTTCCATGTGAAATTGCTTCCATGTGGTCACAACCTGGCAGCTGGCTGTCCCCAAAGCAAGTGATCTAAAGGGGCACGAGTGAAGCCACAGGGCCTTTTAGGATCACACCTCAGACGTCCCATATCACTGCTGCCAGCACAGCCTGTTCTTTAGAAATCAGTCTCCAGGTTCAGCCCACACTTAAGGGCAGGGCGATTATTCTACACGTCTGGAAAAGGCGGATAAGTAAAGAGGATCCCTTAGTTGTTCACTGAGTGCAAGGTTGGGTAATGTCACTTTCCTCTTTACCTCCACCATTTCAGTCCCAATACCCATCGAGCTCCTCTGAAAGTAAGATCACTTGTCTTAAGTCACAAAGCTACCATTAAGGGATGACTAGTTCTAAATGCCCTTAACAGAGGGATGGCTGTCACATATCCAGGCAAGAAGATAGAACTGATGTGATTTCCATATAAAATCGGGGTTATATTTGAATCCAGGTCATCCATATGAATTGAAAATCCTTGACCTACATCACATCTACTTTGTAAGAGTCGCAGCAAGCGTGTATTAACAGTATTTTCTAGTCAAACTGTGTCCACAGGTCTTAGTACATTCCCCTCTCTGGCTTGAACCCCTGGTGGCACATGCATGACTGCCCCATCAGGTGACTCAAATAGAACAGTCACACATGTACCGCTGGTGGCCCAAGCTGGCAGGAGCACAACATGTTCATATCAGAGCTGCCCTGCTGTGAGACATTCAGATGATGGCCCCATTGTGAACGTGTTGTGGGAAGGTACACTACAGACGGTGCTGAGCTCAGCTGTCTGGGATGTCCAGAGAAGCCCTTGAGTGGCTTAAAATCAGGGGACTCTCCAGGCATCAAAAGACAGGATACAAGCCAGCACAGAGCTGGATCTCAAAAAAGAGACAAAAATACATGCTGACATGAATGAGGAACTTGTCTTCAAACCTGAGAAAGACTTGAGTTTATAAAAAGAAAAAAAAAAAAAGGTAGGTTTGTGAGGTTTCAGGCATTTTACACCCAGCACAGTGAGTTCTCCAAGGAGAAAGCAGGGGATCCTGTCTTACTTCCTTGATGGCCAAAGCTGGGGGATGGCATCCCTCAATTCAGCAGCCCTGGACCGTCTGTTCCAGGGGAAAGGGGACTTGGAGAGGAACTTTCACAGCCCAGCACGCTCAGGAGAGCAGGAGCGGGTCCACAGCGGGTCTAGGGAGAGGTTGCCTGGTGGGGGCCAGGGAGTCTTCTGCAACCACTTGAGAGGCATCAAATGAGCTGCAGAGAGTGAAACAAAGATGAATTAGGTATTGGTTAAGGAAAGGTCATTTTGGCTTCATGAAGTGTTCATTATAAAAATGACAGCTTCCAGCCAGGGGAATCAGAGGTGGGAGTCCTGCCCTGAGTAGCGCGGGCGCCTTCAAATGACAACAAAGTTCTTCAGGGCTTTGCTTTTTCCCCCCCTTTTCTTTCTCACCCTAAATTCAGAGACTAAAGCTGTAGCTGACAAGCATCCTTGTAAAATAAGAGATTTCTATCTGTTCCCTTGAACTGTAGTGCCTTAAACAATCCTGCCAGGGTATATGAATATTTTCTAGCTATGAATTTTATAGCTTGATGATTGCATTAACTGTTAGCATGGAAGCTTCTGACATTTAGTTTATAGACAGTGTGGCTGGTCAGCTACTGTGTGCTAAGTCTGCAGTTGAAGAAGAGACCCTGAGTGTTTAAATTTGTTGGTGCTTATTTTATCAGCTACCACTGAGTGTGAGTGTACAGAGAGCTTTTCACAATCCATGCCAATAAATTCTGCCAACAGCTCTGAAATGGGTACTTAGAGTATTACTGGTTTATAAATGAGGAAAGTAAGACTTGGAGAGGTTCCAGAAACTTCCTTGAGTTGGATTCAAGCCCCAGCTATCTAGTCAAGGTCCATGCCACTGACACCAAGGACAGTCACCAAAAGTGTCTATCCTGCTTTCTTCTCTTTCTCCTCCTCACCAACCTTCTCTTCTTTGTTGTTTTTTGAGGCAGATATTTGTTATATAGTCCAGGTTGGCCTTAAACTAAGTGTTCCTCCTGCCTCAGCCTCCCAAGTGGTGGGATTACAAGTATGCACCACCACATCCAGCTTTCTGTTCCTCTTTCTAGTCTCCTGCCTCCCTAGAAGGAACCTAGAGGGATAAGAAATTGGGATTTTATTCTAAGTGGTTTGAAAAAACACTATCTGATTTATAGTCAAATTAGATTTCAAGTACAGTGGGATCTCAGTTTAAGAACTTGATTGTTTTGTGATTTGGGGGAAAGTGGCTGCATTTGTGTTTGTGTGGGGAAGATGGCCAGGGCCATATTTGTCATTCAATGCAAAGTTTGCAAATGGAATCAAAATTTTGCTGCTTTTGTTTCTGAACCCAGTTGTTTGCAAACAGAAGTGTTGTTCATTAGCCAAGATTTGACATTGAGCCGGGTGTGGTAGCACACACCTGTAATCCCAGAATTTGGGAGGTTGAGGCAGGAAGATCACTGAGCGTTCAAGGCCAGTCTTGGCTACAAAGTGAGGTGCAGTCTGGGGCAGCCCTGTCTTCCCCTGGCAGCACAGCCACATGGACAGGCTCTGCTGCAGGAGTCCCAACTGCCCTCCTGGCCATGACTTCACAGAGAAGAGGAGCCTCCAGGCTCCATACCCACATCCACCCCACCCCTGCTTGTTTGGTGTCCAGCACACTGGGGTGTCCAGATCCAAGGGGTCAAGTGAGAGGCACGCGTGCCCTGGAGAGGCTGGAGGTGGTACGGACAGAAACTGGACAGGGTGTGGGGTTGGTGTCCTGCTACTGGATTGGCTGGGGGAGCAAGGAAAGCTGGGGTGGAGAGTTCTTAGTGTGAACTCCAAGACGGATGGTCCGGACCAGGTGTAGAGAAGGAGGCTGGTCGGGACAGCCAGGGCGATGTCTGTCAGAACGCCGTCTCTTGGTAATGGCCCAGAGATCAGTTCCTAAGGGATACTTATCTTTTGCACACATTTCCCCATGCTGCATCAATCCCTGGTCTGATTGCTCGCTGTACCTCCCAGGAGTTGACCTGAAACCAGCAGGACCAGCTTCCTCTGTGCACAAGGAATGAAAATGTTCAGATGGGGGTAAGGTGGGCTCAGCTCCAACAGCCCTTCCTGCTGGTTTCTGGTGTCCCACCCTGGAGCTGAATCAGACTCGGCTGGTTGCCTCTGGTCGACATCCATGCAAAGCACATTTTTAAATAAGAAAACTGCATTTGATGATAGCAGTGATCTTTTTCTACTTTTTCTCTCTTCTTCCAACTTTACCACTAGAGAGGTTCTTAACATCAAGTTGCCAAGATTGTGGATGGCAGTAATAATTTCAGCGGTTTTCCTACTTTCTGTTGGAAAACATATTCGAAACTTGTCCCAGGGTAGCACAAGGGGCTGTGCACTTTGTAAGGCCTGCGGTTTGATCGCCAGAGCAGACAGGGCAGAGTGTTTTAAGTCTTGTATCACATTTGAACTGCTTGAGGACCGAGGTTTTCAAGGCTCCTGAAGTTCTGGAGTGTGGGGACCACACGGTGGTTTTGCTGGCAAACACAGGGCTGCTCCGGAGGCCTGGTGTTGTTTTTGAGCATTTCTGGAGCTTGTTTCTGTTTTACCAGCCACTTGGGTATCCAAGCAGCTCAGATTCACACACCAGGAAGCCACCCACCAGGCCTGGACATTAGTCACAGTGTCAGCCAGTGTGGAGGCAGGTCCCGGCTGTGCTCCACCAGGGCCATCACGTGTGCCTGCACATGTGGTACTGTTTCCACCACTCTGAATTCAAGTTGTTACTGCACAAGCTCGTAAATATTCTGTCAATTCATTCAGAGGAGCCTAAGACACTGAGAATGGCTTCTATTTTATTTCATTTTATTTTTGTATTAGCAGCTGCCCAATAAAAGATTCAAGTTAGACCTAACACCCTAAGATCATCCAGACACTGGTGAGGCCAGCACCCCAGGCCCTAGAGGGAGCAGTCCTCTGGCATTAACAGTCTACTTAGTGCGAGGGCCCAGAGCTGACTTTTAAATTGGTTTTAGCGCTTGTTCTCAATGATAAAAACAAAACAATTTTAAAAGCAATGGCCACATAAAAAGTATAGGACAGAATCTATTTTCATGTAGCCCAGCTGCTGAGAGTGGAGGCCCTGCTTCCTGCAGGTTTTCTCAAGCTGTGAATGAAGACATCTCGGTAACTGTGAGCATGCCGGTTTATCCACCACCACGCATATTAGCCTTTATCCTACTGAGAGAGGCGTTTATCCCACCTGGGATGGATATTTGTAATGTTTCATATGAAAAAATCTATTTCTCTCTGGAAATTAGTATCTGCTGGTGTTTTGTGCTGACTTTGGGATCCATGTTTGATGCCACCCTGCAAGTAAGTCACAGCTGCTGCGAGGAATGGGCGGGGACATTCACAGCCATTGGCAGTTCACAGGGGAAAGGCTGAAACCCAAAAAGTACCCTATCCTGGTTAACAGGTTAACAAAATGAGTAGTGAAAAGCTGACCCCTTGTAAGAGAGGTCTCAGAGTCGGAACAGAAGAGAGCGAGCGAGCTGTGTCTCAGAAACCAGAAGAAGGTGATCTGGGAGAAACACAACTCCTCGACTCAGGCGAGGGAGATGGGTGGGCCCGAGCGGCGCTGTTTCTTTCATGGTCACAGATAAACCCATTTCACTTACAGCACCAACTACCGGTATGAGAGCTTGAGAAACTAATTACTGACAAAACTTTGAAAGAGAATAATTCAGTTTCCCAACAGACCTTTCATTATTTAGATTTCTTGAGGTTAAACATAGAAGAAAAGCCATTTTCTTTTTTTCTTTTCTTTCTTTTTTTTTTTTTTTTTGTTCCGACTGTCAGTATTTTCCACTATGGCCTTCTATAATGCTGTATCCATTGCAAAGACACACAGGCCACCTCCCCATGTTAATCTCTAGATCACTATTTCACAGCACAACTAGCTTAGAGGAGATAAATCTACTTAAAAGCAGCAAAAAGCCTGCCTTCGCCATCTTTCCTAAGTAACCCAGGCCATTTGATGAGCCTCCTCAGGTTAACAGAAAAAGCTTGGATTCCAGATGAGGAGACCCAGTGAATCAGTTAAGTGTGGACAGAGTCGAGAAAGAGATCACCCCAGGACAATTCCTAGTGGCAGCCAGGGTCCACCTGACCCATACACTGTTGGAGAAGCACCTCTAGGAATAAGGTGATCTTTCCTGGGCCCAAAAGGTTAGTGTTAGAGCTCTGGTCTTTTACCAGTGGTGCATGAACATCTGGTAAATATTTCTGAATAATGTTCATGGACCAAGCAGAGTGAGGTGCTAGGTGAGGAGGTGTCCTCAGTAGGACTAAGACTGAAAGATTGAGGGGGGACTTCCATCTGGAGTAACCTGGGAGGGTGACATAGGCTTCAACATGAATGTCATTGATGGAGGCAGGCAGAAGAAACGCCAAAGGTGTGAAAGCACAGGGACCTAGTGGTGAAGCTCCTTGGTGCCGCGCTGTGCAGGAGGGGCCGGACGCTGTTGAAGAACAGAGAAGGCAGAAGGCAGAGTGGGATGGAGAAGAATCAGAAGCCAGCAAGCGGGCAGGAGGGCCGAATGCTGTGGGGGAGAAGGGTGATGGGAGGATGTCAAGTATGCCGGGAGGAGGTGCTCACTGGAAGGCAGGCCAGGCTGGAGGTGCTCCACGATGCTCCAGAAAGCCTGGCCCATCCGGCCACCAGGCAGAAGGAAGGACCCAGAGCCTGGGAGAGTCAGAGGGAGGGAGGAGCCAACAGGAGCTACAGCAGAGGTCAGGTACATGGTCCAAGGAGCAGGCACTGCACCTCAGTCTCCCGTGTCTCCCTTATGCAGCAGACAACCCTAAAGACATCCACTGATACAAGCTCCCACTGCCCATATGGGGTCCTGCTGGTGAATCCACCCACATCACTGTGGCTGGGCTTGAGTAGGGAAAGTCGGGTCCTGAGCCTGGGTCTCTGCTAAGTGAGCACAGAGAAGGACGGGTGGGGTAAAGGTACAGCAGATGTCCAAGCCTCAGTGGACAGAGAGAGATGGCCCTGTGGAGGTGGAAAGGGCTGCTTCCCAGTCCTTAGGCCACTGAGAGATGGGATAAGAGATGAACTTAAGGTGCACAATCTACCAATCTTTGCTGTGCCCCATCTCTGTCCTTCTAACTTTTAACATGTTCACAGTGGGATCGTAATTCCTATGCCTCACCACTGGTGGCTCTGAACCACAGGCAGCATATCCATCATTGGCCCATGATTCAAGCTGGTGGAAAATCTTAAAAGCTTTCTGCTTCCATAGAAAGAGTAAGCGTGGGGCCCAGGACATAGCTCAGTGGCATGCACCTGCCTGGCAAGCATGAGGGCCTGAGTTCGATTCCTGGTACCAAAAACAAAACAAAGCAAGCAACTGTGAGCCCCTTTCATTATTCACACAGAACTGTAAAGTCTCAGAAACCCTACGATACTGGAGACCACAATTATTCTGAGACTGTTATCTTCCTAGATGTATTCACTCCAACATCACAAGACCCGAATTCATGTCCCAAGTCTACTACTAGACTGCAGTCATCCTAGTCTTATTTTCCAGTGTAGATCTGTCCTTAGTAGCTGAGTAACCTGGAACAAAGAGCTTGGCATCTCTCCCTTATGTCCTCATCTGTGCTATGGGAACCATACATTGTACATGAATTCAGGAGACGTCTGAGTGAAGTTCAAATGCAGACCCTGAGCATAGAAAATGGGAACAACCTACAACCCCTACAAACCCCTGCCTGGCCAATTCAAGAACACAGTCCTGTGTGAAGGGAGCTGCTTGTGGGGACGATGGGCACAGACGAGTGTTCGCCTTCCTTCCCTCTTGTGCCTTTTTCAGATGCTCTGCCTAATTTTTTCCTCTTGCCTATTGTCTCGATTGTAGTGAACTAAAACCACCCAGAAAGCGCGAGTGTGGATCGCATCTACGGTGGGCAGCAAGGTCCATCTCATCCCTCTAAGCTGGGCACTGGGGTGAGGCTCAGTGGACAGCGCTGGCGGAGGGGACAAGAAACCGTGGTGGGATGTGACAGGAGAAAGCCAGGGCTTAGCCGCAGTGAGGGAACGAGCAGGTTGGGGCCTCTCAACCTCTCACTGCAGTGTTTGGTTTCCTTTAACTGTATCCCGCATGCCTTACGTGGTGTTTGTCACATAACAGATCATTAATATCTGTCAAATCAGTGAGGGGAAAAAAGGAAATCTATAGAAGGGAATCCTGATCTCAACCCATACTACTTTCCTGCTGCTGACAACACCTCTGTTGCCAGTGTCAACACTGAACCCTTCAGTGGAGCCCTAGAGAGCTTTGCACCATTTAGATCTGAATGCTGGGGGGCTGGCAGGTAGAGAAAAACACACACACGCACAGTGATTTGCCCAGGCTGCTGTAATTGAAATGTGTATCCTGCCCATTCTGGAAGCAGGAGGTCCGAGATCAAGGTCTTAGCTGGGGTGGAATCTTCCGAGACTCTGTCCTTGGCTTGCATATAGGGTTCTCCCTGTGTCATCTGTCCTCCCTCTGTGTGTCTGTGTCCTCATCACCTCTTAGAGGAGCACACATTGGGTTAGGGTCCACCCCAGTGGCCTCATTTTAACTAAATTATAAGGACATCTCCAGATGCAGTCACATTAAGGACTAGGGGTGAGGATTCAACGTATGCACTTGGGGGGAAATAATTCAGCCCATAACAATAGCCTGAAGTATGATCAACAAGCATTCCTATGCTAGATATAAGTTGGCAATTATATAAGAAAAATAAATACTCTATGCTGTCATTCACAACAGACTTTGTGTTTATGCCATTTTCTTTTTTGTGTATTTAGGTCCTCCTGGCCCCAGGGGTCCAAAAGGTGACAGAGGATCTCAGGGTCCTCCTGGTCCAACCGGCAACAAAGGACAGAAAGGAGAAAAGGGGGAGCCTGGGCCCCCTGGCCCTGCTGGTGAGAAAGGCCCAATTGGACCAGCTGGGCCCCCTGGAGAGCGCGGCAGCAAAGGCTCCAAAGGCTCCCAGGGCCCCAAAGGCTCCCGTGGGTCCCCTGGGAAGCCAGGCCCTCAGGGCCCCAGTGGAGACCCAGGCCCTCCAGGGCCACCTGGCAAGGACGGCCTCCCTGGCCCCCAGGGCCCTCCTGGCTTCCAAGGACTGCAAGGCACCGTGGGGGAACCAGGAGTGCCCGGACCACGAGGACCACCAGGCTTGCCAGGGGTGCCAGGAATGCCAGGACCCAAAGGCCCCCCTGGTCCCCCAGGGCCATCAGGAGCAGTGGCCCCCCTGGCTCTGCTGAACGAGCCAACTCCGGTACCAGAGGACAATGGTAAGTCTGAGCCCCTTTTCCAGGGCCCGAGGTGGGAGGCCGGGGGCAGTGTGCGTGCCTGTCATGTTGCCTCTGGTCCCTTGAAAATGAAACCTTTGGCAAAATAACAGATTAGCAGCCCGGCCTGTGACCTGCCCTATATGCTCTCCATCCTCCTGTGAGCCTGGGTTTGGTTCTGGTCCTCACAGCCAGATGTTCAGAGGTGCCAGGTGCTCCCAGCCTGACGACAACCATCCGTGCCTGCCCTGCTTTCTGTGTTGTTTGTTCTGTCCCCATGAAGATGAATCCCGGTGCAGAGGAATAAAGGCGCAGTCACAGGCTCTTCCAGACTATAGGTTCTCCCCGGAGCTCTGTGGTGGCATCTGTAAACATCAGACAGGAGACACAGGCTGCTCCTGGCATTGCAAATGACACAGGGCTGTGGCTTTGCCCTCTCAGACCTAGCTGAGAAAAGGGAAGCATGCTTTCTGTGTTTTTCAAACCAGTGCTTTCAATCTTTGCACGCCTAGGCTGTCCACCCCACTGGAAGAACTTCACGGAGAAATGCTACTATTTCTCGGTGGACAAAGAGACTTTCGAGGATGCCAGACTGTTCTGTGAAGACAAGTCTGCACATCTTGTTTTCATCAACACGAGAGAGGAACAGGTATATCCATCCGCACACAGCTGGTCAGGGAAAGCTGTCATTTAGGCAGCGCTCACACGTGGGCAGTGCACGCTTGCTAGGGAGCCAAGGACAGCGGGAATTGGCGGTCGCTGCAGTGTGGAGCGGCAGGCTTTACCCAGGGCCAAGAAGTATTCATCGCCCCGCCTGGCAGTCCAGCCTGGGGCTCTGCATGGCTCCTCTCGGTGGCTGTCAGGAGAGTTCAAACTGCAGGCACCTGTGGCAGAGGTGAAAGCAGGAGCGGGGATGGGACCAGGCCCATGGCTCCAGAGAGAGGCACGAGGGGAGCAAACAAAAGGCTGATGAGGCAGGGCTCACCTGTGACAGTGACAGCGACCCCTTACTCAGCCTTGCCGTGCTCGAGGCCTTTTCTTCCTTAAGCCTGAGAGCATAGGCCTTATAATCCCCATTTTACAGATAAGAAGCACTGAGGCCCAGCAAAGAGATTGATTCACAGGAAAAGTAAACGCAGAACTGAGACTGGAGTCCAATCAGCAGCAATACCAAACCTCTTCCCTCTCCCTTAAGCATCTCCAGCAGACACAGCCTGAAGTTCATTTTCCCATAGTACTGGCCAGGAATGAGCACCCACAGGGCAGCGGTCGGACTCCTGGGCTTCCGGCTTCACAGACCTGGGCTCAAGCCTGGCTTAGCCAATTGTGTCCCCAGTGTGTGTGGCATGCACACCAAGCCCAGAGGAAGGGCCCGATGATGCCCCCATCCCTCCATTGCTGGACCACGGCAGCCGGGGGTGGGAAAAGGAAAACCCGGCCCAGGGGCCCCAAGAGTTTCTGGGCAATTTGGAGAGAAAGAATCGCTTCAATATCACTTGTAAACTTGTGAGAGGAAAAACATTAGCACCCCAAGCACTGCCCAACAAAACAAGCACAATAAAGAGGACAGCTAGAGTCGTGTGCACATTTTGACAGACACCCTTTTTCTACGGTCCCTGGGTCCAAATATTCTTTAAGAATCCCTTTGGGTAGCCATTCCCATCCATAGTTAACACCCCCATGCTGGCTTATTTTTCAGCAATGGATAAAAAAGCAGATAGTAGGGAGAGACAGTCGCTGGATCGGCCTCACTGACCTGGAGCAAGAAAACGAGTGGAAGTGGCTGGACGGGACCCCGGCAGAGTACAAGTGAGTCCCCGAGACACACACACACACCCGCTTCCTCCAGGTCCTCCTCTCTGGATTCCCTGTCCTAGACCTTCCTGTCAAATGCCAGCTCCTGGCACCAGTTGCGTATTTCCACTGGGAAAACACTAACCAAGTATCTATATGCTGTTAAGTGGGGCTTTCACTTTCCTTTTCTTGGGGTCCGTTTTTCTTTATTTCTAAGAAAACAAATCATGAGAATCAGAACTACACAGGCACAGAATGGTCCTTCTGGCCCAGGTGTTTTCTTTAAACACCAGAAGGAAGGATATTGAAGTGTGTGTGACCCCAGCCAGGTTTCTGAGGCACCTGCCAGGAGGCACCCTCCAGGATGACACCCTTGTGGCCCTGACCTTGATCAGGCTTCAGCCCAGAAAGAGGGCAGACAAGGTCTCAGCTCCCCTGTACCTGGGAAGCTCAGCGCACCCCAACCTGTGCTGTAAGATCAGCAGCCCGAGGCAGGCAGAGCCCTGCAGAGCGGCTCCCTCCCTCATCAGCCCAAAGCGCTAAACCTCATGAAATCCCTCCAGTTTGCATTTACTTCTGTCTGTGCCAGCCTTGCCTCTTCTAAATGTGAAATGTGCAACATCCTGAACCAGACAGAGCAGCACTTTGAGAAATCCACCTTGCAGGAACTTTTAGTTTGCTAGAAACAGAAGCCAACCCAGTGGAGGCTCCACCCCATGGGACAATGTCACTGACACAATACTGGGAGCACCTTTAGCTGTTCCATCTGCAAAGGGAGAAAAATGAGGGTGTTTTGGATCTCAGCGTCATGGACACTGAGACACGGACTCGTCAGGCGGAGAGCCGCTTAGGGTCAGGAGAGATGGAAAGGGCACCCAGCACCTTGAAAGGCTGTGCGTGGGTGGGTAGGCAGGTGCCCCTGTACTCTGAAAATCTCCGCATGAGGAACATGATTAGAGAATGGAGCTAGAAAGCAGAATAAAGCTATGTCTTTTTTAAAAATCTCTAGTACTGGAGGTAGAAAGCAAGGCCTTTTCACTGAGCTACATCCCTGGCCCTTTTTATTTTTTAAAGACAGAGTCTCATAAATTCTCCAGGTGGAACTCAAAGTCATGTCTTAGCCTCTCAAGTGCCAGGATGACAGACATGCACCGCCACATCCAGTAGGCCATCTCGTAACACACAAAAACGTAGCCAAGTACTGAGGTGAAATATTTGAAGACTAGATCTGCTCCAGGACTTTAGGGCTGCCCAAGGGCAGTTCCTGGTACCTCTGGCTCTCAGGAATTGCAAAGCTCTGAGGAAAGCAGCCCAAATAGCAAGGAGATACTTCAAGACACCTGGGAGAGTTGTGGATGCTGGCATCTAACACAGCCACAGAGCGCTGGAAGTGGGAATGGCAGGCAGAGACTAATAAAGGAAAAAGCAAATTTATTTCTCTGATGATCAAGAGAGCCAGAAAATTTTTTTTAAGGAATTGAGGGGAACTAAAAAAAAAAAAAATCCATTCCCTCCACTTTTCTCACTGCCAGAAAGAGGTCTGGGTTAGACTAAGAAATTCAATGGTGAGCCTCTCTCCAAAATAAACTGCATCGGCCCATGTGAAATGGATACAGCTGGAACACCACTGTCTCTATCAGCTCTGCCAAGGTGCAGCTTTGCTCCTTTTCCTTGGGATCCAGCAAGAATTCTGTGATTTGGGAGAAAATGCAAGCACCGGTATCTGGGCCCCGAGGAGACAGTGCTCCCAGACCCTGGCTGGGAACCCGTCCCCAGCTAGCATAGACAGTGCCCCTCATTTCCACCCCGAGGGATCCACATCCGTGTAGAGACCCACAGATCAAATTCCAAGAGAAGAAGGGAGCGGGCAGGTATGCGATGAGGACTCCCAGGCTAAAAGCTAATTTAATTTGAACATAAAATAATCCTCACTGCACACACTAGAGAAAGAGCCAGTGTGGTCAGGGCAGGGGTGGGGGCTGGGCTACTAGACACCATGGTGAGTGACTCGGCCACATGCCCCTCCATGGTGCTGGATAACTGAGGTTTGACGAGAGGGCCTGTGTCAGGATTTTGAAAGTCATGTCAGATTGTGTGTGTTTATACGTAGCACTCAGTATAGGGCTTTTCACAGGAGAAATCTTACCTATAAGCACTGGTAGTATTACTAGTGTTGTCATAATCACAATTAGCACCACAGAAATGTGACTAGAATTTATGTGCAGTACTGTACCATCACCTGTCCGAGGTGCAACCACAGTACCCACTCAAATCTCTCAACAGGTTTGTGAAAAATTTTTTTTTTTTTGGTCTTTTTGAGACAATGTTTTACTATGCAGTTCTGGCTACCTTGAACTCACTTTGTAGTCCAGGCTGGCCTCCGACTCACAGCAGTCTTCCTGCCTCAGCCTCCAAAGTGCTGGGATTACAGGCGTGAGCCACCATGCCCAGCTCAGGTTTGTGAAGAGGACAAGGACATTCCTGATCATGTCCTGGGAATGAGGACCAGACTTCTGGATCTTGGAGGGCTCCCACCATTATACATCACCCACATACTTCTCCAGCTACTCAGACCCATCTTTATCTGCCTTCTCTTTGTTTTCGAGACCTCTAAGCACTGACCCATCCACCTCCTTTTCTCCTACTACCAGCAGTGATTTCTGGACTAGCAATCATAAGAGGCTTCTGTGAACCATGGTTCAACAACAGACCGAATAACCTGGTACAGATACGTTTCTAGAAACAGAATTTACCAACACTCAAATCAAGAATGAGAGGCAGCTACACAAGCCAGTAACAAATAAGGAGATTGGAGAAGTCATCAAAAACCTCTCAATGAAGAAAAGCCCAGGACCAGGAGGCTTCACAGCTGAATTATACTACACATTCAGAGGAAGATTAACACCAGTCCTCTTGAGCTCTCCCCAGAACTGTAAGTCAGTGACCCATGCTCCGTCCCAACCTTGCCTGAGCCACAGACGAATTCTGTGCCAGCTCTGCTCCCACCCTGCGCATCCAGCACACATGGCCCTTTGGAAATTGCTAAGGACTTTGTGGTTGCCGGTCAATGGATAAACAGCTTGCTCCTGTGCGTTTCAGCCTCACAGTTATTTATGCAGAGCTGGCTGAAAGAAAGAAGCAGACCGCATCAGCGCCATGGAATAGGTGCCAGGGGCCAAGGCTGCACCCAGACGTGAACAAGGTTTATTTCCCATGGAGGGAACAGCCTGAACGGCCACCCTCACACCACTGCTGCACTGAAGCAGGACAGCACAGCTGGAGACTGCTGGGCCCAGGCCCCCACACGGTGCAGTTTCAACATGGAGACTGGAGGGGATGAGACCGCCGAGACTGAATCTGCTGATAGAGGACATGGTTTTTAAAACGTAACCTACCAGCAAATCTGAGCATTAAAAACACAGTCTTCTCCAAGAAAAGACAGCTGCCCATCCTACATTCTCACATGTATACACACACGCGCGCACACACACACGCACACACACACACAGAGTTGTTATTTTTCTCACTCAACCGCAGACCTGTGACAACTCCATTCCACATCTGCAGCAGCCTCCGATGGCAGATTTGGGTCAGGTTAGGGTCCCATGATAATGGCCTCTCTGCTGGCCTGTAGGACATTTTTGAGGGGTAGGGCAGCAGTGTGAGTGAGAGGTGTTCATCTGTTCCCATAGGAAAGGCTCATTTCCAGGTACAGGTCACAAGGGGGACATTCTAAGCCCAAATATGGACACAAGAGAGACCCAGGCTTCTAAGATTTATCAATAGAACAAGGAGCTAGCAAAGTCAGTAGGACAGTGATCTCAGTTAATTTAACAAATTGATATTTTGGAACATTTTACCCAACAACTGCAAATAGGCATTTTTTCAAGTACATATAGTACATTCACCAAAACAGACTGTATACTGTGCTATAAAGCAAATCTCAGAGAACTGAAGGTACACAAAATATGTTCCCTGGCTGAAAATAAAAGCAGTACTGCCTATAAAACCCCAACATTTGGGGACAGGGATTTAGTTCAGTGGCATAAGCACCTGCCTTGCAAGCATGCAGTCCTGAGTTTGATCTCCAGTACCAACACACACCAAAAAATCCCAATACTTGGAAATGAGAATAAATCACAAATCAAAGGAGAAATCACCAAAAGCATCTGAAATTTTTAAAAATGAAAGTATGTCAAAAATTGATGGGGTACAGCTAAAACAGTGCTTAGAGGGACATTGATAACCTTGAAGTACACACATTAGAAATAATTTCTAATGGGTGAAAATCGGGGATCTAAGCTTCCACTACACAAGGGCAGAAAAAAGGAGAACAAATGGATGCCTGAGCAGAAAGTGCATTGTAAGGCTCTGGGTTCAATTGTGAGAGCGTGCATGCGCACACACGTGCGTGCACACACACACACACACACACACACACACACACGCAATTTAGTGCAAGGAAAGTAATAGACCAGGAAGCAAATGAAATAGAAAACAATTGGTGAAACAAGGGCATATTAAACCAACCTGGGACTCTGAACTTGGGTGTGCCGTGCGGCAGGCTGTCACCATTGACCGATTCCACCTGCGCTCGGTGGAACCAGGTATGTGCAGGAGGCCAGCTCTGCCCACTTGCTCAGGTGATGAGGCCTCTCCCAGCCATGCTGCTCATGGCAGCCCACTCAGATCACCAGAGAGGTGACATCTTCCCGAGCGTTTCCCAGAGCATGCTTGCTTTCCCTTCCTCCTTCCTGTCCACAGGTGACATTCGGTAGGAAAATGCTGTCAAGTTAAAGCAACAGCCCAACAGCCTTTTATCTTACATCACAAAGATAAAATGAGGGTTGCGTCTCCATCCCGGCAGATGGCTCCACGTCATGTCACTTGCTGTATTTTTAGTATGTGTACTAGACAGAACAGAAATCTCAGAACAGAAAAGACTTCGGTGTCCTCTAACTTGATAACCACCCAGCCAACCCGCAAGTCATGTTTCCACCCATGTGGCCAGGGGGCAGGCCGAGAGGAGAATCTCCCACAGCACAGACCCTGCAGAGAGAGAACAAATCTCAGCACTGTCATTTTTCCTGTCTCTCGGCCACATTAGCCTCAGTCAGTCTTACGAGGGATGAGGAAATGAATGCACTAAGCTGAGGTTACGTGGAGCCAGCGGCAAGGATCAGAGTATATGCTCTGCCTCCATTAGGGTGACCCCCAGATCCTCGGGGTGCTCCACACTAGCTACTGTGTTTACAGCTCACTGGAGCTCTCAGTCCAAGTGTTTCAAGAGGCCTGGTGTACTCAGAGTACACAGACACTAAGCCATCGCTTCTGCAGTGTGTATGTCGTGATGTGGGATTTAGGGCTTTTCGGTACAGGATCTGCCTGTGAATGAGGTTAAGGCGCTATTTAAGCAGATGGTCTTTTCTGTATGCAGCTTTTCTTAGCCTGTTCTGTTCATTGTCTGATGAGCAGGCACACAGAGGTTCTGCTGGAAATTGAGCTTCTCCAGGGAGATGCTTTGAGGACCTGGGTATTCAGTCCACCTTTGCCCTGTGATTGGCCTTGGGGTACCCCACCCCCACAGAACTGCATTCCACTAAGGAAAGCTTTGAGGACTATATGTGAAGGATTCCAGTGACAGGGAAAACCAAATGGAGAAAGGTGACAAAGATTGTCTCCTTTTTATCACTTAGTTATCGTCTAGTTAGTAAGTCCTTTTTATCTCCTTAATTCAAAAATGGCTTTAAAGAAAGTGCATGTCCTACATCCAGAGAAACTGTATTTATCATGTGCTGGCTGAGAAAGTAAAGCTACCATCATTACACACTCAGGAGTCACTAGATTTCAAAATCTGTAAATGAAACTGAAGTTGATTCCCTGCCATGACTGGGAGAAATGAACAGTCTGGACATCGCTGACATTTCCAGGTGTGACCAGCACATTGGACAGAGATATATATATACAAGAAAGCACGCAGGTTCTCACCTGCTTTTTTCTTCCAACTTCATCTCAGTCTGGCATCACTAGTCTGAGATTCTTAGTCCATCTGTGTTGTCTGTTACTAAGTCCGTGACAGCTCTGCTCCCTCTCCCAAGTCATCATCCCTGGACTATACCTGGCATGCCTTGGTCACACAGTACAGACCTGCTGGGTGTGAGTAAATGACTGTTTTCTAAGTGTCCTTCCAGTTTTACTGATCACTTGATGGTTTCTTCCAGACCAGGGGTGGTGAACCTATGGTACACGTTTTAGTGTGTTTTTCTTTTAAAACAAAAGATATTAATATTGATGGGGAAGTTGATTTTTTCCCTAAACTAAAATCTCAGAGTTCAGGTTTAATTGCAGCCTTGGCGCTTTGCAATTAAGAAGTGGGTTTGAGGTTGCAGTGTGAGTACTCATCTCTAAAAGGTTTGCTGTCACTGCTTAGATTGTCTCTCCATCATTTCCACCACCAGTTATTTTTTAATAACTTCTAAATAATTTTTCTAATAATTTTCTAAATAATTGAGGCCACTATTTATTTGAAATCCCAAAATACACATTTGGAGTTGGGAGTGTCAGTTTTGCCTGGCTTCCCTACTCTAGCTGTAAACTTCACCTGTCCTTCCCCTGCCCCTGTCAGAAGATACAGGGCACCAGGACTCCTGCCCAGGGTGCTAGCAGCTTTGGGTGTGGCTGAGGGGGAACTGAGTCACCCCTAGTGGGAGGTTCAGCCTCCTACACATTCTTCCAGACCCTTGAGAGAGAGAGGCCAGCAACCTGGGCCAGAAACCACAAGCCTTTTTGCATGAACATGCATCCAGAGAAAGAGGTGCATCTAATTTATTGCACAGGAATAGATTCAAGAACCATAAACTCTGGCAAGTGCTGCTGTGAGCAGCAGCATCCAAGTAACTAATCCTCTACTGAACTCGTCCTAGAGAGAACTTGTGTTTAAGGGTCTCTCTCCCAGAAACAGTCCTTTTCAGTAAAATTACTTTTTTTTTTCTAAAGTGATGTGCTGTCTGCATCTTAACAGAGAATGATTGCAAGTTGTTTTCTTGCAGATATGAATTAAGAGTCTCTCACTTTGTCTTCCTGACACTTGGATAAGTTAGAGATGAGACAGCAAAAATACACAAGGGTGTCTCTGGGCTCTCACGAGATTGTGTGGAGATGTGTGAGATGTCCTTAGAGCGCTTGTATATTTATGCACAACTGCACACATGTATGTGCCCGGAAGTCAGCAGTCTGGGACACATTAGAAAGTCCCTCATCTAACTGGGTCTGAAAAGCGTCCCTGGGCGTGGCGGTGAGGACAGTGTTACTCATGGCAGAGAGAGCCAGCCTAAAGGATATGCTGCGTTTCTCCACACACAGCTGCTGCTTATTCTGAATAAAGAGTTTTAAACAGTACATTTTCATTCCAGGACAAATGATATGCTTCAGTTTTGATTTTTACGTTCCTCTGCTTCTCGTGAGTAAAGAAAACCTTGACATTACTGTGTAAATAACACTGATTGTGTTTTGTTAAAAGAAATTGGAGAGCCGGCCAGCCAGATAACTGGGGTCACAGCCAAGGGCCTGGAGAAGACTGCGCTGGGCTGATTTATACTGGGCAGTGGAACGATTTCCTCTGTGAAGACATCAACAACTTCATTTGTGAAAAAGACAGGGAGACAGGTAAGCCGTCGATGGGATTGCAGAGGTTACGTTCTGTGGTGGAGACAGCTGGGAGGACTACTGTCTTCTTCCTGGGGTTTTTAATGAGTAGTTAAGTACTTCATGTGCCAAACATACAGGGAACACTCAGTAAACGCTGGCCTAACCGTTCAGGCCAGTAACTCAGTTAATTGTTCTTTAAGATATGGTACCATATGTGATGCCTGTCATGGGGCATCTGTACACAGCTGTTTCCAGTGACCACACATATTATTCACATGAATTGATTGAGCATCTGCAATAAGCCTGATGTTGTACTAATAATGGAAGAATATACTCTGTGCCTTTTATAAGCTCGGAAACCAAAGAAGCCTTTGGAGATTTTCTTGACTTCAGAAGATGATCAGAAGCTTCACTGAATGCATGACTCCTTCATCAGAACTAGATTTTAAGTTAAAAGTTGGTAGGGGATGGAAGAAATCGAGAGTGAATGCATATGGATACTGGGTTTCTTTGGGGGATGATGAAAATCTTTTCTAAGATTAGATCTTATTGGCACCACTTTGTAGATAAACTAAAACTGAAATGAACCCTTTAAGTGGATGAATTGTATGGTTTGTGAGTTACAGTTCAGTAAAGCTTTTTTTAAAAAAAAAAAGATAGTGGTAAACAAAACATGTTTTACTCAAATTGTTCTTATAAGTAACTGAGGTTCAAGTTGTTAACACACACTCTGGAGACAATCACCAAGCACTTCCTGTGTGTCACGCACGCATTGGCCCAGACCACAGAAGGAACTCAGCCTGGTTAGCTGGGGCACAAACATGAAAATCTAAACAGGACTACGACAGATGGTGACATGTAATCCAGATGTCTTCAGTGTGCTTTGGCCATTTGGGGTTGGAATAGGGACCAGCCTTACCCAGAATAATCCTTCAAAGTGATATTTAGCTTTTACTTAATTTGAACAAGAGCTTTAGCTATTTCTTTGAAAAAATAAACACTATTGAAATGATAGGTTTCATTCCTAAAGTTTTTTTTTCTTTTTGAACTGTACATTAACTTCATTCTTCAAGCAAAACTAACACCCGTCTTGACGTCTGTCTTCTAGGAGTATCACTGGCATTGTAATGGACCGTGAGCAAATCTTCAGGCAGTTTCTCCAGAGCAGAGGATACTCCCCTTGGACTGCATCAACTTCTCACCAGACAGAGGGGAAAGGCACTGAAAAACAATCACTGAAAAAAATTGATGGCTACTGTTTGTTTGCCATTACAAAGACCTTGGGAATCAGTATGTTCCCTCAGTGTGACGTGTTGGTTTTCAGTGTGCAGATGGACTGAATCACACACATTTTCCTCAGCCAGTAACTGTGCAATTGCACAAATTTATATCTTCCAAAGTATGAAGTGCTCCAATCAGAAAAAGACCACCCTTGGTTGTTGAGCTGTGGGAAGAACTTAAACATACACTGTGTAAACAGTACCTTAACATTTCTAAAATCCCAGATAGAGGAAAACTATGGAGATATACAGATATATAGGCCAACTCAGTAATATGAAATATACTTAAAGAGCTTTTAAAACTTTGTATTTTTGTACAAAATATTTGCCTTTTACAATTTCCCTTTTTGTTTTTGTCATTTTACCAATGTAATACATGGAGCCAAAGAAAACAATAATGGTACTAATAAAATCTCATAGGGTTTCTTGTCAGATTTAGTTCTATTCAGCGGCAAAGAATTTTTTCAGTTGTGGTAATAAATATACATGTGTTATCTATATTTGAGTGTATCGTTTCCTGAGAGGAGTGAATCACTTGAGGTGTCTGGAAATATCCTTGCAAATTTGGGGAGGGGGCACAGACATGGCTTGAGCCATCACCAGTCACCACCCAGAGGAAGTGGTCACCCCAGGACGCGCTCTTAGTGGAGCAGGGCGGGTGAAGAGGCATGTGCTGGGAAGGGCGGAGCCCCTGAATCTGGCCATCTAGAGGGCCTGGTCTATGGCTGGTCTGAGGCCCACACCAGAGAAAATACTGCAGGAGTATCGCAGCACGTTGGCCAAAGACAGAGACGCTGAAAATACGGGAACCAGCCAGATGCTATTTAGGAAGTTTGTTTTTCATAAATCACAGTCCAAAAACAGCAGAGGCCTGTGAGAAGCAGCAGGGCCTGGACTCCAAGACCTCCTGAAGAACTGTTACACTAAACTCAGTCCTCTCATATGTTCTTGCCATTTTTCAAATGTCCGCTGAGACGTGTGTACAGAAGGAAGCTGGGATTAACTGTCTGATGCCATCAACAGACCAGGCGAGTGCCAGCTTCCTGGATGCGGTTGTCCTCTCCCAGCCCTCATAACTACTGATGGAGAGGTTATTGTCAGGCACTGTACTCCTTCCAACAGCCCGGTGAAGTGGGTCCTTTATACCCATTTTACAGGGACTGGGACTCGGAGGTGCTGTGATTTCTTGGGTTACACCGGCACCGAATGGTGAAGGCAGAATTCACACCCGAGCTTTGACTATGTTCTCACCTCTTTAGGAATTAAGGTCCTGCTCCACAACACACTGAGTAAAACCCAATGGCCTCACGTTACATCGCGAGATGCCTCATGAACAAACCTCTGTACTTAGCTCTTTCTGCATCCACTTTCTAGTTGCTTAATGACAACTGTGCTCTTTGGAAGAGTTTTAGTAAAACATTAAGACCTCTTCGGCCACCAGATGGACTATTTACCATGAGAGATGGAAAGCAGTTTCCTCTCTAAGTGGCTCTTGAAGGCAAGCGTGACAAGGTGGGTGGGGAGCACTTTCCCCTTCTGTGGCCCATGCTAACTGGACCTCCCTACCCATCCTTCCAACTGTAGCAGGAGGGTTCCACCTGACACACAACAAATAGTGATAACTGTTCCCTTCTAAGACAACAAACACGGAGGTGGGCAGCCACATAAATCTGGTTACAAAACCAAGCACATGCTTTTTGCCTCTACTGACTGATCTCGAGAAAGCAGACTTTCTGACTCATTTATGACCGAGGGTCCTAACAATAGCACACTATGTATACACACCTCCTGTAGACACATCAGCACGTCTACGCAACATGCAAAACTACTGCACTGCTTCAGAAATGAGGAAAGCTGGGCTCAGGGTGAACATATGCCCACTGCCCACATTCCAGTCACAGACAGTTTCAAGAAAGCAAAACTGAGGGCTGGGGATTTAGCTAAGCGGCATAAGCACCTGCCTTGGAAGTGTGCAGTTGTAAGTTCGATCCCCGGTACCGAAAAAGAAAAAAAAAAAAAAACACAAATCTGATCAGGTTGTCTTTGGTTTGCTTATCTGTTTGTATTTGTGTTTTTAAATGTGACTTTACCTAAGCTTGAGACTAAGCTGGTCTCAAACTTGTGGGCCCAAGCGATCCTCCTCACCTCAGACTCCCAGGTGACCAGGACCGTACTACACCTGGCTTAGTTCTGTATTCTTAGATCACCTAAATTCAAATCTACCCTTCTCGTCACTCCCACCTTAAAATCTTCCCAGGATCCCAGCTGCCAGTGGAATGCACATGGACCCCACTGGGGTCCAACTCCCACCTGCATCGTCAACCCTCCTTTGCCCATGCACTCAGTGGGCAAATCACACCACCTGTGCCTTTCGCCACACTCATCTGACCTCTGTTCTCCACCTGGATCCGCTCACTACCACCTTCAGGACAGCCCGAGCGTCACTTCTCGTGGGAATTGTTTCCCAGCACAGCTGCCTGATTGATTCCCTTCTCTTTCTGTTCCAAAAGCTTATACCAAGTGCTCTAAGGAAGGAAACTCCCTCACTGGCCTAGGGGACCTACAGGCTCACAGAAATGCTTGAAACTGCCTCAAGAAAAGAGAAAGGCTACTGTGGCTGGTCAGTTAGGAAGTCTCAAAAGAACCTAAGAGTGAGAAAAACCAAGCAAGAGGAATGAAGAAGCTGATACTGCTACCAGTTTGCCTTGTATATAATAAATGCATACAGCTGTTCCGCAGGGTCCATGGAGGACTGGCTCCAGGGCGTCCTGTGCATACCAATCTCCAAGGGGCTTGAGGCTCTGATATGTAACACGGCATAGATTTGCCAACAACCTGGACTCGTCCTCCCATGTACTTAAACCATCCCTAAATTACTTATAATACCTCATATAACGTAAATGTTATTTAAATATTATTCTGTATTGTTCAGAGAATGACAACAAAGTCTGTACATGTTCAGTGTAGACATGATTTCTTTTTCTCCAATATTTCCATCCATAATCGGTAGAATACTCAGACGTGGGACCCGTGGATACTAAGAAAAAACTATCAAAATGAATGGAAGATGAAGAAAAGGAGTTGGATGATAAACCTAATTCATTGTTTACCAAAATATGGCCCAGAGTCAGAGAAAAGCAGTTTGCTCGAAGAGTCACTGTGATGAGGAGTCTCA
The DNA here is from genome assembly GCA_004027455.1 of Hydrochoerus hydrochaeris. NCBI lineage: Eukaryota > Metazoa > Chordata > Mammalia > Rodentia > Hydrochaeridae > Hydrochoerus > Hydrochoerus hydrochaeris. The sequence continues at coordinate 168,664 of PVLA01000108.1, forward strand.
TGTCTTATGGTCACACTCAACAGGTTGAGAAGTGTGAGCAAACTCTTCAGGCTAAGAGGTTTTGTGCAATTATTCCATTTTCCTGGGAAGACCCTTTAATGGCATGGCATCATATTTATCTTCTATATCACCAAGGTGTTGACAACATTTTGCTCCACTTATCCACCTCCTTCCTCTTTTACATACCCTTGTTCAAATTAGTATGCGCCCTGCCCAGGTATAGCAGATGGTCAAAGGGCCAGAGGAAAGCAGGCTTAAGCCAACAGCTCAAAGTTTGCCCTGGACTTTGCATTTTTCAGTGAATGAGGGTATGAATGAACTCTCCAGCCAGCCCTGCATGCCATGGCCAGGATCACAACCCAGGCCCCAGTCTTCCCCAAGGACTCCTTAGCCCTGAGTGTGGAAAGCAGCCATCACTGTGCAACCCAGTGGAGTCAGCTGCCAAGCCTGGAGCTTCTCCCAATAGTCCATCCAGACAGTTAAGTGGGCTTAACCAAAGGGTCTCGAGTGAGCCCCAGGGCCAGGAATAGAGAACTGTCCTTTGGCCAGTCTTCCAGTGTCTGCTGCCAGGGCTCCTATACCATTTAATCATCATTCACAGTACCCCACTAAATCACTGCTGGGAGCTGCAGGGAGTTCAAAGATTCTTAAAAATCAGCTCCTTTGCCATGGAGTGAAGAAGCTGGGCCACGCACAAAATAAATAAGCACCAAGTGCTCTACAGCAGCCATAGTGGCATCCACTGTGGGTTAGGAATCTGACATACGCTACTCAAAGAAGCTGAAGAACAGATGGTTCACATTATTCCAAGAACTGTGTGTGAATCCAAGTCATCTTGCTCTCTCTGTCATGCCATCTCCCATACTTTAACAGTGAGTTTATCGGCAGCCAGGGCTTTTTACATTGCCTTTCATTCGCCTCGGCCGTAAGAATTCAGCCAAGGGCACTCTTCCTAACACAAGCAGGAAGACAGTGTAGGAATCCTGACTTGTGTGCTTGCAAGTTTTTGTCAGCTCATCAGGTTGCAAAGGTTTAATTTTATTTTCCCATTAACTCATATACCATCAGTAATCCGCTTCTTCTTTATCCTTCCCCACCTAGGTACCAACAGAATTTTTTTTTTTTTTTTGGCATTTTTGAGATAGGGTCTCACTATGCAGTTCAGGCTGGCCTCCAACTCACGATGATTCTCCTGCCTCAGCCTCCCAAGTGCTGGGATTACAGGTGGGCACCACCAAACCCAGCTTGACAACAGAATTTAAAATATCATTAAAACCAAGAATTGAGGGAAGACTTTTAGTTGCCACCTGTCCTGATGAGGCTGAGATTTCCACTTTGAATTTTTAGAATACAAGGTCAAGAATATTTCAATACCAGTCTTTTCAACAAGACTAAACAAAAAAATTATTTTTTATTAGAATGAGAAGTCACATATAGTTTCCATTAACTATGTGAGAAATAGTGATTTCAAAGAAAAAAAAACTGCTCTATAATTCACTCAATGCTCAAATACTCAAGATACAAATTATGACTAAGAAACTCAAAAAATATCCATAACAGGGGAAAATATACAAATCAGGGATTTAAAAATATTTTTAAATCCTCAGGACATTTTATGTAAGCACAATTTAAACTTATTACAAGTATTATGAATAGAGACTGCTGATAACATTTAAGACCTATGAAATCCAACATTATTAAAAATCAACACAGTTTGTTTTATTTTTAAGAAACTGACCAATCCTTTTTAGGTATAGCTGCTTTAGTAAATAAGGGGAAAAAATAGCACAATGGTTTAAATAGCAAAATATATATATGTGTGTGTGTGTGTGTGTGTGTGTGTGTGTATTCTTCTCAAGACAGGGTTTCACTATGCAGTTCCAGGCTGGCCTTGAACACACTTCACACTTTGCAGCCCAGGCTGCAAACTCACAGCGATCCTCCTGCCTCAACCTCCTGAGATGTGGAATTACAGGCATGCACCACCATGTCCAGCAGGAATAATATTTTGAAAACTAAAAAGCCCCACGGCAGTCCTCCCACTGTCAGGGAGTGGCAAGTCAGTCAGGCTGCCACAGCCTAGATGTCCAGAGAGGTCTGGTTTGGAGAGAACACCCTTGATTGAGTCACTGAACTTTCTCCTCTAATGCAGGATGAATGAATGGAGCAAGGGCTTTGGAGCCCCACAGGCCCAGGTTTAAATCCTGCCTCTGCCTGGTCACGGGATATTTTCAGATGAGAGGCAAACAGCTCTCCTTCCCCCACAGGCCTCCACTGGTTTAAAGAACAAACCCTGGCACTGTTTGTCCCTCCTCTGCCAGAGGTTGCTTTGCCAATTACCTCTCTGAGAACACTTTCTAAATGCTGGGGCGGGATGACATGGGGTAAAAACTAGGATTACGGTGTCTGTGCTCCTTACACCAGTAAATGCTGAAAAAACAGGTTTACCTCTTCCTGGGTTGTGTCTGCCTTTAGGTATCAGAGTAGAAGTTCCTGTCATTTGGTATCAGTTAGGGGTCTGGCTGCTGAAATGAAGACCCAGAATACCCACCTAAAACAGAGGCTTCTTTCCCTCACATCTGACTGTAAGGACACAGCAGCGGATGGAGCTGCACCCCTGCTGTCTTGTTGCTCCACCATCTCTTGGCTGTGACCCTGGTTTTTATGGTCCACCGGGATCCACACCGCAACCCACACAGAAGCTCCAGGAAGAGACAGAAAATGAAGCTCCTCTCTGTAAGGGCAGAAATCACATACCTCGTTTCCACTCATCTTTCCACTCACATCTCTTTACCCAGATCGCCAGTCAAATCGCCTCATCTAACTGTAAGGTGTTGGAGAGCACGAGGCTCAATACACGTGCAGGGCTGCAGTGTGGCCCGGGCCTGATTGAACTGAGAATGAGGAGACACCTCAGGGGGCAAGACAGGCCACAGCTGAGGCCTCCTGGAGACGTTCTGGATAGTTTTCCCTAATTAGCATCATCTGTTGCTCTGAGGGATCCTTGAACCCCTCCCAAGATCCTGTTCAGGTTTCTACATTATCCACTCAACTCCCTGCTTGTTCTAATTAAATACGGACTGCCCAGCGTCAGTCGGCCGGCACCTGACTAGCAGGTTAGCAGGGTTAGGAGCTCTGCCGAGGATCTCACTCCTCCTGCAGCCCTAAAAACCATGCCACGTGTCTCATTCCTTTGAGCCTTCGCTGTGCACCCATTTGGAGGATTGGGAGTCTAGGCACAGACACCAACAGTAAGGGAATTGGGAAAGCATTTCACTGGGAAATACAGTCATAGACCAAGCTAAGATGGCTATTGTGAGAAAGAAGTGAAAATAGGAAGGACATCACAGTCACCTAACAGACCTTTCCCCTACACAACACGTTCTGCACCTCACCCTCCCACCAAGACTCAGGCAGGTCAAGTTTCCATTCCTCATACCTCCCCATACCCACCCTGTAACCTCACAGCCTGGCAGCGCCCTTGTACTTTCCTGCTTCTTGACTTGGGTTTGGCCATGTGACATGCTTTGGGCATCATTAGTGGATGTGCTATAACCAAAGCCTTTAAAGATACTGTCTTCACCAGAGGAGCTGCTGCCCTCCAGCTTGGGCTCCAGAATGAAAGCACAGCTGCAAGGCAAAACAGAGACACCCAGCCAGGCTCAGCTGGGATCAGCTGACCTGCAGGCCTGTGAAGATAAATGTCAGTGTTATATATAGTCTACTGGGACCTGGGAGCTGTTTGTTACACAGCATTATCAGGGCAAGAGCTAACTGATGCTCTCCTTGGGCTCCAACCCAGCACTGTCTACCTGGTTATTTTTGTCTGTCCCTCCAGATCCCCCTTCCCTCCTTCTCACTATTCTCTGGCCTTGGGGAGGCAGATCTCTATAGGTAGGGTTGGTGTTTGGCTCCCAGGTGTGTTGGACGTGAGAAGTCCTGGTAGGAAGGAGAGAGAAGTCGGAACACTTATTTCCCTGGCTTCCTCCCTGAAGCTTACCAGAGACAGAGGTTATATCCCTCCACCAAAGGCCATGGTTCCCGTCAGGTGACCCAGCTGTCTCTTTGGGCCATGGTAGCAACTTCCTCTTGCCAATAATGCTCACGGCCACCAGCAGCCCAAGCCTCTGCACTATCCTTGTCTACCTAGTGCCCTACCTGCATCTCTGCCAAATGCCCATTTCATACAGTGTCCCCACCTTCCTGGTTTGAATGCACCATCTCCTTCCTGGTGGACCCTGACCGGTCCACACGAACCTCCACCCACCTCTAAAGGGCATTTTATCCCTGTCTCCACTCTGCCACCAAGTGTGCCCTCCTCCTCCTGTGGCCAAACACAGCTCCCCTGTCAAGGCACACTTCACATCCTCCCTCTTCCAGGACACTTCCTCTACAGTCTCCGGTGCCCAGCAGGGATCCCCCAAGATCCATCACCTGCACCTCAGCATCAGGGCTTTGTTCCACGTCAAAACGCAACAGTCTGCAGCCTGCCCTGTGGCGGCCCCAGGGCCCTGGGAGAGGCCCAGGGCAGTTGCAAGAGGGCTGACAGGGTGGGTGGCATTCTCCTTCCTAGAAAGATTACATTTCCTATTGGATCTGTGATTTCATTTAACACCTGTTTTCAAAAAAGTTCAAACATTTTAATACACTAGTCCTCAGCTATTTGTGTTTATAAACTTTATCTACTCAGGATGAACTTAAGTATCTCCCAAATCAAGAAACTGATGTTCTGCCTTTGTTATGGGGCATATGACAGGGACCCTGATGACCTAATGATGACAGTGGATGGACGGATGGACAGATGGGCAGGCAGGCTTTGGTTCTCACTGCAAACAGTTTCTTCACAGGTTCTACCCCTCCTCGTGATCTACAAAAACACATCTTTACTCCTCTGCAAGCCCTACTGCAAGTGCCTCCCAGCCCTTCGACCAAGCCCCCAAAGGCCCGTTAAAGGAGGCCAAAGGTCAGCGAGGATGCAGGGCGGGCTCTGAAGCCATCAGCCACACCACAAACATCCGGGTCCCACTCCCCGAGAGCTGGGAGGATCAGTAGGAACGGCACAGACGTCCGACGCCTTGGGAAACTTTACTGAAACACACAGAAAGCAGGAATCCTCAGTCAACTTGCAAGTAGATCTCTAAAGATCACTAACTTCCATCTCTCCCAAAATTTCTGTCTCTAACCTTTCACTGTGATGCTCACAGTACGAAAAAAATTTTTTTCTCATTTCATATGCAGTTACCTCCTTGGGTAATACAGCATTCACACTCCCTAGTTTCTGATGGTGATAATAACATTTCTAAATACCTCTTCAAGGCACCTCTGTTTGGGCAGCACCATGTGAAAAGACACTACTTTTTCCTCGAAATGTAAAATTTGGGGTCCAATCTGGATTTCAGATTCCATAGGATGTCGCTTAAAGCCACAGGTTGTGGCACACACCTGTAATCAGGGCACTTTGGGAGGATGAGGCAGGAGGATTGCCAGTTCAAGGCCAGCCTGGCCAACTTACTGAGACCTTATCTCAAAAAAGTTAAAAAAAAAAACAACTGAGAATGTAGCTCAGTACAAAGGCTCTTGGCTCAATCCTCAGGATAGAAATAAAGAAGAAAAAGAAGGAAGAAAGGGGCCAGGCAGGGTGCTGCAGGCCTTAATCCCAGCACTCGGGAGCTGAGGCAGGAGGATGGTCATGAGTTCGAGGCCAGCCTGGGTTACAAGATCAGTCTGAACTGCATAGCCAGACCCTGTCTCAAAAAAACAGGCTGGGGGTTTAGCTCAGTGGCATAAGCACTTGCCTGGCAAGCATAAAGTTGTGAGTTTGATCCCTGATACCAACAACAAGAAAGCATAAAGCAAGGAAGGGAGGCTGGACAGACAAATGAAAGAAATTAACTGAAGCTCTGCAGAGAGGTAACAACTTTATATCAAAACTTCACCTATTTTAACTTTGTATCTACAGCTTCAATGGGTGAAGGATACAGAGAGTTCTGAATCAACAGGTATGAGAAAAAATGACATGGGGACCCTGGCGTTTCCTCATTAGAAAAGGATGGGCGGACGGACAGACAGACAGACTAGGGAGACAGAGACAGCCAAGGGAAGAGCTGTGGCTTTTCCACCTGGAATCCATCTGGGTGAGTCTTCCACCGTGGGAGGACACAGCCCTGCACCCCCTGAGCCCTCCCACACACCTGGGCCCGAGTTCGGGCTGTGGCAGGTTAGGGGAGCTGGCTGCGCTGCACACACACGCTGGGGTGCAAAAGTCACCTGCTCACCATCCTTTGTGCTCACTTTTCAGCTCTGTAGCTATGATTTTGGAAATGAGAGAGCCCTGGAAATTATCTTTTCCTGTTTTCAATTTCCATTACAGGCCGCAAGAACCCACGTCCCAGAGTCTATTGTAAGAACTGGCATTGTCTTAGTTACTTTCTTCTCACTGCTGGGCAAAATGCCTGACACCCAAAGTTAAAGGGGAAAGGTTTAATTAGCTCACAGTTTGCAGAGGCTTCAAGTCTGTAACTGGATGGCTCCAAGGCAGGGTGGCAAATGGCAGAGGGTATCCATTCAGGGTGGTAGAGGTAGCAAACAATGGGAGAGGGGGTGGGAGAGCGCCTCTCTCTGTCCCTCAGGCTGCATGCAGGCTGCCGTCCTGGGGGTGGTAGAGCACTCACACCCTGAATCCCAGCCAGCACTGGACCATGAATCAGTCACAAACTCGGGATTCACCCGTCTCTGAAACAGCCTAAGACTTTGGAGGCTTTGCAGGGACATCTAGACACAAACCGCAACAGGGACATTGGCCAACCAGCATGGGCATTTGGGATCACTGCTTTCCTCCTCCTGATTTCCTCCCTCTACTGCTGGCTCTCTGCTGGGCACCCAGGGAGACCACACCCAGAGAGTCCAGGAACCCAACGCACCCTCTAAATACAGGTTCCTCTCCAGAGGGCGGGCACACTCCCGGACCCAGAGGGCACACTGCCGGGAGGGTGCTCAGCACCGGGGAAGCAGGAGAGCGCTCACAGGCAGCAGCACAGCAGAACACCTGGAAGAGGCTGGTGTCGCATCCCCGAAGGTCCAGCCCCCAGCTGTCTGAGAAACGCTCTCCCAGGAGGGGTTGTTACGTCTCAGTAAGAAAATCCTGCTTCTGATAAATAAAAGCAACATCCTCACGATCAGCACAGACAGGTCACAACCAGCCTCACTCCTCACATGTCCCCAGGGCCCTCTGATGGACACTGGCCTCCTCACAGGTGGGAGGGGAGTCCCACTCCCACTCCTGACGCTCTCACCAAAGCACAGACCCAACCCCTCTGTTAGCCACAGTCGGAGGTGCTAGGGTTAAGACTTCAGCACGGGTACAGCAGGTGTGGTGGCGCACGCCTGTAATCCCAGCACCTGGGAGGCTGAAGCAGGAGGACTGCTGTGAGTTCAAGCAGCCTGGGCTACAAAGTGAGTTCAAAGCCAGCCTGAACTGCATAGTGAAACCCTGTCTCAAAACAACAACAACAAAAAAAAGACTTTCACATGGGAATTGGTGTGAGGGTAGGTACAATTCAGTCCATGGTGCCATGCTGCCTCCTTCACTGTCAGTCAGTGGAGGGCTCGGGTGTGCTGCCCAGGCTCCCTCCTGCCCTTGACCAACCTGCTCCTCCTCCATCCACCCGTGCGCCTGGTCTCGACCTGATTCATCTCCAGAACCAGCTCACTGCCCACCATCGCATCACTTCCATCTGCGGTGGTGGGGAATCTTTTAGCGCTTGCAAGGCTGCAAAAAGCCCACCATGGCATGTGCCAGGGGTTCACCACCGGCCTAGAACGCCCCCACTCCAAGAGCCCTTCCTCTGCATCTTCGGCCTCTTCCCTGCTACTTGTTACTTCCCTGCCCCTTGGTTTATTTCATTTCAAATAAAATAAAAAGGGAAACTCTAGAATGTTCTTCCTCCTCCTTGTCCTGCCACCCTTTCTCCTCCACCTCTGTCACCGTGTACTTCCCAAAAGAAAGGTCCAGTCCTACAGCCACCGATTTGCCTCTATCTCCTTGCTCCTGCGTCTCTTGCAGCCCCTCCTCCCACGTCCTCGTAAGGAAAAGTGCCCCTGTGGTCACCACTGACCACCTGAACAACTGTGGAGAGCGAAATTAGAAAACACAGGTTTAGAGCCAAGGTCGAGGCCCACACAGGGGGTCCCCAGGGTCTCAGGGCCTGGGCCGCCTCCCCTAGCAGCCAAAGCCTAAATGTCCCGGAGTGACTCCTCAGGATTCGAGGCCTGTGCCATGGCTCTTCCCGGATGAATTCATGGCTACACTGGACAGGCGCTGGCCCTCGGAGATAGACAGGAATGGCTGCACACCCAGCTACGCGGGTCCTCTTTCTAGCCCCTTCTGTCAACAGGCATCTGAGAGATACATCCCTTCTTTGTGCTCACTCCCACAGCCCTGCTCCGAGGCATCCAGCCATCCTTCCAGACGCAGCCTCCCTTCTCACATGTCTGGGTCCCTTTCTCGTTCTATGACAGAATACATGCGACCAAGTGCCACGGATTGGTTCTTTAGCTGCCCACAAAGGTCAGTGTGTAGGACATTTAAGAGGTGGGACCTGGTGAGAAACCTTCCTGTCACCGGAAGCACACCCTCCAGGAAATTCTGGGACCTGGGCTCCTCTTCTCTTTCACTTCCTGGCTATGAAGTCTGTCTTTTTTTGTTTTTGTTTTTGTTTTTGTTTTTTGCACAATGGCCATTTTCCTGTGAATTCCTTGTTGTGCTGCCACAGGCCCACGCTTAACAAGGCTAACTGATGACGGACTGAAACCTCCAAAATTGAGACCCAAAATATGACATTTCTCTTTAAAAATTGATTACTTTTGTCATGAGTGGTGTAACTTTGTGAAAAGTTGTGGGATTGGGGAGAATTAGAACTCTAATTTTGTTCCTTTATCAAAGTTGTTTAGACTTAAAAAATAAAAATTAAAAAAAAAGACGTATTAACCTCCTAAAAAAATAAAAATTGATTACTGCCAGAGATATAGCTCAGTGGCATAAGCACCTGCCTAGGTCCTGAGTTCAATCCCTGGTACAAAACACACACACACACACAAACACACACACACACACACACACCACAGGTGGGCTTTGTTACAAGGCAGGCATGGTGGTGCATGAATGTAATTCCAGTACTTGGGAGACTGAGGCAGGCAGATCACTAAGAGTTCAATACCAGTCTGGGCTACAAAGTGAGCTTGAGACCAGCCTGAACTACACAGCGAGACCCTGTCTCAAAAGAACAAAAAACAACAACAAAAAAACACACTTTAATTACTTCAGGTATTTGTTACAATAACACATGGTACGTTTTGTGTGTGTGCCAGGAATCAAACTCGCAACCTTGTGCTTACCAGGCAGGTGCTGTGCCACTGAGCTGTGCCCCTGGCCGCACTGGGCAATCTATTAAGGAGGGAGGTTTACACTGGCCCACAGTTCTGGAGGATAGATATCTAAGAGCATGGTGCTGGTAAGGGCCTTGTGCTGCTTCATCACACAGCAGAAAAGCTACGGGGCAAGCCGGCACTGTGGAAGAGGCAGAATACCAGGGGAGGGCTTGCTTTACACAGCCCACTTCAGCAGTAACACATCTGGTCCCTCTGAATGACCTAACCACCTTCTGAAGGTCTCACCTCCTGACACCACCACAGAGATGATCCAATTTCAACAGGAGTTTCAGGGAAAACAAACCACAGTTAAATCATGGCTTGTTCTGCTTCCCTCATCTGTCTTCTTAAGATCTATTTCATATCCTTCTCCATAAGACTACTTGTCTCCACCTTCCCAGAAAAGCAAACCTCCAGACAGTAGAATTGGTCACCCTTACAAATTCTCTCTCAAATGCTATATCCTCTATGTAGATACCATTTAGAAATACATCCCCCTTTTTTGGTAATTTTTATTTTAAAGAGAATAAAACCAAGCAAAATAAAACAGAATAAAGCAATCAAAACAAACCAGTGCAAGTGATACAGGATTTCAAAACAAGACAAGAACAAATCAACAATGGCTACCATAAAGCCTCTTGCTGTCTTCAAAATACCTGCCCATAACTTCTGATACAGTAAAAATCAAACAAAACAAAACAGAACAGAACTGATAAAAACAAAACAATGAACACCATAAAGGACTTCAAAGCAAGATAATAGTAAATCCAAAATAGCTACCATAATATGTCTTGTTATCTTTGAAATAGCTGCCCATGCCATCTGATATAAGCAAATCAAACAAGACAAAACAGAATAAAAACAAACCAAACCAAACAATGAAAATGATACAGGACCTTAAAGCAAGATAATAGGGAACAATGGCTACTGCTATCAGAAAGAGATCCCCCATAGATGCTGCATTGCATATTGTTCTCTGAATAGATGACCAGACTATCCGCTGTAGGCCTGCAAAGTCAGTGAAACACTAAACCCTACAAGCATTAAGCTGTATTTTACCTCAATAGTTATCATCACAGCCCATTGCTGATGGTGGGAGGGGGTACCTTGGCTCTTCTTGTCTCCCAGTCCACGGGCCAGAAGGCTCTGGCATCTGGTTCTCCCCACTGCAGCTCGCACAAGGAACCGACACCCAGGGAGTGCTTGGGTTCTTGTTGGCTTCTTGTTCTCCTCTCTAGAAATGACCTTTAAAACTCTCTTTTGTCAGGAATGAATCACCACTGTATGTGCCTACCTGGCCCTCACTAGGCAACAGACATCGCAAGGCCAGAACCAGAACGTTCCCGTTTACATATCTCTTGCCCCTACCTAGCACAGTGCATTGCACAGAGAGGACAATCAATCACTGAATAGGAACTGAAATGAATCAGGACAAACAGAACCCTAAACACACGCACATATAATCTCATCCTAGCTTTTGTGTTGAGAAGAAATGAACGAAGCAGCCAGGGGTTGGTCACAGAGGAGAAGTGCATGAGCCATTCTCAGCGGAGCTGAAGGGAGTCCATGCAAGCTGTCAGCATTTGTGAGGCGACTGACGCGGCACACACTCTGCTCTTTCCCCGCCTGGCCCTGCCTCAGGTCCTTCCACAGAGTGAGACCGGATCACCTGATACTCAGGGGAGCCTAGCGGTACAGGAGACACAGCAACTGAGATCTCTGCGGCAGCTGGACCCTGGAAACTTGCCTATCACGGGGTACTTAGAAGGCGGTTCCAGGAATAACAAGGATGAAATCTGTCCTCCACGGCAAAGCCTGGCCAGCCCTCCGGGGTAAGACGGCAAAGACTGCATTGGCAAAGACTGCATTCTTAGCATGGCTTGCACAGCTGGGGAGAGCGTCCCGCCTATGCCACTTATTTCAAAAAGTTTGGAAAAAGCTGGGGGTCAAAATAAGTATTTCCTGGATGAAAACTTTTAGCTTCTCTCCAGAATCAACTGCCTTTCATCTCTCGTTCCCCCATCCTGTGGGTGGGTCCTGCAGGGATGTTGGGGTACCCTCATGCCCCTGCTTGAAGCCCTTTCCCCATTCACGTCATTCCCTCTTCTTTGCTATTTCCTTCAAACTGGTACTTTCCACTCACCAGGGAGCTCCTGCGAAGGTCAGGTGCTGGGTGTCCATCCTAAGGACCCCTTGCCACTGGACGCCCCACCCCCTGGGCACTCTTCACAATGGGCAACACCCCAGGGGCAACCTGGTTGCAGACATAAGACCTCAGAGCCTTGTGTCTGTGGGAAGAAACCTGTCATGGTGGGCTTCCTTGTGCCCTTTCCTCCCTCATTTACTTAAACAGACCAGCAGAAGTCTAGAATGGTCTATACTCTATCTGATCTTAAACACTTCACAGTATCAGCTTCTAGAGAGAAAAAAAAGGACACATAGAAGGAGAGCAGCTTTCCACATGCTGACAGCAGGGGGAAGAAATCAAAATGCAATCAAAGAAGACACTGCTTACCTGTGAGTCGTGAAAGAGACGTTCTAGAGCCCAGGGTGGGGACATTATCTGGAGATCCGAATATTTGTAAAGTTCCAGCAGGCAAAGATTTTAAGAAAGAAAATGTTTGAGAGAGGGCTGAACTCCTATGAGGCCAGGGTACTGTAGAACTCATCAGAGTTGACACCATGGACTGAAGAACAAGGAGAAACAGAGGATGATAGGAAATCATTTTTCCCCAGGGTGGGGCAGGGAGGAGAGTTTAGTGATCAAGGGAAGAAAGGTCAGGAAGACAGCTAGAGCCCACACCGGGGCCTCTGGCCTCCCACGGAGTTGCTCAGGAGATTTGAGCCTCACAGGTAAGCCTCATATCCATCAAGGCCACAGTGCTCCAGCAAACAGAAATGACAAATGACACCCGGGATTTGGAGGCAGATTTATCTTATGTTGCGGGGCACTGATTGGAATCACCTCCAAAATATCAGGGTCTTGATGGTCTAGGGCTTTTATATGATGCATAAGCAGGAGGTACGAAGGTGAGACGGACAGCCTGGCAGTTCTTCTGGTTAGCTAGCAGGGTGAGATCACCAGTTACAAGGCCAGAGAATGATTCTGAAGCTTGGTACAATCAATCAGACATCCTGGATGTTTGGTTATGCACTCATGGTGAACAGGAGTCAAGAAAATAATTACAGAGCCATGAAGGAGTTACAGAGCTAGGAAGTGTCAAAAGAACAAACTTTTTTTTAAAGAACCATTTTCCTGGTATAGTTATTCCCTTTCAATACAGCAGCAGCCTGGTGCTATGGCCGAATGTCTGTGTTCCCGCAAAATTCACATAGTGAAATCCTAGCCCCCAAGGTGATGGTATTAGGGGCTTTTGAGAGGTGGTTAGGACATGGGGTGGAGCCCTCATAAGTTGGGTTGGTACCCTGGTAAGAAGAGACACAAGAAAGCTAACCTGTTTTCAACCAAACACACACACACACACACACACACACATGCTTCTCGCTCCCAGCCCACTCCCAGGTGAGGACACAGCAAGCTGGTGCCCTCTATGAATCAGGAATTGGACACGAGATACTCAATCTGCCAGCCTCATGACCTTAGGCTGTCACTCACAAGAAAATGGAGATATATTTTTGTTGCTGCTGGTATTTTGTTATAGCAGCCCAAGCAATCCAAGAGGGAAAGTCCTGGCCACATGAACTTCAGTTCAGCCTTGCAGAGCCCCAAGGAGAAGGAGCCTGTGAGCCTGGAACAAGAAGAATGAGGAGTGTGGGGTCATCAGAATGAGACCAGAAATTACGAGGACTCCAAGAGACAAACTTTTCAGCAGAACACAGCACAGGCAGACAAAGTAACGGCTGAACAACCCTCTATCCAGGACGCTGTGCAAACCCAACCCCCGGAAGTATAGTCCACAGGCCCCGGGACAAAACTGCAAAAGCCTTGGAGATGCAGATGCAGGTAAGGGCTTTCCAAACAGAACCTGAATTACACAAGAAGTAACGTCAAGAATCAACAAGTGGGATCATGCCAAATAAAAAGCTTCTGCCTCACAGCAAAGAAAACAACAAACAGAGCAAAGAGACAATCTATAGAATGGGGAAAAAATTGCTAGCTGCTCCTTGGACAGAGAACTAATAGCCAGAATACATAAAGAACTCAGAAAAAAATTAATTGCTCCAAAATAAAAGACCCAGTCAAACAATGGGCCACTGAAATGGAAGAAGTATAAAGGGCCAAAAATACATAAGAATTTTTTTCAACATCTCTGGTCATTTAAGAAATGCAAATTAAAACACTGACATTCAGTCTTGCTCCAGAAAGGATGCTATCATCAAGAAACCAAATAATCACAAATGCTGGTGAGGCTGTAGGGGGTGGGGGAGGAGCCCTCCTACATTGTTAGTGGAATGTAAACTAGTACAGTCATCAGGGAAATCAGTATGGAGAATCGTTAAAAAACTACAAATAGAAATTTCATTCAACTCAGTTCTTCTCCTTCTAGGTATCCTCCCAAAAGAAATAACCACCACATATTATATGATTTTTTTGACAGGTCCTTGCTGTGTAGTTCAGAGCTGGCCTCAAACTTGCAGCAGTCTTCCTGCCTCAGCCTCCCAAGGGCTAAGACTACAGACATGCACCACCACCATGCCTCAACAGACCACGTGTTATAACGATACATGCATACCCATGTCTATAGCAGCACAATTTATAATAGCTGAATCTCGGTAGTGCCCTGCATGTCCATCAATGAATTAATAAAATGTGGTATTTGTACACAATGGAATACTACTATGCCATTAAGAAATATAAATTTGAGAAATTTGTAGGAAAATGGATGCACCTTGAGGCCATAATATTAAGTAAATCAGACAGACAGGCTTAAATATCCCATGGCTTTTTTATATGAAAAACCCAAAACATAAATAAAAAGAGCAAGATAAAAAATAGATAATAGGAGAAAAGGAAACAAATAGGGAAGGGGATGAAATGATGGATGGAGGGAAGGGAGTAGAGGGGAAGGGAATTAAAAAAGAAAATTCAGATGTGTTGCATAGACATACCAACTCTCCATAAAGAACGTAATCATTATGCATCGCAACCCTGTACTAATAAAAAATAAAAACATATATATATATGTAAAATTATCCTATGGGACAATAAAGCCATAGCTTTGGAGTTACTGTTTTAGCCAAACGGAAATCAAATATTCCTTTGCTGGACAGAAGTAATTCTCAGCTTAGCAATTATCTGCACTAACATCTCATGTTACAGAACTTGAGCTATAATCACCATCATTCAGAGAGCCCTGCCATGAGCTTGTTGGTCATCAAATGCAGGACGACGTTTTCATGGATACACAATCGTCTTAAAGAATTTATCTTAGGAAACATAGACATCAACACAGCTAGAACTGTGGCTCTGAACTGGCAGGGCACACGCAGTACCGTGGCATTTCCTACTTGGTGAAACTGTAAAACTTACTGCTACTGATGCACTCATAGTAATGAAACAGAATCGAGAAGGTTGCAACTTTGTCATTAAGGGAGAAAATGTGTATTCTTATTGGGTCAGCATCAAATTATGCTCAAACATGTAAGTGAAAAATCAGAGCAGTGAACAGTTCTGCCAAACAACACAGGCCTGAACAACCAGCAGATGAAGGACCCCACCCACCCCAGTGGATGTGTCCACAGATACCATGAGAAAGCGTTAATAATAATTATCAGTTGTTTGTTGTGGTTTTGAGTGCTGCAGTCTCTTCAATTGTGCTACTAAAAGTTTTAGTACTCAAGTACGGGCTGGAAGCGCATCAGCTGAGAACCACTGAGCCACACCATAAAACATCAAGTCTAAGGGAAATAAAAGGATTAAGAGTGACAGACTGATGGGTTTTCTGTCCCTGTCTGCAAAGCTTCTGTCTTTATGATTCAGCATGAGATGCCTCCAGGTCCATCTGTTTCCATCTCAAGCAGATAGTTTGTATGTTAGGAATTCATCTCCAACCAACCAATCTAAGGAGCGAGAAATAAGGGGTAAATGGAAAGCAATTATTCCTTAGTGAACCTTAGTCCACTGTCCGCACTATCATTATATTATACTGGCTGGTTATTTTTAGCAATTTGTTGGAATAAGGTACAAGGGATAATTTTTAAATGAAATTCATTTGATCACTTACGAAAACTTTCAGCTGGCTTAGCTGTGCAGTAATAAAGTGTGAAAGTGACACTGCATCCAAAACTGTCGCCATGTCTGACTTGGCTCTTTTGCTTGGGAGAAGGAAAATGGTAAATCTAGATTGTATTTCTCGCTGCTGCTCCAACTTGAAGGAAAAATGAGCTCGTGTTGGTGACGCAGTGGCTTATGGAGGTAAAGGTTTGGAGCCTTTCCAAAGCTATGAGCCCTCGCCACCAGAAGGCTGGTCTTGTGGGAGGGACATGTGAAAAACCTTGCTGAATGAAAGGCTGGGGTGCCATGTGTCAGTGGATACCCCTGGGATCCCTAAGCAGTTGTCAAACACTCTTTAACTCTAGAACTTTCACCACAGAGCACTGTGAGGAGTTACTCATTTACACATTCATCAAAGATTTATATAGCTGACCACAAAGGGTCTTCCCACTGGATGCCAGATCCTACACCTGTGCAGGTGGTCATTTCTGGGTTCCCTGGAAAATTCATCCCAAGATGAATACTAGCAACACTTGATTTCTTCAGGCTCCCTGCCTGATGGGTAAAAGCCAGAGAATGTAAGCCCAGAGTATTCAGTTTCCTTGGCCTTTATGTTAGTCACTTTTCCATTGCTGGCCAAAAAAAAAAAAAAAACTTGGCATACACAACTTAAAAGAGAGATGATTTATTCTGACTCATGGTTTCAGAAGCTTCAGTCCATGGTTAGCTGGCTAAAGACAGAAACATCACAGCAAAAGGGTGTGGTAAAGGGAAGCTGCTCAACTCATGGCAGCCAGGAAGTAGTAAGCAGGGGAGGAGCCACAGAGAAAGGGGCCAGGGACCAGATGGGGTGCCCAAGGTCATGACGCACCCAGATGCGCCTACTCATCTCTTAGGTGTCTCTCAAGCCAATCAAGTGACACTGTCACAGCCCCATCAGGCCCCACTGTCATAGTGGTCCATTTACTATGATCTCTTGAGTATGAAAGCACCAAGAACATTTACTGAGTCCCCTGGGTTCTAGTCACACTCCATTATGTCAGAGCAACTCTAGCTCTTCTTGGTATTAAGAGTTACTTTTGCCCATCAAAGTAGTAGGTATTTTCTTTGCCAGTTTGGCCACTGAAATAGCCTAAAATGACTAGGAAAAAATCAGAGCTTCAAGTTCAATACCCGCCTGGTTTCCTCTGGAAATCAGGACCACTAAGATGGCAGAAGCAGAAGCTGCAAGCTTGAAAGGTAGAGGCTGTGAGAGGCTCCCGTCTACTTCCACCCCATGCTCCTGTACCTGAGAAGCCATCCTAGTTCACAGAAACAGTGCCACGGCCACGGATTTACTGCACACACTGCAGGCTGGAGGACAGCACTCTAACCCACAGGTCCCCCGAAGCTGGCACTCCAGCTCAGCCTTCAGCAGTCTAGCTACTTCTGGCTACTCAGAAGACTGGTGAGACCCATGGACACCATGGTTGTGCGCTCACTGCCACAATGTTGAGCAGACCCCATGGGAATACAGCAGGTACTCCATGAGCCCTTAAAGGGCATTACTAACAGACACAGGGCAAAGGAGGTATCGATTCTGGTCAGGACTAACTGAAAGGGATATCAACCTGGCACCAAGTAGCTGGCCTAGTCTCTTCCGTAGTGGTGTCACTGAATGCTCGGCATCCACCAAAATGAGATTCCATGGACCTCACTTTTGAGTGCTTCCTCCACAAACACCCTTGATGGGCGTTAATCTAAGGTAAGAGTCAAGATGCCCTCACTTTCTGCCCTCAGTCATGGTGCGCTTCTCATGCCACTGCTCCCCACCCCCACCCATTTCTCTGTCACAGACCTTTCAACCTGGTTCTTTCCAGGCCCTGACCCAGTAGCCAAACCACTGTCCCTTGTCCAGAGCCTATGCCATGTAGGTGTCAGGTCCTTTCTCCCACTTTATAAAGTGAACCACCTGCCACACCCCTTGAATTTCTGCCCACTGGTAGAATCACCTTCAGCATCTTGCTTTAGGACTACCTGACTGGCACTATAATGTGGCAGCCAGTTCTCTGTTAGCCAGCACCAAGATTCTGTGGTCTTTCTCTCCCACAGTGCCAATACAGGGTAGGTGGCTGATTAACTTTCCCGCCGTGGCAGGTTCAGGGCAAATTTCTGTGATGAGTGAAGCTCTTTGGCACTGAAGTCTGTGCTTTCCCTCTGTAACACCTACCGTGAAGGTATTGGGCTGAAAAAATACAGAGTTCCTCCTGTGAGTTCCTTGCCCAGTGGGCAGTCACTACTGCTCCAGTGACCAGTCAGAGCAAGATACCCTCCTCAGAGCAGATCAGGAAAAGGTCAATAGTGCCAGACCCCATCTACTCAGTGTTTGAGGGCCCACTTCAGGCTGTTGCAGTTTGAATGCCACTGCTATAGAAGCCTGGAAAAAAAATCAGACATTAGTTTGAGCCAATCCTGGCTCACCAACTGCAATCCAGCCAGTGGAGAGATACAGAAACAGAAAAGCCACAAAATCTGTAAGAGGTCTGTGCTGTGTTTCCAGATATTCACAAATTACAGGATGCTTCAAAGTATTGGGTGATTAATTTATCTTCCTTTTTTCTAAAATCTCTAATGGTAAGCATTTATCTCTGGAAAACCAGCCCGGAGTGGTTTTTGTTTTGTTTGTTTTTGTTTTTGGACCAGGAATCAAACTCATGACCTCGTGCTTGCCAGGCAGGTGCTTAAGCCACTGAGCTAAATCCCTGGCCCTGTTTTTTTTTTAAGAGTCAGAATATTATTTTAGATTGAGGAGCTAAAGATGGCCAATCAGTGAGCAACAAAATACAAAGCCTCCCGGGAGAAACAACTCATATGCCAGAATAAAACATCCTGGAGAGACCCAGACAGAGGGAGATGGATCCTCTTGACACAGGAAGAAATTAAAACGTAAAAAAGCTCATCAAACACACAGTCTCGAGGCTACAATTGGAACAGCTAAAATTACCAGACAAGGCGTTTTCACTGCGACCCGCCAAGCTTGTGCTGGCCTAAATTCACAAATTCGCACTGGCCAGCAGAGCCCCCCAAACTTGTTCTCGCTGCCACTCACAGGAGCCACAGCAGCACTGAAGTCAGGGGTTGGTGAGCCCAATGAAGAGCGGAGCTAGTGAAGGGATTTTCATTAATCCACAGTCAGAGCTGGGAATGAGACTGCCCCCCACCCCACACAGGAAGGGCGCAACCAAATGGGTGACATGTTGGAATTGGGCAGGAGGAGCCTGAACTGGGAGTGACAGTGACTTCAGCTGGTTGCTCCCTCCCCAGAACAGATTGGTGGGATTTGCTTGGACTGGGTCGCGCCCCTGGCTGGGACCCAAGGAGCCGTCCCAAATCGATTCCCTGCACCTAACGTGCACTAACCGGGTGAAGGCTCCTGAAGTTTGGCTGGCCCGGTGGGAAGGGGTTGGCATATGCAGCCTCTGCTTACACCTCAGTAACAAGAGCAGGCAGGAGAGGGCAGAGGTCCCTCACCAGCTTGCTTCGGAGGAACCATGGCTGATAGGGAAGGGGGCTGGCACCTGCACTGTACACCTGTGTGGAGGAAGCCGGGACCATGATAGGAGAGAGAGGCAAGAGGAGGCCCATAGCCCAGAACCTTGAGAGCACTGATCCAGGAGAGGGAAAAACAAGGGAGACTGAGGGCAGCAAACATGCAACATCAGACATGGCTTCAATAGACATTAAGAGATATCTTTGGGACCTTGTTATGAGCTCAAAACTGAAATATTAAATCAGGTAAAGCAAGATATAAGTAGAGTAATAGAAGAAATGCTAAGCATCTCTCAGGAAGACATAGATGGAAGAAGGGAGGAATACAAAAAAAAGAGAAACATTCGATAAAGAATATAAAGAAAATATAGAATACATGAAGCAGATTCAAAGAGATTACCAGGAAATTAAAAACTCCATTGAAAGCTGGCAAAACTCCTTAAGAGAAACTAAGGATAGACTATCAAAATTTGAAGACAAGTTTGCAATGTGTGATCATGAAAGGAAAGATCTCTTAAAAATAACAAGGAAACAGGCAGTAACAATACAAAGGCTAGAAGATGACAAGAGAATCTACAATTTAAGAATAAAAATTTGTGAACAAAGAAGCAGGAATACAAACAGATGAATTACAAAGGCTATTCATGGAAATAATTAAGGAAAACTTCCCAAGCATGAGAAAAGAAAATGACATTTGGTTATGTGAGGCATACAGAACTCCAGCCACCTACAACCAAAACAGAGCTACACCCAGACATATAATAAGATACCAGAAATTCAATATAAAAACAGAATATTAAAAGCCGTCAGAAAAAAGAAACAGATTACCTATAAAGGTAAGCCCATCAGGATCACGGCTGACTTCTCAACACAGACCATCAGATCAAGAAGAGCTTGGAGCAAAGTATTCCAAGCTCTGAAAGAAAATAACTTCCAGCCCAGATTGATGTACCCTGAAAATCTGTCACTAGAAATTAATGGAGAAACAAGATGCTTCTATGACAAAGAGGAACTGGGGAGATTTGTGCCCACCAATCCAACCCTAGAGAGAATACTGAAGGACATTTGAGAGAGAGAAAAAAAGAATACTAGGATTTTAGGAACAGTGGCAGAAAGGCCTCAGTGAGCAGGGCAGTTAGTAGAATGAAAGAGAAAAGTAGACAAACAAAGGCAGAAAAATAGCATAGCACAAAAGAGATAGAGAAGGATGGCTAAAATCTCTAACATAGATGGCCTTGATACACTATATTGTTAATAGTGCACCAGGATTTAAAACCCGTATTACTCACACTACTCTGCTTAGATGTATTATATTTTGTTCCAGTCATTCTACCTGTACTAGATTTGAGGGCACAGACAGTTATCCCGAAAATAACAGGATATAGTATGGTAATCAACCTTAATTTCCTATTAACTTAATCTAAAGCTCTGTATAACCTACACTGTTTTACCATGACTGATTGTAATTGAATCTGGTTTGTTAGATCACTGTTTTGTATTGATAGATTTTATTCAAAGCTGTTATGATTGATAGTATTAAGTCTGAGAGTATAGGCAACTGCACTGAAGATGACAAGATCAGCTAGAATATCCACTATGGTTTGATTATTACTTGCCTTTGAAGTTTTATAGTGTCTACAATGTTTTATTTTTACTAATATTGTTATGTACTGCTATATTCAATTATGTCTGATGATATAGACAATTCTATTGAAGATAATAAGAGACAACACAGTAATCATTGTAGATCACCTTATACTGTGGTTTTATATGACTTTTTGGTTTCATGTTTTTATAGGAATTTGTTTTGTTTTGTCTTGCTAGGTTTTTTTTTTTTCCTCTAATACAGAAAGGATAGAAATACATGTAGAGACTCATGCATATGTAGCTGTTTACAGTCTCACTGTTTGAACATCTACTTTGTATGCTTTAATATTGTAACTTAACTATTTCTAAGAGGACAATATGTAGTTTATCAACTAGTGATTTCTTACTGCTTATCTTTTTTTTAATTCTGTATTATCTCTACCCTTTACATGTTTTTTTCTCTTTAAATAAAATTTAAAAAACTATTATTTTAAAATGTAAAAATTAATTCCTACTAGCAAGTATCATCAGCACAGGCACTTGAACCACACAGCGCAACTTAAGCATTAGAGGTCTGTGAGCTGAGAGGGAGAAGGAGAGTGAGAGAGTGCAAAGTTTCAAGCGTTTCTGCAGTGTTTATTTTTCTGGAATTTCAGCCTTGCTTATTGGATGAGAACGGTCAGTCCAGGACAATTGGCAAACAGGTAAAAATGTGCCTACAATTTGACTTTTAGCAATGTTATTACACCGCCCAAGGCAAGGGGACAGACTGGCAGTGCCCAGGAGAAAGGAAGGAAACAGACATGGCCCTCCTTAGGGAGGCCTTTGGACCACCTGGAGCAGGGCCAGGCTGCAACAGACCACACCAGGCCTCCCTGCACTCCCTGAATCAGAGCAGCACCCTCAAAAACAATCTTTGGGGTGCTTAGTTCTACGCGGTGCACGTGCAGACTTGCTAAACGAGTGCTTGTTTATGCCGTCAGGCTGGTCGAAGTCAGCTCCATCATTTAGGCTGCGGGGTGGTGACAAAATGATACGAGAACCTCTATCAGTCCCTACCACATAGTGGAGGTGTGGGCTGTGCATACCAGAACATGCTGACTGAAAGTAAGACATTTTGTTTCAAGAAGTGGATGTGCAGTGAACCTGGAATTTAAAAACATTTTCCAAAATTAATAAACCTTACTTTAAGAGAAATGGTATATGTGACTTGTGCAGAATGAAATTCCTCTAAGAAGTCACATTATCTGTGGACCGTCAGAGGACCAACGTTTCACTGTACAAATTGCCAGCTGATCACCTGGCAAAGGAACAGGAGGGACAGGAGGGGCCATGCATCACACTAGTGCACAGAGACAGAGCATGATCCAGACACTAAAAAGGGGTCAGTGCTGTTAGCAAGTGCCGTTCACAGCTGAGCTAAGGGGGCTGCTGCCAGGGAGCCTTCAAAACTAGAGGGACACAGAATGAGGGGACCAGGAGGCTCTGAAAGAGGCCTGGCATCTGTGAAAAGCTGTAAAAGGTTCCATTTTTCTAGGTTTTGCCCCCTGAAAATCTGAATGAAATTAGTCTATTTGACTGCAAAGTATCCACCTTTTCTATGCGTCCTGTCACGGTTACAAGAAGGATGTGTTGATCAGGATGACACCAACTGCTGCCACAAACTGACCCTCAGCAAAGCGCATGCTAGCTCAAAGACAAAGGATGCTCTTTAAAAAAATTTTAAAACCAGAAAAGAAAAAAATAAAAACAATGATACAGAATTTCAAAACAGAGCATTAGGGAATTAGCAATGGTTAATGTGTTGTGTATTGTTGTTTTCCAAGTAGTTGTTCAGATGATCAGACATACATATAAAAAATGATCAAACAATGAAAGCACCAACTGTTGGGTTTTTTTGGACTACCAGAGACTAGCAGTAGTAATTATCTATCATCTATATCTATATCTATACCCTTTTTTCTTTTCTCCTTTCCCCATCCTGGTTGTTCCTTCCCTTTTTAACCATTTCCTCCACAATATCTACTTATACATTTTGGATCCCACTAACTCCTTCAGTTTTTTATACTAGGGAGATGACACGATGTTCTCCCTAGTGAGTCCAAACCATCTCATCCATGAGCAAGATCTCAAGCTGAAGGACGCCTGCTTCTTGCCGGTATGCAGGCTAGAGGGAGACAATCCCCGCCGACAGCTCTCTTCCACATGGCAATTCGGAGTCTCGGGCTCCGTCTGTTTAGTTGCTGTCTTCCACATCAAGACACTAGAATGGCATCAAGTGTGAAGAGGGAGCTCCTGTCTCTTAAGAACCCTGACCAAACCTCATAAGCAGCCCATCTACTCAAAAAGCAATGGCTGGAACTGAGTTACATGCTGTCCTCACCTGCACGGGGCCTGGAAAGGTGGTGTAGCTGTGTGTCTGACCACAAGTGGGTTTTTCAGTGAGGAGCTGCCCATCTGCTTGGGATCAGACCCATGCTTTATGCATCTGTGCACCGCAGGCTTAGTGGTAAATACACATCAATGACCTAAATGAATACTTGAATGACTGTTGAGATCAAGGAATAACAATAATAAACACTACAGAACACTGGTTACATGCATTTTTTGGAGATAGGCTCTCACTATGTAGTTCAGGCTGGCCTTGATCCTCTTGCATCAGCCTCCCAAGTGCTGGGATTACACATGCACCACCATGCCCAGCTACTTGCACCTTTCTAAGCTATTTATAGATTATCTTATTTGATTCTAAGTATTTTGGGTTAACAGATGAGAAAGTAGAAGTAGTAGAAGTCATTCTGAGTCCAGATTCTTCATTCTTACTCACTGTGCTTTCTGCCTTACAGTTTTGCATGTGTGTGTGTGTGTGTGTGTGTGTGTATTTATTTATTTATTTATTTATACAAGGCCTCACTATGTTGCTCGGGCAGGTCCCAAACTCCTAGATTCAAGTGATCCTCCTATCTCAGCCTCCGAAGTAGCTGGGACTCCAGGTGTGAACCACTGCACCAGCTTCAGAGTATAAATTTTAGCCACCAATTCTATCGATGTGCACAAGGAACTAGTTCTTAGAATTCTGTAATCCTAAATTTAGGATGATTTAAATTGTCACTTCAGAGCACTGAACTCACAGAGAAGTTTTTGAGTTAGAATTTCCATTGCCATACAGTGATAACCTTAAAAAAAAATACTATGGCAGGTGTCAATTTCAGCCTGCATATTTATATATGTAAAATGATATTTAATTTTCCTTAAATATTTCCAACTAGAGGCTACCATCTGACCAGGAAGGCACACAATTTATTCTCTGATCACTGTGACCACCAACTGACACCACCACCAGTGTTGCCACAGTGCTATGGTCTCCCACGGGGCAGAGACACCAGTTCACTGGGGGGGGAGGTTGAGCGGGTGGAGGATGCTGGCCTCCAACCTTATGCAGCGCCTCTCATTGGCCACATCTCTCCTAAGAGCCAGAAAACCCAGTGATGCAACCTGTGAAGATCAGTCTCGCAGCACAAAGGTCAGGGTAGAGAAGAACGAAGGCAGATGACATGGAAGAAGAATCTCTCCTGAAATGTTTCTGTCATTTGGAACTTAGGGAACATAAACCAAGAAAGCCTTGAAGCACTTCCTGCTTTACAACCTGCTAGAGCTTTCCCATGAAGTTACAGGCCCCAAACACAACCCCCTACTTAATTATTGATGGGAAGAAAGGGAAAGGCTGGAGAAGAAGAACAGAAATCAACCATTAATATCTCAAAATACTGTCCAGCAGTCTAAGCACATTTTCAACAACCTGGATGACCATCTTACAATCTACTGTGCCAGGTTCTGCCTTTACATTTAGTAACATATTAGTCCCAAGTATTTCTTCACTCATTAACTCCTACTGTGCTAAGCAGCTTTCTGTTATGGTAACAAAATACCTGAGATAATCAGCTTAACAAGAAGAAAGTTTTATTTCTGTTCACAGTCCACAGTCAGGCGGCTCCACTGCTTTTGGGGTTGTGGCAAAGCAGATCATCATGTGGCAGAGCAAGCTGTTGACCTCACCCCTGCCAGGAAGCAAAGACAGAAATAAGGGCTGGATTCCAAGGATTTCCTTCAAGTCATGGTGCCAACAACTAAAAGATGATGACCTCTCACCTCCTAAAGATGCCACAACTTCCTAAAAGCTCCAGACTAGGACTCAGCCTTCACCACAGAGGCCTTGAGTAGACATTCTAGATCCAAATGATAGCATCTACATTCAGTCAATTTGCACTGAGCATGTATTGGTCTAGACATTAAGAAACAGTGAAAATGGGAGGAGAAGGTCCTGCTCTCAATGAGCACACATTCCAGTAACCTAATTCTACCTTTACTGCCATGGGGCTAATGAAACACGGCCGGAAGTGGATTTTAAAATGAAAGAATCATATGGGTAAATTCTATCACAATGTCCTACAAAAATCTTGAAATGTTTTTCATAGTAGCTCAAAGAAAAAAACCCTGATTTGGAAAAGGAATAATTACATGGCAGGCAGAAATGTCAAACTGAAGAAAAAAAAAACTTGTATTCTAGTCCAAATTGTACTTATATTGTAATCTGCCATTTTACTTCAACAAAATATCAATTATTGTTACGGTTTAGAGCTAAGACGTCCCCCCAGAGCCTCGTGTATTCATAGGTGGGGCCTGGTCAGAAGAGGCAGCCACAAGGAGCTTGAGTTGGAGGGATATATTTTTGTCCCTGACGCCTCTCTTCTCCGCTTCCTGGCTGCCATGAGTTAAGCAGTGTTCATCCTCCCGCCACGCCAGACCTGCCTTAGAGTTGGTCAACCATGGACTAAACCTCTGAAACTAAGAGCCAGATAAACCTCCTTTAAATTGTGTCATTTTATCCTAGTGACTGGAAAGTGACCATATAATTACTACCAGAGATATTAATAATGGTACTATTGTTTGCTATTTACAAAATTCTGCTTCCATTTGTGTGTATAGGTAAATATGTGTGATACACATGCACACAGTAAAACCTTCAACTGTGTAACCTTGACTAACTTGTTCGGTGAATGTTCAAGACTAGCAAACGTTTCTGATAAATTTTAACTTTATAAATGAGCAATGTCTTATAACATGAGTACTAGGTAACACCAAGTATCACATGATCACAACTGAACCGATGTCTCTGTCTTCTCACTCGTTCTCATTCGCTCACTGCAGGGTTACGGGGGTGGTCTTCCAACAGCAAGAGGTTATCAAGGAGATCTTGTCTGCAGAGGAAGAGGAGAAAAGGTGGAAGAACCCCCTGCTTCAGATGAAATTAGGGAGATGTTTCAAATGCGGGAAATGGTACAACACTGTATAGAAAAGCCCAGACAGAATAAGGCTGCAGCAGTGGAAGCGATGAGTCTAACGACAATGCGATGTCACATCTCCATGAAAGCCTTATAAGAGGCAAAAGCAAGTATCATTTAATTGGTTCCTTGTTACGGCTGCAGGAAAAGAAAAAGATCCCTCTGAGCCAGTAGATAGCAGCCAATCTGTTAGTGAAAGTCACCCTACTCAATACCGCCCTCTCTTATCTCACACCAGCCAGCAAAGTTTTCTAAGGTAAGTGCAGATTAATGTTTTTCTTTATATTTTGTATTTGCATTACTGTTTTATATTTCTGCTTCACTACTGTATTATGGGTATTTAATCATTTTTATACAAGTATTTTTGGGCTGTGGAAGAATCATCTGAGTTTCCATTGTTTCTTATGGGGAAATTTGCTTTTTTATATACAAGTGCTTTGTATTATAAACATGTTTCTGAAATGAATTATGTTTGCAAACCAATGTTTTAGTATATGCATACAGTAAAATTTTGGTTTGTGAACAATATGTGTGTATGTATACTGAGCAAATTTATAGAGACAGACAGACAGACAAAGAGGAGTTTTGCTATGTTGCCCGGACTGATCTAGAACTTGTGAGCAAGTCATCCTCCTGCTTCAGGTTCCTCAAGAGCCAGGATTATAAGCTGCACCAACACGCCCAGCCCTTTATTTGCGTCTTTTCTTTTAGTTCTGGGGTTAAATAAATGCCAAAAGCCTCAGCTGTTTATATCTACTTTTATACTTGTTCACTTAAACATAAAATTTTAGTCAATGCAAGGAGCCTATGGAACGTTCTCTAAAAAAATGTATACACTTCACTACCTTGGGAAGCATTGGGGCAATGGAATTGGACTTCATGTTGTTCAAATCTCAGCTTCCCCATTCACTACGAGTTATTCAACCTCTATCAACTTCCACTTTCTCCTCTATAAAACGGGGACGATCTAACAGACCGCAGGGACTGTATTGGGAATGGGATCATTCAGGTGAAAACACTGTCTGCACTTCAGCATCTCCTCAGTAAATGCCGATTCCCATTCCTTCTAGCACTTCTCCAGAATAAGTAATACAAAGGAAATACCTGAAATGGGAAACTAATAAGGCCATATATTTAAAGAACTCTCTCATCAGGAAAACAGAATCATAATTTAGTCTGGAAAATTTTTGTCTCAGCAACTGGAAAAATGATCAACCTAAAAGTGAAAGAAAAAAATAAACTAATTAAGAAAGGCAATGCTTATGCAACAAATCTGAGTCCTGTTCCAATTTTTGAGAAAGACATGAAATTTTGGAGATGTCACCCATCAAAATTTCTCTTAAGGCAGCTTACTACTATTTAAGAAGACAATTTTTTTTTTTTTTTTTCAGGTACCAGGGATGGAACTCACACCTCATGCTTGCCAGGCAGGCACTTATGCCACTGAGCCTAAGAAAACAATTCTAAGTAGTGTAACTTCCTGGCTTTGTCTATCCTGGGCACCCAGTTCCCCCTGTAGTGATATGGGGGCAGGGTCTGTCACGATCAAGGTCTTTCTGGTCTCTGTGTTTGCGGGGGTTTAAAGCTGATTTCACATCCAGCCTTTAAGAACAGTTCCTCTCTGATCTGTCAGCCCCGATAATAGTTTTGTTGTCTTGGTCCCGCAAATCCCTCCAACTTAAGAGCTGTTTTGAAACTTTAGCTGGTGCCAGTATTTTCTCTCCTAAGGACTTTATCCCTAGGTCAAAGGAGCTAGGCTAGGCTTATGTTGCCCCACTTTGGAAGAACCACTTTTTTACTGAGGTTCAAGCTAAACATAGATTTCTAAATTGCTCAGGGCACTGGTTCTTCTAAGTGTGACATCAGCAATTACCTCTCCCCTTCCCAAACACATACACAATGTAAGAAAAACTCCTGAGGACTCAGGGCAGAGGCAGAGAGCGTAAGTGAATGGATCAGGAAATGTGATGACTAAGCTGAATCTCAACTACCAGAAGGATTTAACTGCTAAAAGCAGAGAAGAAAAGCATTCTAGGAGAAAGCAAAACTATATGCAAAAGGTATTAGCTTTAAAAGGAACTAAGAGTAGCTAAGATGGGGAAGTATTTGGTTATAAGAGGTAAGATGAGATATATAACATGGTCAGAACTTTGGAGCTATATACTTCCAAGTTCAAATACCAGTTGGGTAATTTTTAAGTTACGTGAGCCATGGGTTCATTTGCAAACAATATCTCAAAAATGAATGAGCATGCACATAGTGTACAAAAGATAATGGTTGTATATGATGTATGCTGAACATGGAAATGTACTGTTCATATATAAAGTTGAATGATTATGCAGAGCCAGATTATCAATAGTTTTGAATGCAAAGCTAATTGCTAAATTAACTTCCCCCACCCCTAATGCTAGGGATTGAACCCAGAGCCTTCACAATGAGCTACATCCCAAACCTTTTTTAAAAAATTTTGAGACATGGGTCTTGCAAAATCACTAAATTGCCCAACCTGGCCTCCAATTTGTAATCCTCCTGCCTCAGCTTCCCAGAGTAATGTGATTATAAGTGCACCACCACGTGGACCTGGCTTTAATTCTTAAAAGCTGTCTGGAGTTGCTACAGGATCTTCAGCTGGCGAATGGATTATGTGAGTTTATTTTTATTAAGATACTGAAGTACCAGGCAGTGTGCTAAATACTGTGGGTGAGATGTTTATATCAAATGCTATCTCAGACTCTTACTGTATATTTTGTTGTCGTCTAACCTTACAATTTGGTGTATGTCTGGCACTAACTTCAAAACAGGAAGCTCTTCACTACTTTCCACCCCGCGCCCCAACAGAGTGGGTGGAAGCTGGAGCTTCATCAAGAAACAGAGTAGTGGAAAGTCTAACAGAACATGCAGAAGGGATCTCTTCCAGTCCTCAGGGCAAATCACTGAATTTTCCCTAGAGATATGGTTAAATAACAAACGTTAAAGGTCACAAAATTTTGAGGTAATCATAACCTAGCAACTCCCTCATGAAGGCATTGCTTACTTTCTAAACTGACATAAACAACCATGGGAAGAACTCTGTGAAATAAAACCACCACCAAGATCTTCCTGACATTTGCAGCATGCAGCTGCTTAGCCCCTTAAAAGTTAATGAAAATGAAATATTCTAGCACGACATTGTAGATATCGTTTCTGGTAACAACTGACTTAAAATCTGTATAGACCAAGGCAGTTGCAAGTCAGTCCCAGAATCCACTTCAAATAGGAACATCTAAATACTAATTTTTTTTTCCTTTCAGTGTTTTTCCAGTATCCTGCTCTGCAGGAGATATTTCCATGCAAATGCTGTCCTCTTGTGGTAAGAACCAGTTACTTCAAAGGAAGTATCATTTCAGTAGAATTTAAGATCACTTGTGTTATTGCAGATAGAAAAACACAAATGAGTACAATAGGAAAAACAAAAATGCTTTTTCTTTTACAGTTGCAAGAACTTTCTAGTTTTTCTTCTGTGGTTTGCACATTAAAATTGGTTTTATTGTGCTATTAGAATTTATAAAACATGATTACAATCAGTGAAAGTTGTTTTGTTTTGTTGTTTTGTTTTGTACCGGGGATCAAACTCACCGCCTCATGCTTGCCAGGCAGGTGCTTATGCCACTGAGCTAAATCCCCAGCCTGAAAGATTTATTCTTGCTGAACCTAATTCTCTTGTTTTCCCTGGTTGACATACTCATGAAACGCTTTAAATTTTATTCATTAATTCGTTGATCAACACTTTGCAATTCTAATTATGTGGCATTATCATACCATGTATCATCCATGTTTCTGTACTATACACATGTAAGGAATCTCTTGTGTAATACCTAGAGAATTCTGGACTTAAGGTTGTTAGATCTTTCACATTACTAAGGATGCTAAGCTCTCTTCTAAAAAGGTTGTATCAATGCTACATCCTCAGGGCCCCCCCCCACACCTTTCTGAGATAGGTCTCTAACTTGCCCAAGCTGGGCTTAAGCTTGTTATCCTCCTGCCTCAGTTTCCCACTGCCAGGCTTTTAAATTTATGCCAATCCAACAGATGAGAAAAAGTATTTTAGTACTCCTGGTTACTTGTGAGGCAGCCTTTCATCCTTCCTCTTCTCCATTAATTTCCTGTTTGTCTTGTGCAATTTATAGTTCAGTTGTTTGCCATTTTCGTATGTATGCAAGTTTTTCATACATTCTTACTCAGTTCTAGCCATGAGATGTAACTATGCCCTCCCACTCCAAGTGCTATCTTTTCTCTTACTATAGTGTCTCTGGGTGAGCCAAAGTTAATCGTAACATAGCCAAAATGGCTACAGTAAGGATGGATGGACCTTCTTCTTTCTTTTAAAGGGACTAAAACAATAAAATGAAACAAAAGTGACCAGATAGTAGGAAATCCACAAGAGTTAGTATACTATATACTGTTAACCTCCAAATAGTTGCTCAGACTACTAGCTTTGGGTTTGCAAAGTCAATGGTTAACAATACAGGTGTTAGGTTGTTTCTTCACTTCAGTTGTTATGTCTCAGCCTGTAGTCCTCCAAATCAGATGGTTGCTGGAGGGGGACACTCCTTGCTGGTTCTCCCTGGCTGGCAGGTCCATTGCTGGCACACAGGAGGGTTGCATAGCTTTCTTCCTGGTTCTCCCTGGGATCTTTTTCTTTATGATTGTTTTCTGAATTTTAACAAGTTCCTCTGTACACCAAAGTAATTAATATTCATCGTAAACAGCTTCGTGCTATATTTTATTCTCCTGTAGTGTATCCCTAAACCATTACTATTGGATCTTAATTACTGTGGTTATCAGTTTGTATTAGGGAGGGAAAGCTTTTAATTTTGGCGAAGCCCTCTTTATCAGTTCTGGAGCTAGGATTGTAGCATGGTGGTAGAGTGCTTGCCTAACAGCATTGCTAAAAATAACAAAGTAACAAAAAATCATAGAGTATCCTTTGTGTTACCTATAAGAAACTTTAACCCAACAGACATTCACAAAAACATTCTATTTTCAGTCTTCATAGTTTCGACTTTCACATTAAGGTGCATGATCCACTTCAAAGTAATTTTTGTGCATGACAAAAGGTAGGTAAGGCTCAAGATTCATTTTCTTCCATGTGGATAATCAGTTCCTCCATAAATACTTATTAAACAGGTTTTCACTGTCTACACTGGAGTCTATTTAGACCTTTGTAAGAAATCAAGTGACCAATTGTATGGATCTATTTTTAGAACTCTGTTCTGTACCTTTGGTCTGATTTTCTATCTTCATGGTATCATATTTCATTATCTCTAACTAAGGTAGACAGTCTGGAAATCTACCAAATTCCTGGAACATTCTCCTTTTAGGTACTTCGCATATTATATAAACTGTAGAGCCGGAGATCTAATACTCAGTGGCACAGCACCTGCCTGGCAAGCATGAGATCATGAGTTCAATTCCAGGTACCAAAAAAAAAAGAATAAACTGTGTGTGCACACATATACACACATATACACACATATACACACATATATGTGTGAGTGGTACTGAGGGTTGAACTTGGGACTTGTTGCACAGTTATAGCCCCAGACTGGTTTTAAACTTTGTGACAGGGTCTTGCTAAATTGCCGGAGTGGGGCGATGGAACAGCAGCCATGCATATATGGGTTTCCAGTTTCACTATTCATGTCAGAAACATCACTTCCCAACATGAGTCGAGGTACTGTGTCATCCAGACAAATGCCACCTGAAAACATCACCTGACCTGAACTCAACAGTGTGTTACAGGATGTGATTACAATTATCAACCACATTAAAGTATACGCCCTTAGCTCCTATCTGTTCATACAGCTCTGTGTGGACACAGATACAAAGCACAGGTGTTTTACACATAGACTTCAGATGGCTTTCTAGAAGTTAGATCCCTGGCCAGTTTCTGAATTATGAGAGCACTACAGAGACTGGAGGCAAAAGTTATCACTGGCAGCATATTTCAGTGACTCAGAATGGGTCCCACTGGCACACATCTGTAATCCCAGCACTTAGGAAGATCACTGTAAGTTTGAGGGTCGGGGATACAAAATGAGTTCAAGGCCAGCCTGAACAGCATAGTGAAGCCCTGTCTCAAAAAGACAAAAGACAAAAAAAAAAAAGTCCCAAAATTCACTCTTGTGACATACTCAATGAACTCAATCTGTCACTTCAGGAGAGAAGAAAAAGTGTGTTACAGTTGGCAGATAAATTGGATATATTCAAAGCCAACTTGGAATTATGAAGATGACAGGTGGCATTTTTGATGTTTCAAACATTAGCAGAGAAAAGATTTTGAGAGCTCTAAGACAGGGTCATCTTTCCAACTAGGGTGTGTGTGATCACCTATCTCCACTTTCAAGGGTTTGAGCATTACTTCCCAACCACAAAAGGCCCCAGATGAGAAGGAATGGATCTGTGACCCATTTGTGAATAAGCCAGATGGATCAACTTTGTTTCTGTTAGAAGAAAACTTGAGATCACAAAGGACAGTGACCTTAAAAGGCCACTGAGACAACTTCAAATATGCATACACTCTAGACGAAAGTCAAAGTATAGTCTGCCACAAAAGCACTAAAAAGCCTGCTTCCATTTCCAACACCCTATCTTTGTGAAGCAGGGTTTTCTCCTATTACAGCAACTAAAATGAGTAGACCAGACATAGCAACACACTTCAGGTGTCACTGCCTCCCGTCACCTCCAGATGGGACCGTCTAGTTGCTGCAGAACAAACTCAAGGC
The DNA here is from genome assembly GCA_004027455.1 of Hydrochoerus hydrochaeris. NCBI lineage: Eukaryota > Metazoa > Chordata > Mammalia > Rodentia > Hydrochaeridae > Hydrochoerus > Hydrochoerus hydrochaeris. The sequence continues at coordinate 201,486 of PVLA01000108.1, forward strand.
TCTCACTTATTCTGTATTATGGCAAATTGTATATTTATGTATTACTATGTAATAATAAAATTCAAAATAATTTTTCAGACAGGGTCTCACTGTAAAGTGTAGGCTAGCCTTGAACTCACAGTAATCCTCATGCCTCAGCCTCCCAAGTGCGGGGATCACAGGTGTGCACCACCACACCCCATTTAAAATAAATGTAACATGCTTAAATCATCCCCAAACCATCCCTGCCCCTGTGGTCTGTGGAAAAATTTTCCAAAGGTGCCAAAAACAATGGGGACTGCTGTGCACTGGATCTCCAGCGCACTGGATCAACTGATCTCATTCCGAATGTCAGAGGGCTCAGTCTCATTTTGGGATTGAAGAAAAATCAAGAAGAAACTAAGTAACAACCTACTGAATTACAGAAGCAGCCCCAGGCAAGTCTCGAGTTAACCAACTGGACCTTTTGGGTGTGGTAGTGGAGACTAATCTGAGGGTACCTGACATGCTAGGGAAGTGCTCTAACTCTAAGGCACATCCGAGAGACAGTCTCGTTAAGTCCCATAAAGGCCCAGGCTGGCCTTTAATCTGTACCTTGTGTGTCTCAGCCTCCGAAGTAGCTGGGATTTCTGGTGTATTGCTGCCCACCCCCACCGCTGCCCAGATGGGACTCACTGATAGCAAACGAATGAAGTCCAACTTGCAACAGCATTAAAGTATGATGGAAAGGATTTTGAATTAGATGGATGGTAGCAGAGCTGTCATGTGCCAGGAAACAGTCCAACACTCAAACTGTGCTGAAATCAATCTGTCTTCCCATCATCTTTCCCTTCCCCCCAAGAGCCCTCCTGTAACATCCCTCCTTTTCCTTTTTCATTTTTCTTACAGTTCACCTTTCAGCTCTGTTTCATGTGTTGTCCTCATTTTCTCTTTTTGTAGGCTGAATTTCTCCAAGCAGCTGGGATGCTGACTAGCACAGTACTCATATTCGCCTCTGAGGGAACACGGGACTGTCCTGGGCAGCCCATGTGAGTAGCTGATGTTATCCTATTTGCTGTCTGGTATCAAACTACTCTTCCAGTTCAAGGGAAATACCAAATCAGGGTTTGGGGCTCTCCAGAGAAGCAAAAAAAAAAAAAAAAAAAAAAAAGAAAAGGCAGGTATAATTTCCCATTCTCGGGAAGTTAAGCACAGAGCACAAAATCTGAATTTAACCAGTTAGATACTCCCACCCATAATCCTGAATCTTGAGAAAAGAAGGATTAGATTTTGCAAGTTGGGAATTATGCAGAATAGCTGCAGCCATACAATGTGGTGATCAGCATTCAGGAACCAGGAGGAGAGTTAATCCTTTAGGAATGGTGTTAGCAGGTGCCTCAGAGCATGCAGCAGCTCTTTCTGGCTTGTAGTAAGTCCTGCCAGGATTGAGCTCCAGCCTTCTATTTGGTTGTATAACTCTAAGCTCTCCTAGATTTGAAGGTTTGTGTTGAGTTGTCTGCTGTGATTCTGATGGGCTTTCCTTTATAGGTGATTTTGTTTCTTTCCCATAATAGCTTTTAATCTTCTGTTCTTGTGTTGAATTTCTGGGATCTTGACTAGTGTATGCCTTGCTGTAGACTTTTTTCAATTAAGGCTAATTGGAGTTCTATATATAGTCTCACTTATCTCTATGTCAAATTATTTTTCCTTGCCATGCACCTGTGAACAGATTTGTTATGTCATATGCACTATCTCCTGTATTTTCATCAATTTTGATCAATTTTATGTTATTCTTTGCATCAACCAGCAGCTGTTGGATTGATTTCACATGGTCCCTTGCAGGGAGTAGCTGAAGCTGGGAATGATCACACACTGCAGGGCTGGGGCACGGCCGTCCTGAGAGCAAAGAGCACCCATGGCAAGCCTCCTGAAGAAACTGCTTCAGCCCAGAGAACACCTAGCCCCAAGACAATCCAAACAGTGGGTTGCTAGGATAAGGGGGTGTCACATGACCTTGATTTGCAAAGTGTGTAAATAAACACCCTTACAGTGAGAGGGCAGTACCTTTCCTCCCATCCAGAGGGAGGGGGCTCCACCTGACCCCAGCTTTTGTCTGCTTTATTTTCTTCCTCTTATGATCCTTCTCCCCCGGAACTCTGAGAGATACACCAGTCACAGCTTGCTATTTTTTAGAAATCTTTCTTTTCATGATCACTAACCACAATCCTGTTTTCTAGATCTCAAATTGGCTCATTCTGCTGCATATACTTTCAATAGAATTTTTTTATGTTTCTTTAGTTTTTCAGCGGGATTTTTAACATCCTGGATAGCTCTTTGAATCTGTTTTATGGATTCCATTTCTTTCCTATGTCAGGCATTCATAGTTTCCATCATTTTCCTATGCTCTTTTTATTTTTATCTGTATCTGCTCTAGAATCACTAACATAATGTCTGACATTATGGTTGCCATCTCCATAGTTACCTAAGAAATTATTTCTGATTTTATTTTTCCCTAGATCCTCATTCATTTGCTTTGTTACCTTTGATGCTGTGACTTCAGAGACTCTGAGGGTTCAGACTGAACCACCTCATCACCCCCTGGTTTTGCCTTTGGTGAGGTGGACATCTGGGTTTACATCTAAAGTGGGTGTGTATACATATATATATATATATATATATATATATATATATATGTAACTTTTTTAAAGTTTAATTCTTGGGTTGATGTTCATAAATTGCCTATGGAGAGTATTGCTAGTATTTAAAACCCTAAGGAAATGACTATTTCTCATTGGCATCTTCCAGGCTTAATTGGATTTTGGGTTTTGAGTCTGTTACAAGACTCTACCTCTCCAATTTATTGAGGATGAGAAATTGCTGCCTACTTGTCCCAGATCCTGGTTCTTTGGCACTGGCCTATAATATTTTTTATGACTCTCAGGCAATCTCAGTCTTGGTATACCAGGAAGAACAGCCAGTTAGAACAATTATGTCACTTTGGCTAAAGTGGTACAATTATCAATAACAATAGCATCAAACACAGCCTACAAAATCACAAACTGAGGTAACTTAATTTGCTACTTTTACCCATATAAACTGATTTTTTTGGTATATAACAAAATCTAAAACAAATTAAAAATTTGTATGCAGTAAATAAGCCCTCAATATGGCAATTGTACCATCACGTAGAAAATTTAAAGGGGTTGGAGGGAAAGTAGAGAACTAGATGAAGAGGAAGAGATTAGAAGCAAGGCTGGAAGACAAAGGATCACACAAACTTTGGGAAGCTGGTGCAGAGGACAGGAGAAAAAGAGAAGAAATTTTAAAAAACAGAATAGATCAGAATGCCTTGCAATACTTTCATTTTCTTGAGTGGTTTTATTCTATTTTGTTATGTTTGACATTATTGTGTGTAAAGCTAAGCTCAACTATTTCAAAGAAAGAGACATTATGATAGCTACTGTTAATATCTAATTGTCTTGTTGTGAAGTGCTGTGTTGCTTACGTTGTTGTTCTGATCTGCTTAGATCTGACCTCTTTTGTTTTATTCTCTTTAAAATAAAAAAAAATTTAAAAACAGAACAACAATAAAAAAAACTAGAAGCCATATTCTCATTCAAAAACAAAAACAGGTATCAGCGTTTCCTGAGACCTGCGATGCACCCATGTTAGACCTTGGGGCGCTGGGAAAATGGGCAACCAGTTCACCCTGCTGGTGCGCGGCTGTCAGCCTACTGGGGTGCGGACTAAGAATCAAACATCCATCCATCCATCCATCCACCACCACCCTCCGCTAGCAAGTGAGAGCCAGCGATCTGAGCATGACTTGTGAGTCTTACTATAGCCAATATAGCAAATAAGGGGGATTTTCTTCTGCCATCTCTTTGAAGGCAAATATTTTTATCTCCATTTTGCTCTGTTCTGATCAATGGTATTGCTCTATTCAATATTCTGTTTTTATAATTTCAGTATTTCCTTCAGTATTGCTCTACCTGATTGAAGCAACAACTATTATGAAGAAAACCAGATATACTATTGTACCTATTGCTGTTACGCCGGTAACCTGTTGTGAGGTTCTGCGCCAGTTTCACTGCACTGCCTCAGTTGGCCGTCCTGTCTTGTTCTGCTGTATTTTACTATCTTCAAAATAAAATAAATAAATAAAATAAAAAATAATAAAAAATTTTAAAAAGTAAATAACAACAACAAAACAGATCAGTAAGGTACTGAGCAACCTGAAACATGATATAACTAAACAGATAATGGACTTAATAAGCAAAAGGAGGAAAAGCAGGTGCTCTAAAGGATATAACTGCATGTATATTTAAGGATGTAGGATTGATAATTATATGGCTAAGTTTTTGTTGGATCAGAGAACAGAACTGTCTGCAGCTTGTTTGAATGTCCACTTTGTATGCTTTAATTTTTGTAACTTGAACAACTACATCCAAGAAGACAATATGTAATGTATCCACTAGTGATTTCTTACTGTTCATTTTTTTTGAAACTCTGTATTGTTTCTACCCTTTTTTTTTCTGTTTTGCTTTATTTTTCCCCTCTTTTTAAATAAAATTTAAAAAAAACAATGAAGAGATTGCTTGGCAAATGCAAGGCTGTAAGTTTGATCCCCAGTACAAAAAAAAAAAAAAGAGAAAACCGAAAAAAAATGTCCATTCAAGGTATGTCTCTGCTGTCACTGGCAGACAACAAGGGCAGAGTCCAGATCCCATGTTGATTAAAGCAGCAGCTTTTCAGTGGGGCAGTGGATAATCCCAGCAAGCTGGCACCTTTATTTCTACTGAAGTTCAGGCTGGTTTCTGGCTGTGAGGCTGGAACCAGACCCATTCAGCTGCTCCAGTCCAACCACTTCCTGTGGGTTTGAACTTGGCTGTGAGCCACTCGAAGGAGCCAGCAGTTGCTGAGTTCTGAGCTCAGTTGGCCCCTCTTCAAGATGGCTCCTCCAACTGCTCTCATCTACAGGCTGTCTGAACTCATCAGCCACTGCAGTCTGCTGCATCCACTAATGCATTTCTCCATGGAGGCCTCTGGGTTCACCAACAGTCACTGTGCATCTGCAGGTTTGAGGCACCTCTCTCACAGAGTGAGAATCACAGAGGATCAGGCAGAAAGCGCTTGTTCACTGAAGTTTCTCTGCTTTCCCTGTGGGCTTCAACTCTCACTTCAGATCCCTCCTGGGACCCACTTCACTCTTTCTCTTCCTCCCCTTGCTATATGTTAGTGTCTGGACACCAAATCTTGGAGAGGCCCTCCCTCTCCTGTTCACCACTCCATCATCTTCCCCAGAAGGCAAGTTTTGATTACTGCAGCAGTCATATTTTCTAGCTCCCAGAATAAAAACTTCGAAGATCATGGCCACATGCTCCTGCCTGTCTTTCCTGACACAAGAATAGGGGTGAACTAGATGGCAAGTGAAGAGTGACAAATTTACAAGCCCTGTAACACTTACAAAGACCAGCTTCATTTACAAACATGAAAACCTGCCAGTCCTACAAAGGTACTCAGATGCTCCATCGAGCAGAAGCCAAGTGCTAGAGACTGAACCCTGGCCTTACGATGCTGTACCACTAAGTTACATCCCCACCTTTGAAAACAACTTTTTATGTGTTCAGTGAAACTCCAGGAGGCACTGGTATGAAGATTAAAACATGTGAGGTCCTGACAACCTGGCCCTGGCCCCTCCTCCAGCCTCAGTGTGCACTGTCTCCATCTTATTGTGCAGCTACACTGTCATTCTCTAGAACAGGCTGACCTTTGTCCTAACACAACCGCTGCACATACTATTCCACCTGGAAGGCCCTGTTTTGTCTTCCCCTACCAATACCCCACCTTACAAGTGAATTGTACAACGGATTTCTTTTCCTCTTTACATTTTAGCTTAAATATCACCTCCACAAAAAGTTCCTTCCTGATGACCCTATTTAAATACTGCCCAAGTATTTCAGTACCTTAGTCTCTCATTTCTTTGATTTTGAGTGATACTGAGCATGTTATTTAAGAGTTGTTTGAATGCCATTTCTTCACCTATAAAGTAGAAAAAAATAAGTGTCCGCCTCATAAGGTTGTTGGGAAGACTAAATGAAACATACTCGGATTCCTAGCACACAATAGTATTCAATAGGTAGTGTTTCCTTCATAAGATCAGAGTAAAGGTCTTTCACAGTTTTACTTTTTTAAAAAAGTCTGATCCCCCACAGAATAAACATTCCATGAGTAGTAACTCTTGCCCATAGTGCTAGCTTCCTAATACAAATACAGTATTCTGTAAACATTAGTTACTATGGTAGTCTCCTCTTCTCCATGTTCCAAGACCCAAAAGGAGTGGATGCACCAACCTGAGGACAGCTCATAATTCTATACAGACTGTACTTTTTCCCTATATGTTACTAAGTGCCTAAGAGTGGGCAGCATATGGATACACTACACAAATAACTCAAGTCCCAATCAGGAAGGAGTGGAATAAGAGGAGATTTTGTCACACTACCCAGAAAGGCACACAATTTAAAACATGCCATTTCTGGAATTTTCCATTTAATGTTTACAGACCAAGGTAATCACAACTGAAACCACAGAAACAAGCAACCATGGGTAAAGGGGACTACTGTATGTCACCATCTCACAACAGTGTAGCTGCCAGGGAGATGCTCTCCTCAGATCTTTTGCTATGGAAGCCTGACAGGCCAGCTGCTGTTCTCTGGGTTCACCACATCTGGAAGAGGCCATGCTTTCTAAGCCCATTTCTAGTCTATGGCTGGGTCACTCTGGCAAATCAGCCTCTTCCTATGAGGAAACCTTGCTGGAAGGCTCCTCGTTGGCAAAACCACCTTTCTTAGTGCTGTGCTACACCCAGAAATTTCTTAGCGAGTCCTCCTTCCTCTTTTGCCTCCTTCCACAGGTGTCAGACCTGCCGCTGTCTGCAAGCTGTCATCCTTGACCCTGTTCCCTCTGCACATTGCATCCCACACTGGTGAACGCTTCCTTGTGGGCCCAAGCTAACATAACCACATTCACCAGCAACATCCCTAAGGTGGGAGCTCATGTGCAAGTGATTTATTACGGTGATGGTCTCCATGGAAACTGGTAAAGGAAAGAATAACAGGGCGGAGCAGGGAACAATGGTAATATTGGGTAAAATTCTTGCCTAACCCTGTAGAGAAGCTCTGTACTCCAGAGGTAGAAATCATTCACTCTTCTGTTCCTTATTTTGAATTATGTTCATTTGTGTGGCCCAACTAAGTGCAAACAATTTTATAAGACACACTATATACATATATATATACATATACATATATATATATATATATATATATATATATATATATGTGTGTGTGTGTGTGTGTGTGTCTTTGTTTTCTGTTCCTATAACAGAATTCAGATTTTTTTCCTATAGTTTTTGAAACAAGTTCTCATGTTGTAGTTCAGACTGGTCCTGAACTATGTAGCCCAGTCTGGCCTTGAATTTGCAGCGCTCCTCCTGCCTCAGCCTACCATGTGCTGGCACTACAGGCATATGCTCAAGATTCAACTTATTAAAAATAAATGTGTTCATCTCAGCTCATAGTTCTAGAGGCTATCAAATAGAAGACTGGGTAGCCACATTCCACCATGGTAGAAAAATGGAAGGAAGGCCAATCAGATACCTCCAAAAGAGAAGAAATACTGGGGTGGACTTGTTTAAATAACATCCAGCTTTCAGGAATTATTCCTGCCCCTGTGACAGTGAAAAGCCACTCAAGAGAAAAGAAACAACAACAACAATGGAACACTATTAACCCATTTACAGGGGTTCTGTTGCCATGGCCCAGACACTTCCCATCAGGCCCTGCCTTCTGACACTGCAGCTGTGGTGATCAAATTTCAGTGGGAGTTTTTGGAAAGGGCAAACCATATAAAAATCGTAGCAATCTAGAACCTGCAGTGTACACTTTTGAGAACAGTGGCTATACAATCCAATACTGACTTATGCCTGGCAGTGAGTAGCCACGAAGTTTGTGTTGAATATTGTACAATATAACATAACATGGTTGAAAACTGCCACTATCATAAAAAAGCATCCTCATTTAAATTCTTTTTCTACAAAGTCTCAAAATATATACAAAGTAACATTCCTTTCCTATTTTTACTCCTCAGTTCCATTTTTTTTTTGCCCAAATTTGCTTCTCCAATGTCAGTTCCCTATAATTATTTCACTCTAGTTGTAAAACTCAGAAAAGGAGAGAGGGCTAGAACCTGAACTAGCCAAATGTACAATCTAATATCCCACTACATGTAGTAAGCATGAGCAGAAAATTTCCTTTGGGCTGGGAAAGACCTAGAAGACCCAGAAGCATCAGGGAAAGACCTAGAAGAAAAGGCCAAGGTGCCTCCTTGGTCCTTTTTTCCTGGATCTTGTATTTCCAATGGTAAACTGAACTCAAGAATTCACTAAAGGAAAGTAGGGGACTGAGGATATGAATGCTTAGAAATGACACAGACCAGGCCCCCTAGAATCTCCCATGGAAAGTTATTTAACAGAGATGCCGTCTCCCATGCATCTTACCTCACAGCCTAAAGAAAAGTAGGTGCCCCAAAAGTCTAAATGAAAAGATTATGTGTCATTAAGTGTCATTCTTCTTCAAGTATTATTACATACCTTGCTACATATCCAATTGTAAGAAGATAATTTAAAAGACACTGACTGGGCCCAAAACATAATAAGGACTCAAGAGTTTTAAGACTTGAGAGGCCATGCTTTAGGATTGGAAACAGGCTAAGGTCCCTAAATCCGCTTTGTCAGCCATGTGACCTAGGCAAGTGAGCTCATTTCCTTTATTTGGCATCAAAGACCCTGGAAAATAAGTTTGCCATTCTATCAAGCATCTCTTTACATTTGAATTAAATGGTATAGTAGCACCATCACCCACTTCAAAATATTACAGTATTCAATGAGGTAATTGAATATTACTGCATATTGTAAATCATAAAGTACTTAATCTAAATGTTACATATTTCACATTTTTATTTATTTATTATTATTTTTGGAGGGTACCAGAGATCAAACTCAAAATCTTGCGCTTTCCAAGCAAGCGCTTGAACCGCTGAGCTAAAGCCCCAGCCCTCCCAGCAATGATTTTTGCTGGACAGCTTTTTAAAAGGTGTTACCTACTTTAATGTCTTACCAAATATAAACATAAATTTATCATGAGGACTCAATACGACACTTATATGTGCTGGTATGCCTTTTTTAGTTAGCAGCCACAGATTGCTACTTTTAAAAATAGCTTTTAAATTTTTTGTGATAAAATTTAGCACCTTAAATTTGGGGAGGTGCTGGGGCTTGAACTCCTTGGTCCTTTTCACTCAGCACAAAGTTCCCCCAGACCATTTGGAGACAAGGTTTTAATAAGTCACTGAATTGCCCAGAGTGGATTCAAAATTGTAATCCTCCTGCCTAAAACTTCCAGAATACTGGGATTCCAGGTGTGTGACACCATGCCCAGCTGTGTTTAAGTGTCCAATTCACTATCGATAAATACATTCACACTGTCATACAGCCATACCACCATCCACCTCTGTAACTGTGATTATCCTTAACTGAAACCGTATCTCTCAAACAGCAACCCCCTAGTATCCCTTATGGTTCACCTCTTTCATTGGTTTACTTATTATAGCACCAAAAACAAGTTCAATCCTCTCCTTCCAAATAAACTGTCAGCTATAACTTGACAGGAACTATGTAACCCATTTTTAAATCCATAGTATTCTTTGGCTTCATATGTTGCTACCCTTTGGTTCCAACTTGCCTCTTTAACACTATTTCTTTCAGAATGCTATTTAAAAGTTAAACAGCAGTCTTTCACCCTCCCTCCTCACTTTTTTGGGGGAGATGTAGTCCTGCTACAAAGTTTAGGCTTGTCTTGAACTCACTGTGTAGCTGAGGCAGCCCTTAAACTGCAGATGATCATCCCACCTCAGCCTCCCAAGTGCTGGGGTTACAGGCCTGCACCACCACGTCCCGCTTCCTCCATACTTTTGCTCCCACCATTTCCTCCATTTGGAATCTCTGTCCGATTTACCTCTCCTGTTGGGAGCCACTGAAGCTGGAAATTGAACACAACATGTACAAGGCTGGAGCATGACCATTCCATGAACAAAGAGTGTCTGGGGCAAAGCCAACTGAAGAAGCCCCTTCAGCCCAGAGAACACCTAGCCTAAAACAATCTTAAGAGTGGGTTGCTAGGACAATAGGGTGTCATGTGACACTAAGTTGCTAGAAGGTATAAAGGCCAAGCAGTGAGGAACCATTACCTTTCCTCCTATGAGGATAAGGGTTCAGCTGACCCCAGCTTTATCTATTTTTCTCATCCTCTTGCAGTCCTTCACCCCAAGAACCTCAAGGGCCACATGCGGCACCCTCCTACCCTGCCTATGCCTAATGAAGTCTTTCGAAGTCCAGCTCACATTCTGACTTCTACAGGACAGCAGCTTGATCAGCTCAGATTGGGGTGATCTGCCTCCTCAGCTGTCACCTCAACTACTCAGACCAGCAACTTCAACTGTTACTGTAACAGTAATCCTACCACACCTCTTATCATCAGATTAAGGAAACATACTTCTGAATTAAATCACTGTTATTTTGCCAATTTGAAATTTTAATTTATACAAATAAAACTCAATGATTCTGTTGATTTCGAAAAGGCTGTGGTCACTGTCATTTTTGCCCAGTTCCCACTAGGGGCACGCCTACAAGGGTCTCTCTTCCTTAGCTCTCTATACTCTTCCTGAATGTCAAGGGACAGCACTAGTTAAGAGTCTGGGCCTCACTTTCTGCATTAGCAACACGTGCAAATGCAGAGGGAGTAAAAACTAGTAAAAATTGTCCTGTGCTTGGGTCGGTGCTTTCTTCACCCCACAACATAACTCCAGGGTTTGCTGTTGCTCAGCTGATCAATCGCCAGGTTTCTCCTGGAAAAAGCAGGGAGGAAGACACGGTTTTGTAAAAGATTCTCCATCCCAGACGCTGCATATTCTATTTTCTAATGTGCGATGAGTACCATATTCCTTCTCTGGATTTTTTAAATTAGGACCTACAATACACACTAATGGTCACTATTTTTGTTTTATTTTCCCACTTACGTACTTCCCGCTCACCTTAAATTCACTACATAACCTAGGCCGGCCTCGAACGCGCAGGAATCCTTGCCTCAGCCTTCCTGAGTGCTGGGATTACGGGCATGTGGCATCACGCCTGGCTTATTTTATTCTTTTCAACAGCTCCGTGAAATAGTTATTTTTTAATTCGGAGAAAAGGATCGGAACGTGTGCTCCATGAGCTATAGGGCACCAGAAACCATAGGGTTAATAAGTAAATCCGAAGCCTGTCACCACTCCGCTTCGAATTTCGGGGAAGCCCGTGGTCCGGCGGTGCCTGGCATGAACGCCAGTGCTCGGCTGCCCCGGATCCCGGCGCGGCGCGATCTCCCAGCGCGGCCTCCCCGAGCAGCACGGGCCGCCGCTTCCCCGCACCGGGACGCGGGTGCGCGTCCGGCCTTTCCCCTGCCCAGAGGCGCAGAGCTCCTAGAGCGTGGCTGCTGAGTCCCTCAGCCCAAGGGTTATCCAAGAACCCGCAGAAGGCAAGGCCGGACGGCCTCAGGCGCCCGACCCCCACCCGAGTCGCCAGGGACAATCCGAGCGGCCTTCGGCGTGGCCGCTCAGCTCGCCGGCCGCTCTGGTCCCGCCCCGAGCCGGCGGCCCGGCTGCTTCCCGCCTGACCCCGGGCCTGACGTCATCACCCTGCGCCCCGGCGTGGTCGCGAGCTCGCGCAGCCGAAAAGATGTCTGCGACGCCTCCACTCTTCAGTTTGCCCGAAGCGCGAGCGCGGTTTGCGGTGAGTTGGGAGGCGGGAAGGCTCGGGTCTAATTCGATATTATTATTTCCCTTTTTCCCTCCTGAAAAATTTCTCGAATTGTTACCCTGGGATGAAGCGAGGCGGAGGGGACGCCGCCAGCCCCGTCGGGGGTGGGGCGGTAGGAGAGCGCGCTACCTGCCTCTGCCGCAGGTCTCGCGCTGTCCGCCTCCGCCCTCCCGCCGGCCTGCCTCGAGCGCTTCGAGCGCCTTTGTGTGTCGCGCAAGGAGCTCCCTTGCAGGCTGCTGCGGTCAGGTCCTCCCTTCCTCGCTCGCCGACGCTGGCGAGCGTCTCCAAGAGAGACCCAGCGAAGCGGGTGGGCGGGAGCCACTTGTCCGCGAGACCACGATCCCGCCCCGCCTCCCGCGCCTGCAGGTGCCTGTGCCGTGGGCAGTTCCTCACCCGAACCCCCACACCGTCCCTAGAGAGTGACGGGGCGCCCCTGCGTGGGGACAGGCAAGCACATCACCTTGGGGAGGGTTACCAGCAGCTGTTTTGTTCTCGTCCAGCAGGAAAGGGTAGTTTGAGCATCTGCGGAACATTTTAGGTGCATTTTTCACGTTAGTGCATTTACCTATTAGGATAATGCTAAAATAGGCTGAATTTTCTTGTGCCTAGTACGTGAGATAGAAAGAAACTGAGCCCCTCCCACGCGTAAGCTAATTGACGAGATGGTTTCAGACCCAGCGTTCCTTTTATATTGCCCACCATAGCAGTGTGTGTGTGAAGAACAGTAAGACTTTGTCTTTGCTATTTGCATCAGTCTTTGAAGGCAGGATTCAACTACTCAGATATTTAACTCTTAGATGTTAATAGTGATGGCAGAATTAAAGAGAAAATGATTCTTTGTGGTCAGTAGTTTTCCCACAAAAATGTGTGTGTGTGTGAAAGATTGTAGCTTGTTTTATGTCATCAGAATTGTCGCCTTTGATCATGCTTATCCTGAAAGGTGCTGTTTCATGGGAGATCATGCAGTCCAGTGCTCCCTGGATGCAGCGTGCAGTGCTGTCACCTGGAAATCTTGTTAAATTGAAGATTCTGATTCAGTAAGTCTGCAGTGGGGCTGAGAGTCTGCAGTTCTAACAAGTTCCCAGGTGATGCTACTGCTGCTGCTGATGGTAAGGCTCTGTGACGACCCTCCTGTTTAACTGGTCAGGAAAAGGAAGCGCACGGAGATGAAGCAGTAAGTCCCAAGTTAATCAGTCTGTTAACTACAAAGCCAGAAGCACATATTTACAGTGTAGTTCTAATCGCTCATCAGGTAATAAAACGACTTTCCAAGTATATTGTGAATGTGCACAGAGTGACTTTGTGATATTGCTGTCTTTAAGTTTTGACCACTTTACGACAATCAGCAGATATGTATTCTTGGCTTACTGTTTGTCAGAGACTGTTGAGCATGGTATCTGGAGGAGGTAGGATTTGCAGTAAGTCTGGAACAATGGGTAGAATTTGGATGAGTGGGTGGGAATAACAGCATGAATGTGAGAATACACTAGAATGAACTTGAATTAAAAAATGATTTTCAAAAATAGCCAGACTTTAGTTGTAGGTAGGCATTAGAGAGTAGGGGGAAAAGTTAGGCAGGTTGAGTAGGGTATTACCAGATACATTGAGGGTGCTATGAATGTTCAAAGCCAAAACATTTAAATAAGGAGCCATTTGGAGTTTTGTTTTTGGTTTTTTTTTTTTTAAGCAGAATACTCTCATTGATGTGGTACTTACAGAAATAGTAAGAGAGAGCCTACCCTGGTAGCTCACTTCTGTGGTCCCAGCTAACTGGGAAGCTGGCTTTGGGGCCAGCCTGGGGCATGACCCCACTTGACAGAGAGAGAGGGGACTTGACAATAAGTCAAGCCATATGCTCTACTCAGATTTAAAATGATAAGGATCTATATCATTAAGTAGCATTTAATATAAGGATTACTGAGAGAATGACTGATAGGCAATTTTTCCTGATTTTAAACTTTTTTAGAAAATAGACTATTGATGATGTTTTTCAGTAAACAAACTCCAGTGTGCCATTTTTATTTTTCTAGAAATCTACCAGAGAGGCCTTGAATAACAAAAATATCAAGCCATTATCAAGTACCTTCAACCAGTTACCTGGCAGGTAAGGTGTTACTGTCCTTGAAAAATAGCTGCCTGAATATGTTTTTTAATTTTTTTTGGTACCCGGAATTGAACTCATGACCTTGAGCTTGCCAGACAGGCACTGCGACTGAGCTACATCCCCAACCCTACTTGAATATTTATATTTGCCCTGAGCTGTGTAAAAATGGGGCATCTTTTGTTTTTAATAGTGAAAACGAAAAAAAATGTACCCTGGACCAAGCTTTCAGAGGTATTCTAGAAGAAGAAATTGTAAGTATATTTTTCCTTTATTTTTTAAACTTTTGTTGGTAAATAAATTGTGTTATAACAGTGTTAGAAAATTCCTTTTATTCTTAGAATGAATATGTAAACATGACTTTTTTTTCCCAGCATGAACTTACTGCCTTGTGAAAGGTGATTTGATCGTTGGTGTAGGAGTTGTGTCATAATTAAGAATTTTGATAGCACAGGGCAGTTTAAGGTTTTGGTGATATGAAGTGTAATATTATTTGGTTTTAACAAGTGAGAAGTAGTGGTTAAAGTTGGGTTCTGTCCCTTTGCTGTATAGATTTAGTGGCCCGGCCTCTAGTGGTATAAAAGTTCAAGGACATTCAGCTGGGAATTAGGATTCCATGCCCTCATTTTCCTGTGGTATCTGAGGTATCAATAAGCATACGTAAATAAGGCTCTCCACCTTCAGTAGAGAAAGCCTGTCTGTGAAAAGTATGAATTTACTTGCCATTAGTGGAGCTCCTAACTAAAAGAAACTTTCAGCAGTTTGTTCTAGAGGTTGACTAGATCTCTTCTAATAGCCATAGAAGTTCCCCTTTTCTCAGACAGTTCTGGATCAAACTTACTCTTTCCTTTTCTTTAGACTTGGTCCCCTTTCTGTTGTGAGAGACTGGGGAAGTGACTTTCCTTTCTGAGCTTCAGTTTCATTTACAAAAGAGAAGATGCATTCTTTCCATGTTCCTGTACAAGACAGTGCAGTATGCATTCAGTAAACGCTATTTCAGTTGTGTAATACCTGACTGGTACTGCCCTCCTGAGAAACCCCTCCTCAGACCCCTGATGCACAGTATTGGTATCCCCAGCCTACCTCTGCCTGTTGCCATGGATTGAGCTGTGGGCTTAGCATTTTTATACTTAATTAGCTTATAGCATTAGTCAGATTCATGTCTCCTTTTTCCTGAGATTTTGAGAACATTACCTACTTATTATTTATTTGACATCTTTCTAGAATTATTAATTGTATATATTACTAGTCATATTTGTATTTTCATCTTAGAAAATAATTTTATGTTCTGTAAAAAATTATTTTTATTCCATATTGTGCTAAGCAGGTTATGTCAGAGGACATGTGTTTCTTGCTATCAAATTAGCCTGAACTTTTGCCCCTAGATTAAATTGTTTCTCCTCTGTTGATAGATCAATCACTCATCATGTGAAAACGTTTTAGCTATTATTTCTCTTGCTATTGGGGGAGTAACTGGAGGTAAGTATGGTTTGGTTTGTTTTTTTTTTAAGTTATGTTAGACATGAGATGTTTATTTAAAACTTTTCCCCATACCCCTCCACCTGTCTGATTTTGTTCATTCAGATTCTGCCTGACTCCACCTTTGGTAACAATTTGCCCCAGCAAATTCACACTTATTTCTCATCTCTACTATGCATTGTACATTTTGGCACTTTCTTTGCTTTCCAGTTGTTTCATTTATTCACTAAATATGTACTAAGCATCTACTATTTGTCTGGTACTATGGACTTGGGATTCAGTAGTTAATAAAACGTATTTCTCACTGATACCCATCTAGTGGGTAATGGAAAACAGATGTGTGAATATCTTACTGGAATGTACTATGGTGGGAATGAGGTGTTACTGAAGGGAGTAAAAATGACTCTAAATTCAGACTCTAAAATAATCAAGAGAGATTTTAGATATCAAACTAACATGAGAGCTGGGATATGAGAAATTATGATGTTGAGAAGCAAAGAAAGAAATGGTTATTATACAAAGGCCAAGTTCAGCATAGGGACCTTGTGGGACCGAGGTGAGAGGAGGATGGGAGTGAGGGGAGAGAAGCAGAAGGGAGGGTGAGATCCTTTGTATGCTCTGCAGCACGGTGCTGTGGGAGAACAGTTGGACTGGCAGAGACTATTACAGTGGGGCAGTGGCATATGGGGTGGCTTTCCAAAACCTTAAACAAGTCACTTAGTAACTGTACAGTGCCTAGGACATAATAGGAGCTCATTAAATATTTTCAGAAGCCAGATGTGGTGGCTCACACCTGTAATCTCAGCAGCCGGGAAGCTGAGGCAAGAGGATCGATTTGAGTTCCTGTGCACTTTCCTGTGGTCTCCCTGTGCAGAGTACAGCTGGAAGTATCACTTCCTTTGAGACCAGCCTAGGCTACAAAATGAGTTCAATAAAATGAATTGAAACAGACAGTAGTTTCTGTTTTATTCCGTTTAAAATTAAATTTTAAAAAAGTGAGTTCAAGGCCAGCCTGGACTACATAACAAGATCCTGTCTCAAATTTTTCTCAGAAAAAAATATAAAGTAGTTCATCAGCATTCTTTAAATAGTTTAATTAAAATGCTTATTTCATTCAGATAATTTATGTGAGAACTGCCTTTTAATCTGTAAAGCAATGTTCATACAATCTATTATTTTGCTACTTGCTGCAACAAAAACTGGAACATAAAAGGCAAAAGTAGTCTCCCAGTGTCGTACCCAGTTGTTTTGTGATTTTAGTTCCTAAAAATTCCTAGGCCCTCAGTTCTACTGATTCAGAATCTTCGGTGGTAGAATACAGATAGTTTTCTTAAGTTCTGTGATGGTTAGAAGTGAGTTAACTTATGTGAGGTGATACTTACTGTAGTTGGGGGCAGAGAATATGCCTCAGGTTTCTTGGACGTACAGGACACGTAGCATAAGAATTTAAGTGCTGTTAGGAATTTCAGATGTCACTGGTCCAGTCTCATCTCTAGCCTGGCCTGTTTCCCAGCTGCAGCATCCCTGACTGGTGGTGACAGAGCTCATTGTTTGACTCCTTCCTGTTCCGGTTCTCTCAGCTGTTGTTTTGAGTTGCAGCCTGCTGCCTTGTGCTACCCACTGGTTCTAGGCATTGTTCTCCCATCACATTCTAGCAGTGGTCTCCCTGTGCAGAGTACAGCTGGAAGTATCACTTCCTTTTTCTGAAAGTGCTGGATTCATGAAATGTTTCAGGCTTACAGTGCTCTAGACTTTTTCCCCCACATTTCATGCATAAATAGCTGGTGTTTTCTTTTTGTTGTTGTTTTTTGTTTTTTTTCCACGAGTAAGTACCTTAAAAGAAAGAATAAGTAGGTATATAAAAGCATTTTTAAGGGACCGTGGATATAGCTCAGTGGCACAGTGCCTGCCTGGCAAGTGCAACGTCTCCCCCTCCCCCCCAAAAAACATTTTTAGTTATTCTGAATTTTTTTTTTTAAAAAAACCTTCATTAACTTTAGAGACACAGTGACTTTGTCTACTTTATCATTCTTTTCTCTGAAATAACACTGATATTTTAAATGTTCATAGTTGAAGTGAATTGAAACCATTTTGTTACCTCTTAGAGCAATCTTCAAATCACAAAGACAATTTAGCAACATTACAAAACATTTGGAAATGAGAAAAAGGGAAAGTGTAGTTGCAGTGACGCTACTGTTGAGGACTACCATTCATTTTGTATATATTTTAGATTCTCTAGTCCTTGAAACAAATGTTTATTGTCATATATTGTTTTCGATCTTGCTTTGTTCACTTCATTGTGTAATAAGCATTTTTCCCAGTTTCTGTTGTCATCATAACCATCCTTGTTAATTGGCTGCATTCCGTTCTCTTGATTAGCTTAGAGGTGAGAACAGACTGTGGAGCCAGACTGCCTGGGTTCAGATCCCAGCTCTACCTCTTCCTGGCTCTGTGGAGTTGGGAGTGTTATTTAACCTTGCTGTGTTTCAGTTTCTATAAAATGAAAATGATATGATCTGCCTCATTGGGTTGTAAGGATGAAATGTGTCTGTATTAATAAAGCAGTTAATGTACCTGACATGTAAATGCTCTGGATGTTATAAACATTGCTGTATCATTGGCTTTATTGAGTGTACATAATCTAAAATTATTTAGTATATGTCATTCTTCAGTTGATTGCATCTCATGTCCTTTTAGTCTTAATTTTGAGTGAAAAATTAAGATATTTCACAGAATTTTTTTTGTAGGTTCTTTTGCTTTACAGTTTTTAAACTTTTAAATTGGCTTGTGCTCCACTTGAAGGTATTTGTACTGCATCTACACCTTTTGTATTGTTGGGAGATGTTTTGGATTGTCTTCCTTTGGATCAGTGTGACACAATATTCACTTTTGTGGAAAAAAATGTTGCTACTTGGAAATCAGTAAGTGCCTTGGTTTCTTTTCCTCCAGTACTATCTTTCTGTAGATCCGAAAGTCTAAGGATAGTTTTGTTTTGTGATGCTGGGGATCAAATCCATGGCCCTGCTTACTGCTTTTTTGCTTTTATTTCTAATATTGTTGATGCCCAAAACGTTTGCCCCTATGAAAGAATTAAGTATTGTGCTCTCTTGGAAGAGCCAAGTGAAAACACTTGTAGAGAAATATTTGAAGTACAAAACTTGATCGAGCAGTTAAAATTAACTTGAAAACACTTTCACACATTTACAGTAGTAATTCAGTGTCCTGTTTATTCCATTAAAAATGTTATTCATTTGAAAAAAGTGAAAGTAACATAGATCCTCAGTGCATGTTAGTACTCTTTAATTTACTTCCTATGACTTAAATTTAAGGTGTATCACTTCTGTAACAATAGTAATTATTTGTGTCTTAATTCCAGAGTACATTCTATTCTGCTGGGAAAAACTATTTACTACGTATGTGCAATGGTAAGTAATTCATTGGTAAATGGTTGTTCTAAAAAACCAAAAACATAGATGCTGTTAGAAAAACAGGTAGTTGAATTAAATGCCAGTGATAACATTTTAAAGATAGCTTAGTATCTTTTTATGTTTTTGTTTTTGAGACAGTCTTGTGCCATAGTTCAGGCTGGCCTTAAACTCACTGTGTAGCCCAGGCTGGCCTCAATTTTGTGATGATCCTCCTGCCTCAGCTTCCCAAGTGTTGGGATTACAGGAATGTACCGCCATGCCCAGCAATATTATAATTTTAAAGTAACAGTCTGATTATTAAAACTGGTACTCACTTTAGATTAAATTATTCCTTTTTTAGCTGCAAACTAGAAAATCAGAAAAGTAGTAAATTTTATCTTGTCAATCCTGAACTTTCATTCCTAGTTTATAATATTCTTGTGACAGTGGTTTCTACCCACTTTAGGAAAACACTAACAAACTGAAAGAAACTTAGGTATGGTTGTAATCAACGTAGAGTGATCTTTTTCTGTGTCTAATATTGATTTCCATATATTGTTAGATCTCCTAAGAAGATTATCCAAATCCCAGAATACAGTCTTCTGTGGACGAATTCAGCTTTTTTTGGCCAGACTTTTTCCTCTGTCCGAGAAATCAGGTGAGCCTTTAAACATTACGTAAATATTTTACACAGAAGCATTTTCCAGCTTTTGATGGACTAGAGTCTCATAATAAGAAAAATGGCAATAAAAAACTGAAAATCGTTACTTTGTTTTCTTTGACTTGTAGTTTTACCAGGTCTAGTGTATAGAGTAGGTAAGCCTAAAACGAAATCATTGATTCTTTAAGATCAAAATTTATAGTAATACTGATCTGCAGTTGAATCACAAAAATATGTAAATATGAACCAACTGTCATGTCTGTATCTCATTGCATACTGTGTACCTGTTTATCTCTTTCAACTTTCTCCCTCAATTACCACTGGTTAGCCATAATTACTTCATTTATTTCTTTTTAAATATTTTATTGTGAAATACAATCCTCATACTGGAAAGTCCATGAAGCAGGTGTGTGGTGGTTTTGAAGCAGGCACTTGCACAGCCTCCTTCTGCTCCAGAAAGGGAGGAGCACTGCTGGTTCTCTGCAGCCCTTCCTGTGCCTAGTCTCTTCAGACACGTGCATTTTAATCTATTTGCTTTAGTTTTCCCACCTTAATATGGGGCAAATATACAACTGTTTTATATGTTGTCAAGAAGATCAAGTCAATTAAAAACTGAAGAGCTTCTGGGCCTAGTGGCACCTGCCTACAATTCCAGCACTTTGGAGGCTGAAGCAGGGGGTTTGTCAGTTGTTTAAGGCCAACCAGGGCTACATAATGAGGCCCTGTCTCAAAAATGAAAAAAAAAAGAATATGCAACAGTGCCTGCATCTAGTATATGTTACTATATACGTTAGTAGTAAGCTTATATGCACCTTTGTTTGTCACGCTAGGTCTGTGTTCTTATTTTCCTGTTTAGTTCATGTGTTCAGGGTTAATACAGATTCTGACCTTCTATCTGTGATCATTTCCCCCAGACTTTTACAGGTATCTGTTTAGGGCTGTACTTTGCCTGAAAAACTTTATTTCACCTTTAGTTTTGTAAGATAGAAACAGTAGATTTTTAGATTACCACTATGTAGGAGTTCATCTTATGGAAAAGAATCTTTGTATTCTGTCTTCCATGAGTTCGTAAGATGTCTAACTGAAGATAATTTAAATATGTTTCTCTGCTCTTATGGATGTTTGTTTTCATTTTTATTTGGATATATATTTAGTTGAAATTGCTAGGTCATATGGTAACTAGTTTTAATTTCTCCTGGGTATGTATCTAAGAGCATTTTGGAGTTGTATAATAACTATTTCAGTGTTTGTGTCTGTAAACACTATATTCAGTGTTTTACAGTCCCCTGTGAGTTCCAGTTTTGCCACATTCTTACTAACAGCAGTTACTGTCTTTTTGACTATAGTCAACCTGGCATGTGTTAAGTGGTGTCTCATTATGGTTTCAAGTGACATTTCCCTAATAATGATGCTGAGCATCTTTTCATACACTTATTGGCCATTCCTGTACCTTCCTTGGACATGCTCAGATGCTTTGCCCCCTTTTCAAATTAAATTATTTGACTTTTTATTGTTGAGTTATAAGTGTTCTCTTTACAGTCTGTATACTCAATCCTTTTGTATGACATTTGCAAATATTTTCTCCCATTCTTTGAAGTATTTTGTCTCTTTTCTCTTTTATTGGTGCTGGGGATTTAACCCAAGGCCTGACACATGCTAGACACATGCTCTACTGCTAAGCCACACCCTATCCCAACTATTTGCTTTCTTGATAGTATCATTTATGCTGCAGTTTTAAAATTTTGATGAGGTTTAATTTATCAGGGTTTTTTCGTTGCTTGTGCTTTTGCTGTCTTATCTAAATATGCATTACCTAACCAGAGGTCACAAAGATTTACTACTATATTTTCCTATAAATTTTAACTCTTGCATTTAAGGATCTATTTTGAGTTAGTTTCTTTATGTGGTGTGAAGTAGGGATTCAGAGTCATTATTGGTGGATATCCAGTTCCAGCCCCGTTTGTTGAACAGCTGTTCTTTCTCCCATTGAACTAATATCTTCCCGTCTGTATACCTTCATAATGTCGAGATAACCATCTTAGTCCTTGATACTAACTCTTCCCTCTGTAAGCCTTTTGCTCATTTTCACATTACTGACTTATGCTGTAGCTTAATTTCAATTTATTTCTTTAAAAAGGCTCTCTTTGAATACATACCTAAACCTATTATCATTGCCTTAGCATGTCACAGTATCTGGTATTTTCAATGTGTTTGCTGCTGCCTTCTGTATTCTCTGTGTAGTGGATTTTTGGGAGGAAGCCCACAGAGGGAAGTGATGTGTCCTCAAGGCATCATTTCCATCCCCCTCCTGATCCCTGGGTTAAGGTGGCATCTCCCATATTTCTCTTACAAAGTTACTGTTTTTCCCTTTGTAATTAATATTAAGGGAGGCGATATGTTGAGGCTATACACATACTCTTTCCCTTTAAACTTTTGCTTGATAATTTTTAGTAGATCTTTTTCTTTTTTTGGTACCAAGGATTGAACTCATGACCTCATACTTGCCAGACAGGCGCTTGTGCCACTGAGCTATATCCCCTGCCTTTAGTAGATCTTAACCAGCAGTACACACCTGTAATCGCAGCTTACTGGGAAGGCTGAGGGAGGAGGAGTATAAACTTGAAGCCATCCTGGACAACTTTGTGAGACAGGTCTCAAAGGATCGGGGATGTAGTTCAGTGGTCAAGCACTTGCTTAACCATGCCTCGGGACTTGAGTTCAATTCCCAGTACTGCAAAAATTACAAATAAAAAAAAAATTAGCAGATCTAATCTGCAGTTACTATTATAAGGTGTTACTGTGACCATTTTCTCTCACGTTCATTTCTCCTTTATTGATAAGGATTTTTTTCATAAGGAAGATTTGTCTCTTCATTTACTTATCATTTGGTGTTCTATTCCCAAATGAGTCCACGGATATTTATTTTATTCTTTGGGCTATAATCTCTTTCTCTCTCTCTCTTTTTTTTTTTTTTGGTACCGGGAATCAAACTCATGACCTTGTGCTTGCCAGGCAGATGCTTATGCCACTGAGCTAAATCCCCTGGTCCCTATATATTTTTTTGTTGCTCACATTGTTCCCACTTTGGTCATTAGGAACTTGTAGATTTTCCTCATATGAGATGATCTGGATTCATATTGTTATTTTCTCTGCCTTGGCCCTGGTGTCATCTACTTTTCCAAAAAAGCCTAGTTCCTTTTATTTATGAACAGTAGTCGAAGCTCAGGTTGGGCCCTAAATGTGTTCATTGCCACTGCAATGTCACTGGTTGTAGGGCCTCAACAGACAGAGCTAGGAAAGCAATGTATACACACTGACCCGTACATACATATACAACCATATTTACTTCTGTGTCTGTCTATGTATTTTTATGTAAACAGTGACAAAAATCATGACATCATCTAATACCTCTTAAATTGAATTCAGCAGCAATAGATCTGCTTAGTCTTAACTTCTTTCTCTGACAGTAAGAAACTTGACTCTGATTAACTATAATAAATTTGATTGTTACACATCCTCACTGTAATTTATTTTTATGCTTTAATGAAATTATAAATTATATTGTATTCTGTGAAATTGCTATTGAACAGTTCTAAATAAAAATGATTATCATAACATAAATTTTTGTGTAGTTTAAAAGGCACTTTTAACAAATAAATTTTCAAAAGTACTTTAAAAATCAAGTGTAATATATCTGACTTGGTCTTTTGTTTAATTCTGGATTTAGTGTATTTTATGTTTGCGTTATATAGTGTGACACAAGTTATATTCTTACATGGGTTTAGGTGTCAGTGGATTTACTTTCAAAATCTTTTTCTTTCTTTTTTTTTTTTAATAGGTCTGAATTTACAAAGTCAGTTTAATCTGGAAAATGTCACTGTTTTCAATACCAATGAGCAAGAAAGCACCTTGGGTCAGAAGGTGAGGCTGATATGAAATCTCACAGGATATGTTGGTCATTGAGATAATTTGTATGAATGAGCCTCTAAAGCATCAAAAATTTGGAAACCCTTAACTTCTAGTTTATAGAAATGTATATTCTATCCAAAAATTCAAATGATACTTAAAATAGAAAGTATAGCTATTCTATAATGAAGGTAGGTTATGGAGTAGTTGTACTTTCTGTTAGAGTGGATTAATAGAGTAGCTGAACTTAGTATTTTAATTGTTTGTTTTTTTGTGGTGCTAGGATTAAACCCAGGGCTTATATGTTTTAGGCAAGTGCTCCACCACAGATCTACATCTCTGAGCCTGGTTCAGTATTTTAATGGTTATAATCATAAGATAGGTTATGGAGTAGCTGTTCTTTCTGCTTTAAACATGGAATATGTGTATTATTTCTATATCCATTCTTGATATTCTCTGATAGTATAGGACTTTCTGGGTATTTTTACAAATGTATGTTTTTCTCCCAAATGAGGTTATACAACACATACTACTCTTCAATTCAGTTTCTTCTTTTAACTGGTATATTTGTGCATCAGTTCACTTCAATTTCAGGTGGTTTTTTTGTTTGTTTGTTTTGTTTTTATTATAATGTAGTACTAAGCATTGACCCAGAGCCTTCCCACTGAGATATATATATCCCCAACCCTTGATTAGTATTTTGTTTGTTTATTGCTATTTTGGTTTCTTCTTCCCCACCCCCCACAGAGGGTCTTACTCTGCAGTTCAGGGTGGCCTTGACCCACTGTGTAGCCCAGGGTGACCTTGAACTCCTAGAGATCCTCCTGCCTATTTCCCCATAGCCTCCTACCAACCCTGAGAATTAGCATTTTTTAAAAATCTTTGCTTAACTGATAAAATTACTTTAAGTCATATTTGTTGTAATTTGATTATGATTGGAGTTGAGAAACTTAACTGTATTTTAATTTGTTTGTTCTGTGAATTGCCTTCTCATGCTGCTTTCTTAGTTTACCATTAAGTTGTCTTTGTCACCATATGTATCTCCAAAACATTTACTCATAGGTCTTTTTGTTCCCAGAGAATCTCTTGACACTGGTTTGAGAAATAACTGGTTTAAATTTTTCTGTGTCTTCAGGACCATGCTATGTCATTGTCATGCTGCTCTTAAATTCTTGAGTCCCTGTCATGTAAGGTTTCCACTGTCTTAAAGATTATAGGTCTGAGTAGATAATACAGGTAGGCTTCTCTAATGAGGGGTGTCCAGCAGTGTATGAACTGTTACTCCAGCCTGATGACTGCTTCATGAAAGACTGTCCATTTTTAAAACTTAGCACACTGAAGATAGAGAAGAAGGAATGGACGTAGAAGAAGGTGAAATGGGAGATGATGAAGCGCCAACAACTTGGTGAGTTTTTAGAGTTCAAGATTTTCTGGTTACAGCTGGACATGGTGCTGCATGCCTATGAGTCCAATTACTCTGGTGGCTGAGGCAAGAATATTTCAAGTTTGAGACAAGCCTGGACAACTACCAAGACCTGCCTCAAAAAAGGCTAGGATTGTAGCCCAGTGATATAGCACTGGACATAATCCTCACACACAAAATTCTTGATTTACAAGGGTAGCCATTTAGTGACTTAAGTACTAGAGTGAGGATATAAAGGAAGGAAATTATGCTTATACATTTTTTTTACATGTAACTTTTATCTATATGACTTAAAATAATTCTGAATCACTAAAGAACACCATTATGTATAAATGGTAATTGTTACACAGCCTATCTTACACAGAATCCTTTAGAAAGACAGCCACTAGCAACTTTAGGAGCTAGCACTTCCTTTTTCCCTGTAAAGCAAGAGGAGCCAGGCATGGTGGTGCACACCTGTGATCCCAGCACTTAGGAGACAGAGGCAGGAGGATCACCAGGAGTTTGAGGCCAGCCTGGGCTACAAAGTGAGTTCAAGGCCAACCTTAACTGCACAGCAAAACTCTGAAACCCTGCCTCAAAATGATACAAGACACATCTTGACCCAGAGGTATAACGTTACTGTTGTCAGTCAGTCAGTGAAGTTGCTTTGATAATAGGCTGATATTCAAACAGTTGTTCCTGGTTTTAGAATTGTTACTGAGGAAAGGTTTAGGAACAACGAATGTTAACATATGAATAAGATTCTTTCAGCTACACTGATTCTGCATAAAACTTTTAGTAGAAACTGGATATTGATTAAAAATTGTTAATATTCTTCACTGTTGATGTGAAGCAAGGTTCACATGCTTCAGATACTAGTAGGCATTACCCTAGCAAAGTTAGCATTTTTTAAATCAAAAAATGATCAGGCTAGTAAATGATTTACCTGACATTACTCATAATTCAAAGTTGTTGTAATCCAAGCGAATCGCTAAGCAGAATTTTGAGCCTCTTTTGCAAAATGACATGCATGAATTTTATAAACACTATTTCTTGCAGCCCAAAGGTTTTTTCAGTTGATTTCAAGTTCACAGCTTTTTTCTGAGTAGTTGATATTGTCAGAAGTGGTAATGTAAGATAGGTGATGTTTTACTTTACGTACAGATGTATATATGTTCTTCTTGGATTAAGATGCCAATCTATATAAATTTAATAAAATTCTTTAAAAAGATATTCTATGATATTTTCATCTTAATGCTAGAATCTTATAGTGAGAGTCTTTGTCTAATATGCTTCTGTATTTTACTAAAATAAAATATTTCCATTTGTTCCATCTCGATCACTTACTTTTAGAGAAAACATTTTAGACTGGTAGCTTATTTTATACTTCTCTAAAATTTTATATACAAGAAACTAAAACATTTTTCTGTCTTTCATGTATCAGTCAACTCCTGCAGCCCCTTTCCCCATGTTGTAGAATGTGTGGTGAGAATTATGCCCTCTTTATTTTATGTTACTATAATCCTTTGAAGAGAATTTACATGTTTTGTGAAAATTTAAATAATTTAATGTGACATTTATTTTATTAGCTCCATTCCGATTGATTACAACTTGTATAGAAAATTCTGGTCGCTTCAAGATTATTTCAGGAACCCAGTGCAATGCTATGAGAAGGTTTCGTGGAAAACTTTTCTCAAGGTGAGCTGCCAGTCTGAGACTTAACAGTCCAGTATTTTACAGTTGGTGGCAGGGCTGAAGCTTAACTCTTGTCTGGGATACTTTTCACTATAGTTCGCTTCTAATGTTTTTATACCTATTTTATAACACACAGAAGATACATTGTAAATTAATATTTAAACCACTGATTTTTCAAATGAGTTGGGAATTTAAAAATTAAAACTAAAACCTTGAGGTGTTTTTTTTTTTTTTTTTTTGGATATAGTGATTGTTATCAGTGTAGGTTAATGGTTGTTTTGATGAGGACATTTCACCCACACCCCACCCAACCCCATACTGGGGATTGAATCCAAGGCTTTCACACTGACCTATATCCCAGTTCTTTATTTTTTATTTTGAGACAAGGTCTTGCTAATTTGCCCAGGCTGGGGTTGAATTTACAATCCTGCTTCAGGCTCCTGGAGTGCATTCTCTCTCTAAAGACATTGAAATCCACGGGGTTGAATTTAGGGCCTTGGGTCAAATTAGCCTATTGCTTTATAGAAAGGTGTACATTGTAATGCAACCACAACCATTAATTTATCTGTGACAGTTTCTGTGACTTAATGGCAGAGTTGACTAGTTGTCACAGATGCCATATGGGCCACAAAGCATCAAATTCATTTACAGTGATCCTCCTGGCTCAGCCTCCTGAGTGCTGGGATTACAGGTGTGTGCCACCACGCCTGGTCTACAGTCTGAAATACTTAATGGGTCAGACCTGTTACAGAAAATGTTTACCAAACCTTATAAGAATTCTATTTCCTTTTTTTTTTTTTCTTTAAATTCATTTGTCCTTTATTGCCATAATCAGTATCCAGGATAAACACGTAGCTCTTAAGTAACATGGTGTATGTTCTATATTATTTTTAATAATTTTATTTTATATACAGTTTAAGAGAGGGGTACCATCTAAATTCAAATTAAATGGTTAGAGAAGTCATAAGGAATCATCTACCAGTTGGACAGGATTTGACATCCTTGTTCTGGTCACAATCTTAGCACAAAAAATGTATGACAGTTTTCAATAATTTCATTTGGTAAATTCTGTATCATTCAGCCCTTCATAAATCAGTGGAATCTACATCTATAGATTTAACCAGCTACAGATTAAAAATCTTTGGAGGAAAAATTACATATGTACTAAACATACACTGGCTTTTTGCTTATTCTCTGAACAATACAACATAACTATTTACATTGTTTGGGGTGTTATAAATAATGGAGCGATGATTTGAAGTGCACGGGAGGCTATGCCTACCATTGTATTTAAGGAACTTAGGCATCCTCCTCGCACTTGGGTTCCGCAGGCCATGAGTGAGGCCCTCAGACCTGTCCCCACAGGTACCTGATTGAGTGATCTATACTCAATCTAGAGCATTGCAGAATATTAAAGAGGGGAGGCAAGTAGATAAGAGTTTAATGAGTGGGGAGGACACGCAGAGAGTCACCACAGAGAAGGCTGTGGCAGCTCTCCTGCAGACAAAGGGCAGGTTCTGCCTGATACAGGTTCTGATGGGGGTAGGGCTCTGGGGACTGATGTGAGCTGATTTGTTTTGTGAGAGTGCAGAGGATTGTGTAAACCTTTACATTCCTGAGCTCTGGCAGACTTGGGAGGGAGAAGCTATAGGGGCTTCTGGGAAGAAGGAGGTGTGCACTATCATGGCACAGCTTTGAACCATTGCCATGATGATTGTGCTGTCTCTCAGATGGGGGACCTAACAGTACCAAGAGACAGTTGTTCTCTCAAAGCGTTCCTTTTTCTGTTTGCCCCTCACACAAACTTTAGAAGAAATCATTTCTTCAGGAGTAAGTTTATTTCTACTTTCATAATACTATGAAGTCTCATTTAAAATAGTGTGTATATCTTCATTTAGCCATCATAATTTTTATTGTTTAATCTTTCCGTTATACATATATGGTTGAAAGTAAATTGTATTTGGTACAGAAAAGTGTTAAACCAATTTTTGGTAACAATGCCAAATAAAACTAACTGATATTTTTACTTTGCAGTATTCTGAAGAAGTTTTAGCTGTTTTTAAGAGTTATAAATTAGATGACACTCAGGCCTCTAGGAAAAAGATGGAAGAACTGAAAACAGGAGGAGAACATGTATATTTTGCAAAATTTTTAACAAGTGAAAAGGTATTAACTCATTTTTTTTCACTAAGCATAAATAAAAATGTTTTTTATATTTTTTTCTCTTAACTGATAGTCTTAAGTTCAATAGAAATGTTTCTTCACTTTTGATTAAAGTTGATAAATATTAGTTTGAGGGTCTCATTTTTTTCCTTTGACAACTAAGACTGATTTCAAAGACAAAAGAGGTTCTCTATAGAGTCTTTTTTTGTAGACTTATTGTAGGAGATACATAGAAGCTCTGGACAATAAAAGTATTACTCTTGATGTATTACATGTGGACACCTGTAAAAATATAAGTAACACTTATATTTGTGTAAGTTCTTTTTGCACGTATATGTAGCATTCACAAAATTTAATAATTAAGCTCCTAAGTGGAACTCTCAGCAAATTTCTAAGCTTGTGTATCACACAGAATACTTCTGCTCACAGCATAATTAAAATTAGAACTATAACATTAGAACTACAGAAAGCATAGTTTAAAAAGATGCCAATATAGGAATAAAAATATCCTAGGAGTTAAAGAAATTTTAGTAGATGTTCCCATTCGTTGTATATATTTCATTACAAAACTACATAAAATATTATGTGTCAGAGGGTAACAAAGTGACACATAAAGGGAAAATTATAGCAGGAAAGAGGGACAAATTGAATGTTCAACTCAAGAACCTGGAAAAACACAGAATAAACCTAAAAAGAAGAATAACTTAGAATACAGCAAGCAAACACATCCACCACAATCAAGTGAAAAACCAGAGAAAATGAGTAATCATTTTGAAAAAATAGCAGTAAGCTACACTGGGGCCAGAAGTTTTCAGGCATATATTACCAGCACTTAAAAAAATAATTCTTGCTATAAATGAAAATTTTCAGAAATTCAAAAGAGGAGAGTCAGTCTAGTTCATTATATAAAAATAAGAAATTTAAGAATCTTAAGATGGAATAGGAGAAAAAATTGTGTCAGTCTCATAGAGATGAAAAATGAAATTTTTTAAAATTCAAATATCAGTAGAAGTTGCTATTTGTTTTTCTTTATTTTTAGATAGAGACTTCAAAGGATTTATCCAGTGGGAATGTGATTCATCATTAGGAAGTTTACTTTAATGCCAGATTATCTGCAGACTAAAGAGAAAATGTTCTTTCCCCTTAATGAAATACCAAGAAAATTCAATAAAATCTATTATGACAGAACTCAGATGTAGAAGGGAAATTTCTCTAAGTTGATAAAGGAAATTGATGAAAACCTTATGGCAAATATAATAAACTTTAAAAATTATTTCCATTAAATTCAAGAACAGTACACAGTAAATGATGTTTGTAACTGAAAGTTTAGTAGCAACCTCAGCGTTTGTAAGCAGGAGCCTGGGAGGTAATGTACACTGCAAAGATCCCTAAAGCCCTGCAGCAATGATGGGCAAGTCTATGACACAGATTTTATTGGACCATGACTGTGCCCCCTCGTTTACAAATTATGTCTGACTACTTTTGCTGTACAAGAGCACAGATAAATAGTTGTGATAGAGACAATACAATCCACAAAGCTAATTATTTATTAGCTGGATTTAAAGAGTTTGCCAGTCCCTGAATTAGAGCTACCTGTATTAATGTGGGTAAATTTCAAACCTAGTATTATGGAAACAGCAAATTACAGAATAATGAATATATTGTAAAGTTGAAAACAGGCAAAATACATGTGTATATTTATAGGTACCTACATATGTGTTAATGCGTAACTGTGTGTAAGTTCCTTACCAACTACTGCACGACAGTGGTAGTTACCATACTAGAAAGAGGAAGGGAGATATGGGGTTAGAGCTTCAGCAGTCTCTCTAACCCATTTAACAAATGTAAAGCAAGTAAAATGTTAGATCTAACTAGGTTGGGGTATGTGAATTTTGAATTACCTGTCTTTTTTTTAAACATTTGAAGTATTTAGTATTGGAATGATTTGACCTCAGATAATGTGTTAATAACAGTTAGTGAGATTTTAATAATGAAAATACTCTGAATGTTTTTGTAGCCCAATTTTTAAAGCATTTTGTATTAAATTCATGGAAATGGGAGATTTTACACTTTGCTTTAATTTTGCCAGAAATATTGTTGACATGTAAAATTGATTAACAGAAAGCATAAGGTTAACCAAAAGTAGCATTTTAGAGTTTTTAGGTTTAAAGTCATGTAAGAGGGCTAAGGCCTCAGCTAAGATGTTCAATAAAATCCAAGAACAACAAAAAGCCCTTTGTTCAAGAGACAGAGACATTCACAAAGAAATATTTGACTGTGACATGATGTAAATGGAATAGTTTAATAGAAAGCCAAAGAAAAATGAAAGGAGTATATCACATAAAAGCCTGCAGCTGCCGGTGCTGGCTTTCATCTTGGTGCTGCCCTGGCTGGCTGTGGAAACTTGCATGGGTAGGCTTTGCATCCCAGGCCCACCTTCCTGGGTCCAGTGGGAAGCAGATAGGTTAAACCATCTAACTCTTCTCAGCTCTGAGTCAGTGTCTTCTTAGCAGATATTTTTAATTCATTATTTCTATCAAGAAAAATTATCTTCTGACAAAATATATGAAATCGGGACTGCAGAGGTAGATGTAGCATTAATAAACAATGCTCACTTTAAGCCAGGTTTTCATGTCTCAACTCCAGCCTTACTGTGTAGGTCTGTTTTGATGGGCCAGTCTCGTATTTGACTCCGTGCCTTTTTTCTTTCTTCTGTTAATTTCCTCTCACTAACTCTTCAGCTTTAGGTTTGCTACTACTGTTGTTAATTTAGACAGTTTCCACCAGAAGGCCTTCCTACAGTTACTTGGGCAAATGTATGAACAACCCCTCACTGAATTAGCAAACACTAGACAAGAATAGGTTTTGTGAGGAAGATTAGTATCTTTGATTTCTTTCATAAAATCTATGAAATGTTAGTTGAATATTCAGGTAGAGATGTATTGTAGCTTATGTAGAAATGGAGATTTGAAATGAGATCTAAGTAGACAGTATGGATTTGGGGGATGCATTCATTGGATTTAATAGCAAAGTGAGTCATTGATATGGACCAAAACTTCCACAGTTCTCACTTTGGCAGCACATATACTAAAATTGGAATGATACAGGTTAGCATGGCCCTTGCACAAGGATGACACATAAATTCATAAAGTGTTCCATACTTAAAAAAGACAAAAGATCTTTTCAGTGGATTGGTAAACAGGAAAACTAAGAACAGATTGGGGAATGGGAAACGGTGAACTGAGCTGATTCTTTCAGGAAGTTTTGCTTTAAAGGTGGGGGGTGAGGATGTAGTTGTCCCTGAGAGATTTAATGCTAATGAGAGATGTAGGGAGAGACAGGGTTAGAAGACTGGGAAGCAGGGCAGTTAATGGAGGACCCCAGCACTTTGGGAGATTGGGCTGTCAAGATGAGTGGATTTCCTTTAGCCATGAAGATGGAACAGAAGGAAATGAGGAAATGGGTGTGGATACCACTGATTGTAACTTTAGGTCAAGAAATTAAATGACTTCCAACTTCAGAAGTGCTTAACTACTTCCTGCTTCTTAACAGTGAGTATATATGGTCAGTAGTGTTTGTGATAAGCGAAAGGTTTAAAATAGTAGATGTATAGAAGAGGGACCTTAAAGAACAAAGTATTTTAATTAAATATTAAAAGAATAAAATATTTTTATTAAATATTAAGGAAAAGTATTTTTTAGTTGGAGACAGCAGTGCAGTGGTGTGCAATTTGGTGCATTCCCTCAGGCACTCCCACTTGTGGCCTGGCTTGGGACCTTCGAGTTAGCCTGGAGGCGACTAACAGGTGGTTTCTCCAGGGTGGCTGAACTCAGTAGAAGTTACAAAACTGGAATGTTGAAGTTGGAATAGAGGAACTGGAGTTTCAGCGACTACAGCCCACAGAAAATCTGGCCCACTGCTTTTGTTTGATTGTTGGCATTTTAAGTATTTGCATAAGAGCCTACATAATATCTAGGATATGCTTCTCAGCCTAAAAATATTGTTTGGCTCTTTAGGAAAAATTTTTCTGGCCCTCTATCAGGACTAAGATAGGATCATAATAAAAACAGGATGAGACTCAGATATGCAGAAAATAAAGAGCTTGAGGCCTTAGGGTCTCAGTAAGATCCAAATATTAAGTATGGGAAGCAAGGGAGTGAGACTGGGGAAGGGAAGGCGCTCACCAGCTAGGGACCATAAGCTATGGCCACACAGTGAGCAGATGGTTAGTAGGACAGTGTGGGTGGAGGACCTGTACAGGGAGAGTAAGGTCCCTCAGGGTTCTGAGGACAGGAAAACTGACAGCTTGCCATTCACATCTGCCAGTTTGGGATGGCAGCAAGTATGATAAACAACAGAATCTGATACTCAGTTCCTAAGTGTGAGGGAAGGCTGACTGGAAAGCTAGTCTGTTTTTTTGTTTGTTTTGTTATAAGACCTGGGGCTTAACTCAGAGTGCTCAGCTGGGGAAAACTGCTAGTGAGTGAAACAGCCCCTACAAGGTGGCTTGCTTTGATAGACAGAAACAGACTATGGCTTCAGTGAGCCAGAGAACTTGGGACATTCAACCGGAAACCAGTCGCTGGGCCTTCCCCGTCTGTCTGGTTATTCATTTAGCAGATGGCTTCCTATTGTTGCTCTAGGTCAGTGGTAGCAAACCCATAGCACGTGTGCCACAGCCAGCTGTGAGTTACTGTTGAAAGCTCTGAAAGGTTTGCCAAATTTGCTCTAGGTCCTACAGGCAGAATGGTGGGAGTCTGGAGATGTAGTCTTCAGCTTCCCTTCAGGCTCTAGGACATAATTAGAATGCCTTTCCTTCATTACTGGCTGTTACTCTTAAACCCTGGGCAGTCCTGGCCATCCGCATGGGCCTCTCCTTCTGTAGCCCAGATTTCTTCATCTGGGAAAGCAGCCCTCCCTTTCCTTCTCAATGTATCTGCCTTACTTTGTTCCTGACAGCGCGACCCTAGATAGAGCACTGTTGTTCACCAGCATGAATCTCTTGTGGCCTCACTGTCAGGAGACCTAAATGATACCTTTGCTGTTCTGTCCTTGGGCTTTGGCAGCAGCGCTTCCCATAAACAGCTCACAACGAATGTTTTTTGATTGAATTGGAATCTTCCATTTCTATAGTTGCATAATCTGTTGCTTTAGGAAAAACTTGATCTTAATGCATTGTTTTGTGTATGTGCTTGTTTTTTGAGTAGTTGATGGATTTACAACTGAGTGATAGTAACTTCCGCCGGCACATCCTGTTGCAGTATCTCATTTTATTCCAGTATCTCAAGGGGCAGGTCAAATTCAAAAGGTAAGCTAAAGGGTGGTAAAGGATTAATAAAGGTGCAAGGGAGAGGCCTCATTTTGTGTGTAAGGGCTACATCCCTCCACTACTTTTGCAGGGAACAGCCACTTGGGAGCTTTCAGATGCAGGATATTTATTCTGAGCAAAGGGTGTTAAATACACCTGCTGTTAATGTGAGTCTTCTCTGCTAAGCTGCAGGGCTTCCTGAAGTCCCTGTTCACAGCCCAGTGCTCAGGGGTGTGGAGCTGTCTAGATCATCAGACCCTAAAGAGACAGAAAAGCCTGAAGTGAGGGGGAGTTCTGGTTTCTTTGGAGCGTCACACAACCTCATCAGGCTCTCTGCGCATGTTTACCCTGCCCTCCTGGAGCAGAACCTTTCCGCTGGGCCGTAACTGAAGAGGCGCATGCTTGGGCACTCTGCCGGGTTTGAGTCCAGGGCCATCACTCACTGGCATCAATGCCACTCTGCTCTGTCTGTTTTGGAGGTTTCGTGTGCTGCATAGAAACAGGGACTCCGGAGTCAGGCTGGGTTTGAACTTGAGCCTGTGGCCTTCGGCACATTACTGGACTGCAGTCTTTACTGTGTCCACTGTGTGCACAGTGTTCAGTCAGGACCAGCCCCAGCCGCAGCTGCTGCAGGGCTGCAGAGCAGCAGCTGGTGACGCTCAGGGTTTGCTGCAGCACTTGCTAGGGTTCTCAGGTTCTTAGTCACTGTATTTTCAGTTGATTTTAAAGGAATGTAGCGTGCCTACCTGAAAGTGCCTAGATTTTGTCATCTCATCTTGCATTAAGCTCGTGAAACATTCATTACTGTGTTCAAATATGATTAAGTTACACGTTACATGCCTTGTAACTTTTAAGCAACTTTAAAATTAAGCATACATTGCTATAACTCAAGTGTTTTTATTGTTTTGTTTCCTAGTTCAAACTATGTTTTAACTGATGAGCAATCACTCTGGATTGAAGACACTACAAAATCAGTCTATCAAGTAAGTCCAACATGCAACAAACTTATGATTGAAAAAAATGGAAATTTAGATTTTTCTTTGTTTCAGCCCCAAATAGGAAAATAAGGATAAAGTTAAGCTCAGGTACAAGACCACAAACACTTCTTGGTTCTCTGCCTACAAACCACTCCTATGATGCAGAAAGTTGTTGAAAGCTTAGTATATTCTTTCTAATCACAGCTACTATCTGAAAACCCCCCCGATGGAGAAAGATTTTCAAAGATGGTAGAGGTATGTGATTTATACTTATGTGGTTTTCTTAGCACCAAATATAATTTCAAAGAATTTCATTATGTAAATGTAATTTCTTTGTTTTTCCCAGCATATATTAAACACTGAAGAAAATTGGAACTCATGGAAAAATGAAGGCTGCCCAAGTTTTGTGAAAGAAAGGTAAATGTATACTTATCACAAGAAATACAAGAAAGGCATTTCAAAATATAATGTGATATGACTGTATCATGTATGGATATATATATTTTATATAAAAATCCAAGTTATATTTTGTTAGTACAACCACTTCAGTTTACATCTATTTATTTGTATTTTGAATTCAAAATTTTTTAAATTCTCAAAATAGATCTGTATTTATTGTTGAAAAAAATTCTGCATCTCTACTTACAATTTGGTCTGTTTTGTGGCATTTTTGTCTTCTGATGAATGTTTTATTCTAATATAAAGCTTTCCTCTTTTTTAGGGGAAAAAACAACTGTTCTCTGTTTTTGGTTTAGTTTTTTGTGGTCTTGGGTCAAATCTAAGTCTTGCACATACTTGTCAAATACTATTGCTGAGCTAGACCCCTTCCCCAGCCCTTCGTTTTCTTTCACATACAGCCTTTTTCCCTTTCTGCTGTTCATATGCAATTCCAAAACGAGTATATTTTTGTTCCCCACAGAACATCAGATTCCAAGCCCATGAGAGCGGTACGGAAAAGAACAGCCCCAGAGGACTTCCTAGGGAAAGGACCCAATAAGAAAATTCTGATGGGAAAGTAGGTCAACGTCTCTTCGTGTGTGGGGTAGTCTTAGTTATTTTTATATTTTGAAGATGTTATAAGAACTCTATAGTTTTTTATATCCAAATAGAATATAAATTTGGGTTGCTGTATACATCATGGCTAAAGCTAACCTGTGAAACACTAAAAATTATGGAGAAAAGTAAAACTTAAATTGCTACCAGCCAGAAACCCACTGTTTACATTGTTTGTTTAGTTTTAAGGTGTGTGGATGGTGTCCATAAAAATTTTGTGTCTTTTTTTGTAGTGAGGAGTTAACAAGGCTTTGGAATCTGTGTCCTGATAATATGGAAGCCTGTAAATCAGAGACAAGGCAAGTCTGATGTTTTTCAAATGCTGTTTTACTTGACTGTAGCTTCAGTGGAGCGTGGAGTCTTTCCTTGCCAAAACTGGAGTGCTAAAGTTTCCAGTGGTTGACGTTTGGCACAGCAGAATATGCCTTCCTGCCATGAAATACCTAAAATGCTAATAAAATAACTGTAGCAGTCATAGGATCAACAAACCAAAAGATTTTTAAGACCAGGTAAATAAACTATTAGCAGGACTGGTGAAATTAGATGCCTGTCAAATCTGAGACAGAGTCAACTCAGTAGAACAAAACTGACAAGAAAGTCTAGCAGCCTAAAATTCTGAAAAGGTGCCCCACTTCACTGGTAATTTAAAGTACCGTTAAGAACCACAGCAAGCAACTCCATAGCCAAGAGACTCAGTGATTTTAAATACCAAGATATTTGCAGATAAAAATATTTTGCCCTTGCTGCTGGTTGGAGTTACAAAACTATTTAGCATTGAGGGATAAACAAGAGAACTGTCAGACTTGTGCCATATTCCTAAGATGGATACTGTGTATAGATGATCAGAAAATTTATGGATGAAAACTACTGTATCAACTTGTGCAAAACTTCAGAAAAATGAAGTTGCATAAGGATACAGGTAGGGTTGGTTAATTGAAAATTTGAAGATTCAGGATGTGTTAACCTGTGTGCATGCACCTGTGTACGTGAACCTGTGTGTGCACGCATGCTTGTACACACAAGAATGATTATACCAGATTCTGAATAGCAGCTACCTCTGGGGAAACGGGGGAATGAAATCAAGAAGGGAGCACAGGAAGCTTCAGTTGTTTGTGGTGCTTTAAGTATCAGAAGCCAGTATGACAGAAGCCTGGTATATGGTAGCAGCCATGTTTGCTACGTTAGTCTTGACTGCTTAAAAAACAGTAATATTAATACTAGCAAATGTTTCCAAAACATTTGTGAGTATCAGCTCAGGCTGATTACTGTGAATTTCATTTTGTCTGGTATGGTATGTAGATTAATGGTCAATTTGTAAGAAGTCTTACCAGCCTGTAATATTGATTAGGAAGCTTTTTATTGTAATGAAAAGTTATGCCATAAGATTTGATTCTATTTCTTTAGCGACCCCATTTGTCTAGTCTTAGTCAGACACAGAACTTCTCATCTCATCCTTGGATCTCTATATCAAAATTTTGTTTTTAAAAACAAATCAAGAAAGATTTAATTAAAAAACCAACCATGCTACGAGGTAATGATCTAAAACAAAAGCTAAAAGTTAAACTCTTAAATCTCATCATGAGCCAGGCATGGTGGCACATGTTGTAATCCTAGCACTTGAGAGGCTGAGGTGGGATGGTTGCCAGTTCAAGACCAGCCTGCGCTACATAGTGAGCTCAAGGCCAGCTACATAATGAAACTGTCTTCAAAAAAAAAATCTCATCATGGTCCAGGTTCAATAAAATTTGTCAGTGGATGAGAACACAAAGTAAAAATAACTTTTTTGCTTGTGAAATTGAAAGGCTATTTAAACCCTGGCCACCCTTGAAATAGCAGCATATCCACATTGTAAAGTGTGTTATATATAGTGTATAGTAGGTGATATGTGATATGTGTTATCAGACATGAGTTTAGTTTCAGGTTTTTTTAATCTCCTTAGCAGTGAGTTTCTATCATTTCTAACTAATGCTTGAATCTTTCATTGCTATCATTTTATGAGTATTAGAAATATATAGTCCTGCCAGGCGTGGTGGCACATGCCTGAAATCCCAGCACCCAGAGGCTGAAGCATGAGGACTGCCATGAGTTCAAGGCCAACCAGGACTACATAGTAGTGAGACCCTTTCTCAAAAAAAAGAAAATTTAGAAATATGTGATCCTCGCTGTTACTTTATAATGCCCAGGGAGTACATGCCAACTTTGGAGGAGTTCTTTGAAGAAGCCATTGAACAAGCAGACCCTGAAAACATGGTTGAAAGTGAATATAAGTAAGTAATGCTGCTTACAAGCCCATTTTAATTTCTTCCACTATCTTTTCCAACCCTAGGAATTGTATGTATACTAGAGAACCTAATAAGGAGGGCAGTCAACACAGTAGTGAAGTTTACCCATTTTACATTACTGCACATTCTGACTTCAAGGATTATTCCTATTACTTATCAAGCAGGATTTGGTATCACTCTTGTTTCAAACTAGTAAACAAACTCAGCCCCCACAAACTCCCCATCCCCCCCCTCTTCAAAGAGGTCTCCACCTCAGGCCGGGCTTCTACTGTCCCCACTCTGCACCCGTCTACCATCCTGTCACTCCACTCTGATAGCTCCCACCTGTCACCTTGTCTCTTTTTGAAGAAGCCATTGAACAAGCAGGCCCTGAAAGCATAGTGTCTTCGCCAGTGTGCTGTTCCCTCTTAGGTTCCTGTTTCTCTTGGTATCTGGGAAGCAGGGTTCTCCAACCAGTTAGATGGCATTTTACCTGCTACCTCCCACCTCCACTGTCCAGCTCACATCTGAGTAACTTCAGGACTTGCTGACAGCCTTTCCTCTAGGATCTTCTGGGTGACGCGACATAGGCTGAATTTTAATTAGGCATCGTAGGTCCCGCTACCAGCAAGTAACACCAGCCCCTCCTCAGCTGTTAAGTGACAGTACCCATTTCACAGGGTGACTCCAAGGATTACATAAGGATTTGCATTGTGCTATGCATGGTAGAGTTAGCACTCAATATTCTCGAGTATCAAGACCCTGTGACCAGTTTTTACAGTTGCTCTGACCTCTTACCTAGTCTAACTTTAGTTCTCCACACAGCCCCCAGTGACCTTCCTAATGCAGTCAGGCCTGGTGGTGCACAGCACACCCGTGATCCCAGCCCTCATCAGGCTGAGGCGGGAGGCTTGCCATGAGTCTGGGCCAGCCTGGGCTACATAGAGACCCTGTCTCCAAAAACTAAAAAACAAAGCACAGGTCCAGTCTCCAGCACGAAGTGCTAGTGTGCCTATCCCAACCCCCCTGGACCTTTCTAGGCCTCCCTGCTCTGGCTCCTACCTGCCACTCCAGCCGCTGCTGTCTCACACAGCCCTTGCCTTCTTCCCCTGCAACGCTTCCCTGTGGGGCTCTGCACACACTGGTCCTCTGGCTTGACCTCTTCTCCCCGCAGACCCAGCCCAGGATGCTGTTTTTTGCATTTCTGTAGTGTTGGCTTCGTGGCCCTTTCCACTCAAAATTCTCTCTCATCCTTTTCTGTAACGGCCCAGTACCAAGGACCCGCATCACTGTCTCAGTTAAGGAGGCTCTGGTGTCTCCAGCTAGTAAAGGCAGAGATAGGAGTCGCTGTGGACCCTGAGCCATGCTCTTCTCCACTGGTGTCCTGCTCGAGCGTTCAGGAGTGCTTCTGATCAGGAAGATTGTTGTTTAAAACACTGTCATCTAGCCTGTCTCCCATGGTGAGGCAGATTCATTCTTAAAGTGATAGTTCTCTTGTCTGCTTAAGAATTTGAATAATCTCGAGAGAGTAAGAAAACACTGCATAATTGACCCAAAATTTTGAAAGTGTGAAAACGTAAATGGATCAAATGGATGTCAGTGGGGGAAGCAAAGCTTCATAGCAGGTGTTAACCTAGAGGAGCCTGC
This sequence comes from Hydrochoerus hydrochaeris, assembly GCA_004027455.1. Taxonomy (NCBI): domain Eukaryota; kingdom Metazoa; phylum Chordata; class Mammalia; order Rodentia; family Hydrochaeridae; genus Hydrochoerus; species Hydrochoerus hydrochaeris. The sequence goes on from PVLA01000108.1 coordinate 241,418, forward strand.
CCTGCTGAGGGGTAGTTTTTCAGGTCTACGGTGCTATAGGCACATCCCATGGGTGATGGAACCCCACTCAGGAAAGGACCAAACAAACCAGACTGCACGGCTGTGCACTCTAGGGGATGGAGGGACTTCCAAAAACTCAAAAAACAAAGTCAGCTTTTGCTTCCGTTCTGTACCTTGACCTGTTTGTTATCTTTACAAGTTCTTAAAGTTCTGGTTTCTGATCCCAGTGTGTACTGCCTGTGACAGTGCTCTACTAGGGACCAGCCTGTGGTTCTTGTCTTGGCTTTGCTGCTGACTGTTAGCTACTTGATAGTCCTTTCAGTCTTCTGAAGCATTTGTTACTCACTGAGCTTAGCAGTAAGTGAATTAAACTGGGTTAGTACTCAAAATTTTTGAATAGAAAACCAAATACCAGTTGAGTATCCCTTGTCCAAAACACCTCACATTTCAGAGTTCTGGGGACTGGAATATGCACAGGCTTTACCAGCTGAGCATTTCTGAGGCACGCAAAAAGCTTGAGATTTTGGAGCATTCAGATTTTTGGATTAGGGAATCTTCAGTGTGTGTTCAATTTATATTCTAAACTTAACATCTGTAGTTGGTACCACAAGTGTGGATATCAAGTCACTGAACACAGGCACCTATTTACAAATTTAGGAGCCTGTATTTTTCCAAATACCTAGATAGATGGCTCCCGTCCTGCACATGCAGCGTCTGTCCAGGACTCAGGCACTTTGACTTGCTAGAGTTAAGCAGGACACATTGGCAGCCGGGAGAGTGCGCACTTGCGGTGCCTGCCCAAGCAAGCCTGCCTCTCCAGCCTGCTGCTTGCTGTAAGAACGGGTCCATGGGTCCTGGTGTCTAGACCCAGGGGGCACAGTGCGCCCTCCTTCAGGACCACAGTGAAAAAACGATGGCTTTGAGCAGTTACCACTGGGTATAAAACTGGAAAAATCATATTAAGTAGAGGGGAATATAGGAACAGGAAACTCAAATTTGTAAAACTGTCATCATTTTTCTAGAGCTGTGAACAATTCAAATTACGGCTGGAGAGCCCTGAGACTGTTAGCGAGGAGAAGCCCGCATTTCTTCCAGCCAACTAACCAGCAATTTAAAAGCCTGCCAGAGTATCTTGAAAACATGGTAATAAAGTTAGCCAAGGAACTACCCGTAAGTAACATATAGCATTTTTTCATAGCTCTTATTTGACATTATCTTCTTTAAAGCTATTATTGCTATTTGAAAAAAGACTGAATTTAGTGAGAGGATAAAAAAACCAGTAATCATTTTCTGTGTAGTAAATAATTTTAAGTTCATAATACTTTGGGTAAACTGCCTCTTTGTAAACTGAAGACATGAAGTTACCCTGTGTGTCAGCAATCACCTTAAAACAGTCTGCTCTAAGCAGCAGAGACAATGTGGGCCTTCTGCTGTTCTTTTCCAATATCTTATTGTTTTGTACTATGGTAATAATGAACCCTTAGATACAGTATATGCAAACCTACTGTGCTTTTCACCATCTCACTTCTTCTGCCTGGGGTACTGGGAGAGGGAGTCCAACTTGTGGCTCCCCCTCCCTGTGACCCTCCAGACTGGGACCTTCCCAGTCACCTCTTACCTGACATTGACAGTTAATGCTCGGGGAAGGGCCTGAGTCCTAGTACTGGGGCTCACAATCAGTCTTTTGTAAGCCAAGCACCTCCAACTAACCATACTTCAGAAACGTATCCTTCTCAACATTCTTCTTTTTCATCTTTAGCCTCCTTCTGAAGAAATAAAAACAGGTGAGGATGAAGATGAGGAAGATAATGATGCTTTACTGAAGGAAAATGAAAGTAAGAATTGAATTTTCTTGGCTATTTTACAAATTGGCAAAGATTGGGGTTCTGTGTTGAGAGGTATGTTAATTTATCTACTCAACTTCTACCAGTTTATTTCAGCTTTATCTTCTGACTTAAAATGACTCAAAATATTACCTAGCAGTATCAAGATAATTCCATTTTTTGTAATAAAATTTAGAAATGATACTGCTATATAAAAGGAAGAGATAGTTATATTATAAAGCAAAATGTTATTCCTCTTTCCATTTGCTGATTTCAGGGAAGGTCTTCACAATTCCAATACAGGTAGCAGCTTTAGCTTTGATTACTGACCTAATGATCGTGATTTTAAGACATGTTTTCAACCCCTGTAGAGTATAAAAAATAACTGTTTTTTAGGAACTCAGTGATTAGGAACTCAGTGGCCCCTTAGCTTCCTAGCATTTCGTACATTTAGGATTGCAAGTCACTGAACTTTATTCATACCTGTTTTCTAGGTCCTGATGTTCGGCGGGATAAACCTGTGACAGGGGAGCAAATAGAAATATTTGCCAGCAAGTTGGGTGAACACTGGAAGATTCTGGCTCCTCACTTGGAAATGAAAGACTCAGAAATCCGGCAGATTGAATGTGACAGCGAAGACATGAGGATGAGAGCAAGGCAGCTCCTGGTGGCCTGGCAGGATCAAGAGGGCATCCATGCGACCCCCGATAACCTCATCAATGCGCTCAACAAGTCTGGCTTAAGTGACCTTGCAGAGAGTCTAACTAATGACAATGAGACCAATAGTTAGCTGATATCTTTTTTCTTTTTTATTAAAACTGTGATAAGATTTTGTTACCAAGCAGCATTTGATAAGAGGTCCACTGGTTTTGGTAAACAATAAACATTTTTATAACAGTTGTACAGTTGGCTGGTTCTCCAAGGACAGGGAACACACACTGGCTCAAACCTCAGGTGGGGGAGGGATGGGCAGGGCAGACATGACCTCAACCTCTCCATCACAAACTGGTTTTTTAAATATTCTTACTGTGAAGTAAGCAGTTTAGGGATAGGTTGTGTTCCTATACTAAGTTAGTTTCCGCATGCTGTTAGTAGCTATAAGATTCTCTTGTGACATCCCAGAGTGACACTGAAGCCTTACACTCACTCATACTTTAGAGAATCAGCAAACTAGGCGGCATCCCTTGTTTTTGGTTTTTTGAGACAGGGTCTCACTATATAGTTCAGGGTGACCTTGAACTCAGGGATCCTCCTGAGTCGCCCTCCTGAGTGTTGGTGGCACCCAGGTGTTTGTAACATTTTGTTGGCACCTAACGAGCTCCTTCCTAAGTGCCGTTGGCACTGCTGCAATACCACAGCAGAGTGGAGGACAACAGGCAGCCTGGGGGCTGCAAAACCTAGAGGATTTACTATCCACACCATTACAAAACAATACCTGCTAACGCCCAACTTCTTAAAGCTAACAATAAACAATGATCATTTATGTATTTTAGCTTTTTACAAATCACGACCTTGAAAGTCTAACTTGTGGGATTACAGTGGGGGTGGAAGGCGATGTGACTGCTCCCTGCTCAGCAAAGGCTCTGTGCAGGCTGAAGTGGCTCCCCCGCCTTCCACCCCACACCAGCACTGCCTGCCCTGGAGGCCTCGAGCCCTGCCCGCCACACAGCAAATAAGGCACATTTGGGACTGAGACTCTTGTACTCCCTTCTCAGACCTTACATGAAGGCAGAATTCTAAAATAGCCCTGTTAAAAACCTTGGTACAAATCCAATTTTTAATGTCTTTGGAATAATATTTTTTAAGGTCAAGTGAAATGAAATCAAGATTTTTAATGACAAGGACATATTTTTTTAAATTCTAATACATTCCATATGAAGCTTCTGCGTAGTTTTCCTAACCTATCTGATCTGCTTTAGTAGCTTTGGCATCTAGCAGATCAGAAAAGTGTTTCTTCTAAAATTGTTCTAACTAAATGAGACAGTAAAAAAGACTATCACACAAAGTCATTAGAATTCATAGGTCTCATCCTTCCCATTCTATTCACCCTTCTAGGGGAGCAAGTTTAGGTGCAGAACTTACATACAGATTAGTATCCCTAAGACACTATTTCACACTTCAGTGTTAGATGCCATCACATACTCAGGTTCCCTGGGACTCATACATTAACACAACATAAAGGGGGGAGATGTCATGTTACTCCCTAACTTCATTATAAATACCTTAAAGGGGCTGACACTCTGCCCTCCTCTCTTCAGCAATCAGGACTCCTGAGACAAAGATGAGTAAGACATTAAAACGTGAGAAACTGACCATTCAAGTAAGTACCTTAGTCTTGGTGTTTTCTACCATCACTTTAAAATCACTGGTACTAATGAAATCTGATTGAAGAACAAAAAAAAAAAAAAAATCACTGGTACTACGTTAGGACATGGACCTTAAGACAGAATTACCAGGACAGTTAAATGAACCTGGCTGCTACCACTGCATTGAGTATCAAGAAAAAGCCATCGCTTTCTGTGTAAATGGGACATGCATGGGCAGACGGTAACACCCAACACTGGGCCCCTTTAGAATCCGCAGCCACACTCCAACACTCAAAAGACAAAAAGACTGGTCAAATTTGTTAACCCCTCTTTTTAAAATTACCCTCATTTTCTAAAAATAACCAGAGCTTGTCAATATTTGGATTACCATAAAACCACTGCCAAGTTAAATGTACAAACCATAATACATCAGACACAATAATAAATGTATAATCAAATGTGCTATTATTGATCACAATTTATTTAAAAGTCATGAAAAGCCAGCAATAGTCAGGCTGGACAAATACTTGATTGCACCCATGTTTCACGGGTGTGGACAGCAGCACTGAGTTACACACTGAGAGCAACACTTCCTTTTCCACCTTCCTAGAAACATGTTTGTTAGATAAGGCAAAGGACAGGCAGCTACTGAACGGTGATACGAACCATGCAAGAACAAGGAACAGGGGACAGGTGTGCGGTAAACATCACTGCTGACTCGGCCGAAAGGCGAGGAGAAAAATTATCACAGAAGGTAATGGTTGAAAGACATTTCAACTGAGAATTTTTAAAAAATTAATACAAGAAATGAGCTCTTACTGTCTTCCAGCAACCTTTATAGAGGGCAGCATAATCCAAAGGTAATATTCTTTTCATAATTTTTAGGGTGATGCACAAGCAGTCTGCTTCTGCCCCCTTGTTCTACACAAGAGGAAACAAACAAGACCACCTAGACGGCTTCCTCTAAAGCCCCGGATTATACAAGTGATCAACAAATAACATTTATTTCACACCTAAGCATAAATAGCTATGGAGAAGGTTACTGTTCACTTTCCTCTTCCATGATCTCAACTCTGCGAGGCCCATAGAGTAGAACATAAGCGATATGCCAGTCTCCACCGCCAGAAAGCCGTAAGATGTCCTCTGGTGTCACGATGCTGACCTTATCGTCATCAAACTTGATCCACTCATCTAAGTAACAGCAAGGGAAAAGTGTTACACTCGACTCGGCCACTGCAACACACCGCACGCTGTGAAGTGAGCCCGGCAGGACTCTGACGCCCAGCAGCAGTGCCCCAAATGCCGCCTCCATGCTCCAGTGGGTGCTGATCCCCACCCCACCACCACCACCACCAGAAACAGACAAGAGAGCCCTGCTCTAGTCCATTAACAACAGAGACTTCCGAAGATATAAATCAGCATCATTTCTCTCTAGTTTTGTTTTTGGAAAAAGTCACTTTTAAATGTCATTTATGAGTAATCGGTTTATTACTACTAATTTTTTGTTTGTTGACACAGGGTTTCACTACAGTTTGGGCTGGCCTTCAACGCTCTAATTCTCCTGCCTCAGCCTCCCAGATACTGGGATTACAGGTGTGCACTACCACGCCTGGCCTGTTACTATTAATTTTAAATGAACTCAGCTGAGTATGGTGGCTTATACCTGTAATTCCAGCACTATGGGAGCTTAGACAGGAAGATCACAACTTCAAAGTCAGCTTGTACATAGTGAGTTCATGGCAAGCCTGTAACATAAGATTCTGTATCCAAAGGCGAAGGGGGTCCCCTCAGCTTTATTTGCTAACATTGCAAATATTTAGAGATATAAACCTCATTAAAGCTACAGGGTCTTTATAATCAAGAATGTATGGCCATGCATGGTGCCTGATGCCTGTCATCTCAGCACTTGGGAGGCTGAGGCAGGACTGCCAAGAGACTGAGGCCATCCCAGGCTACACAGTGAATGCAAGTCTAGCCTGGCACATAGGAGACCCTGTCTCAAAAAACAAATTAAAAACAACAAAATCTCAAGAGTTGTAAAATATTTAACAAACAAAACAGTATTGAAGAATCAATAAAACAAAAGGTGTTTACCTTGTTTTCTTTTTACCCATGATACATAATGACCTGAAGAACTAGACCTTCCCTGGTGAGTTAGCACTGCTTGTAGGTCATAGTATCCACAGTTATTGGAGCCGATATCTAAAGAGACACGAACCATTAGTGCTAGGCAATGAGCACATGCTTTCTCATGCAAGGTGAAAAGAATCACTCATGTCTGCACGACAGAAATAGTACTTTATTTGAATCCAGAAAGATGTTACAGTTCAGTTACAACCATGAACGATGTCTTTAAAAGTATGTCACGAACACCCTACACTTGATAGTGATTTTACTGTATGTCATATTAAGATAAATTATTCTCAAGAAAACTTCTCAACAAACAGATAAGTAATGAACTAAGTAATTTTACTTTAAAACAAAATAGCACGAAAATTTCACTTACCATCAGCAAATGAAAACGGTTCATATTTAACTTCCTTCTGGGGACTACTCTTCTTGTCACCCTGAGGAGAAAAATGCTTAATTTTAAAACATGATATTGGGAATGACTGTCAAATTTCACAAATACTTAAGAGTAAAAAGCACTGATGCACAATAATGACCTACCACCGAGGGAAGGACTTAAATGACCTAACAGCTAATGTGAAGCTGTGAGGCCCAAGGTCCTGCTCTTTAACAGCACACAACCTTCAAAGAGGTGAGGACCAAGGTCACGTCACCAAAGCTAGAACCCAACAGGGAATCCAACAGTGCAGTTACAACAGTGCTGTATGAGAGGGGAAAAACCCTATTCTGAAATTTTACCAACACACTATCAAACCACGTTAAGGGGTAAGGGAGTGCCTCAGCTAAAGAGACCAAATCAACTGCAGTTTATATGAACTGCTAGGCCATGGCCATCTTTCTTTTTTTTTTTTTTGAGGGTTTCACCATGTTGCCCAGGCTGGCCTCAAACTCACAGTGATCCTCCTGCCTCAGCTTCCTGAGTGCTGAAATTACAGGTATATGCCACCATACTGTATCCATCTTCTGCTTCAGTCCACATGACTGAAGAATTTATTTATTTATTTTGGCAGCAAGGATTGAACTAGTGACCTCACACTTGCCAAGCTGGGGCTTATGCCACTGAGCTAAATCCCCAGCCTTGAAGAATCTATTTAGTAAAGATAAACATATAGTTAAAGAGCTGTGACTTACTACACAGAAAAGGATCTTCAGAAGGAATTCACTACCCTCAACTCACTTCAGTGTATAATATGAAAAAAATAAATCGCTTCTTCAGACACAAGGCACCAGGCTTCTTTGAAACTGTGGGCCGGGGATTCAGCTCAGTAGCCTAAGCACCTGCCTGGCAAGCACAAGGTTGTGAGTCTGATCCCTGGTACCAAAAAAAAAGAAAAATCGACCAAACAAAACTCTCATGGGAATGAAGACAATGCCAGCAGCTTAAAGACAGCTGTGGTGGTGAGAAGCCAAGGGTCCCCTCTAAGTAAAACCAAGGTGGTCAACTATTTCTTTATATAATGTAACACCTAAAGTAACCACTAAAAAAGCTATGCAAAGTAATACATTATAAATAAATCACAACATACAACTAAAAAAAAGTTCAAATAACCCAAAAGATAAAAAAAAACCAACAAAATTAAAATAGATTTAAATGGAAATATATCAATAATAACATTAAATGTTAAATGGTCTAACTATATCCATAGAATTTAAATGTAATGACTTAAATCGTGTATCTCACAATGGTATCAAACTAGAATCAAAAAGGTCATAGGAAAATTACTTAGACATTTCTAAATAACACATGGTTTAAACAGAGGTACATGGTATAAGAGGTCTCAAGAAATTTTAAAGATACAAGAAACAAAGTTAACTAAAAATATATTGAAATTTGTGGGATCACTGCTAAGAGAGTTGTTTAGAGTAATAAAGGGACACATTAGATGAGGTTTGTGTCTCTTTTGCTTGTTTTCTAATTGGGCTATCCTGTCCCAATCTTCCACAATGAGGGCAGTGATCATGTGTTTCCAACAAGAGTTGTACCACACTACCCTTAGAGGTGACGTGGCTCGCCTTCCTAAGAAGGAAAAGCAGTTCTGCTTTGTGGTTCTGCTGCGATTCAGAGAATTCCCCATGACTTACCTGATGAAGGGGTTTTCCAAAGAAAATGAGGAAAGGTGAAACAGACGCACAGCAGGGCCGTGTTCCACCCCCAGAACACAGTGAAGGTAGTAAATCACTCTCCACAGCAGACACCTCCACTGTAGAGTCCTTGTTCGGGCGCCAAGCCATTAAGGTCTGTGCCTAGACCCCCCATTCCCCAAATGGGTATACGGAGAAGACTCAAAGGAATGAGACATGCAGCAGGTCTTTAGGGCTGCAGGAGTGAGATCCTCGGCAGAGCTCCTAACCCTGCTGGCCGGCCGGCCAACTAACACTGGGCAGCCCATATTTAATCAGAACAAGCAGGGAGTTGAGTGGACAATGGAGAAAACCTGAATAGGATCTTGGGAGGGGTTCAAGGACCCCTCAGAGCAACAGACGACACTAATTAAGAAAAACTATCCAGAAAGTTTCCAGGAGGCCTCAGCTGTGGCCTGTCTTGCCTGCTAAGGCATCTCCTTGTTCTCAGTTCAGTCATACCCAGGCCACACCCCAGCCCTGCACGTGTACTCAGCTTCAACTCTCTCCAACATCACGAGATAAATAATAACAGATACACAAATTAATGGGGGAAAGAAAATACTAAGCTGTTTATATAAGAGATTACCACAGGTAAAGTTTCCTCTTATGCTACAGTCGTTTCACATCAAAACTTTACACATTCTCTATACAGAATGTGTTCATCTCCTAATTGAAAGAAGCTCACCCATTTTCACTAACTACAGAAAATAACTGCCGAGCACAGATTAAAATAGTAACACTAGAAGTTGTCAATAAGAACCTACTGTATTTGGCTGCTGATTCACTTTTTTATCTTCTATATCCTTGAATTTTGATCGAAAAGAGACCATTTTCTCTTGAAGTTCAGGGGTACAAAGTTCATACACATCCAACATAAGGGGAAATTTAACATCCTACAAACACAACAAAAACAAAGAAAAAATGTGAAGACTTATAGATTGTTATTCAAAGACATAACTTTCAAAACTATACTTTCATAATTCAAATAAAACTGAAAACAAAGTCCGTGAAATCATGTGGAGGACTGTCGTACAGCTGTAAACCTCTTATTCTCAAGAATAAACTGCTTGTAACTTTTTTTTTTTGACTGAACTGAGTTTAATTTTACCTTGAGACAAGGTCTCGTTAAGTCACTCAATTACCCGTGTGGGGCTCAAAGCTGTGATCCTCCTGCCATGAGTGAACCAATGCCAGGTACGCACCACCATGCTCAACCAGTTCCAACTCTTTTAAGGTCAGAAATTTCAAATATTTTTCCATTAAATATTTTAGCCTATAGAACTGACCACAGAAAAGAAAACAAAATTTATGTAACAAAACCATCAATTCAGAAACATTAGGCCAGTTCCTACGAAAATAGTGGATCTCCAAAAGTGGAAAAACTTAGAGAAGTTTTTTATTTGAAACATAATTTTACATAGAAACAATACAGATATAGTTTAACAACTTTCAGTAAGATATACTTAGAGCCAGGTACAGTGGTACATTCTGTAATTCTGCTATTTGGGAGGCTGAAGCAGAAGGATCACCAAGTTCGAGTTCACCCTGGGCAATTCAGTGAGACCTGTCTCAAAATATAAAATAAAAAGTGCTGGAGATTCTAGGGTTCAACACTCAGTATCATTTTTTTTTAAAAGATATTTGAAGTAAACACTAGTAGATATTTAAACTACATAAACTTTCTGGTATAACACTAAGTCTATATTAAAAATGCTATGAATTTTAGCTCAAGAAGCTAGAATTATGTACCTCTCCCAAGGACCAGGAATTCTGTAGATTTGAAGCAGACCTACAGCTCAACACAGTTAAGTCATAAGGCTGGCCCCTAAAGCAAAGGATTACCATTAAATAGTCCTTGGGCACTGCTGACTTATCTTTCTGTTCCCCTGGAGGAAAGGAGCCATCTATGACCTAATGTCTTCCTTCTTCATTCTCCTCCCAAACCTACTGAATCAGTTCCTGTAAAGTGAAGGATGTGGTGCAGGGCCATATTTGTGGCACTGCAGGGGATCCATCAGAATCACCAGCAAATCTTCTGACAAATACATTGCCCTAGGCCTCACTCAAGAAACTTAATCAGATGCTGGGCTAGGAGAAGCCAGGAGTGTGTATAATTAGAAATAGGACAATAAATAATTCTAATACATATTCTTGGTTTAGAACTACAGTATTTAATGCCAACAGAGCCACTAAATATTTCACAGATGGTTTAACTATCCTTAAAGGAATAAATGAACCTATTACAAGTTAGGTATTGCTTTCATATAATTACATTTTATATACTAAATTTTATATTTTATAAACTGAAGCTCATTACTAACCTTAAGTACTTTGGCATTGACTGATTCCTTCTCTTTATAAAAAAATCGAACCATCTGAATAGTTAAGTAAGCAGGCAGCCGGCTGATCTTGGACTAAGGAGAGAAAATGGGAAGAAATTTTTTATATCCAACTACCACACAAGTTTTTAATTCCATGATGGTTAAAAAATAATATAAAAAATTGAGTATAAGTTAATTAACCAGAAGCCTTTCAGTGGAATGACACTCAATTTCAAAATGAAATTTAAACTTACAGATTTGATGTACAAAGCATTTCTTTGCAATGTTGGAGACTGTTTGGTGATTTCTTCCTGAAGTCGCTAAAAAAGTACATTACAGACAACCAAATTATTAATGTTAAGATTTTTCTCTGCAACACAGAATCACATTCTGATTCTGGCACTGGGGGAATAACGGGTAAGGTTCCTGTGATCACTAATCACAACCTTTCCATCAGCATTCTGATTCTGTGTAACAAAGTAACACTATTACTAGACAACATATAATATATTCATGAATTTATACCATAGAGAAATAATCCAAATGAAGCCAGTATGGAAAGTTTGTAGTTAATGCTCAATTCTTATAAAGTATCAAATAATTTATTCTGTTGTGAACTCTTGAGTATAATAAAAAAGGGCCGGGGATTTAGCTCGGGTTGCAAGTTTGATCCCCAGTACCAAAAAAATTTTAAAAAAATTTTTTTAGGTTTTTAGCTATGACCCAAATGTTGCTCAGACTCAGAGAACTTGTATTATATTTTTAAAAATATGACAAATATGATAATCCATTAAGGATTATCAGCATATATAAAGAGAATGTAGAAGACTCTTGTTCTTTATGCTTTATGCACAAAAGGCTTTCATCGTCAATCAAGTATTTTTAAAATCCAAGAGGCCATCACACAGTAAGACTGTGTTCACCGTTGGAATGGGCCTCAGGAAGCTCTAGCCACTGTGCCTGTCTTAGCCATCATGATCACTTTCCCACAGTGACTTCCCCTGCGTCACAGTGTAAGATATTTATCCCCTCCTGGCCACCATTTGTTAAAGGTGGTAATAAAAAAGCCATTGTCAGGAATATATGAATTATGACACATGGAAAACCTGGGAAACTATCTGGCATATATTTGATATTCAATAAAGACTAGCTAAACAGTGGCACATGCCTGTAATCCCAACACTTAGAAGGCTGAGACCGGAGGATCACCATGAGTTTGAGGTCAGCCTGCGCTACACAGCCAAGTTCAAGGCCAGCCTGGACTACATGACAAGACCCTGTCTCGGGGGGAAAAAAATTAGCTACTATTTCCAATGTTACATAATTTTTTAAAAACCACTACTACTTGATCATCAAAAACTACAGCTACCAAGTCAAAAATAAATCTGAATTAAAACATCAGTAATATTTATATTTGTAGCGATTTTTTTTTGAAGGGGGGGGAGTGTTGAGACAGTCTCACTATGTAGCCCAGGTTGGACTTGAACTTTTACTTACTCCTACATCAGCCTTCTAAGTGCTGGGATTACAGGCACTAATTAATCACATTATAAAAGGAATCACTACACTGTAGCTAACATTTAACCTAGTTTATTCAGCAGCAAAAAAAAAAAAAAAAAAAAAAGGGTGAAACCTGGAGCACAATTACTCAAGAATAATTAGAATGATTTTAAAGACTCAAAATTTTATGGCCAGGGATGTAGCTCAGTAGCACAGTGCCTGCATAGTAAGCACAAGGTCCTGAATTCAATTCTCGGTACAAAAAAAAAAAAAAAAAACACCTCAAAATTTTATAAATACATATATGAGCACACATTTTTCAAGAAAAGTACAGCTGGTGTGATGTTATTACCTGGACCAGTGGTGTAACCTACAGCACCCATACCACAGTAGGCTGTCTGTACCACTGAATGCTCTACAACATTCGCCATCACAGATCTAGGTCTTCCAGTTATATCTAATGCCCCATAATTTTACACAATATAAATAGAGAATCCCTGCCAAAGCATTTCATTCTGCACTCTCCAATTAACACTTATACTTATTGATGCCCTGAAACTAATACATCATGATTTATACAGCCATGTTAGTAATGCTCTTGTCTATAAAATGCGAAGCTCAAATTCGAATTCTGAATATATAGCTATTTCTTGTTAGTCACAGCAGCTATGTTCTAAAAGGTCATCCCAAGCACTGAATTAATGAATACTAAACCACTGGCTCTAGGAGGAATAACAGGTAAGATTCCTGTGATCGCTAATCACAACCTTTGCATCAACAATAAACACATAACCTTGGCATATGTGTGTTTTTGTTTAAAGAAACTTTATTTCACATATTGTACTAACACATTAACACTGAACTCAGAGGCAACAGCACCATAACTATGCTTAGACAAAGCTTCTTTATTCATGTGGTTCTCAACTAAAGCATGTCACAGCTTCCCATACCAAGTAAGGAACACCAGATAGCACTTGAGCCCTAGGCTTGAGGGTCATGTAAAACACTGATATCACAGATGAAACAAACTGGCAATGAAAGGACATGAAATTAAAATGACTGCAGAGCAGGCAGGTCTGCCCCCATGTATACTGGGCGACTTAAAACCTGTGCTGTTCTGCGACACATCCGCACCTGACAGCGCTGGCATTCAAGCCTTAAATGCTTCTTTGGGGGACAGACAGCAGCAAGCAGCTGCATTTGTAAACATAGAATCCACAAACAATGAGAACAGACTGTGTCACACAGACTGTGTCTGCCTTACCAATTTAAGTCCTGTAAAAAGATACTTGACTTCCTGATTAATAAAACAGCTTAGCTGCAGCTGATTTTCCTTTCCTCTGGTGACTTCTTCTTCTTCAGATTCTGTACATTTCATGCTTTGCAAAATAAGATAAGGAATGCCAACAGGTATTTCTTATATCATTTTCAATATTATAAACTATCCTAATGCTATTAAAGTAAGAATCATTCAATGGCATTTAAAATGGTTCCAACAAGGCCAGGCATGGTGGCACATGCCTGTAATCCCAGCATTCAGGAGGCTGAGGCAGGAGGATCCTTGCAAGCTCGAGACCAGCCTGGGCTATAAAATGAGCTCAAGGCCAGCCTGAACTGCATAGTGAGACCTGTCTCAAAAAGAAAAAAAAAAAAGGTCCCAACAGAGAATCACATTTCAACATACTTAGAATGTTCATTTCCTCTCCAAAATTCTATAAATGAGGAATGAATGTGTTAAAATTCAACAAACTGTCAGCAACATAAGTTGGTATACAAGTTGATACCTAAGAAACTAAACAGAACTCTCTTCTAAGTTTCTACTCACAACATAGAAAATACTGGAATAGTTCTTTGCTTATGATTTAATTCATATGCTTCATTTCATACAATTTAAAATTAATTCTCTATGCGACTAATGAGGTAGATTCTACTATGGATATTCTTAGGAAAGCACACTGAATCTTATTATGGCACACATACTTACCTAAACTTCAAGACTCCTTTAATGGGTGAATTTTTAATAATTCCTAATTTCCACTATGACTTTTTAGGCATAAAAATCTCTGAAGAATTTTTCTTCTTCTATCCTACCACATGCCAATCAGCTAACTATGCCATTTATGCTGATTTATTTCTTCTAAGTTATGAATATAGTCTATACAAACTGTGATTCATAAGGATACGTAGTTTCAAACTCAACACCAAAGAACTGATCAATTAAACTTTTCTTTTTAGTAGGTGTCGTCACTGTTGGTGCAGATGAATCTGTCTGCAAAAAGCAAAATAAAATTGAAATTCCAGTCTTACTCTATATAAATATATTTTGTTCCACACAATCCAGTTCAGTAATATGTTTAAGATTTTTTAAATCTCCTTTGGTAATAGTGTTCTAATTTTTAAAAAAAGATTTTTTAGATGTAATCCTTTCCTGTGAAATACTTTTAAAATTCAAAAACACTGGTACAAGATTACAGATGCTCAACAAATTTAATAAATTTAATAAAATTTTATAAATGCAATAAACATCAAATGCAAGCTTATTAAATTCCAACTACAGGTTGAGCATATAAAGTATTCAAATACATATCTAGCAAGTAAGATGAATTTACTTTCAACCTGTTGGGGGAGAAAATAAAAACTAACAAAAACCAGCAACAAAAGAGCAGTGTAATCACAATCCTATTTCAATTACCTCTTTAATAGAATCATCCTCTATGGCTTCCAATTTCTGCTGCAAAACTCTCATCATTTGTATCCAACATTCATTAGCATCCTGTGAAATTTAAGCAGTAACAAAGTAATCTGGCAGTGATAGTGGCAGATTTGTAAAATTCTTCCAAAATAATTACTGTTTGCTTATAAGAAAGATATTCTCCCCTTTAAAAATATTCAAGCAACTTTGGTATTAAAAGAACTTTTATAAAAATTAAGAATTCAAGAATAGCCGGCCGTGGTGGTGCACACCTATAAACCCAGCACTTGGGAGACTAAAGCAGGAGGATTATTGTGAGACTGACACCAGCCTGGGCTACAAAGTAAACTCAAGGCCAATCTGAACTGCATAGTAAGACCCTGCCTCAAAAAGACAAAAAAAAAAAAAAAAAAAGATTTCAAGAATAGCTACTCATTTACTCAACAGACATTATGCTACACTATTGTAGGTATCTGGAATAAGCAGTGAGAAAAATCCTAATGGGGAACATACATACACCAAAATATTCAGAGATGAGGGTTGTGGAAAAAAGAGAAAAAAGAAGAGTAGCTTGGGCGCTGAACGTAATGAAGGAAAGAAAAGTGTGATTTGAATAAGCTCATCAGAGCAGGCTGCAGAGCCTGGTGACCCAAGGGTGCCGACCACACACCAATGGGACAGAGCAGAGAAACAGCGCAAAGGCTGTGCAGGAAGAGAACATGGTGAAGGTTTAAGGAAGAGCAAGGAAGGCACAAGGCTAGAAAGAGGAGAGCACAGGGGGAGCAGCAGACAGGAAGATGACAAGGTCCCAGAGGCAGCCAGGAGTAGTGGACTTAGGATGGGGGAGAAAATCACTATGCAGCACTAAAAAAGGGCCCCATATAATCTTATTTTTGCTTCTTTTTTGGGAGATGGATGACTTTTTGTGCTGGCAAATTGAACCCAGGACCTACCAGCCATCAACCACTGAGTACCTTTTCACTTCTAAGCCTCTACCACTTAAGCTACAGCCCTAACCCTATTTAGCCTCCCTGATCCTGGAGACTGACCCCAGGGCTTTCACACTGAACTGCCACCCTTTTTTATTTTGAGACAGGGTCTTGCTAAGTTACCAAGCTGTCCAGGCTGAGCTTAAATGTCTCAGCCTCCCAGAGGGCCGGGATCACAGGCCTGTCTATGCTGCCATGTGCAGCTCCTATTTACATTTTTGAAGGCACTGGGCACTGTGTGGAGAAATGCCAATGAGGAGCAGAAGTTGAAGAAAGACAACCAGCTAACAGACTACTGCCCACTGCAGGCAAGAGACAAGGGTGGTATAAATAAGAGCAGACTCACTTTTGTTATTTCCAAATATATTCTAGCAAGTATGGTTTAAAAAAAAAGCTACATTTTACATTTACAGAATGAGAAAGATCGTTGATCTTATTACCTGTTGAAGATACTGTCCTTGTTCACCTTTCTCTGCAAACTGTGGGAAAGCCATGTGTAAAAACTGCAGCAGAATGATAGGTGGGATACTAGAAGAGGTTTTATCCATGGAATCAAACAAATCTCTAAGGGCTTAAAAACAAAGTGAACATCACCTTAGAAAAAGTGACATATTTAATATATGTACTATAAACACTTAATTCTTAAATACCACACACAAAAAAGTTTAACCACGTTTAAGTGAATCTATAGCTTCACAACTGTTGGACTCCTAATAAGAAAAAGTAAAATATGATTTTTACATCTTATACAACTTAACAGATGACCTAATAAGCAATCACTAGCTAGAAACAACTTTGGGGCCCTGCCCCTCTCCGTCCTTGCCAGCCTTTGTCCTCCCGACAAAACAGAGTTCATTAAAGAGAACATGTAACCTCTATCTACAGATCAAACAGGCATCATGTCATTTTCTGGCCACTCTGCCACTGTCCAGCCATTGGGCTCCACTCCCGACTTACCTCTAAACTCATGGCTAGTTCTTACCTACTGAACTCCTGGGAGTGGAAATCTGGTTCCTTAAACACACTCCCCAATGCTACCCAACAAGCACAAACCCAAGCTAATTTGATTCCTCAAACGCTTCCCCTGCCCCTCCCCCACTTATCCCTCCCACCAGCATTAGATCATAGCCAAGGTCCTAGACCCAGCTCTGTGCTCTCAGAGTGCAGAGGCTTCCCTTCCCTCTGCTGCCCGAAACTACCACCCCTTCCCCTATTTCATGTACAGCAAAACTCTTACTTCAGGCCACGTATGGTACCACATTGCCTGTAATCCCAAGCACTCAGGAGGTTGAGGCAGGAGGATCACTATGAGTGTGAGGCCAGCCTGGGCTATGTAGTGAGTTTAAGGCCTGGTTCAACTACATAGTGAGACCCTGTCTCAAACAAGAACAAGAACAACAACAACAACAAAACTCTACTTCATCTTATATTAAAATCTAAGATGAGAAACATCTCGGATCATTATTCAGGATTGATGAAATGTTCCTAAATAAAAAAACACGGTATTTAAGAAATGTTTTCAGAGAAAACTAAAATGTGAGAAAGCCTTAATTTCAATAAAATTTTAAAGTACAAAGTATACAATACTCAAAAACCCTACATCATTACTATTTCCTAAATACCATTAACAGAGCGCCTTGAAAGTTATTAGTCTAAACAAAAAAGATGAAGAAACACAATCTAAACCAAAAAACCACTGAGACAACTAACTGCTGTGTGTGATTCTAAATCAGATCTTGAAGCAGAGGAAAACAATGTCATGTACAAGAGTGAAACTGGCAAGATTTGAATAAAGTCTCTATTGTGTACATATTACTGTGTGTTAAAACCTCCAGGATTTAAACACTGATGATTGCCTTACTGTCATAAATGATTCCTTTATTCTTAGGAAATAACAGTGAATATTCAGCAGTGAAAGACACCATACATCCCACCTTACTCTAAAATGATTCCAAAGAAAGCTGCATACTTTACAGAAAAATGAAAAAACATATATGTTTTTAAAAGGGGGCTAGGGATTTAGTTCAGTGGCATAAGTGCCTGCCTTGCAAGCACGTGGTTGTGAGTTCGATTCCCGGTACTGATTAAAAAAAAAAAAAAAGAGTAGTCAGATCAAATGAGACCTCTAGTCCTAATTGGGCTGGGGATTTAATTCAGCGGCACAAGCGCCAGCCTGGCAAGTGCAAGGTCATGAGTTCAATCCCCAGTTCAAATAAAAAAAAAAAAAAAAAATGATGACTTCATGCAACTTTTTGGTAAATTTAAATTTATTTTTTAAAAAAGTTAAAAGGAGGCAAAGATGTAGACCGCAAAACATCACAGTATTTGTACCCCACTAATACTATTAGCCTGATGAAATGCTGAGTTACCAGTAGCAAAAATTAAAATGAATTGTAAATAAGTGGTCACATGTTCGTATTAAAAATTTCAACAAATACAACAAAGATGCTTTCAGGCAAAGTGAGTAGAGTAAAATCTAACTTTAAATGATGCTTAAAAACCTACTGCTAAGAGCAATGAAAATTAATGGATAACTACAATGAGACAGCACCCTGCACCTCTAGGATGGCTGTATAAAAAGACAGTACGAAGTGTTAACAAGGATGCAGAGAAAGCAGAACCTTCAATATGTCACTGGATAAGATGTAACACGGTGTACCTCTCTGGGGCTATAGTTTAGCAGCTTCCTCCAAAATGTTAAATATGAAATTACCATGGTGACCTATCAATTCCACTCCTAGACATATATATATACCCAAGAGAAAGGAAAACATTCATCCAATAAAGATTAGTATACCAATGTTAACAGTATCTGCAACAGACAAAAAGTGGAAAAAAGCCAATGCCCATCACTGACGAACAGATAAAAGTAATGAGGCATGCTCACGCTGTGGACACCATTTGGCAATAACACAGAATGAGGTACCGATACAGGCAACAGTGTGGACAAACCCTGAAAACCTTATGGGATGAGACAGAAGGCAGTCACAGAATACTAATCCTATTTATATCAAAGGTCCAGAATAAGGAAGTCTGTAAGACAGGAAAAGATGTGTCTGCGGAGTGGTGAGGAGGAAAAAAAGACCGCTACTCAATGTTACATAGCCGTGTTATGGAGTTGGGGTTTCCCCTTCTTTTCGTGTTGCCAGGGGTTGAACCCAGGACTTTATGCACACTGGGTAAGAACTCTACCACTAAGCTACATCCCCAGCCCACTCAAGTTGGTTTTATCAGTCATTTTCACCAAAATGTCCTAAAATTAACTGTGAATGCACCAGAAAGAACAAAGTGTACAAATTAAATGGGCGAATTGTGTGGCATGTGAATTAATTTCAATAAAGCTGCTGGAAAAAAAAGTAAAAATCCTACCAATCTAGTCCAATGATTTAATAGAGTACTCATTTGTATAATTCCAAAATTCTCTTCATGTAATAAACAAGTTACTTCTACCCTTTAAAAGACTGTCTATGGCTGAAAATGTAGCTCAGCAGAACACTTGCTTAGCAAGCAAGAGGCTCTCGATTTAAACCCCAGCATCACAGAAGAACAATCTCTCCTTCTGAGACACATCACTAACTTAAAACCACTAGGACTCCTAAACTGATCACATCAACCATGATAAAACTTATTGCTAGTATCCCCAGTTATTCCCAAAAATATATCTAATAGAACCTGAAACCAAACTGTAATTCAAAATTCCAAAGATTTAAAATAGATGTGAAAAAAAAAAATCCCTAAGATTTTTCAAAAAAGAGTACCCATTATTGGTTTAAAATTTAGATGAGATAATTTCCAAGTTATACAATGTAAATATTTTTTCAAATCCATCTTATTCAAACATAAATATACAATATAAACATAAAGGAGGTGGTGTACAAAAAAATTTATCAGTTGGAAAGGTACTGAACAAATTAGAGTGAAAAATAACACATTAAATATTATACCCCTCCCCAAAAAGCAGCATTTTTGACACTGACCTGCAGTAATATACTGTGCAGAAGCCATTTCCCCTGAAGCTCTCAAGGCACCAGCATACCTGGCCAAGTGAAAGCAGAATTAACAGTATTAAATACATTCTGACACTCAAAAGTAAGTTAAAAGAGCTTATAATACCCTCAACTACAAGTTTCTCAGAATAATTTTTCTCTTTTGGGTCTCTTTATTTAGGCATCATATACAGATTAGAAAAAAAAAGTGCTTAAATGAAAAATCACACCCACACATATATAATTGTGGAGCTTTTTGTTTTTGCTTTCGTTTTTGAGAGACAGAGTACCATTATGTAGTTTAGACAGGCCTTGAACTTACTACAGTGACCCCCCTGTCTCAGCTTCCCAAGTGCTGGGATTACAGGCATGTGCCACTATGCCTGGTTTACATCTATATTTAGCATTAACTTCTGTTATAACATTAAATGACCTAAGTTTCAAGTCAGTTTGCTCATCTATAATGTAGGTTTATATTAAAGGATTTCTAAAGTCTACTGTCAGCTTTATGATGCTACTGGTTTACAAGAGTACAGAAGACTTATCAGCCAACGAAATAAACCACAGATCACAAGTGACCACTCACAACATGGGACACACACAATATACTCTCACTCTGAGGACAACTGTGCTTGTGTGCAAACACTGACAGCACCTACAACCAGAACCACCGACAGTCACTAACCTAGAAATCTCACACACTGATACTGAATAAAACAAGCCAGACAACGCCCCAAAGTACATCCTGCATGACTCTGTTTAAGTTCCAGAATGTGCAAACTAATATATAGTCACAAGTTGCTGGTGGTAGGTGGAAGGGATGAAGATTAAATGAGAAACAGGGTTAGAAAACTTGAGGATCATGTGACTAAAACATACAATGACATGTTTTAATTTTTAAAATTTACTATAGCTGGGCATGGTAGTATTCGCTTATAATCCCAGCACTCAGGAGGCTGGGAGGCTGAGGCAAGAGGATTGCAACAAGTTTGAGGCTATCCTGGGCTCCACAGTAAATTCAAGGTCAGCCTGAACTACACAGAGACCCTACCTAAAAAAAAAAAAAAAAAAAAAATTACAGCAAAAGATGCACTGCCATTAATCCCTCAAAATAGTGCCCCCTCCTCACTTCTAACATACTTATCCTATCACTCTCGTACTTCCTGAAGCAGTTCTGGAAGTCTTCTTTCCTGAGTGTCTCTATGAAATGTGATAAGAGTGCGTGGCAACAAGCCTATAATCCCTCACTCAGAGGCCGAGGCAGGAGGATCACTGCAAGTTCTAGGCCAGCCTTGGCTACATAGTTAGTTCAAGACCAGCCTAAGCTACATAGCAAGACTCTATCTCAAAAAAACAAACAAAAAAAGAAGTGTGGTTAAAAATATGGTGAATGCTGCTACAGAGTGCCATCCAATAGAAAAGCAGGCTCATTAAAAATATTCAGGTATGTCCTCATCCACCCCACTCACCAGATTTGAAACTGCATGACTTCTGACTCTTCCCCAAAGTCAAAATGACCATGAAAGAGATGCTTTGAATCAATGCAGGACATGAAGGTTGCCATGACAACACAACTAACACATACTTCAATGGAAGAGCTAAATTACCTAACTCTTAAATATCCATGAGTTGGGTTTAGAGAATGATTTACCACATATCACATCCAAAGCACAAGTGATTAAAAAAAATTATAACAAAATTAAATCTTTTGTATGTCAAACATACTATCAAGGGAAATAAAGCAAAAATGGAAGAAAATACTTACAAATTACATTGCAAATTAAACTCATATTTAGAATATATGAAACACAGCTGAGTTATAAAGGCAACTAACCCAATTAAAACACAGGTGAAGGATATGAACAGACATTTCCCAAAGATAAAAAAAAGGCCAATAAGCATATCAAAAGATGATCAACACCATTAGATATTAGGAAAACATAAATGAGGATGATTCATCACTTCCCATTCTTAGAGCAAGTAGAATCAAAGCCAAATAAGCAGTGATGCAAAAATGGAGAATTAGAACTTTTTCCACTGCAAGTGAGAATGGCACAGCCACTTGAACAACAGGCAGTTGCTAACTAAGCATTTTAAACAGAATTACCATATGTCATGGCTGGGATCTAAAATGTCCCCCCAAAAGGCTCATGTTCGGAGATGGGGCTTTGGGAAGGTGACTGGATCCTGAGGGTGCTAACATCATCAGTGATCAATCCAGTGAAGGACTGATCATTTTATGGTGACGAAGATTTAGGAGGTGGGACTGAGTGAGAGGGTCTAGACAACGCGGCCTCAGGGACTATATCTTGCATTGAGCCCTTGCTCTCTGGCTTTTGCTTTCTCTCTGCTTCCCGACTGCCACAAGGTAAGCAGCTTTGCTCCTACACACCCTCCTGCCACCGCACTCTGCCACACTGTGGGCCCAGAAAAAACGCAAGCAGCAGATTTCAAACTGAAGCTTCAGATTATGAGCCAAAATAAATCTTTCCTTCCCTAAATTCATTTTTCTTAGGGTTCTGTCACATTTATGAAAAACTTTACACTATATGAGTAATCTATACACTATACATTATAGGAGTATACACTATAGGAAAAATCTACTTCTAGATATATAACCAGGAAAATGAAAACAATATGTCCACACAAAAACTTCCATATGAACATTTGTGGCAGTGTACTCATAATGGCTAAAAAAATGGATACAATCCAAATGCCCATCAACAGAATGAATGGACAAACAAGATTTTCTATATGCATTCAATGAAATATTTTAAAATGCATGAAGTATTGATACATCCTATACAACATAAATGAACCTTGAAATTATTATGCTAAGTCAAAGATAGTCACAAGGTCACACACTACATGATTCCATTTATGTGAAATGCCCAGAATGGCAAATACTAAGACAGGAAGGAGGCTAATGGTTGTCTACAGCTGGAGGTGCATGAAAGGATACAGGAAGTGACTGTCAATGAATAAGAGGTTATTTTGGAGAGGGCTCTAAATATAAATTTGATAGTTGCACAATCTTATAAAAACCACCAACCACTTTAAAAGTAAGAATCGGTATGATAAATGACTATCCCAATAAAGATGCTAAAACCAAAACAATGCTACCTACACAAACATGACCCTCCCTTACACAGGCAAGATTTGAACCATTTCTTTCCAGACTTACTTTTTAAGGGCATCTTTGAGTTCAGGCACAGAACGAATACACTGGACGGTAGCATTCATATAACAAGTATTACCAAGGTTTGTCAATCCACATGGTAATTCCATCTGATTTAAAAAAAATAAATAAATAACTTGTTTTTACAAAATGACATGGGATATATCTAAACTCTGCACTTTTTGAGTCAAATACTACTTACTAGTCTCTACCAATTTGTATTCTATCTTCACTCTAAAGTGGTGTTTTGTTTCCTCCAACAAACAATTTTTATTTGTGCTGTGTGGGCCATTCTGTTTAATTTCCTCTCTTGAAAATAAGATAACAACTATATCCTGACTCTTTCACAGATTTATCAAGAAAACGGGGCAGCAGTGGTCATGGTGGCCACACCTGTAATCCTAGCACTCAGGAGGCTGAGGCAAGAGGATCACAAGTTCAAGGCCAGTCTAGGCTACAAAGAATTCAAAGTCATCCTGAACCACAAAACGAGATCCTATCTCAAAAAAAAAAAGGGGGGGGGAGTAAAGATGACAGCAAAATAATGAATAAAAACACTTTAAAAAAACACAAAGAACATTATATAAATGCTAGATGTTTATAAATAAATATTTGATACACATGCGTTGGCCAGTTTCTGAACTGATTTTCCATTTACATTCAGAATAGCAGCTGAGATGCAGCTCAGTGGTACAGCACTTGCCCAATACGATGCTCGCTCTGTGAGCCCTGACATCACAAAATGAAAAACATATAAACCATATATATTCAACATGGAAGGTTCCAACAAGTTTTGATAGCACAAACCCAGAATCTCAGCACTCAAAAGGCTGAGACAGGGGAACTGCTTTAAGTCTGATGCCAGACTGGACTACCTAGTAAGTTAAAGGCCAGCCTAGACTACACAGCAAAAGTTTCTAAAGAAACAAACAAAATCTTACTACTGCTAAAACACATACATCTTGATACAAGGCATTAAAACACTTAGATGCTACTTCCTGAATAACACCTTTTTTTTTTTTTTTTCTTTTTGAGACAGGGTCTCTGCAGTTCAGGCTGGCCTTGAGCTCACTTTGTAGCCTAGGCTGGTCTCAAACTCGCAATGATCCTCCTGCCTCAGCCTCTCAAGTGCTGGGATTACAGGCATGAGTTACTACACCCGGCGCATCTTATTAACTGTAGTTCAAGAAGTAGTGATCAAACACGAAGTATGCCATGTCTTACAGCAGAAGCTAACTGTTCTTCTGTCATGTCTTCAACGAAGACAGTTTTAGCTGTAGGTTCCTCTGGAAGAGCATCTGCTGAGCCCATCATTAGTAGAGTCATCCCCTGTTACATACAAAAAAAATCAATTTCATGAAAATCCTCAAGAGTTGATGTTTACATCCAATAAAAAAGAGAAATACATATTATTTTATAGGCCAAAAAGGTAAATCTACAGAAAGTAGATTCCCTGTTACACAGAGACAGCAATACAGAGTGACTTTACACAACGTTCTAAAATGAGATTGTGAAACTACACAACTCTGTAAATAAATTACTAAAAATCACTGAATTGTTAAAAAATTAAAAAGCACTGAGGAGGCTGCTTAAGACTAGGAGTCACTCGTTATCTATAAATAAGCACAAAGAAACTTTAGAATGATGAAATTTCTAAATTTTGATTGTACTGATGGATATACAACTATATAAAATTACCCAAATTCATTAAATTTTATACCAAAAATAGGTAAGCTTCTCCCTTCCTGAATAAAGAAGAAGAAAAAAATAAACATTACTGTAAAATACTCCTAATGTTTCCAACACTGGAAGGAGAGGGATTCCCCAAATGGTCATTAACATTCGGTGGCATATTTTCTCCTTATAACAAACTAAAAATAATAAAGTGTTTTTTATAAGGCCTGTTGTGTAACAACTATTTACATTGAACACATACATTTTCACAGCATGAAAATCTTTACCAGAAAACATTAAATCAAACATAGACTAAAAGAGTGCAAACTATTCAATTTTACATTAAGCAAACACACCCAATATAAGTGTTAACATTCCATACAATAAACAATGAAGATGCTGTAATCCTGGTATGTGAACGCCTATGTTGCCAAGCAGGGTGGCACATGCCTGTAATCCCAGCAGTCGGGAGGCTGAAGCAAGAGGATCAGTGTGAGTTCAAGAGCAGCCTGGGCTACAAAGTGAGTTTAAGGGCAGCCTGAGCTGCATAGTGAGATACTGTCAGAAACAGAAAGGAAAGAAAGGAAAGAAAGGAAAGAAAGGAAAGAAAAGGAAAGGAAAGGAAAGGGAAAAGGGGAAGAGGAAGAGGAAGAGGAAAAGGAAAGGAAAGACAGACAAAAGAAAGAAACAAACAAACAAACAAGCCAGCCTATGTTGAATCCAACAACCTACATTTTATTCTTTTATTTTTCCAGACTTTTTACGACAGTAGCAGAGCAGCACTAAGTCACTAAATAATCTTTTACCAAAGACAACTGCCTTAGAATAGATATAACAAAAAAATATGTAAGACTTTAACAAGAAAATTATTTATTAAGTTTACTTGGGTATGCTAAGAAAAAAACAAAATCTAACACAAGTATAGGGGCATGTACTTATAATGCTACCTGCTTGAGAGGCTGAGGTAGGTACATCACCAGTTCAAACTCAACCTAGGCAACTTAGCAAAACTCTCCCAGAAAATAATTTTTTTAAAAAAAATTTTTTTGAAACAGGTGTAGCTTTGTAGTTCAGGCTGGCCTTGAACTTACTATGTAGCCCAAGGTGGCCTCACTCAAAGCCATTCTCCTGCCTCAGCATCCCAAGTGCTGAGATTACAGGTGTTTACCACCATACCCAACACAAAATAAAATTTTCTTAAAAGGCTGGCGATGTAGGTCAGTGACAGAAGGCCCTGGAGTTGGGCAGCAGGGCACTTAAATAATTGAAGGACATGGCAAGATGACCCAGAAAAATTAAAAATTATTGCAAAGATATGATTATAAATTTTACATAAATTTAATGAAATTCAGGTCCATGACAACAGTTAGCAATTTCTAAGGAAGAGGAAAGAAATTAACTGAACATGGTGGCACACACCTGTAATTCCCAGAACTCTGGAACGATGGGGCAGAAAGATTACAAGCTCAAGGTTAAACAATTTTAGTGAAATACTGTCTCAAAATTAACAGAAAGAGAGAGAGAGAGAGAGAGAAAGAGAGAAAGTGAGAGAGAGAGAGAGAGAGAGAGAGAGAAGTGGCTGGAGATACAACTCAGGATGAATGCCCTGAGTTCAACTCCAGTATCACAAAGCAAAAACCTTTGGGGTGGGAGAATATTAAGAAGTAAGTACTAAGGGGTACATGGGTTATTTTAGAGGGTCTGGGCAACTCAGCAAGATCCTATCTCAAAACAGAAATTAAAAAAGGCTGGAGATGTAATTCAGAGGTGCCCAGCTGTTAGGGTACTATGTGATTCTAGTCACTGGTATGGTTTCAAGAGGTTCTACCTTCCCCACTGTTCTATGAACTATCCTGTGAGTGGGGCGCCATGGCAAGAGGACCACAAACTTGCCTCTGCAACCTCACAAGACCCTTTGAAAAACAAACAAAAAAAAAAGAATGGGAATGTAGCTCAGTGAAACAGTATCTCTGTATCACTAAAAAGAAAAAGAAAATATAGTAAGATACACACTCTCATCAATTTCTATTCAACACTACTAGAAGACAAGAAAGAAGTTAGGCAAGAAAAAAATTAGAAGTCACTTTTTATCAATTACATCTCCAAATAGAAGTCATAAAGATTAGAGAGAGAAAAATAAAACTATCATTATTTGCAGATAACATGGCTACACACAAAGAAAACTCAATGGAATCTATCCAAACACTACTAAAACTATTAAGTAATTATAAGGTCACAGATGAACTTAAAAAAAAAAAAGACTCACTAAGATTTTAGTATTCTAGCCATTAACACAGGAAATCCACTTTTTTAAATGATCAAATGCTGGGCCGGGGATTTAGCTCAGTGGCATAAGTGCCCACCTGGCAAGTGCAAGGTCATGAGTTCAATCCCTGGTACCACAAAAATAAATAAATAGATAGATAGATAGATAGATAGATAGATAAATAAATAATCAAATGCTACATTAAAGTAATAACCAATTCTAAGAATGTGACAAAAACTATACAAGGCTGAGCATGATATCTGCAAGCCTGTAATCGCAGCTACGCAAGAGGACCACAAGTTCAAAGAAGACTGGACAATTTAGTGAGACACTGTTTCAAAAAAACTAAAAGCCACATGCATGGTGGCTTATGCCTGTAACCCCAGAACTTTGAGAGGGGGATCACCATGATCAAACACAGCCTGGCAAACTTGGTGACTCAGTGAGATTCTGTCTGAAAAAATGTAAAAGACAGGGACAGGAGTCAGTACAAAGTCCCTGGGTTCAATACCTATATTAAAAAAAAAAAAAGTGGGGGTGTGTTTACAGCCCAGTTTTGGAGCACTTGCCTAACATGTGTGAGGCCTTGAGTTCAAAGCCCAATGATGGAAAAAGAGAATCCATACAAGATCTCCACACTGAAAAACCACAATTCTTCTAGGAAAACCAAAGACCTAAATAAGTGGCGAAGTATACCATATTCAAGGATTATAATACTCAATATGAAGATTCATTCTCCCCTATCTGAAATACAGATTATGTATGCAATTTCCAACAAAATTCCAGATATCGATCGAACTACACAAACCAACAGACTTATTTTAAAGAAGTACATAAATGCAAATGAACTAAAATACTCTTGAAAAAGGAGAAAAAATTGGAGAACTTTTACTGTATTATTTCAGGACATTGTTATAAAGCTTTAATAATCAAGATCAATGAAACAAGAGCACAAAAATAGACCTACAATTGATTTTTCAAGAAAAACTAACACAAATCAATGGAAAAAGGAAAGCATTTGCAATATACAGTGCTGGAAGCACTGGATGTACACAGGGGGAAAAAAATCACTTGGAATTTATTTTAGTGCAACAGTTAGGTTACTGCATTAAAATAAGTCAATACTTACATTTTTTATTTTGATGTTCCCCCAATCATCATCCTGTTTCAGACAAAAAAAAAAAAAAATTTGTTAACCACCTCTATAAGTTGTGTTTTAACCTATCTCAAAA
The DNA here is from genome assembly GCA_004027455.1 of Hydrochoerus hydrochaeris. NCBI lineage: Eukaryota > Metazoa > Chordata > Mammalia > Rodentia > Hydrochaeridae > Hydrochoerus > Hydrochoerus hydrochaeris. The sequence continues at coordinate 269,639 of PVLA01000108.1, forward strand.
TAAAATTTACAAAATAAAATTTTGTTCAAAATTATTGCAACAAAGAGTTTTTAAACACACACAGTCCTAAAGCCAAGTAGTTAAACACTTGCTTAAACTTGTCTTAAATATAAGACAGTAAACTTGACAGCACCAAGAACTACAAACACACTGAGAAAGTAGCTTGGCGTGCTGGCACACACCTATAATCCCAGCACTGGGGCTGCTATGGCAGGAAAATCACTGCAAGTTCAAGGCCAGCCTGGGCTACATAGTTCAAGGCCAGCCTGAAATGCACCCTGTCTCAAAAACAAACAAACAAACAATCACCATACTTATCAAGTACTAAAGGCTCCAATGATGACAAATGACAGACCCTAATATTCTGCAAGTTTAAAAATAGTGAAGCTAATCATTAGCCTATATGACAAGAAGGAACAGTAATTTATGACATATGATCTAAATCGCTAAAGTGATTACGTAATTTGTTGTCCAAACCAAGACTCTTGAGAATGCAAGTACTAATAAAAATTGTACCAAGATAAGAAACCAAATGGCCCATTGCAATCTTATAATATTTCCATGTCCAAACATCTTTCTCAAGCCCTAAATTTCACATCTACAAAGAAATTAAGAAATATTTTCACTTTGATGTACTAAATAAAATCAAAGTACCAAGCCAGACATGGTGGCACACAACTGTAATCCCAGCACTTGGGAGGCTGAGGCAGGAAGACCACCATGAGTTTGAGGTCAGTCTGAGCTACAAAGTGAGCTGAAGGCCAGCCTGAACTGCATAGCAAGACCCTGTCTCAAAAAACCAAAACCAAAAAAACAAAAATCAAGAAATTCAAAACAAACAAACCCAAAAAGAAAACACTGTCAAAGTAACTACAAGAAAAAAGTAATTTTCTTAAAATTACTTTTTATCCCATCATCAGATAGGTGGTAACAATTACTCTTAAAATAAAAGGGTTCTTTAATGTGTGGGATGCAAAAAGGAAAACGAAAAAATTTAAAGGCCTTGGTTCAGGGCTTTGATAAAGACAGTGAATTGCTTTGAATTTCAACATCAAAATACATGCACAAAAATACATTCTGTAGTATTTTTTTAAAAAGCATATCTACCCATATAGTTTCATATTTTTTATAATAGATAAAATTTTTCATGTAAGATAAAATAACTGAAGACATACAAATAAAAAAAAACTTTAAACAAAATCAATACTTTTAATACAGATATCTACTGTAAAATAAACTTTTAAATGATACTTTTACATAGTGCTTTGAAATAGGTACAATGTTCCTCCTGTACAAGGTGAATACACAGTTAAACCTCACAGACCATTTACTCTAAGTAAATAAAGCATAATACTGATGTTACAGTAGCATGAACATTTCCACATTTGCTTTCACAGTGAAACAGGATGACATGTACCTTCAGTGTCCCTCCTTTCACCATGACTTTCTGCCTGGCCGGCTGGACTCCAGTCAGCGCAAATAGCTGCGCCTTGAACACCATTGGAGGTTCATCAGTATTCAACTCCACACCTTCGAACTTCTCCTTTCCCCATTTTACAGTAACTGCAAACAAAATCGGTGTTTTTTCATTTACAATATAAGGTTTCAGACTTAGAAAAACCTTAGGGTTAATCTATCAGGCTAATTCTTCCCCCTCTACTCCACCCACACTGGAGGAGACTGAGCCTAACTACTCACACTGCTAGGCAAGCGACTCACTACTGAGCTACACTCCCACCACTTTTTTTATTTTGCAAAAAACTCACTAAGCTAAATGGTGAGAATTACACATACATGTATCATCAAGCCTGGATTTAAGCTAGTCTCAAAAATTGAACTTGCCCTCCATGTTTTTATCTTTTTATACCATAATATGTACTTAAGAATGACATGTGGGGGCAGAGTTTTAGCTCAGCGGCCTAAGTGCCTGCTTGGCAAACGCAAAGTCATTTCAATCCCCAGTACCAAAAAAAAAAAAAAAAAAAAAAAACCAGAATGACATGCAGCTGGATGTAGTGGCACATGGCTATAATCCCAGCACTCAGGAGGCTGAGGCAGGAGGATCCCCATGAGTTTGAGTCTACACAGTGAGTTCAAACCAGCCTGAACTATGTAGTGAGATCTCATCTCAAAACAAAACAAAAGACATACATATGGTATGTCTTGGGTAAAATTTCACTGGCTCTAATTCAACTTTTGATTATAAACAGAGACTTAAGAGAAACTGATTCACTAAATGTCACGAAACTGGTTAACACACACCCAGGTCTTCTAAATCATACTCCAATAAGCTCTATAAACCAAAATGAATCTCTGATCACAATGAATTATTTCCTAGAATAAGGCTCATGATGTGTTTAAAGAATCATTCAACAGAGCAATGAGGAAAAGCTTGATTTACAAATAGAAAAAAAAAACTCAGGAGAAAAAAGACAGTGAGGACATGTTAAGGAATACAAACTCTGCATAAGATATAAGGTATGGGAGGAATAGGTATTGTTATTCCTGAGAAAGTGGTGCTCCAATATTAAAAATCTAAAGATAAATTGAAACAGCTGGTCCTGAGGGTACATGCCTATGAGCCCAGCACTCCGGGCAGGAGAATCCAAAGTTTGACCCCAACCTAGACAACTTAACAACTGAGTGTGCCTGTCACAAAATGAACAAAAATTTTAAAAAGCCAGGGGATGTAACTCAGTAAGAAGGCCATAGGTTCAGTCTCCAGCACTGCCCTCCTTCCTATCAAAAATAAATCTTTCTTTAAACAAAAAATAACAAGCGTTGGCAGGAATGTGGAGGAAATTGGAACTCTTGTGCACTGCTGGTAGAAATGTAAAATGACAGCCACTGTGGAAAACAATATGGCATTGTCTCAAAAAAATTAAACAGAAATACCATACACAACTGTACCCAGAAGTACTGAAAGCAGGGAGTCAGACATTTATATACCAATGTTCATAGTATAATTGAAGAAAAACTGGTAATAACACACTCTGGAATATTATTCAGCCTCAAGAAGGAAATTCTTAAAAATGCCACAACATGGATGAATTGGAGACACTATGTTGAGCGAAATAAGCCGGTGACAAAAAGGCAAATGCTATATGATTCCACATATATGAGGTATCCAAAACAGTCAAATTCATAGGCAAAAAGTAAGTGTTGTCGTCAGTGGCTAAGGTAAGCAAAAACAGATTTTGTTTTTAATTTTTTTGAGATAAGGTCTCACTATGCAGTCCAGATTGGTTTTTTTGTTTTTGTTTTTTGGTACCAGGAATCAAACTCATGACCTTGTGCTTGCCAGGCAGGCACTGTGCCACTGAGCTATATCCCTGGCACTAGACTGGTCTTAAACCTGGGTTGTAGCACAGGCTCACCTGGAGCTAGACATCCTCCTGAGTGCCACAAAGCACAGTTGGGAGTTTTGTTTAATAGGTACAGTTTAAGTATGAAAACAAAAAAAATTCTGGAAGGGCCGGGGATTTAGTTCAGTGACATGAGTGCCTGCCTGGCAAGCGCTAGGTCATGAGTTCAATCCCTGGTACCCACCCCACCCCCAAAAAAAACTTTCTGGTAATGATGGTTGTTCAAAGTATTAATCTAAACATACATGGTGGCACATGCCTATAACACCAGCATTCTGGGACACTGAGGCAGGAAGGAGGACTTCATATTCAAGCTTAGCCTAGGCAACTTAGCAAGAGCCTGTTTAAAAATAAAAAATAAAAAGGGCAGGGGATATAAAGACTCAGTTTAATCCTCAGTATCGCAATAAAAATTAAAAATGAATATACTCAGTGACATACTATTTAACCCTTAAAAGTGATTCAAACAGGGTGCTGCAGTACACATTTACAGACTCAGCTACTTGGGAAGCTGAGGCAAGATGATCACAATTTTGTTACAAATACTTTAACACACACACACACACAAATCACATTGGGGCATGGTGGCACACATCTGTGATCCAGCTACTTATGAAGCTACAGCGCTAGGATTGCAAATTCAAGACCAGCCTGGGCATCTCAGCAAAACCCTGTCTCAAATAAAAATTAAATTTAAAAAGTGGGTTGGGAGCTGGGCGTGATGACTCATGCCTGTAATCCCAGAACTCAGGAGGCTGATGCAGGATGATCGTTGTGAGTTCAAGACCAGCCTGGGCTACAAAGTGAACTTAGAGCCAGCCTGAACTGCATAGTGAGACCCTGTCTTAAAAAGACAATCAATCAATCAATCAATCAATCAATCAAAACATACATAGGGGCTTTATGCTATAGGCAATATGTAACACTGGAAGTTTTCATGAAGGTTATTATGGTCTACTTTGAACATTATTAGCTGACCTAGGAGTAAAGGAAAAATGGATTTGAAGGTGGCACAACTGTAATCACTGAGGTAAAATGGAAGTGTGACAATAGGTGGCTGGAGACCTAGCTCAGGGGCAAAGTGCCTGCTTAGTATGCCCAAGGCCCTGGGTTCAGTCTCTAGCACCACAAAAATTTAAATGAAAAATATGACGATAGTACAAACTAAAGACAATATAAACCAAAATAGTACTGAAATTTACTTACCTGGACTACAGTAGGCAAGTTAAACTTTATACTTGTCCACAAAAGGGGAGTACCAGTGGCACAAGATCATGCTGAAGACTAAATCAAAAAAACACGTATAAAACCTGAGCTCTATACATAGAGCTCAGGTTTTATAGGTGCACAGGAGGGGTTCAATAACCTTTATCCCAATTTAAGTAGATATTTAGTTTTATTGAAACTTAGGAAATAGCACTTAAAATGTCCTCTCCATTTTAATATAAGGCTTTTTGACCCTAGGAATAGTCTTAATGTGGAAATGTCAAAATATAGGTTTTTAGAAGTCTATTTCAATACCTGGTTTGGGTGATAAGGAAAAGAGTTGAATAAATGCTCAAAACAGACTCAGTTTTTAAAACAAACTATGGTGACTGGTGGCTTTTTCTTTTTTTTGGCAGAACAAAGGGGCTGGTTTTGTTTTATACACATGAACCTACCAATGTCTTTAATTATCAGCATACAGCCTTCTTCATCACCATTACTTAATGTCTCCTAAATCTATACTGCACAGAGTATTTCAAGAACCATTCTACTGTTAATTGCTGCACTTCAAAGGGGGTTGAATCATCATTACTAAAGTATTGATTCTGAGTATCAAAAAAAAGATTAAAAACCATTCTTTCAATTTATACCATTCTTTGAAAATCCTTACATCAATACAGGACATATAACAGTAAAAAGTCAGAAATGGTCAATGAGTCACATATCCACAGTCAAGTGGAGCCACCACATACATTTTAGGTGCCATTTTGAATAAGACTGAGAAACTGTAAGGTCTATTAACTAAGTAAAAATGTGATTTCTGAATAATACCATAGACGGCCGTGAAGCAAACAGTCCCTGAAACGTCAAACAGAAACGACGTCCATGGATATTTGCACACATCAACCTCTCAAGGAGAACACTCTGCTTCTGATACATCCAATACAACAGATGCACAATGAAAACGAGGAAGCAAAAACGCAGATTTGCAAGCTGTCTCAGCTTAGAACTAAAATTACTACAAAAGGGGCGGAAGATGCAAAGGCAGGAGGATAAGCCCATGCTGAATGAAGGGTCACCTCACATCTCGGGTTTCTCCACCCTTATCCTCCTTTTCCGCTCCCTTCCACGGCTATCGCGGAGAAGCCCACAGGAACCGGCACCTCCAGCCTGGACCCCGCACCTGGGACACACCCTCCCCTCTCCCAGCATACTAGCACGGCGACAACTATTCTGCAGAGTCACGACTCCGAGAGGCTTCCCTACTTATGTTCCTGCTCCCACCCCACCCGCCCGCTGGACAACGAGGAAAACGCTCCCGCACATGGTCATCCCGGGCCAGGTTCATCCCGGTACCGCCGCCAGTCGCGCAGTTCTCCCCGGGCCTCCCGCACCACCGCCGCCTCTGCAGTCCAGGCCTGCGCGGAGGCCTCGGACGGCGGGAAAAAGCGAAGCGAGGCGAAGCCGGAGCTCACCAGAGTACAGCGGCATGGTAGGGCGCGAAGGGGGCGGGGGCGCTGGAGGGCTGGGCCTGGCGAGGTCAACGGAGGGAAAGGGACCAGAAAAATCTTGTGGAAGCGGCCAAGGTGGACGCGCTACAGTGGCGGAGGATTGGGTGCGACGAGGTTCATTCAAACCGGCCACTAGCGATGACGCAGAAGCGCGCAGTCAGCCCCCGGAGCGACCGCAGGGCGGAGGCGCAGCACGACGGGAGGAGGCGGGGCTGGGACGAGAGGCAGGATGGGAGGGACTGGCAGAACTAGGCCGCGGCTGGGCAACGGAAGGGGGGGGGCCTCAGTCGGAGCAGGTGCGCGCTTGCGCACAGAACTTTCTCCGCCCCTTACCTCCGGGCTGTTTTGTCCCTCGCAGGCCACTAATTTAGATGGGAGTTCTGGTATCCCGCCTGCTGTGTTTCTTAGAAAGTGACTTATCTCGTTGTCAAACACGGAGGATCAGTGCAAGCGAGGATTTTATTCTTGTTAATGTATCCAGTAGAAAAGCTGGAAGTTGAGAGGCGTTGCTGTGTGCATGGATATGTATAGACAAATAAATGTTTGTTTTTGTTTTTTGCCTGAGGGTTAACCTCTAGCCTGGCGCGTGTTAGGCAAGCGCTCCATCACTGAGTTATTTCCTGATTTTATTTTTTGAGACAAGCTATCACCAAGTTTACAGGTAAGCCTCGAAATTGCAATCCTCCTGCCTCAGCCTCCCAGGTAGCTGTGATTACAGACAGTTGCCACCGGAACAGGCTTCTAAAATGTTTATGGAGGAAGCTATAAGGTATTGAGCATTGGGATTGTAAGTATACAAAATTAATGATTGTAGAATCAGCTGTCTGGAATCTCAGTTATTAGCTGGGTGGCTGCCCCTCGGTTTCTCTGAAAAGTGGAGAAAAGTGGGTTTGTGATAGGATTGTTACAAGAGTTATATAAGGCTATGAATAGATCTTCAGCGCGGTGCACTGCACAAAGCATGCAATAAATAATAACTATTAAATGATAGAGTGAAGACTTGATTTTGTAGGGTGTGATTTAATATAGGCTGTAGGAAGCATTCTTTTCTGTTTTCCAAGTGTCTGGACATATATTTCTATAAAATACATCTTTTAGAAAATCTGATGCATTGGTCATCTGTGAAAAGTGTTGTTATCTTTAGAGGCTGATGGAGGCCTTAAGATAGAAATGTTTGAATGCAAATTGCCCGTTGATCATCAGGGCTCCGAGCTGTTTCCCAGGATGTAACTTTCATCACTTATATTTGTTTCACATATGAATAAACAGGAGCTACAGTCGCTTGTTTCATAGATTACAGTGAGGGTTAGGGTTCATTGGGTACCTGACATTATTTGATGCTGTGAGAACTGGATATGAAACCAGCATTTAGAGCTCACTCACCCTGTGCCTCATAGAGGAGTCTTCTGGATCCAGTTCCTTTTCAGCTTCCTCCAAAGCCTCGTACTACTGACTGCTTCCAACCTCTCGGGGGCTCCACTCACCAAAGTGTAAAATGCATGGAAGCAAAGTGAGGATGTGGAATCCACTAGCAAGCCAAAAGAAGCATAAAAGGCTGTGTGCGAAGCTGCTCTTTGTCCGTGTCAGGGCATTGTAGAAGACTGCAAGTTTGCCCATGTGTCGTACCTGGCTAAGTGTTGGGAGCCATTGAAGCTAGAAATTGACCACAGTGCAAGTCTGGAGCATGACCATTCCAAGAACAAAGAGCACCTGGGGCAAGCCACCTGAAGAAGCTGCTTCAGCCCATAGAACGCCTACCCCCAAGACAATCTAAAACTAGGGTGGCAAGTGACATTAAATTGCTAAAAGTTATAAATAAAGGCCTCTGCAATGAGGGGCCAGTACCTTCCATCAGGAGGATAAGGACTCCACCTGACTCCAGTTTTGTCTCTTCTTATTTTTCTCATCCTCTCGGAGTCCTTAACCCCAAGAACCTCAGGAGTCACATGGGTTATGGCAGCTAAGCCCTGGTCTGTAGGTGTTTAATGGGTAATCTTCACTTTAATGAATGTCATTGTGAGATCCTGACTTGCAAGTTTGTGAATGTCAGTCCTCTAAAATACAGCAAAATGTCTGAAAGATTTTTATTGACTGTGATCTATTGGCTTACAGTAAACCCCTTCTCAGCTAGCCAACAAATCCTGTCGAACTTCAGTTTTCATTTATTGTTAATGCTTTCAGATAAACGTAAAGCTTACTGGTACAGTTACACCTTGTGATCAATTAGGATTACACTGTTAGCAATTTTATTTAGGAAGTATATAGTCAGTCCGAGACAGTCAATACAGGAGCTGTGCATACGAAATGAAGCAAAGGAAGGAAGAATGAGTAAAAATGTTAGGACATGGCGCACATCAACTCTGCAGCTCTCTGAATTGGACCTCTTGGATGGAAACAACAGAAACCAGTGAATTGATTAGTGCAATATAGGGCAGCCAACAGAATCAATAGCAAAACCAGGAAACTAAGCACAGAAAATGGATAGGGCCCAACAGAGATGGGCAGCAGGGAACAAAGGCAAGGTCACTCCTCCCACCTTAAGAGCAACTCCTCAGCCTGTGTTTGCCTCACCCAAGCAAGAGTCTCCTCTGAATATATAACTGGCTGGTGTGCCTTTAACCTATAAACCAGTGATAAGGGATGGAATGTTTGTCCTACTCCTACCAGGCACACAAGTGGTGGGATGTGGACTGCCCAAAATGGAAAAAAAAAATGTATTTTTAGCCAGGTGCAGGAGCTCCCACCTGAAATCCCAGTGCAGTTCTCTGGAGGCTGACATAGGAAGATTGTGAGTTTGAAACCAGCCTGGCTTACATATCAAATTTCAGGCCAACCTGGATTATGAGTGAGACCCTATCTCAAAAAAAAAAAAAAGGAACAACAAAAAGCCATATATTGATTTCTCGTGGCTGTGGTAACCAATAAGCACAAATTTTGTGGCTGTAAACAACACAGATGTGTTCTTCGACAGTTCTGGTGGTCAGAAGTCTAAGAACAACCTTGACCTTCAAGTATAGGTGGGGCTGCGTCCCTTCTGAAGACTAGAGGAAAATCCACTCCTCACCTTTTCCAGATGACAAAGGTCCCTGGCTCCGCACTGCATCCCCACAACCTGACCGCATCACTCCAGCTTCGGCAGCTGTTTTACACCACCTGCTACTTCCCTCTTAAATTCCCTGTGATTACATTGGCTCAACCTGGTTAACCCAGGACAATCTCATCCTAAAATCCTTCATCACACCAGCAAATTCCTTTTAGAAGGCAACATATTCACAAGTTCAAGAGATTAGGATGTGTACATATTTATAGAAGCATCAGTAGATACTGCCACATATAAAAAAAATAACAAATAACCACTATGATGCCCTCTGACACAGATGAAGCATCAGTAGAGACTGCCACAAATAAAAAAATAGCAAATAGCATCTATCATTTTAATATCCCTGTTTTCTTTTTATTAAAGTATAATATTGGAGGGGAAAAGTCCAGCCTTAAATACTTTAGGATCTCCCTGTGTTTTAGATATATACCCAGAATGGTTCCTTGTGCAGAAAGGTATTAAGTACGCTGAGCTGGTGACACACACCGGTACACCCAGCACTCAGGGAGGCTGAGGCAGGAGAATGACAAGTTCAAACTCAGCCTAGGCAATTTAGAAACTTGGTGAGTTAAAAAAGAACTTTTAGTGTCTTAAAATAGGACTGGGGACCCTAGCTCAATTTGAAGGCTCTAGATTCACTGATAATCCAAATTACGTGAAATGAGTATGTGCTGTTGGGACAAAGAAAGCCAGACTGAACTGAGTAAGGAAGATAGAGTTTTATGAAGCAGTCAAAGGACAGCAAGGACAAGACTGTATCCTTGAAGCTCCTCCGCTGGCTCCTGAAGTGCTTCTCTAAGTTCAGTGTAACAAGAATCACCTGAGATTTGTTTAAATGCAGGTTCTGATTCCACAGATCTTGGGCGGAATTTAAGATACTAACAAGCTATCAGACAATGCTGGTACTGAAAAGTCATCCTTTTGAGTAGCAGAGTGTTAAGGAACTCATCTTTTCCCTCCATAGTTGAAGATAAGTTGCAGGTGCATCTGGGTTTTAACATACAGGAAGTGGGGCTGGGGATTTAGCTCAGCGGCATGAGCACCTGCCTCGCAAGTGCATGGTCGTGAGTTCAATCCCTGGTACCGATAAAAAATAAATAACATACAGGAAGAAACATAAAAGGGCAAAAAGAGAAAAAGAGTATAGGACCGCAGTTTCCTATTAAGCTTCCACTCATATTTCATTGATGAAAACGCTTGCATGACCATGCCTAGCTACATGGAAGCCTGGGAGAAGGAATCTAACAGGACATAACATATAAGCTTGAAGCCCACTATGGAAACAGGAGACAGTGGAAAACCCAGTCTCCCCTGTACAGATAGTTTCTTTTGTAAATACTCAAGTATTTTTCAAATACATGTTTTCCTAAAACAAATTACAAAATTCCTGGTGGTTTAGTTTCCTCAACTGTAAAATAAAAATAGTAATTGTCCCTGGACCACCTCAGGATTTTGAAATTTAAATAGTGAGCTGAGTGCATATTATGTCAAGAATAATGACTTAATAAGAAGTGAGCCAGAACAGAATACAGATTCGCTTTTGTTTTTACTTCTGCCTTCCAGATTAAGTTCAGTTCTCTAGGTATTACGGTTGCTATTATTATTACAGTTGAGACAAGGTCTTACTATGTATGTAGTTCAGGTTGGCCTTGAACTCACTCTGTAGCCTAGGTTGGTGTTGAGCCTTGAACTCAGGGCTAATCTCAGCCTCACCAGTGAAGTTTTATTGTTAAAGCCGAAAGAGAATCTTGTAGTTTGCAGTCCCCACACTTAGAACATTTTTGAGAAGAAAAACACTTTACAGCTGGACACAAACTGTTCTGGCCTAAAATTTCTTGTGCTGCCTCAGTTAAAATTGAGTGATGTTTAAAGAGTCCTCTGAATCATGCATGTAAACATCCAGCCTGCTACAGAGAGAATTTTTTTTCTGTCTGTTTGAGACAGGGTGTCACTATGCAGTTCAGGCTGGCCTTGAGCTCATTTTGTAGCCCAGGCTGGTCTTGAACTTACATGGATCCTCCTGCCTCAGCTTCTGAGTGCAGGGGTCATAGGCATGTGCTACCATGCCTGGCTTAGAAAGAATTTTAAAATTGTGACTGTTCTGTCCATGTAGATACCTTTATTTCCAGTCATTCCCTACACAATACAGCACAGCAGCTACACAAGAGGATGCAAATGCTGTGCCAGTTTGTGTAAGCGACTTGAATATCCGAAGATTTCAGTGTCTGCAGGAAGGAGTCCAACTTGGATACCGAGGAAGTGAGTGTTCTGTGCTTTCTTTGCCCCCTTGCAATGTTCTCCTTATTTCCTCTTGTCTTGCCTCATTGATATGTGTCTAACCCTTACAAACTGGAGTTTCCTTTGCCTCTATGAGTAATTGCTTTTTGTACTATTGAACATTTAATTATCTGTGAATGAAGGTGTAGCTCAGCATGCACTAAGGCTCTGGGTTCATTTCCCACCAACCCCACCCCCACCTTTGGATTTCTGAAATAGCAGATATCAAGAAACTGAGATAAAGCTTAATGGCCCAGCATTTTATCTTTGCATTTTGACTGTGAATACATCTTTGCACCTTCTTCAGAAATATTTGACAATAAATTCAACTAGAGAATTCAGGACCATGTTGTGCCCTGAAGCATTTTAATAATTTTAATTGTATCATTATCTGTGTAGTATCTATGTCATATCTGGAAAGTGACTTACATCGATTTTGTTCATCTCTGATTCCTCTAGGCTTGAACAGAGCTGGCAATGGTAGGCTTTCTCAACATTTGTTGCCCGAATAGACTAAGGGCAGGAGGATCACTGCAAATTAGAGGCCAGCCTGGGCTAAGCAGTAAATTAGAGCCTAGCTGGAACTACAAAGTGAGAGCCTGTCAAAAGAAATAGAGATAGAGATAGAGATAGAGATAGAGATAGAGATAGAGATAGAGATAGAGACAGAGACAGAGACAGAGATAGAGATGGAAGGAAGGAAGGAAGGAAGGAAGGAAGGAAGGAAGGAAGGAAGGAAGGAAGGAAGGGAAAATGTGTAACTGTATAAAAATATTAAAATATGTAATAAGGCATGTGGAGAGCAGCTGAAAGACAGCAGAGGACACATGGGGGCGGTCGTAATAGATAAGGCAGGTGGGTAACATGGGAGGTGCTTATAAAGAGCCTGCCTTCCCTGATAAAAAATTCAGCCTCAATTAAGTGGCGTTCTTCTTAAAATCACCCTTAACCACAAAATATTATTGACATTTCTAATGCAGTGGACTTTTCCAGATGACCTTTGATTTTAAAGCAGAAATCTAACCTTAGTAAAAAAAATTCTTGTACAAAGATCCCCATAAGTTAAGGCAGAAAACCTACTTTAATGTTACCTACTTTTAAAATTAGTAAAATGATAGCTGTGAGGTTTTTAAAATTCAAACAGATGATGGACAATTGTCATCCCAGCACTCAGGATGCTGAAGCAGGAGGATTGCTGCAAGTTTGAGGCCAGCCTGGGCTACATAGTGAGTTTAAGGACAGCCTGGACTATGTAGTCAGACCCTGCCTCAAAGTACATACATACATGCATAAAATTTGAACATTAATAGGAAAATATTTAAAGAAAAACAAAACTCCTACCTTCTTCACTCTTTTAAGTTCTACTTTTTACAAGATTCTGACTTTGACCTTTTCTAATTTTAGCTCTCCTGATGGCCAGCTCCATAATTCTAAATCTTATGTCTTACCAAGTTTAAGCAGTATCTATTGAACTCCTATTGTAAAATAGTATGTATCTGTTATGTGGCACCTAGCACTCTTGCCCCTTTTTTCCTAGTACTAAGGACTGATCCTCAGCCTTTATTTTATTTTATTTTATTTTATTTTATTTTATTTTATTTTATTTTGATTTTGTAGTAGACAGTGTTTCCATAAGTTGCCAAGTTTCTCAAGTTAGATTTGAACTTGTGTCCCTCCTGCTTCAGCTTCCCAGAGTGCAGGAATTACAAGTATGCACCATCACCCCTAGCTCCCTATTTTTTATAATTATAAATTTTAGTTAGTTTGTTTAAAAGTTGTAATATACTCAAATCTCAGTTTCTTAACCTTAGACAGTTTCTTGTTCCATAACCTTACACTTCTATAATGTAAGAACATTAGAATTTCTAGCTTTCTTTTTCCCCTTTTTCTCCCTTTACATCTATTTTCTTTTACCTATATTGTTTGTAAGAATACAGTTTGAGCCGGGCGTGGCAGCTCACGTCTGTAATTCCAGCACTCGGGAGGCTGAGGCAGGAGGATCGTTGCAAGTTCAAGACCAGCCAGGGCTACAAAGTGAGCTCAAGACCAGCCTGAACTGCAGAGTGAGACCCTGTCTCAAAAAAGACAAAAAAAAAAAAAAAAAAGAATCCAGTTTGGCGAAACTCCAGCCATCTTGAGTCCTAGCCACCATGACTGGCCCTAACTCTGTTTTCCCGTTTCTTGGCATATTGTTAATAAACGAAGCCATAAAATAGTTTCCTGGAGCTTTATGACAGGACCCAGGGCCATAAACATGTTTGACATCTCTAACTTGAGATGAACCAAGTAGATTCTGACATGGATGGACTCCATTGGTCCTGACCACTACATAGCCCCTTCCTCTGACTCAGATCACAGATTTACACTTATCTTGCCACCCAACACACTTCTGTTTGTCAGACCCCAAGAAATAATATTGTGCAATCCTTGATCTGTTTGCTTTGTAGTCTCTGGCACCTTGCACACTAGGTCTAAGTTTTCCCACAACACTATTTCTTCTGTATGGTGAAAGATTTCTAAACAGAAAGTAAGAACGTCACAGAATTAACAGAGCATGAACAAAGATCATGGAAGTTTCTGAGGTCTAGTACTGTATATAGGGGATATTGTCCTGTAAGTTGGTGGTGAATATACAGTACATATATATCTGCAAACATCCCGTTCAGGACATCGAAGCAGCTGAGAAAAGACATGAAAGACTTCCAGAACTGCTTCAGAAAGTGGCAAGAACATAATTCCTATGAAATTTGCAAGATATCCTTAAATTAGTTCCTTGCCACGACCCCTGTTCGTGCCCTTTTACTGCTGTCTTGTAATAGTATGACCACTTTCCCCCGAGGATATTCCTGCCACTATGGTAATGACAGATTCTTCTAACTATTCCATGTTTGCTATCACTGAAACACGTGAGGTCATCAAATCATAAGGAGAAAAGGTTTGTTCTGGTGGGTCCAATTTGCCATTAGCTGGCACCATTCCTTTGGGCCAGTGGCCCTACATTGTGGCAGGTGAAGCAGAACTCATGGTGAGGGAGTGAAAGAGGAGGGGGGGCTGGGGTCACCCTCAGTGACCAGAAGCCCTGTCACAGGCCCCACTGTCTTTCAAGTGCACCACCTTGGAGACCAAGCTTTCACCACATTGGCCCTTCGGGGACACAAGAGCCAGGTAGATCATTGGTCCCTCTTTCTGCCTATGTATATTTACTGATAGTAATATCTAAATTTTAGGGAATCTAACACAATTCATTTATATACTATATCCTTATAGCTGAAAAGATATTACTGAAAATGATGTTTGCTTCCACAGCTCCTACATGGAAATGGAAGCCTTTTATTTGGTTCTAAATCCAGGCAACTTTGAAAGAAATATTCATGATTTGGGCCAGGGATTTAGCTCAGTGGCATAAGTGCCTGCCTGACAAGTGTGAGGTCATGAGTTTGATCTCCAGTATGTATGTATGTATAAATAAATAAATAAATTTCATGATTACAGAAATACATGTGCTTCCTTAGAAAGGATTGAAATGAAGGGCTAGGGGTAGTGGCACATGCTTGTAATCCCAGCACTCAAGTGGCTGAAGCAGGATTGCCATGAGTTAGAGGCCAACCTGGGAAAAATACTGAGTTCAAGGACAGACTAAACTGCACAGCAAGACCATGTCATTTAACAAAAAAAAAAAAAAAAAAAAAGGTTGAAAGACTGTTTTGTTTTGTTTTAGGCAGGGTCTCACTATTTATTTCAGGTTAGCTTTGAACGCACTTTGTAGCCCCAGGCTGGCCTTGAATTCAGTGATTCTCCTGCCTCAGCCTTTCAAGTGCTGAGATTACAGGCATGTACCACTATACCCATCGTGAAAGGCTGCTTTCCACAATGCCAGGGTCCTTGAAAAATAAATTATAGACTACTTGTCTTTAATCTTTTTCTGTTTAAAATGTCAATACATATCCTGAACTGCATTTTATTGAGTTATACAACCAAAATCATTTTAAAAACTTATTTTTTCACAAGTTTGTAACAAGATAAATGATAATTTGCATATCATGTATGCTGGAGCAAAACTTTGGAACATCAAAGCAGAAAGTCAAAGTGAAAACTAGTGAATGCAATAATTCTGGTTTAAAACCTGTTTCTGTGTAATCAGGTAATTCCTTCACATTCTCAGATGGTCTGTCCAGGTAAGGCTGGACTTTCCTTTTACACCCTAAAGATTCCTTATCCATATATTTTAAAATGACTTCCTGAGTTGTTTTTGTATTTCTCCCTGCAATAAATATATTCTATAATCACGTTTTATATACCAAGTAAACTTGTACTTTTATTAAAATCCATCTTTTGTTATCATTTTATTTTTATTTTTTGTTAATGTGTCCTTGAACTATATAGCCCAGGCTGGTTTCAAACTCATGGTGATCTTTCTTCCTCTCTCAGTCTCCCAAGTGCTGGGATTATAGGCATGTACCACCTCCCTCAGTTTTTTGTTACTTTGGAATGATACTGCAATTAGAAATGACAGTAATTTCTAGAGCACAACAAAAAGGAAACTATAAAGGATAAAAAAAAATTAAAATTCTTATGCACCAAGATACCATTAAGAGAAAGAAGCAAGGGCTATACATATGGGGTATCATTCACAACTAATTTTTTTAAAAGATATATAATAGCTAATAATTTTTTTGTGAGCAGAGCATTCTAGAAGTATTAGTCGAAAACAGAAACTTCAAAAATTAAATCTGCAATTCACTAAGAGGCAACAAACTGATTTATGTGATCATTACATTTGGTTGTTACATGAGTCTCCCCAAAGTACTGTTTCCTGAGTTTCAATTACCCATAGTCAACATGGTCCATAAAATCTCAGAACTACTTATTCATAAGCTTTAAAGCATATGCTGTTCTGAATAGCATGATGGATTCTTGTGGGTCACATACCCACATTGTATAACTTAGTGACCGCTTAGTCACCTGGCAGGCATCTTGGGTGTGAGACTATGGTATCACAGTGCTTGTGTTCAAATGACCCATTTATTTATTTAATAACAGCCACAAAGTGCAAGGGGTAGTACTGCTGGCAATTCAGACATGTCCAAGGCTATAAAGTGCTTCAAGTGA
The DNA here is from genome assembly GCA_004027455.1 of Hydrochoerus hydrochaeris. Lineage (NCBI taxonomy): Eukaryota > Metazoa > Chordata > Mammalia > Rodentia > Hydrochaeridae > Hydrochoerus > Hydrochoerus hydrochaeris. The sequence continues at coordinate 286,207 of PVLA01000108.1, forward strand.
AAATGTAAAAGAAAAAAATCTGTCACAGTTGCTAGGACATTGGGTCTTAGAATTGTCCCCCTTGAACAAGTTAAGAACTACTTTATATAATTTCTAACGATACAAAAAGTAAATGAAAACTCATTTCATAAAGTGATTATGAGTTTAATTGCCAGGTTTAAATTCTTTCATCTACTGGTATGTATTTATGTGTGTGTCTGTGTGCACTTAAAAGACAATTTACGTTGTTTGAATGGAAAGCCCAAACAGTGCTGTGATCACAGCTGGATTGAGCCCGTGAAAAATACTATGGCACATTGTCTTGGTAGATTATTGGGCGAGTACCAGGTCTCAGCTTGCAGGCTTCACAGTGCAACCTCCATCCCGCACTGAGTGTGTCTGCTAGAAGTAGAGAAGATGCTAGGAGTTGCATTTCCCAGACTTACTTTTAGGTAAGGTTCCAGATTCTTGCTCCCCTTTGTAGCAATAGAGATTGAACCCACTGAATACTGTTTACACTGAACTGTTTCCTCAGCTCTTTTCTTATTCTTCAAACTGTAAGATAAGAATTAAATTGTTACATTGTCCAGACTAGGCTAGAATTTGTGACCCTCCTATGTGACACAGCATCTCTGTATCATAGGTGAATGTGAATCTTTTTATGATGAGCACAAGAAAATCTGCCTGGCTTTAACCATGGAGGGGGATACTATCTTTATTATACTGTACAGTAAGAAAACCTGATTCACTGAATTTATACCCCTGGAAACAAAGGTTGTCACAGCCTCTGTTGCAAGATGTGCAGAGATTGAAGAGATTCATGGAGAACTATCTCCCAACAGACAGTAACTAAATTTTCATTTGAACTATAGGCATTCTGGGTTTTTGTTTTTCCAGAGACAGGGTCTCACTTTGTGGTGCAGGTTGACCCTGCATTTGTTTGGTTTTTTTGTTGTTGTTGTTTTGGTTTTTTTGTCTTTTTGAGACAAGGTCTCACCATGTAGTTCAGGCTGGCCTTGAGCTCACTTTGTAGCCCAGGCTGGTCTCGAACTCCTGCCTCAGCCTCCCAAGTGCTGGGATTACAGGTGTGTGCCACCAAACCTAGCTCACTGCTGTTCTTTTAAAGCCCAAACCAGGACTCATCTTTTAAAACTACACTTCTATCCAGTTGTGGAATTTAACAAACAAATACAATCAGGACTAATTTGCAGTATGCTTTCTACTCATGTTAGCCATTAGAAAACACCATAGCAGTCACTCTTAAAAGTATCCATCCATAAATTACTTTTATTTCTCATTAAATGAGCAGAGTCATTAGCATATTAATAACAGATATGTTTATTATTACATATCCATCAGTGCGGCTTTCAATACCACTTGAAACATGCATATCATCCTAGAGACAATCAGTTTTCCAGTGCTTCTTATTTGATACACATTACTGCAAAGCCATTATAAATTACTGAGGAGGTATTTGGTTAAAAAAATAAACAATAAATCATACTGCCTATATAAATAAACTCTTGTTATTTAACAAGAGTTTAACAGTATCTGGTTATTCCTATGTTAACTGGAAAACATCATGGATGTACTGACATACTTTTATATTGGTGCAATCTTGTATAATTTTTCAGACAGTTTTATAAAGTCATTGTAGCAGGTAGTTTGATGAAAAGATTGTACTCAATTTATGAAAGTCCAACAAACCTCTAAATATTTTAAATTAAACCAATTATCAATGAAAAAACCCACTGACACACATAATTTTTCTGAAAACCCTCTTTTTTTGTGGTTTTTTTTTTTTTTTTGCAATTTCTATACTCATGGCAGTAAAATAATTCTCTCAAATTAAGGCACTAAAAGGGCAATGCAACTCCCACTGAAAGTGTTCTAAGAATAATTTACATTTCAAACAGTGCATACATTCCTTATATGTTTGTTAACTTAATGTCTTTATCACTTAAAACCACAAAGAAATACATTATACACTTACAGAAATGATGTACCCCACAAAATTCTTTTAAACTTGGTTCTTTTGTACAGTTAATTTCTAATGTCTCTAGTAGTAATATAACTCAATATGGCTTGGCAAAAATGCATAGATTAAATGTAATTTTTCTTGTCTTCTCCCATTCCCCAATCTACAAATCTGCTGAGACATATACAGTATTTTGTAAAGCATAATATATTTAATTTCTCCATCAAGTCCACCATGGGAAATCAATAGTAAGGCTTTTAATTCTACAGTGAGAGCACTGAAGTTCAAGTGATTTCACTGCTTTCTTAAAATAGTTTTGTATAATCTTGCAAGAGCACAAAAAAGTCACTTTAAAAAAGAAAAATAACTTCAGTTTGTCTCATTTTGAGATATTTTCTTTACTCCTTCCATGAGCTGATCTTGATAGTGATGGCCATTCCACTTGAAAGTGAAAGTTCCTTCCTCTCGTTCATACGAGGAAAACTGTTCTATGATGACTGACAGGCGTTCTCTCAGAAATTAAAAGAGGCAGCACCTTTTAGAAAAATAAATCTAGCTAAGCTTTCCCCCAATTGTACTTGCAGTACACAGTAATAATTAATCTAATCTACCTTTAGGCAAACCTGCAATTAAAAAAAAAAAAACTCAGTGTGCTTTTGTGCCAAAGCAAGGACAGAATAACAGCGATCTTAACCCTGAAGCCTGTGATATTTGTGTCCAAGAAACAGCCTGTCTGCTCTGCATGGTTAAAGAAGCCTGGTTTATCAGGTAGTATCCCACACAATTCCACAGCAGTAGGTCACGTGGTTAACTGTTGGGGGAAAGAAAAAACGGTGTAATTCAAGAGATGCACTCAGTTTAACTAACAATACGAGAAATAAGCTGGAGAAAGGCTTAAGGGTAAAGCTTAGGTGCAGAGCACTTGCCTAGCATAAGCAAGGCTCTGGGTTTGAGTCCGAGAACACAATTCATACAACACACGCACGCACGCACACATGCAAGAGAGGGAAACATATATTATTTTTATATAATTAACAATTATATAAAATTTAGAAACCAGTGAAATTATACACAGTAATATCTCCTCTTTGGTTCTCAAATATATTTTCTTATCCAGTTATAACCCTATTTTAAATCATTTTAGATCCAGCATATACACTAACTATATGTAGGTGGTTGATACAGCATTCTACAGAATTAAGTCAACAGTGATGACATGAGCTGGAATAGTATGGTGACAGAGGAATATACAGGAAGCAAATGCTATGAGTCAGACATGGTCACCAACAGCAAACAATGAAGAAAAGAGATAAATTAAAGACTAAGAGACTTTAAGCTGTTTGAGACATTAGCACTGTACATCTCAGCTTTGAGATTTGATTCTAGATTCTAATGCAGGGGTTACATTTGAGGAAGAACTGGTACAGGCTTTAGAATTTAAAAAAAAGAAGCATGGGAGTATAGCGCAGTGGAATAGCACTTTCCTGGCAAGCGTGAGGTGCATTCGATTCCTGGTATCTCCTCCACAAAAAAAGTCCTCAGAATTTAAAAAAAGAAAAAAAAAAAGTCCCAATCTTTAGGCTGCAAGATCTTTATTTTTTATTTTTGGTACCGGGGATCAAACTCACACTTATGCCGCTGAGCTAAATCCCCAGGCCCAAGCTGCATGATCTTATGAAGGCCGCTTAATTTCACTGTGCTTTATTCATACGTAAAGTGAGGCCTTAATAAAGTACAATTTTTCCCTCAAGATAAGTCCCAAAACTGTTTCTCTTAGCACACAGTATCACATTTTTGAAGAAAAATCCATCAAAAATAAAAGAGGATACTTGGGAGGCTGAGGCAAAAGGATCACTGAGAGTTGGAGACCAGGCTAGGCTACAAAGTGAGCTCAAGGCCAGCCTGGACTACATACATACATAAATAAAATTTTTTTAAAAATAAGAGAGGAACATACCTGGGAAGTTTATATTTATATTGATAATATAAAATAATTTTCAATTAAAAAAAACCTATGTTAATGTAATTAAAGAAAAGATTAGAAACATTTCATATGAACCTGTAACTACTGCTTGGTTACAATATTAAGGGCTAAATATACATCATATATAACAACCTGTGATAATACAATTTGACATGAACTAAACATTACATTTACTAATATTAATATCCATCAGAAATGTTATAATAGTATAAGCAACTATAGGTCATCTGTGAAGACCAGCTATAAGTGATACCCAATAAAGAGGAAACAATTAGATTTCTGATTTTAATAAGTATTATCTAATCAGTTTTACATTGTTAAAAAGTTACCACTTCAATGCTTACCTAGTTTTACCAGATGTATTTTTAACCACTTTCCGGAAAGACTGATTTGCAGTGGATCTTGTAGAAAGAGTTCGAGGTGAGGCACGAACAAAACTAGACGGCGGATTTTTAGGGATCTTCTTTACTAAATGAGTTACCCATTTTTTTTGCTCATCCTGAGAACATGCTAACAGCAGCATATCTCTTGCTGATGTTATATCATAACTTACTACATTAAAAAAAAACACACAATTAAAGTCATGTAGTAGTAAAAAAAAAATCCAAACTTACCAAATGCTTATTTCCTCAAGTTCTTAAACCTTTAAAAGATTTACTATGCTTAATCACCTGTGAACTTTATCTTTTTCTCACTTTAATTAAAAATAAAATCAGTAAAGTAAATCAGAAATACAAAATAAAAATGAAGTGAAACTAAGTTATTTATAGAACACAAGTTTCTTATCTTAAAATAGCCACAGTTTGTATTATTTTCCTTTAAGTTTACCTCTATTAGACATTTTGTCTCTGATATAGCATGCTGGTCCCAGCAGAGAAAGAGACAAAGAAAATAAGCCAAAGGAAAAAAAAATCAAAGGAGGAATGTATCAGAACTCATCTACACTCTTTGCTGTAACTTATAATAATTTCTTAGTGGCTTTTTTTTTTTTTTTTTTGAGATAGGGTCTCACTATGCAGTTCAGGCTGGACTTTGTAACCCAGGCTGGCCTCAAATTTATGGCGATCTTTCTGCCTCAGCCTCCCTAGTGCTAGGATTATAGGTGTGTGTCAGCATGCCCACTTGGCAAGGGTTTCTTTTTAAGGGGATAATTCATTTTGTACAGTGATGCACATCTATAATTCCAGCACTTTGGGAGGGTGACAAGAAGATTGCAAGCTGAAGTACCTCTGAGCCTCCTCTCAAAAGAAAAAAAAAAAATTAAAAGGGCAGGGACATAGCTCAGTGGCAGAGCACCTATGGGCTTTGTCCCCAGGAGCAGCCAAGGTGGGCCTTCTCTTCTCTAAAAAGCTAATCCTGCAGCTGGGAAAACCTGTGTGCTGTTCTATTAGAGGCAAAAGATCACTTCTTAAAATGCCCCTCCTCTTCCATTTGGTATAGAAATTGCTACAATGAAGTTGTTTCATCAGGACTTGGAACTAAATTAGTAACAGGTTGTAAAAAAATAACTAGCATGCCTTACCTTTACATGGGGAAATTAAGTCCTCTTTCTTGTCTAAGTGATCTCGATGGCACTTAACGTGGCATCTACGACACTCTAGGGCAGGGGGTGGCTTAAAAACATGCCACAGAGGTTTGGCACATGCCTCACAGTTGGCAGGAAAGTGGTAGAGTGTAGGAATGAACTCATGGCCTTTGTGATTCTGGAAATTAGTTTTTTCAACTTGTTGTACTGGCTCCATCTCTACATCTTTTCTACATTCCCCTTCATTTGCATATAGTATCTATATTCAGAAATGGTGAAAGGAAGAAGACAAAAGATTTTAATCTAAGAATAAAGTTCAAAATGTATTAAAAATATCAGCAGATTTTTAATTTGCCTCACAAAAGCATTTAGTATTTAAGTAAAAAGGCCTTAGAAATTATAATTTCAATTTTTACCTGGAATATTTTAGGAATTTCTTCAGTTTCAGCTCTGTACACATCTCCTTGGGTTACAGGTCGAACATGAAACAATTTACTAGAAGGATAATAAATATCATGTAAGCCACTATAAAAATTATAAAAGACGCTTCACTGAAGAAAACATATAAGCTATAAATAATGAAATGAAAAGATTTTTGACATTTGTAGTCATTAGGGAAGTACACATTGAGAGCTAAGTGTGGTGACTCATGCCTGTAATTCCAGCACCTGGGAGGCTGAGAAAGAAAAGAAAAGAAAAGAAAGACAAGACAGGACAAAGAGAGAAAGAAAGAAAAAGAGAAAGAGAGAAGGAGGGAGGGAGAGAGAAGGAAATTTATACATTAATCTTCATTAAAAGATACCACTAAAATTAAAGCCACAGATTAGGAAATATTTGCACTACATATATCTAACATAGAATTCTTACCCAGAATATATACAGAACTCTTACAAACAATCTCAAAAAGATTTTTTTAAAAAAACCAATTTTAAAGAGGGCAAATAATCTGGAGATACTTTAAGAAAGACATAAATAAAGTCAATAATCTGGGCATGGTGGATGAACCAGAAGGATTCCCTAAGCCCAGAAGCTCTGGGCCAGCCTGGGCTGCACAGCCAGACCCTTTCTTGACTGTCTGTGTCTTCCCGCCCCCTCAGAAAAAGAAAGAGTGAATAGATTTTTTAAATCATTAGTAATAAGGAAAATGCAAATTAAAACAATGATGAGCACTTCATATTCACTAGAAGAGCTTTAAAATATGTACAGGAAGCAACTTAAATAATAGTGCTGAAGGCTAGAAACTACTATAGTCATTTTTGAGAACTACTTGGTAGATTTTTAACCCAAGATTCTCCACCTAGGTATTTTACCCATGAGAAATGAAAAGTTAAGTCAACAAAAAGAAAATACACAGCAGTTTCATTTATAATAATCCCAAATTTGAAGCAAAGCTTCTGTTGTTGTCCATTCAACAGGAGAATGGACAAACTGTGAAATATTCAGTGGAATCCTACTCAGCCAAAGAAAAGAACAAGCTGGCTTGCCTGTCATTCCAGCACTTTGGGAGGCTGAGGCAGGATATAACAAGTGTGAGCCAAGCCTGGGCAAACAAATCAACAACAATAAAACAACAAAATAACAAACCCCCACCAAAACAAAACAAAAAAACCAACAACCTCTACCCACACATACAATGCCAAAGGTCAATTTCAGAAAACACCAGGCTGGGTGAAAGAAGCCAGGCACAAAAGTGTCCAAATTATATAACTGAGCTTGTATGATGTTCCAAAATAGGCAAAACTTTTCTCAGTGACAAAAACCAGATCAGGTAATGGAAATGTCCTGTGTCTTGCATTGAGTGGTAATTACATGAGTGTTCACAATTGCCAAATTTCACTGAATTCAACACCTAGAACTATGAATTTTTAAAAAAATTTTTATTTAAAGAGAAAAAAAGCAAAACAAAAAAAGTTAGAAATAATACAGGATTTCAAAATAGAGCTATGAAATTTATATTATGTGTTACCCTATTTAAGCTGACCATTTACAACTAATTCTTAGGAAAAAGGAGACATAAAACATCAGAATTTTCTAGGACCCACTAGATTTGGTTACCATTCTAACCATAATGAGCTCTACAAATATTAATTACAAAACACTGGTAATACTTCATTTAAGTTTATGCTTCTCTTAAAAAGAATTTTGCCTCACTACACTTTGTATTTGTTGCAATTTCACCTTGTCTATCACTTGTCTCTAAGCTTCTTAAATATGGAACTTATGTAAGTTTATACATACTAGAGCACCTATGACAGGGCTGGGGGTTTAGCTCAGCAGTGTAAGTACCTGCTTGGCAAATGCAAGCTCATGAGATCCATCCTCAGTACCAAACAAACAAACAAACAAACAGCACCTATGATAATATAGGGCAGCATTTTAGATTACAAAAAAGAAAACTCTCCTTACTAGGCTTCTTTGATACAGTACTAAAAAAGAACAAATATTTTTATATTTCTTCTCAATTATGATCAAAGATCCTATACTTTTTGAGATGCTCTTTGAACCCAAAACCACTAACATTTAAAATATAAATCTGATTTTCAAGTACATGAACCATCTATGCAAAATGTTCCTTCTTACATTTTGCTAAATATTTTAAGAAAACTAGGTAATGTTGAATAGCACAAAATATAAAATAACTCTAATCACAAGTTAACTCTGTTGATTTAAAATTCAATATAAGGCAACTTACTCTATATCTAATACCATAGATGGATTGGATTGTTCCTTATCTTGTTCATCATTATAGAACAAAATTTTTTTGCTGCTTACAACAACATACTGAAATGAGAAAAAAAGAGTGTGAAAAGGAACATTAACTTGGTTTACAGTAATAAGTATATTTATCATTTATGTCTATAATTACATTGTATTAATCTAAAATCAATGTTAGTAATAGAATAATTAACAAAAGTTCTATTCTTCAAAGCAAAATATGTAACAAAATACCAGAAGAATATTAGGCAGACAGTACCTGTTTCTTCCAGCCATATCTTTTGATATTTCCCCTATTTGGTACAGAGAGCCAACCTTCAATTCTTGACTCTAGGAGAAAAAGAACATATTGCAGTCAGTCTTAAGTGCTAATGAAAGGAAAAACTGTTAAAAGTCGTTTGAGAGCATGCAGCAACAAGCAATTAAAACAACTAAATGAATAAATGCTGTAATTTGCTCTTCCATGCTTCAACCACACAAATCAATTTTAACGGCCATACAAATATTGCAGAAAAAAATTCCAAGCCACTTTTCTCATGAAATAACATTTAGTACTCAATAACAAAAGTATGAAGTAACAATGTCTTCAAGAGCCAGGCAAGACTGGAATGGATTGCAGCTTAAATGGGATATGGTATAGAAAACTTTAAATATCATTTAACATCCATATAAAAATATTCAGCAAAAAGAAAAAAAAAGAAATATGCAGCAAGTGGAACAAATCAGAGCCATGATTTACACAAGAAGAGCAAGCAAAAGTACAGAAGTATCCTATTACTCACAGAAGACAAGAATAGAAGATAAATAAATAAGGAATGCAGGCAGAATCAACTAGATATAAAGAATAAGAGACAAGCATTTTATTTGTTTTCTCAGTACAATATTCTGACAAATTTTTTTTTGGTAAAACAACAATTTCAATAAAACCGTATAAATTTGGTTGGAGGAGAAATTCTACAAATAAGTCTGATTACAATTCTTCTCAAAAACAGGAAAAGGCTTTTAAGTTTGCAATATTTTGAATAGAAAAAGAGTACAAAATTCAGTTGATTAATTGCTAATAGTTAAACCATTTGTGTATGCCATAAATTTCTTCACTATTTTGATCAAGACCTTTCTGATAATCATCACATTAAATATAATGTTTATTAGAAATATTTGGCGGATAATCCCATTAGAGATGACTATATCAGGCTGCAGGTTAGAAAGTTCAAATTAAGTATTTGAAGTATCTAATGTTACATTTAAAAGACAAAAGAATATAACTGGAAGCATGATGCTATAATGTGATCGTGTATGCTACAGCTCAAATCATGATCCTCTTCCCATAATTTAAAGTTGCAAAGCTCAGTCTTATGGTAATGGTTAAAACAGATGACACTTACTGAGCATTTATTAATTGCTATGAGTTTTACAATTAGTATCTCATGTTTATAATATCCTGGATATTAAATGGGATATGGTATAGAAAACTTTAAATATCATTTAATATCCATATAAAAATATTCAGCAAAAAGAAAAAAAAAAGAAATATGCAGCAAGTAGAACAAATCAGACTAGTCCCATGAGTCCAGAATATCATATTCTGAGGAATATAGGATAGGTTTTACTATCATCCTCTACTTAACAGGTGAGGAGACTGGCTTAGCAAGGTGAACTCCCCTGTCCATGGCTACTCTATCAATATCTATAAAAGCTCTAGGGTTCAAACTTTTTAGAGCACAGTGTTAGCCTGTCCCCAAAACTTTGCAATTCACTGAATTGTAGCTAATGTTTCTGTGTTCCTATTTGCACCATGCGCTGTCTCCAAATTTGTTTCTATTATTTCCTTTCATACAAATTGTAGGTGGTTAAACAGAATGAAATAGAGAACAAGTTTCAACGTAAGTTCTTTTTTCTTGATTGCTGCTATTTAGTTCACCAATAATGATTTTATCTCCTTAGATAGTTCCTTTGTAAGTTTTGTGACTGCAAGGAGCATATCCTAATACTTGTTTTATATATCCCATGGCATCTGACACCAGTAGTAGTATGGGATAAACATCTGTCAATTATTTGCTATTCTGTATTTTTTGTCAGTCAATTAAAGTCATCATCTGTAAATAATAAAACCAGAGACAGCTTTATATTAAATAATATGCAGAAGACTACTGATCACATGTTGATTGTTCATAAATATTTTATCTTACCAAAAAAAACTTACTAGGAATTTTTCTGTTATCATGGCAAAAATTGTAAGTCTTATCTTATAGTTTGATAAACATTAACATGACTTAGAGTAAAAATTAATATTTGAGAATATAATTAAGGACAACACAGTAATTCCTACTAAAAATAAAAGCCCTTGAAATTCTGATATTTAAGCAAAATTGAATATCCTAAAATATCAACTCTTCCAGTTATTTCTCTATGAAAATAAGTGTCAAAATTATTCTTTCTAGTTCTAAGTTTGGGTTGGGAACTAAATTATACTCAGTGGTAAAGAGATAAAACATACATACTAGCTTCTGTTTCCTTTCCATACTCCTGTTTTAAATGCAAGTTTATATACCTACTAGTTTTTATACATGAAGATGTCCTCCAAAACCAGGGCTAGTTGTGACCTAAGTGGTAATCTGAAGTAAAATGCTGTAAATTCCACCTTTTACATTAAAAAAAAAAAATGCAGAAACTAGCTTCCCCAGATAATTTGTAAACTACACACTGAGAACTTCAGAGTATACATTATAATTTGCTATGCAAGTATATAAACACCCTAGTTCTGGATTTTATATATTTGCTTAGGAATTTTAACTTACAAAAAATTAGGTATTATTTCAACATTGCCAACTTAATTCTTTAATCCAACTAAGAGCCATAGTGCCTAATAATATTTTATAAATACTACCCAACATAGCTACTTCAAGCATTAAAGACTACAAAAGTTAACTTGGATATACCACATACTGCTTAAGAAAGAGATAGAGAACCATTATAAAATATTTCAATTACATTTAAAAGTGATATACAAAAAAAAATGAAATTCATTAACACTAAATAATTCAGATTATCTCCAAATCATTAATAGGGTAAATTCAGAAATCCTTATAAATAAATATTTGGAAACATATCAATCCACCATTCTCAGATTTAAATTGCATGGCCCAAGATTAAGAAGGATGGAAAAAAAAAATCATGTAGGTAATTCATAAGAGATAATATAAATAGGGTCCTGATATCAAGTGCTGGGATACAGGTAACACATTTCCTAATGCTTTATCTATTATATTCTCTTTAGATAATTAGGATAACAGAATATAAGATAACAGAAAAATAAGAAGGAACAAACTATCACATTAAAGTATTTTTTTCAAGTAGGCAAAATGCAAACCCTACCCTAAGGGTAAATTTAAAAAAAAAAAATGAACACTGTACTGGGGAATAAACTCACATCTTTTACTCTGAGCATCCCAAGTCCTTTTAAAATTTTTTTATTTTGACACAGGAGTCTAGAACTTGTTATTCTCTTGCCTCAGTCTCCCAACTAAGGGTAATTCTTTGTGGCATAGCACACTGTGTAAACATAATCACCAAAACAAAGGGAAAATGACGACATGGAAGAATTGAGAGAATGAAAGTGAGAGTTTTGGTTTGTTTTTTGAGACAAGGTCTCAATATGCAGTTCAGGCTGGCCTCAAACTCACGATCTTCCCTGTCTCCTCTCCTGAGTGCTGGGATTGCAGGCATGCACCACCACACCCAGTTAAAAATGTGTTTAAGAGCTCTGGAATTTTAAGTCAGAGAAAGAATAATGTTCCTAACCCCATGATTTTTACAATAAAAAAAGTTGGGAGACAAGATGTCCACTAAAAAAAAAAAAAAAAAGATTATAGAGGTTACTGGAAAGAGAGAGAAACAAAAGTAAGAGGGAAGAGACTGATTAAAAAGGTTAAACCCTCTAGAGATACAAGATAATTAGAGTCTTCATACTGACTGATGAAATCTAAGAGAAATAATTGGACATAGTATCAGTTTATTTACCCAACTACTTAAATAAAGTGAAATCACTTAAGTAAAACAAAAGTATGATCCTTTAACTATAGAATAAATCTATTGAGTCTCATTTAATCTGAAAATTCACCTTTTTTAATTCAACTTTTTTAATGCTAAAAATTCTAGGGTTGGGAATGTTATTTTCTCTGACTTAATTATAAATTATAAACCAAATAAAAATTAGTCATAAACTTCAAAAAAATCTATATAATTCATACAAACAATGAATACAGGGAGAAAAGAAAAAAATGAAGAGAAAAGGAAAAAAAGAGAAAGCTTTTGTAAATGAGAAGAGGGGTTGAAAGGAGGGTAGAGGAGAAAAAAATAGGAATCAAGTTATATTATGTACAGGTACAAATTCCCTATAATGAATGTGATGGCTATGTATACCTAAAATATACCAATAAATTGAATTAAAAAAAAGAAGGAATGAATATGGCCAAGTGTAGTGGCACAGACTTGTAATTCTGGCACTTGGGAGGCTGAGGCAGGAGGATTGCTATGAGCTGGAGACTCACAGCAGACTGGGCATATAAACAAATTTAAGGCTAGCCTGAACTATGTAGTGAGACTGTCTTAAAAAAAAAAAAAGAATGAATACAAAAATATTTCAATCATTCCTCCTACATTATGATCATAAAACCTTAGCTTTATATCCCAAGAACCATTTTGAAGCAACTATTAAGTGATGGACTTAATTTACTAGCAATATATCTGATGCAGAGAGAGGAAACAAATACAGTATCAAAAAAGATTACTAATTTCTACTTCCAGTTTGAGAAGTCAAGGTTCAGCACTGTTGAGATCTTCAGTTTCAACACTGAGAACATAACAACGGGAAGAGAGAAACCTATCTGGTCTCATTTTATAGAAGTGGAGAAGGTTACCAGCACTTTGGTTTGAAATCTGAAAACGTTTAAAATAAAATCTCTGAAAAATATACTAATATTCTAAGGAGTAAATTCAGAGTGGAGCCAGTTTCAGAAACCTGTAAACATTTTTTGTAAACTTGTGAATTAACTAGGTCAGGACTCTGAAATCTAAGTCTTCCAATCAAAGCAGCTGAGAATCACTTGAATTTAGCCGTCTCAAATAAGTGAGGATGCAGGATAAAACTCATTACTGTCTTTTCTTTCAAATCTTCTATTTGCATTCAACAATAATGTGCAAATCTCTGAAGTTTTTTATCTAGCATTTTTAAAAACGTATGTACACATTAAAACATGATAATGTTAAACTGGGCAATTCATTTGCAGACTGAAGGTAGAAAGAAGGCCACACCAGTAAGTAAGACCAATTTGGGAACCAGGGCCATGCATGGGCCACCACCTGGCTGGAACAGCTAGACCCCAGCTCCTTCCAGTGCGCGGGCTGGCAAACAAGAAGTACCAACCCCCACATCCTCCCGGTGACCGGCTTATCTGGAGACACACAGGATGTGATGATAGCTATGGAGGTGAAATGCAACTGGGTGCCTGCGGTGCTTTGGTGTTTCACTAACATTGCAGGTCTAGGGCCAGTGGTCTGATCATAGGTTCAGAGGATAGTGGTAGGCAGAGTGATATCTGGGGGGGGGGGGGGGAATCTCCTTCTGAGGGTTGCAGCCACTGTTGATTCCCTATGGTCTTGTTTTAGAAGTTTTACACGTTTCCACTGTATTGTGTTGGGTTTTATTTTCTTTTGTTTTGTTTATGTCAAATCTGATGACAGGAGCAGCTATTTCAAAGATAAAACAAAATACTGTGGTAGCAATTTTGGATCTATTGGTTTGAAGTCCTTCACTGTATTCACTGTTTTTTCTGTTTCTATTCTATTCTGTTTGATTTTTACTATGTCTGAAGTTATCTGTAGCTATTTTGAAGACATTAAGAGGCATTATGGTAACTATTGTTGATTTCATAATGTTTTGAAGTCCTGTATCTCTTACACTGGTTTGTTTAGATTGGTTTTATTGTTTTATCCTCTTTAAAATAATAAAAAATAAAAATAATGTTAAACTGGACGTGTTGGTGCACATCTGTAAACCTGGCACCCAGGAGCCTGAGGCAGGAGGATTGCCAAGAGTTAAGGACTGAACTACATAGTGAGAGCCTGTCTTAAGGGGGGCTTTTGATAACACAAAAGCCCTGGTTAAGATTTTAACTGATACTAAATAACGTTAAGAATTCCTTTACTCAAGCTGAAGGTGGTGGTATACTCCTGTATATAACGTTAAGAATTCCTTTACTCAAGCTGAAGGTGGTGGTATACTCCTGTATTCCCAGCACTTAGGAGGCTGAGGCAGGAGGATCATTCCAAGTTCAAGACCAGTCTGGGTTACAAAGTGAGCCCAAGGCCAGCCTGAACTGCATACAGAGATTCTGTCAAAAAAAAAAAAAAAAAAAGACCAGACACAAACACAAAGACACACACAGACCCCCAAAATTCCCTTACTTTAGAAGAATTAATGAAGAGGGAAAGAACTACAACTTTGATTAGAAAACTGAAGCAATGAAGCCAGTTGTCTTCTCTAAAAGTCACATTCTTACTGACTGAATAAGTCTACTTTTAGGAGGCTGCTCAAAACAGCAGAAGCTGGAAGTTCTGTTAAAGCCAAACTCATTCTCCTACAATGCTGTGTGCCCACAAGTTTCTCAAGAGGGAGGTGGTTTCAGAGAGCCCCAAGTTGAAAACCATAGCATCCCTGACCACCAGAATCCTGCCTGTTTTCCCTCCCTAGACACCAGACTCTTCTGGGTTAGCAAAGCTCAAAGAAAAGCGGGACAGGATCACAAGGTATGCAGCAAGGAATTGAACAGACTTTCCATTCTGAGTCCTACTTTCCTAATCAAGAAACAGCATTTAAAAAAGAAAAAAGAAAGAAACACTATAAAACTTTCTAAGTAATATATCAAATTTCCTATATAACATTTTAAAAGTGCAATGTATTTTTTTAAGACAGAATCCCTGCAATAATTTATGCTGCTTCATAAATATCATATACCAGTCTAAAATATGCTAATTAAAATTTATCTGCAAGTTTATCATCATGTAAACCAAACTTTCCAAACCCCAAACTATGATTTTTGTGGTATGTCATGTATGTATATGTGTGTGTGCATGTAAGCCTATTTACTTCATTTCTACTACAGGTAAGCCAAGAATGAGAAATTGACTCTCTATTAGAAAAAGCAGAAAAGAATAGTCTGAAATCTTAGCCACTCATTTTTTTACTTGGTTCTCCATTCCCTCACTGCACTCCATTCCAATTCTTTTTATCCATTTCCCCCAATTTAAAAGTCAGGTGAAAGCTTATTACTACTATGCTGGGTGGGCCTCTATATGTAGCTACTATTGCCTCTGATTATGACGGACATGTCTCAGTTTTCATACCAGAATATATAAAACGTCAAACAGCTGTTACTCACAAAAACAGGGACAATTTTCTTTAGTGAAAGTCTTGAGCAACAGCTCTGAATTTCACCATTAGGGTAGGATGCTCAAAACAAGTTTACACACTTTGGGTTACTATTCAGGTAGAGCTCTTAGGTCCATGTTAACACTGGGCCAGGGATTTAGCTCAGTGGTACAGTGCATGTTTGGCAAGTGCAAGGTTGTAAGTTTGATCTCTGATACAAAAAAAAGTCTAAGATGGCTCATGATCATTTTTATTCTAGAAAATGCTGAATTCACTATGATAATTTTTATTCAACAAAATATATACTTAGCATATAAACTTCATAAGTCTTGGCTATCAGAAACAATTCCTTCTCAAAGATTCATGGACATAATGGCAGAGGTAGAAAACCAAATTAAAAAGTAATTTCCATGATAAACAAAGTTAAATGACACAACAGAATTATTCTTACCTGGAAGGTTTCCATCTGTTTCGTCAGCACTAGGAAAACTAGCAACACTGGTAGAATCCGAAAGGTCCAAAAGTTTAGCACGCAATTGTTCAATATCACTCTCTTTGCTAGCCAACTGCATTTGAAGCTCATTCCTATGTGTACATTCTTCTACCAATTGCTGTTTTTGAAAATTGTGAAGATAATAAGTAATCAAGGTTAAATAACCTCCAACATTAAGAATTAATTCAAGCATAATCTAAATGGCTAGCATGAAAATACTAAATATAAAATATGTATGCTTACTATAACAGGATTTTTTTCTGAAGGGAGATAGGATTTCATTATGTTACCCAGGTTGGCCTCAAACTCCTGGGCTCGAGTGACCCTTTGACTCAGTCTCCTAAGTAGTGGGAACATAGTCACATGCCACTATGTCTGGCCTGAGACTGAGAGGCAATGTGGAAATGTAAGCTCTTTCTCAGTAATATGATGCTAGGCTAAGCTCTAAGCACTTTTCCTCCTTGCATTCAGGAGAGTTTGTTTTGTTTTGTTTTTGTTTGTGTTTTAATATAAGGCATTACAGAAACAAAAACATTAGGAAATACTCTGCTGGCTCTAAATGAAAGATTTAAAAGACAAAACGTCTTAGGATGGAGTTGAAGATTGGATCTAGATTTATTTTGTATCAGAGACCATGTTCACAATTTTATATGATTAATAATCCAGCAAAATAAAAAATTAAGGTTGGTATCTGGATTTTAGAAAAGTCTTGACTAGAGAAAACCTCTATCTACCCCAGTCGTAGAAGATATTACAACAGAAGGGGCTAGGATGTAGCTCAATGCAACAGTGCTTGTCTAGAAAAGCCAAGGTCCTGGTTTGAATCCTAGCACTGCAAAAGGTATTGTAAAAGTCATATTCCACTTTCAGTTTGAAAAATAGTGATGACAACAAACAAAACCTGTGACTGTCTGTCTTAAAGTGGCTGCTAAATGGTAAAAACTACTCAAGTTCTAATAACTAATAGGCAATAATAGAGTATCTTTCAGTTGTTCAAGATTAATGTTCCTAGTAGTGAAATAATGATCAAACTGTAAGGCTACAAACTATGAAATTTATATGCTAGGAAAGCTATTCTAAACAAGACAACAAGATAAGTACACACAGTACTAGCAATTTAAGAAAACAATCCTATATGCCTCTGTGTGCACACACACAACTTACTGCTTGCATTTCATTCAGCTCCTTTTGATGTTTCACTACCATCTGGTTGAATTTCTCTCTCTCTTGGTTCAGTTCCAGTTGCAGTTTTCGATTTTCCTTTTCTTTCTTTCTCAAATCTTGTGTATTAGCTTTCTTTCTATCAATTTTAAAATCTTTGCGATTCATGATTTCTGCAAGCTTGTTAACAGCCTATTTAAATATGAAAATGTTATTAGTAAAAACTTATAGTTATTCAGTTTAAATCTGCATTAAAGAAGTATTTTTATCCTTCAAAATCAGGAAGCAGGGCTTCTTTGTGGGTATGAAATTGTAAACACCAGCAACCAGTATTAGAGCTGGAAACGTGGCTCAGTGGTAGAATGCTTGGCCAGTGTGCAGAAGGCACTGTGTTTGATCCCCAGTACTACAAAAATAGTATGAAAAAATCTAACACTTATTTCTCTATTTCAATGGCAGAACCAGACAGGCTTGCAAAAATCCATTCATTGTTCAACAATTAGTGTGCACTTACTACGGTGTAGGAACTTTATTAGGTACTAGAGACAAAGACAGAAATGCAGTCATTTCCCAAAGCCATCCTAGTCTGGTGCAGAAAACACAGGACAGTGATAAGTAAAAACAGACACACAAGAGTACCATAAGAACACTGCCAAAGTGAGGTTTTGAGAAGTCAATGCATGCTTCCTATAGTATCGGTGTTTGTGTTTCTTAAAAGACAAAGAGGAGTTGGATAAACAAAGAGGAAATGATACAAAGGCGGGAAGCCAGGCATGGCATTATAAGCAGAGGAAAAAGTATGCAGGTAAAAAGTAGGAAAGCAAAGGGACAAGCATCTCACTAGGTGCGTCATCCTGAGGTCTTTTTGAAAGTAAAAAAGCATGCAAATATGGTTGAGGCCGATCCCTTTTGCCAGAAGGAAGAAGTACATTCAAAATGAGACAGAATGCTAAAAACATTTTAAGATTAGCTACATAAACTGTAAAACATAAGTCATGATATCATGATATATTTGTTTTGTGGTAATGTGAAGAAAAAAAAAAAAACCAAACAAACAAAAAGGCTGAGGATATATCTCAGCAGCACAGGGCCTGCCTGACAAATGTGAAATCATGCGTTTGATTCCCAGTACCCAAAAAAAAGGATGGACGGATGGTTGTATCTTCCCATTAAGACAGAAAAAAAGTCCTAACCATCATCATTTGTACACAGATTGAGTTTTACGAAGTATGAGAAATTTTAATGCAGTAAAAGTTTACTTTGTAGAAGTCACATGCATATGTGGGTTTTAAAAATAAATCCAACATGTCTGTCCCCCTATCAAATACTACAGAGAAAATAAAAAACAAAATCACAAAAACAAACAAAAAAAACCATGCAATAACACATTGTAAAAGACATCTTTGCTAAAGCCTTTTCTGCTTTTCTTTCAATCTGTTGGTTGCATATTATCTTCTAGGTTTCCCAGATATAAAAATAGATTACATGCACAGTTACATTAAAATGGATTTTTAAAATATAGTTAAGTGTTTAAATTTAAGAAAATTTATTACAGTAAAGACTCATTGCCATCACTCTCCCTCAAAGTATTCCTCCTTTCAAACACATTTATTCCATCATTCCTGTGACTGTTGGAAGCCATTCTGGAAGTGTTTTTTTCCTGAGTGCCTTTAGTTGAGCTGTTGTGACTGCCTCAATGTCCTGAATCAATTTAAAACATTTACCTTTTATGGTCATTTTGATATTGGGGAAGAGGCAGAAGATATGGTGCCACATCTGGTGAATAAGGTAGATGAGCACACACTGCAAGGTTTTCAGGAGCCTGCCTTTCTGATGAATGACACTCGGCAACAGCATTCACTAGTTTTTGATCATATCTTTTAAAGACTCAGGAAAGAGGACTTCTATAACTGTTTCAGAAAGCAGCAAGAAGGATGGAATAAGGGAGTTGGAAGTGAGGAGAATTAATGCACTGTGCCTTTTACTATAATAATTTTGTTTTAAAAACAAACACCATTTATTAATTATATCTCATACATTCTGTACTACAACATGCTTTTTTTCATCTAACACTGTATCACAGGATACACTACTTTCTAACATCATTACACAAAAGTCTACTTCATTTATTTTTAAAGGCTCTCTTGCATTCCATTGTATGTTATGTATCACATTTATTGAGGGGTTTTTTTCACTATTAAAAATAATGCTGCAACAGTCATCTCTCCATCTTTCTCTTTCTTTCTTTTACTGAAGACTGATTGAGGCCTCTGCATTACGCTACATCCCCAGCCCTTTTATTTATTTATTTTTATTTTAGACAGGGTCTTATTAAGTCAACCTTGCTGCTTAGGCTGGGCTCAATCTTGTCATCTGTCTGCCTCAGCCTCCTGGAGTGCTGGGATTATAGGTATGCACCACTATGTCTGGCTATATTTATATATTTTAAGCATTTAGGTAAGTCTTTATGTAGGATAAATTGTATAGTAGCACATCAAAAAACATGTACATAAAATTAATTTCTTCTCACAGTTTATTCCCTAAAATAGTATTCAAATGAGCTTTCCCTGTGTTCTTGACAAACCTTGTCTCATTTAAAATCTATCTTCAAAAACATTCCTTATCATTGTTTTAATTTTAATTTTTTTATTATTAGGATTAAACATTTTTTAAATCTTCACTATTTCTGTCTCAACTGTCCTTTTTTTCTGTTGGAGTTTTTCTTGTTTGTATTTAATTATAAAAATAAATACTATTAAATACTTTTCTGTTTTCTTTCGATTTATAGTGTTTTGCTCCACAGACGTTTGAAATTTTACATAACAAATATTAATCTTTTCTCTTATGCTTTCTGTCTTGATATAAGTAAATTCTGCAATGAAAGATTTTCAACATCTATTAAGTACATTTTTAAAAAATTATGTTGCAATGTGCAAGACTGATGAGAGAGAAAGCAGATTTAAGGAGCAGACACAATCATGTAATTACAAAGAATCAACTTTTAAAAATCAACTGAAGAACTTCATAGCCATGAAGAATTTTAATTACTAGGTAACAGTAAAATTAAAAGATATCAAGTTAACAGGAAAAAAAAAAAAACCTGACTAAATGCACTGTAAAATACAAAGCAAAATGATAACCTACTCCTATAGTTTCTAATTTATTCCCATATCTCTCTCATGTGTCTTCTATTCACCATGTTTTCCTACTATCAATAACAGATCTTCAATATAATTTAAATTATATTCTTTTTTTTTGTTTTTTTTTGTACGAAAGATCCAACTCACGTCTTCACGTTTGCCAAGCAGGCACTTATAAATTACATTCCAATTAGACAAACTAGCTTTCTTAACTGAAAAGCTCTATTTTTTTAAATTTAATTCTTCTATATTTAGTAAAGAGAGAATCTGTATTATTTGTTTTAATGGAAGGCTTGAACCTTATGACTTCAGTTTTACAAAAAAATACAAAAAGAAAAATTAACTTTCTAATATATGATACTCAAGTATAAATTAATGGAAAAAGCTTAAAGTACACATACCTGTGTTTTAAGAGTTCGTTCTGTATTGATATTCTTTTCAAAAGCAGCCTTAAGATTACTGATCTCCTCTTCCTTCTTCAATTTATAGTCTGCCAACCAATTATATAAAATGTTACTCCACAGTATTAATTTTTGCATTTCAAACTCGAATTACTACACACTAGTAACTTTCAGTAATTTCATTAATTCTTAAGGGTATACATGTTATTTAATATATGAAAACAGGTATTTAAAAACCTAATACACAACATAAATACCTAAACCTAAATCAGTGATTTTCATTTAACAGCTGCCAGGAGCACACCTGTAATCCCAGCACTTGGGAGGGTTATACAACAGGATGGGTGTGAGTCCAAGGCCAGCCCGGGCAACATGTGAGACCCTGCCTAAAAAAATCCAAAAAACAAACAAACAAACAAGCAAACAAACCAAAAACAAATGCTTACATACCTTCTTCTGCCTTTTTCATTTTATCCATCAGCTCTTCATTTTCTTTTCTTAACAATTCATTATCGTTGGTTAGTATGTTGTTTGCTTCTTCAAGCTAAACAAAGCCATAAAAATTTAAGCTACAGCCTCTTTGCTTTTCTCATGGAACTAAAACTTTTTCTATGAAGACAGACCAAACATTGTTTAATAATAAAAAATACATGTTTTCTACTTTAAAATATGTGGATATAATTAAACTCTAAATATTTTACCACAATTATTAGCTCCCCAAAATTACTTCTAATGTACACATGCACAGCTCTATTCAGCTCTATGATGAATCTACTATGTGAGCATGCCAAGTTAGCATCCTTCTGTACTTCACTTTGTTAATTTTTTTTCTCATTATGTAGCTCAGGCTAGCTTTGAACTCACTTTGTAGCCCAGGCTGGCCTTGAACTCAGCGATCCTCCCACCTCAGTCTCCCAAGTGATGGTATTACAGGTGTGTACCACCACAGCTGGCCACTTTATTTTAAATAATGATGAAAATGACAATAAAAATATTTACTGATTACTTCTACTTATGCATTTATTGACCATTCTATGTATGTTACTTTCATTGACTCCTCATGACAATCATGTGGAATGAGTATAATTAAATAAACTATTTAATACAAGTATGTAATGATCATTATGTATGAAGTGTAAGCAAATATGCATGTGCACATACCCTCTAACATTTTAAAATGTGACCTATTTTGATTTAAGTCAATTTGAGTCATACAATTTACCTATCACACTCACCCGACTAACAGTGTGATCTTTATCTGTAATCTCTTGTCTATTTCTTGAAGCAGCTTTCTTGCTTTCTTGGGTCAATTCAAAATACTGTTCTTCCAGAAGTCCTCGAGCCAACTGCTCAGACTCAGCTTTTGTTTCTGCTAGATCCAACTGAGTAGAAAGAGTTTCCCTGTAATAATTTTTAAGAGAAACGTATATACTAAACTCAGTTCATTTTCCCAACTTCAATCACATGCTTAAAAACACATTACCTTTAAATGATTAAAAGAAATTGATTTTATTGCTTTAGATAAAGTAAATCCATTTCAAACTTTCTAGAAGAGCTATGAACTTAACTTGCCAAGCTGTCTACTTTTGGAAAAGACTGGCTGATAGATCAGATGAGACCTGGTTCCTTTAACTTTACCACTAAAAGGATAGGAACACTGTTGGGAAAAGTCCTTATACTTCCTGTGTATGATTTAAACAAATCTGTAAAACAGGAGTTAAACTAAATTATTTGTGAAGTCCCTTCTAGCTCTGAAATTCAATGAGATTATGAAGACACATATAGATCTGTAAACTATCTAGAAACAGCTTTGGAAATGGCATTTTAAAACTTCAGAATTGACAGATCAGGACAAGATACTGTAGTTTGCCTGCTTTTCCCAAAGAACCACTCTAGGATGAGTTACCTTGGTCATCATTATAATCTCCTTGTATGCCACAGATGTTCAATGAATGTTTTCAAAACACATGATTTCTATCCTTCTATTTTCTAATAAAGGAGGACTACAAATAAAATCTTCTGGCTTAAACTTAAGGATGAAGGCATAAGAGAATTCACAAAGAACAACACTCATTCAAACAATAACTATTTCAATATTTACTCTGTGGTAAGCATTGTCCTAGGAATTAAAGCATATAGCACTCACAGAATTCTAAAGGTATACAGTGGAAGAATACATTAGTACAGTCACACAGACAACTTAAAAAATGAACAAGTAATATATAGCATGCCATAGAGAATAAAAGATGAAAGGTAGAAAAAGCTGTGAATATGGTCACAATTTGATTATGGGGTGATCAAAGAGGCCTCTCTACTAAGGAAATACTAAAGGGGAAATACAATGGGAGAGAGAGAATAAGTAACACAGGTTATCTAGAAAGGGAAAATCAAATAAATGCAAGCCCCAAACTGGCCTAAAAGAAACAAAGGAAAGTTGGGAGAGATGCAGAAAGAGAAGGGAAGAGACAGACAAACACTGTAAGGTTTTCTAAAACAATATAGGGGCCACAGCTTTTATTGTTTACTCCAGAGTTTTAAAAAGATCATTCTTGGCTGCTGTATACAGTAGTAGGACCAGACAGCAAGAGATAACAGCAGAGCAGAGATGACTGTTAAAATGTTACTGACAGCTTGGTGTGGTGGTATACACCTGAGGCTGAAGCAAGCACCCCAAGTTCAAGGCCAACATGGGCTACACATTGAGTTTAAGGAAAGTCTGAACTACATAATGATCGTGACCCTATCTCAAAAACAGGGAGTAGGTGGGGTGCTACTGAAATAATAAAGATTGGAGATAATGGCAGTTTGGACCACATTAATAGTGATCAAATTCTACATATAACTTTTAGTTACAAGTGGGAGAATGTTAATGGACTACACAAAAATTTTAAGAAAAACTGTCTAGGATGACTCTAATTTTTAAAATTTAAACCACTGGAAATAATAGAATTGTTAATTACTGAAACAAAAAAGATAAAAAGACCAAAGTGTAAGGTGATGGAGTCTGGATTTTGGGAGGACACATTAAATAGGGAATGCTTACTAAACACTCATGAGATGTCAAACAGACAGCTGGATATACAAGTTTGGAATTCAGAGGAGAATGTACTTGTGCACTGATGCTATTTAAAGCTATGAAGCAGGATGAGAACAAGTAGAGTGATCCCTTGGGCCTTCTAAACTCTGGAGGTCTCAGAAATGAGAAGGGACAAAAAAGGCAGAGGAGGTTAAGACAGGGTAACCAGTTTAAAGGGAAATACTGTGTAGTATTACAGAAAAAAAGTGAAAATTTTGTCCAGAGTAACTGATTATGTCAAAAGCTGCTGTTAAATTAAGGAAATAAGGTAAGGATTGAGATCTTACTATTGTTTTTATTAGGAAGACAACAATGACCATGAGAAGGGTTGTTTAGTTAGAATGACGAACACAAGACTGGAGTGTTCTTGAGAGAGTGGGAGAACAAACCTGAAGATAGATAGTATAAAACTTTTCAAGTAAGATTGCTATAAGAGGAAGCAGAAAAATGGTATGGTAGTTGGAAGTAGATATGAGTTAAAAGTTTTTTTTTAAAAGTTATTTTTTAAAGTAGATATTCAATTGTTTAACTAACGATGGGAATGAATGGAAAATTTATACAGGAAAGATGAAAGAATTGTTGGAATCATATTCTTAAGTGGGCAGAAAGGGATGGCATCAAGGGGTTGGTATTATTTGGTAATAGCACTTTCTGTCCATTTACATCATCAGAAGAAACAGAATTTATAGCTACATAGGCAGATGGGAAGGGGAGAGAACACATGTTCTCTTCTAACTTCTAGGAAACCAGACTATTAGCATATAATGAGAATAAGAGAAGATTCAAAATAGCAATTATAGAAGAGTTAATACAACAAGAAAAGGTAGGAAACACCACCAATGTTATATGAGCAACATAACAGAGTGCTTTAGGTACCTAAAATATTCTCATGTGAGGTTACTGCTTTAAATCAAATTCACACAGTGTCTAAGTTATACTTTAAGAAACCAGAAACTTTTTATCCCAGAATATATTTCTACCTCTGGTCAGGAATTTGTGCAAAAAAGAAAGAAATGATTCTAGGCAAAGTTATCTGTGGCCACATTCATCCAGATTTCCTTTGTAACTCTGCATGATGAGACTTGTCTTACAGTATTTAAAGTCACTCATTCTCCCATTTCTTCAAAGAACTCAAATTATCAACAATTCCACATTTTTCTAGATTATAAGAAGTGACTTTGTTCTTGTTCATTACCATATTCCAAAGCATGGAAAAGTCTGCTGCTCATAGAAAGTGCTCAGAATAAATAGATGTGCAACTTTTTCCAGATTTTCTTCCCATGCCTCACTAAAATATGCTCATGTCAATGCTCCATTAAGAGAGGCTGCTCTTCACAGTCTCCTCCAGCTCAGGAAAATACACAGACTTAGCACAAGACCCTAAATCCACTCTCTAGCACAGGTGCACGCACACAGCTGTGTACCCTAACAAAACACGAAGAATGATAAAAGTTAAATAGTTTCACTTCACAACACTCACTGTACAAAGGATCAAACACCATCAACAACTGATAACTATACAAACAAAAAGGCAAACAGCCAGGTAGGGTAATACTGCCACTTGGGAGGCTGAGACAGGAGGACTGCCTCAAGTTCAAGATCAGCCTAGGCTACAAAGTGAACTTAAGGTCAACCAGTACTACATAATGAGACCCTATCTCAAAAAACCAAAAAGACAGTTAGATAGATAGGCAAACAGACTTGTAACGTTATATATGAAGCAGCCTTCTAAAAATCAGATTTGAATTCAATTAATCCTCCCAATAAAGAGTATCTAATAAAATTTTTAAGTAAAAGAAATGTTCTGTATCTGTGCTAATATGATAGACACTGCCACATGTGGTTATTGTGCATCTGAAATATAGCTATTGTATCTGGAACTTTTCATTTTATATAAATCGATTTAAGTGACTATGATAGCTAGTGGCTATCATATTGGACAGAATAGCTCCAGATTTAATAACTGACTTGTAGAAAACACAATGGAAGGGAATGCTCAACTAACTGGAAATAAAATCACTAAAATCACAACTAAGATTAGCTCTATAAGACGAGTTATGTTTATCAGCAAGTGTCAGGATAGTGATTACTTTTCTGTGGCAAAGAATGGAGGCATAATTAGTGGCATACAGTGGGCTTCTGAGGTGGGCAAAGGTTCTGTTTATTTTGCAAGTGGTAGTTAAAATATTTTTCACATAACCAAAAACTTTTGCTGTTCTCTGCTACAGTAACTTCCCAACTCACTAAGATTTGAGTTGTAAACTTGCACAGATAGGAACAGATCTCAATTACAAACAAATTGTGAAAGCGGCTCATGTGCCTGCCACCCACTGTCACAGCTGTGCTGCTGCGCGCTTACGAGGTAGCGCGGCAGTGTACTGCAGCATAGTGCTCAGTCAGAGGCAGAATGTCTGCAAGCAGGAAGAAAAGCAGTGGGGTTGTAGAGGGGCTACTAGGAAGCACAAAGCAACATACACCATGTGTTTGTGTCAGCAATGTATAAGACTCTTTATCTGACTTATAAAGGAATCCGGTAACTCAAATGTTCTTTCAGAACAGAACTTACTTGCAAGTTGGGGATTTACTGTATTTATTTAATAATAAAACAACTAGAGGCTGGGATATAGCTCAGCAGCACAAGCATAGGGTCCTGAGACCCAGCACTAAATAAATAAATAAAATTTTAAAAGTCAATATAAAAAATTTTATTTCAAAGGGAATGAAAGATAATATAATAACATCAGAAAACTAGTTCTGGTGTTCATTTTCTTTTTTTAACTGGTAAAGGTTATTTATTCTTATTTGTACCTTTCTAATATTGGTGATTTCATTAGTTGAGAAAAATATTTGCTTTCTCCTAACAACAAATATTCATAATTCCCAGAATGACATAGTATATGTATGTATGTATGTATTCACATACAAGATAAACAGCCATACTACTAATCTGTTAGTTCATCCAAAAGAACAGTTTGTGCTTTCATTGTTTGATCATTTTTTTGTGCCTAAATCTTGTAACCTGAACAATTACTCCTAAGATAACAATATGCAATATATTAATTAGTGTTAATTTCCTATCTTTTTCTTTTTTTTTTTTTGAAATTCTGTATTGGTTGTGTCCTTTTTTCCTATTTTGCTTTTTTAAAATTAAATTAAATTAAATTAAAATTTAAAAAAGAAACCCATGTCACAAGATTCGCTACTATATCTTTTATGGAAAAGAAGTGGGGGGGGCACAACTGTTCATTCTGACACTATTTAGCTATGAAACCCCAGTTGAGCGTGACACTATCTTTTGGGGCCTCTCAGCTCAATTCTAAAATGAGACTATTACGCTTACATTGTAAGGTTTGCTGTTTATTGGCTAGGTGATTACACTGCTCAGGGATTGAATGCAGGGTCTTTTGCATATTAGACAAGCAATGCATCCACCAGGCTATACTGCAGCACAGGCTTTCTTCTTCTATACATACAACTAATGGAACAACCTGCAAAATAATACTAAGAGGTCGACCTTAAACACCTTTAACTTAATGAT
The DNA here is from genome assembly GCA_004027455.1 of Hydrochoerus hydrochaeris. Taxonomy (NCBI): domain Eukaryota; kingdom Metazoa; phylum Chordata; class Mammalia; order Rodentia; family Hydrochaeridae; genus Hydrochoerus; species Hydrochoerus hydrochaeris. The sequence continues at coordinate 313,626 of PVLA01000108.1, forward strand.
TTGAAGTATGCAATGATTTATATAAAAATAAACGTTTGAATGTTGAAAACAATGTATTGTTAGAGTTTGATAATCTCTGTGTAGTTACTGTGGTACTAGGTTATTACATTATTTCTTTACTCTAGAAGTAAATTTCAGCCTAGTCTAATTTGCTTTCAATTAGCCAATAAAATGTGTTTTTTCACTGTCTTCAGAATAATGTACACCTCTTCACTGTTAAGGATGGCCAGTTGCAGCACTGATCTCAATGTTAAGCAAAATGGACATACTTTTCATTTTGCAGTTCCTGTATCTTCTTTAAATGTTCTCTGTTTTTCTCTTCAAGGTCTTCCTTAAGTTCCTTTACCTGGGTTTTATAAAGTGTCTGCAAAACAAGTGGTAAGAAACATTTCAGTAGTCTTTTTTTAAAATTAAATAAGTAACACATGATCTAGCAATGTCACTTCCAAGTGTTTACTCAAGACAGCTGAAAATCTAAGTCCATACAGTTTTACAGTCCATACATGAATTTTCATTACAATATTATGCAGAGTAACTCCAAACTAGAAATAATTCACATATCCAGGATTGTTCATGCTGGGGCATGGTGGCACATGCCTGTAATCCCAGCACTTAGGACAGGAGATTGATGCAGGAGGACCGTCACAGTTCGAGGCCAACCTGGGCTACAAAGTGAGTTCAAGGCCAGCCTGAACTGCATAGTGAAAGCCTGTCTCAAAAAGACAAAAAACAAAACAAACAAACAAAAAAGGAATGACCTGCTGACATACACATGATAAATCTTAAAGAAAAAAATAATGCCAAGTGAATGAAGCCAGATGCGAAACAGTATATACTGTTTGATTCCACATACTTCTTTTTTTATTTAACAACCTAACAATTTATCCCAAGCATCACTCAGGCAGTGGGTCGATTCACGTATTGACTAACCTAAGTGTTCCTCAGGCAGGCAGGTGTCATTTCTTTCTTTCTTTCTTTTTTTTTTTTTTTTTTTTTGTCTTTTTGAGCCTCCAGAGTGCTGGGATTACAGGCATGAGCCACTATGCCTGGCTCTGGGCAGGTGTCATTTCAATCAGTCTATTTTTCTACTGAATAAATCTGATAAAAGTCATTTTCTTTCCTGTTATCTTATGAAAATTAAGCCAGGCACGGTGGTGCATGCCTCTTATTCCAGCATTAGAGAGGCTGAGGCAAGAGGATTGCTGGTGTTTAAAATCAGCATGGGAAATGAGTTAAGGGCCAGCCTGAACTGCACAGTGAAACCTTTTGTCTCAAAAAGACAAAAGGAAGAAAGAAAGAAAAAAAAAAAAAAGTAATGTTTTGGGCCAAAGGTTTAGCTTAGCAGCACAAGTGCCTGCATAGAATGCACAAAGTCATGAGATGGCTCCCTGAAGCCTCCTTCCCCCACCCCCACAAAAAATCAAAAAACCTTGCAATTTTTGGTCATCCTGTATTTAAATAACTAAGACAGGTAAGTGGTAAAGTATCCCTTTTAGTTTAAAACATGAGGAAAAAGAATAGGAATAGTAAGGACCAGCAAGCAGATATGGAGAACTACCATGTACTGAATGCTTAATTATTCTCTAACAAACAGCAATTATCAAGACAAAAAAACAAATACATAAAAATTCTATGGGAATGGAAATAAAGGCAAAGTTAGCTCTAATTTAAAAAAAATTAATCCATTTTGTCTTCAGAAGCCAGATTCTTATCTCTTCTGACATCAAATAATTAAATTCTACAATTAACTAATGAAGAGATAAAAAATAATCTAATTTGAAAGGCCAGATTAAAGATTAAATTTTAAATTTCATTCATAACAGCTTACTAAATTGAATAATAACCTAATAGAATCTTTCTGAGGAAATGGAATAAATTGGAACTAAAAAAATAGGGTCATATTTTGTATTACTTTACAGAGGCAAAATCAAGACTCCATAGGAACCATCAGAAGTCATTTGAAAAAAAAGAAAGAAAAAATGAAAACAAAACAAAAAAAGAAGTCATTTGATATAATCTGGAAGTACCCTGTGAATTATCTGAGAAAGCATATATACAAGAAAGTGTGACCACTTTACAGAAGTTATTAAATAATACACACCTTGAGTAATTAAGCTTAGTCTACACTTAGGAAAAGATTTTTCAACATTACTGTTTTTTTTTTTAAGGCATTTAAAAACACTCTAATATGGCTTAATAAAGCAAGGAGGAAAATAAACCCTAAAGAAATTTATAATGTTTATTAGAAGATAAACAGTATGACATTGACATGCCACAAAGCTCTCAATATGTGAAAACTGTATACGGCTTTAACAAATTAACTCAGTTTTCTAACTGCAGAAACTGTTATGTCCAAGATTGTTCACACTTGGGTTTAAGGGCATATACATTAGTACAATCTGAATTCTGCACATTTAATTTCACTTAATAAGGAATGTAGGGAAGATGTTGCCAGGGTTAATTATAAGGGCAAAATCTGATAAATGTTAAGTTGAAATGAAATGGCAGAATATAAGCTCAGCAATCCCACCCCAAAACTCAAAATTCAGAGACTTCAATATTAGCTCTAAATTAGAGTAGTACTGAAAAATAATTTGGCCTACAGCAAAGTAAGAATAATATGTACGAAGAATGATATGAATGATATGTATTTAGAATATGTATGAATAAAAAGCCAGACAATTCATATAAAGTACAAAATTAAAATGAGAAAAAGCTTTTAAAAGTTATACCTATAATTACAAGGTCACTTTAATGCGGTATATGTATATGCCATACAGGAGTGTAATTTACACTATTAGAGCTTGCTAAGAGGCATGAGGATACCTGGTATTTTAATTAATATGATGGCAATTCTGTGACTGTTTCCACATAAAGTTACCTCTTTGCAACTTATATCATTGAACTCAGATAAGAAATGCAGGCATGGAGATGAAAAGGACAAAATTTTTTCATAGTCATTTGAAAAAGAGTGATAGGTCACAGAAAAGATCTAAATACCTTGTTTTAAGTTTTTGAAACTGTCTGGACATTAAAGATAACTCTCACTTACCGAGAAATACTGTTCAGCTTCGAGCTGATCTTGTAGCTCCCGCATCTGTCCTTCATTTCCTCTATACTGTCTTTGGATAGAAGGGAAAAAAAGTAAACAAATGTATTTATACTAGACACTATATTTTTCTTAGTTTGAGTGGCTAAAGTGAAAAAAAGGTCTGATCTAAATACCAAGATCCTGTCTTAAAAAAAGTAAAAAATGTTCACTAAAATAAGCTTTGGTTTTTTTTTTTTTTTAAAAAACTACATTATATAGTGTTACTTTACTAATTAATTTGATCAGGTCACACTGTCTGGTTGCATCATGCTGCTCATAAAATGATGGTATACAAAGCTGAGGGAATCCTTTTCTAAGGTTATGTTTAAGAGTATTAACTGTGGAGCTATCTAAACTGCTAAAAAAAAAAGTTGAAATTAGTTTTGTTGCAAAATTTGTATATAGCAATCCTAGGGATATATTTTAAATGTCTTATGTAGTTAAGTAAACAGAAACAGAAGTCATGAAAACATTTAATAAGTGATAATTTAGCAATATATTGTATGGCCAAGTAAACACAAGGAGAGGATGGTAGAAATTAATAATTAGAGGACTGGGGACACTAGCTCAGTGGCACAGCACCTGCTATCAAGTACAAGATTATGAGTTCAATTCCTGGCACAAAAAATAAAACAATAACAGCAAAAACAAAATAAAACAAAAATGTGACAGGCTTCCCTGTGAACCTCTTTTAAAAAAAAAGAAATAATTGGGAAAAGGATATAAAAAAGGAAAAGCAAGAGCTAAACACTGATATCAGGAATACAAAAGGACAAAACCACATTTATATATTACCAACATAAGCACAACTCACACAGAAACAGATTCAGACAATGTAACTCAAAGACATATTTTCAAAGATTAGTAATTTCATCTATAACTTCTAGACTTTAATATTCCATAGTAGTTGCTTTGTATTTTCAGTGTTTAACAAGGAGTGAGGTTGGATAAAAAGTATTCATAAAATGAATGACAATTACTTGGGGAGAAGAAAAATAGAATGAAAATGGTGTCTCTAAAAGGCAAACAGAACTTCATCAATCTGAGTCTAACTTAATCAAAATCATTATCCATGAAACTAGTAAGTGAAGATGTAACAACACAGGATGTGGTGTAAGACATATCCAACTTTGATACTAAAATTTTTAAAGTAAGTTCTTATACATTCTGAAAGCAATATAAATACCTTGCTTTGTTTCTATATCAATTAAGCAGACAGACCACATCTCAGAAGTAATAGGGAAAAAAAGACACTTTGCACTCTGAGATGAATTAAAGAAACACACACACACACACAAAATACTGAAAGACTCACCATGTCTAATTCTAGTTTCTAAAATATAAAGAAACCTTAAATATTTCTGTTAAGGAAGGGTAAGTTTAATAAAAAGAAACTTGATTTTTTGTAATTTTACTCTGAAGAAACAGGATGACATTTATGTAAATGAAAATCAGAGAAAACTAATTTTCCATCATAAACAGACTTCTTATAAAGTCAGCAGTCTTAATTTTTTCTCCCTTTAAGTAGTATCCATAATTTTAATTGAGTCTCTCTTACAGACCTTCTTCAAAGCACTGCAAATGTTTTTACTTTTAAATGCACTTTTCTGTCTTTCTTTCACAAACTCTTAGTATATAATCTGAACATACACAAAATATCAAACATATAAGCCAATGCCTAACATAAAAAGGAAATCACAATGGTATTTTCAAGACTTACTTTGTAAGCTGAGCTAACTCGAATTCTAATAATCTCTTGGCTTCCAATACAGTATTTATTTCCTGCTTCATCTGCTTTTCCAAACCTTTTAAATTGTCTACCTCAAAAGCTTGAGTCTTCAATTCATTTTGTAACAGCAGTCGCTTATTTGATTCCTGTTCCAACTGCAAGGTTAGATTCTTAACCTATGAATAAGAAAAATAATTAGTATTTTCAGTCTGTTTATAATAATCAAATCACAAAATCATTATAATCCTTATACTAATAGATATTAGTGTTCTAAAGCATCCCCATTTGTTCTTTTGCTTATTATTATAGATTTACCACTAATTCAAATCAGACATGAGATCTCATAAAAAAAATATATATATATATATATGTTTTTGTTTGTTTGTTTTTAATCAGCATGGAAAATTTGGAATATAAAAGCAACTTTGTGGGGGAGGAAAAGGCTCTCAAAAAGTATTTAAATCTACCTGTTCATTTATAAATGTTTATGTGTTCTAATCTACAACCCTCCAAAGCTTACAAAACCTTATTTAATTCTTTTCGTAACAGGTAAAAAAAAAAAAAACACCCCATAATTTTCTACTCTAAATTTGCACTTTAGCTAATAGCAACTGGCTATGCATCTCAGTAGTTGCACGTGGGGGATGCAGGAAGCAATCTTCATACCATTTGGTATGGCAAAGTGTGTGCATGTGTGCAAAAGTATCAAACCGGGATTTTGACCCACATTTATGCCTCACTAACAGGTTTTGCCTATGTTTACTTGAGCATCATGAGGGATAAAATATACCTACACCATTCTTTTGCTATGCAAACATGTACTTTACCATAATAGAATGGGGATTTATTTTGATTTTTCTGGTAAAAATAGCCTAATTCAGTAAAAGGGCATATGGAAGTTTTGGAGGAAGTCAAAAGTGAATCATCCAACCATTCATGCATGGTTGATAAAGACGTTAATCACTCTGACAACGGTCAGGTGAGCCAAAGTTCCTGAGACAGTAATTTGGAGTGAGAATCAACCGATACAGATATAGGAAATACAGACCTCCTTGATATAGATGGTGAAGCAAACAGCAATATGAGTACATATTTGACTAGTAGAAATGATACAAAACAGTCATGCAACCAAATGGAACAATTCAATGCTAGAACTAGGTCTGAAAATACAGTGAGGATCTCTGCACAGGTGACACCTATTGGACAGAATGCCAACACTGCCATTCAGTGTTGGAAATTGTAATAGACAAAATGTGACAAATGTTAGAAATGCTGAAATGCAGGAAAATGTTCTGTATGCACCAATAGCCATATTCTAAAATGTATTTATTATGATATCTCACTAAATGAACTGAAAGTATTCACAGCTCTGCTGTACTTCAGCGGGGCTTTCTCATGATCATCACAGGAATGTAAAAGATTTACGAAAAAGTGATGAGTTGGGTTTGAGGGTTATAAAATAACAATGACGCTGAGAATATATGATTTCAAAATTGCATGAGGTTTGATGACAAAACAACCTGCCAAGAAAGAAAAAGAACTGATAATCTGGCTGCTAGCTGCTCATGGTTTGAGATATTTTTGTGTAATAGTCAGGCAATTTATATACCATCTGAATACATGACTACTGATGAGCACTGTGCAGCATTTCATGGCTGCTGTAGCTTCAGACAGTATATTCCCCAAAAACTTTAAAATATGGCATAAAAATTTATGCCCTTGTACATGCAAAGTTTTATTATGTGTTCGATTTAGACATTTATCTTGGAACTCAGTTACCAGGTCCTTATTCATACAGTAGTAAAAACTGTGAATCTACTTGTTACTCTCATCTCCCAAACTAAATGAATATGAGATTTAACAACTGATTTACCAGTTTCCAATTGATGTTACATTTGGTACAGAGTACAAGTTGACCAGAATAGGAAGTGCATGCAGGAACAAAGTAGAAATTCCAAATCAAATGTTCCAATTTCAAAACACAGAATTGTATACTATAATCTTTGAATTTCAGAAAAATACATTATCCTTATATATGATAAAGAAAAACAAACATATTGTTGATGTGAGCAATGCACTATGATGGAAATGCTGACACAGAAACCTTGACAAAAATGGAAGCCTGTGATGCTAACTTTCTATAAAAAAAAAATAAAGGTGCAGTAGATGCTGTTTATGAGTTAAGCAGCAATTAGGATGTCAGTCAAAACACAAAGCATTGGCCAATGGTTGTGTTTTACTTTACCCTAAATATGTATAGCACAGTTTGGTAGTTTACAAAGAAAATAACAAGTGCAAAATATCACAAAGAAATTGTCTTAGAAGATTAGGACTGAAACTCAAAAGAGATCATTTACAACATGTTTCTGCCTATGGAACTACACCAAAAAATTGTGAAGCACACTGGTAAGCAGGTAGGTGAACAGGCAGGTGCATCATCACAAAGACCTACTATGACAACAAAAAAAAACTAAAAAGACATCAACTGTGTCTTAAAGGAAAGGACAGGAAAATAAAACATAGTACTATTAGTATAACTGTGTATGGAATATGTACTTCTCATGTGTGAAAACTGCCTTGGGTGTGACAACTGAAGCAAAGATTATTTCTGTTGTAGAGTTCTATTGGTATTTTCACTGTAGTTCATATAGGTACTTGTTATTTTTTAGACTTTATAACCAAAAAAGTTGATGTTGAAAATTCTGCTTTTTATAAATATTCAATAAATATTAAAAATTTAATACTTTATTTTTTCCTGTTCTCATTGTTTAAAATAAAACTCATAAAATTACAATTAATGATTCATCAACAGAAATACTCTAAAGAAGCAACATGGGCATTATACACATACCTTGCCTTTATGATAAAATTGGCATGATGTCCCACAGGCTACACATTAATACCTCATTCATAAACACTTCTGCTTACAAATAATTCAGTCACAAACAAAAGTTTGCTTCCATTCACATACTTCACACTGGGTTACAAACCCAACCATAGCCATCTTCCCCACACAAACACAAATGCAGCCATCTTCTCCAAAATGGCAAAATGAATTAATTTCATAAACTGAGGGACTACTGTATATTTTTATAGTACAATAACATTCATTTTAGTGAGTTAGTACATATGTATCATATCTTGATCATTTTTGACCCTCCCCTTTTAACTTTCTATCTTCCCTTCTTCCCCAAATTTCCTTCCCTATCTCTAAAGTCTATACCTCTGTGTTTTGTATCATCTTATTTTTATTTTGCTCTTTAAAGTATTTATTTTTTTGGATTTCATATATGAGAGAAACCACATGATACTTAATCTTCTATGTCTGATATTTCACCAAACATTATAGCTTCAAGATGCATTCATTTTCCTTCAAATGACTTAAAATTTATCTTTCTTTATAACTAATATTCCACTGTATATGCATATAGTTTCCTTATGTATTCATCTGTTTATGGTCATCTAGGTTGTTTCCATAATATCAAATATTTCATTCTTATAGTGACCATGTTTTATGATTTCCTCTGTCCACTTCTCTAATCCTACCACTGCCAGTTTTTATAAGATGATCATACTGTTCAACTCTTTCACCTCAGTTCTATGCTTAAAGCAGTACAGATGAGAACACATTCAAACTTACTCATCTTTCAGCTCTCACCTTAAACATCACACCCACAGCAAGATGTTCCTAAGCTCTCAAATGTGTTAGTAACACTGCATCCATCACTCTGCACTTCCTTTTTAATTATTTGAAATTCTTATAATTACTATTTTAATATGTTTTCTCCTTTGGGCTGCAAGTAAAGATTATACTTACCTCAGAAACCCCAACTCCCAGCACAGAATCAAGGAAATAACAGGTGTTCTAAAATTGTTTTTAAAATGACTGCAATTTTTTAAAATTTCCAACATAAGTCTCCTCCTATAAGCTACTAACAGGAAAATCTAATCTCTCTTTTTAACCAATCCTACTTATCAATAGTGAATTAATTTTTCCGAAATAATGTTTTCACCTATAGCTGTTATCCAAGTTTTAAAGACTATGAAAACTTTGACCCAAGTTTCTCAACATATCTTTTCTTCTCTGATCAGATTTGTTTCTTTTTGCTCCTTACTTACCCATCTTCTTATCTGTACTTGCTTTTTATCCATATCTCTACTTGGAAGCAGTCTTATACTCAGTTTTACAAATACTTTCTGGAACAAATATATTAACTGCCAAGATATAATGTCCTTTCATCATTTTATCGGCAGTTACATAAATGTATACTCTGTGATTTTTATCAACCAGGGAAAACTGCAGCTTAGTTTTCTTCTTCTTAGTCTCAGAGCATTGCCTCTCTTTGCAGTTACAGAATTCCTTATAATAAAGTGTTTATTTTTTAGCAGTTTCTTCAAAGGGTGAACTACGTACATTTTGATATAGTTGTACTGTCACGATGCAAAATAAGAACAGAGCCTGTAAAGTAAATGTTCACTAAATGAAACAAAAATTCTAGGTGCTATGAAGCTGGATACATGTGAGCTGTTTTATTCAAATTCTCTTCTATAGGTTATTTCTTTAATTCATGGTTTTTAAATTGCAAATAATAGCTGCATTCATAATTTAAAATGTTGCCCTTCTAAAAGGTCCACAACATTGGTACTGTTGCTGTTACCTCATCCTCCATCCTTTCCTTGTTCTCAGTCAAATGCTCCAGCTTCTGCTGAGCCTGTTTCAAATCAACATCGAGCATGGAACACTGCTTCTCAATCTGAACCACTCGATTTTCAGCCTTCTCTCGAGTCTTTCTCTCTTCTTTAAGTTTTTTCTCCATTTCTGTAAAAGAAAAGACATATACATACATTTAAAGAATGCCTTTACACTTTTCACTTAACAGGTTTGCAGACTGTTTTCAAGATCTCTATTGTTTTTATCCTGGGACTATAAAACAGCTATCAATTATAGAAGTTCTAACATTACTTGAGTAATTTATATTGTGAGAATCTCTAAGGAAAAGTTATAAAAATGAAATAAAGTAATAATACAATACTTTCTAAATCTAGTCTTTGCTCAATGGTATAAGAGATCCTTCAGTATCATTTTCAGACCAGAAGATGAGGGGTACAGCAAGAAAGACAGTAGAGAAACAATACAGGTAGATCAAGTAAAAGCAGAAAACTATAAAGCTAGGTGAAAAGCAAAAGCTGCAGATAAACAAGAGAAAAAGGGAAAGTTGCTAGATGGAAGACGATCACCTCTAAGATGAAAGTGAAGATAATGATGGGTAAAAAGATAGGACAGACTGAAATTAAGAAAGGAATTCACATTTATGCAGTCAATATTTCTTTATCAAATGGAAGAAATGTTCAGTTTATAAAGCTGGAAAGATGAAAAAAAAAAGGAAGAGATTTGAGAAGTAGAAGTCTGGAAGAAGGAACTGACAAGTGATATAAAAAATTGACAGTTTCAGTGATCTATAAAAAATGATATGGTCCAGGATTTAGCTCAGTGGTTAAGCAGCTGCCTGGCAAGCGTGAGGTTGTGAGTTTGACCCTTAGTACCAAAAAAAACCCAAAAAACAAACAAACAAAAAAAAGACAGTCTAAAGTTGGGGATAAAACATTGGAGTAATATTCATCACAAGTACATTATTTAAAAAAAAAAAAAAAGAAGAAGAAGAAGAAGCGAGGTATGATAGTGCATGCCTGTAATCCCAGCAGCTGGGAACCTGATACAAGAGAATTCCTTTGAGTTTGAGGCCAGTCTCAAGTACATAGTGAGACACTGTCTCAAAAAGACCAGGAAAACAAAAACCTACAGTGAGTAGTCGTCTGTAGTGTTATGTATTGGCATAACATAGTAGAAATACAAAGAAATGAAAAAAACTGAGGATACAGAGCAAGAAAGCAGATGAATTTATCAATAAGGTACAGAATGGATGAAGGGAGAAAAAAATCAAGGGAAAGGCTAAATAAAAGAGATTTCACTTTTATAGAAATGCAAAGGTAGTAGAGTAAGGAAACAGTTAAAATTGTGATTTAAAAAAAATGCTATTAAAGGAAAGTATTCTTTTTCTAGACTATGTAACACCTGCTACTATAAAATGTTTTGATCAGAAACAAAATTTTTGCAGGCATTTAAAATGAATGTTACACAAAATATTACTGACACTTACCACACATTGCAACAGACTTTGCCTCTTCGATAGACTGATGTTTGTCAGTTAAACGAGCTTTGGTAACTTTGTGTTCATTTACCTCTTGTTCTAACCTTTGTTGTAATGACTTAAGTTTATAGTTTAAATCTATCTCTAAATTGTTCTTTTCCTGTAAAATTGAAGTGAAAGTCATGTAATGAAATGTACAATAAGCACAAGGTTAACTCTTATAGCATTTAATATACTGCAAGAGATAAATTTCTTACTCTCGTAATAATGATAAAGATATACATATAGCTAAAAGCAAATTACCACCTTTTCTTTACCAACCTCCCCTCTCCCATTTGAATGATTCGTCCAGCTGATGCTGGTCACATTCAGAATAACTCACTGCTAAGATCACAAACAAATACAACATTCCTTTTTTTTTTTTTTTTTTTTTAATATTTGGCAGGTGAGATAGCACACTCTTGTAATTCCAGCACTCAGGAGGCTAAGGCAGGTGGATGGGTGTGAGTTTGAGGCCATCCTGGGCTATAAAGTGAGGACAAAGCCAGCCTGAACTGCATAGCAAAACCCTGTCTCAAAAGACAAAGCAAAACTCTGTCTCAAAAAAAATTTTTTGGCACTAATTTTAAAAAATATTAAATTATTTTTATCTACATTTACATCTATACTCATTTATTTTGCTTTGACATAAGAAGCATCCCTCAGCACGTCAGTGAAATGGGAATGGAGAACAAGTAAAAATGTGTTCCACTTTTCTCTGCATACTTCTCTTCCTTCTATACTATTTCCACATATACACCAGCCATCAAAAACCTATCTTAATTATTACAAAATAGGTCTACAGGACAAGATCAATAGTAGCTTTTCTGATGATCATTTATCTGATTTGTTTCAATCTATGACATTTCAGGGAGGCACTTAAAAAGTGAAATCTAGGTCTGCAAATTATCTGTTTAATCCTTTCCTTTGCTTGCCATGTAAGAGAGGATAAACCAATGACGTTTTTGATTGCTAAAAAAATTCTAAATGCAAAGGCCAGTCACCTTATTCTCTTTTCTATTTTGCTAACTTTTATTAGCAAAGTATAAAGAAAGTACAGAAAAAAAACTCATGAAGTTTTCCCTAGACCAATTTGTGATCTGTAATATTTTCCAAAATACAAAAAAAAAAAAAAAAAAACCCAAGACACTAAATAAGATGCACCCCCTACACATGCCAACAAACCAACCAAACGTAAGAACTTTTAAATATACAACTACATAAACGTTAGGAATGAATGTTATTCTATAAAACTATCTTATAATCCCTGATAACCAGTATCCCTGACAACTGGTATATGTTAAGCCATTTACCTTTTCTGAATGATTAAGCATGTCTTGGGCCTCCTTTCTTTCTCCTTCTACTCTTTCAAGATTATGTTTGAGATGCTTTACCTCCTCTTGTAAAGATGTGATTCGAGCTATCAAAGGAGAAAACAGTTCAAGTTCCCTGTCATTAAAAGTCTTTCCATTCAAATTGATTATTAAGAATTTGGAAATGTGTTAAAATTTTCTTATCAGACAGAATTTATTAAGTTTTCTTGGTAGTATACACAACAGCCACAATGTATGGTAATAAAAATATCAAGAGTAACTTAGTACTATGTAATGCACATCCATTATTTTGTAAGTGATCAAAGAGATGATGCCTGAGTAGGGGCTAGAAATCATACCCAAGTCCTTGAGTGCTCTTTAAAAATGACACCCTTAGGGCCAGGGGTATAGCTCGGTAGCATAGCACCTGCCTGGTAAACACAAGGTTACAAGTTCAATCCCTGGTACCAAAAAAAAAAGTGACACCCTTTAGATAATTATTTATTGTTATGAAAGTGCCAGACACCCTATAAAATGTGTCATAAAATTGCTCTTGAACTTAATGGAGCCAAACCCATTTTTACAGAAAGTAAAGTTTTCAAGAACTCAATTATTCTAGCAAAGCATAATTTTACCCTACCAGGGGCTCACAGAGGGTCTAGAAATTAATCATTAATTGCTGCCAGCAGCAAAAAAAAAAAGCCAGACTTTCTGGATTTCTTAGTGCCTAAGTACTAATACTTAGGTACTTCTGCCAAAGTGCTACCAGAAACAGAAAGCCTTGAGATAGATCAAGGTCTAGATCTAACTCTCAATTTAAGGTACTACAGGAGACAGAAAAACATATAAAATGAAACCAAATGACAAAATCAGTAAAATCAAAAATGGGAGACACTTATAGGCAAAAAAACTTGATTATTTTCAGCCACAAATATCAGCAATGACAAACTACCATAAACAAAACAGAGAAAATATATAAATTTAAAAAGAGGCATATTAATGAAATATAATATGCAGGCTTTGAATGGATTCTAATTAAAGCAAAATAATGCAATAAAAAAAATTCTGTGAGAGACTGGAGAAGTTTGAGCACTATTTCTCAATATTAAACAATTATTAGCGTTTTAGCTTTGATAATATTATAGTTGTTTTTTTAATTCTTATCTTTCAAAGATACTGAAATATTTACATTAAATGATGTGAGGTCTGAGACTTGCTCCAAAAAAATTCAATGGTAGGACTGGGGAGGGGGAGGGGGAGGTTAAGAAACAAAATGAGACAGGACTGGCTACCAGATGACAGGCTACAATTGGATGATGAATATGCAGGGGTTATTATGGTATTTCACTTTGATGTAAGTCTGAAATTTTTCAAAATAAAGTTAAAGATGAAATTAGTCAAATAATACTGCAGTTTTCATTTAAAAAACTTAAAAGTGGTTTCTTTTTAAAGTATTTTTTATATTTCAATCAAAAAAATCATTGATAAATTTAACAGATGAAAAACTTATCATGTGCATTAAAATTTTCAATCCTCCATGACATTTTGATCTCCCTCTACCCATCCATCTTCATTAACCCTTTCATGGCCTTTGGACACTGGTCTTCTCTGTAATGGCAGCCTGATAAGTCACTTCAGGTGTTGGTAAACTTCAAGGCAGCAGCCTGTGTCTACAAAGACCTAAACTAGTTTCATTTTTTCTGTATTTAAACAACATAAGAAAAGAATAAGCAACAGAGATCATATGAGGTCCACAGAACCTAAGACACTTACTATACAATTGTACTTTGTAAGTCTTTCTCATACATACAAAGCCCACAAGTGCATGTAGAGGACATTCAATGAGCAACTCACAATCACAACTCTTGACAGAAACTCAGCATCTTGAAGTGAAAGAAATTTATACTTGAAAAGACCTAAAATGTCTTGAGAACTATAAAAGATTAATGTAAAAACTCTCTGTGTGTGTGTCTGTGTGTGTGTGTGTCTGTGTTTTAACTTCACATTTTTGTACTGGTGCTCACACAAATTGTGTGCATTTTTAAAGAGCATGTGAGGTCTGACTGATATTCAAGTTCAAAACTAAACAAAACAAGCACTTGGAAAAATTAATAATACATTGAGCTGTATTAATTTTCACCTATACCTAAAAAAAGATTCTATTAAAAACCACTGTTAACCGGGCATGGTGATGTACTTGAGACACTGAGGCAGGAGGATTGCCATTAGTTCAAGGCCAGCCTGGACTACATAACACAGTTCAAGGAAACTACATAGTGAGACCTTGTCTCAAAAAACAAAACAAAACAAAACTGCCGATGAGCACATGGATGATGGCCCCTACCTTGAAAGTGAGCAGTTTGAAACTTGTCATACGAAGAGGTAATGAAATTTTAGAACTGAAAAATTTCTAGAAGCTAATCTCATCTCGGAAGGAAGGTGAGACTTTCAGACATCTGGTACACTATATAAAAGGGCCTAGGAAACTTAAGGAAGTATAAAGCATTCCTTATACACACAGAGAGACTGCTTTCTTGGTGATACTCAAGTTTTATTTTAAGCATGGTGCCTGAGGAAGAAGATTGCACAACACTCTCCAGTTGTCAACCAATGGGAGATCATGATTTCTGTCTCCATAGTCACAAGAACTGACCTTGACCTCTCTCCACAGAATCATGGCTAATCATCAAATCCCACGGGACCCAAACTATGTTCCCATCTGTGACTAAGGTTAAAATGCAATCCCCTTCTCCCAATAGACTTCTTTTTCCTGAGAGGTTTGGCAACATCCATGTGTATCTGGCTACTGCCACTAACAGGAACAGAAAATAAAGTATCTGAGAAGTAGGTAAAGGCAGGCATCTTTTGAGAACAAAATGAATGTTATTTACCATTTTAAAATGATTACTTTTATTCAGTTTTGTTTTTTCTTTGAGACAAGGTCTCACTATGCAGTTCAGGCTGGCTTTGAACTCACTATGTAGCTCAGGCTGATCTTGAATTCACATAGACCTTCCTGCCTCAGCCTTCTGGGAACTGAGATTATATATACATGCCACCATGCAGTCCCAGCTAGTCTTTGTTATATTCAATTTTATGTCTTTTAGAGTTACAATGGCTGCTGATGTGTCTGGTCCTAACTTTCTCAAGTACCTAACTACTGCAAAGGATCTCTATTTCTGCAATTGTGTTTCTATTTCTACTGATAATGCATGAAGAATTCCTATGATTTAAACAATGCTAATCTCCTCTGCCTCAATTAGTCTCACTTAAGAACTTTATAAATGAGGTAAGTTTTTCCATTACATTTCCAGTTCATGTAGCTATAAAAATCAGAAAATATCCATACTACCTGCAGGAATTACATGTGATACCAATATAGACATTATCCTGAAAGAAAGAATGCCAACATAGAAATGGTTAGCATTCTAACTAATAGAATAGCAGTGCGACGAAAAAAATATTACCTTTTATTTAAAACTGATTAAAATGATAAATTTTGTTATTTTTAAAACAGAATTAAAAAGAAAAAATAAAAAACAAACACTGCATAATATCATTTACATAAGGAGCTCAGACAGAAAGCAGAACAGTGGTCACTCAGGGATAAGGGGAGGGAGAATGGTGAGCTACTGTTTAATAGACAGAGAGCTTGAGTTTGGGATGCAAAGCTTTCTGGAGATGGAGAGTGGTGATGGTTACACAACACTGAATGTAATTAATACCACTAAATTGCACACTCAACAGAGAGTAAAATGGAAATTTAATGCTATGTATATTTCACTACACTAAGAAAAAACATTACCTTGAAGTTCTCCAATCATCTCAGAATCATGCCCTCTGTCTCTCCGTTCAGCTTCCAATACAGCCTGAAGTTGGTAGTAATCTTTGTCCGTTTGTGACTTGGAACTCTCTAAAATTCTGTTTCTCTCTTGCAATTCTCTGTTCAAGGACTCTAACTGACTAACTGATTTGCTCATTTCTGTGTGACTTTTCCTTAATCTTACAGCTGTGTCCGATTCTGTCCTAAGTAAATCATTGGCTTCTTCCAGCTATTTAAAAAAAAAAAAGAAAGAAAACAGAATCTTAACCAAAATAGATCAAACTTATTTTGATTAACTGTAATTTCTTAAAAGGCACCTCATTTGAAAAATCTACCTGCTTTTGTAATTGTGCCAGCTTCTCATTAGCTAGCTGTGAATTCTGACTGACTTTCTTTAAGTCTTCCAATTGATCCTTTAACGTAGAGACTAGAAAATGGAACAATATAAATACATTAAATTTTTATTAGAGGAACCATAATATACTTTTTCAAAAAATGACATTTATTTTCGGACTGTAATAGTTTAAATTCCAAAACCAAATTTCATCTGTGAAGCATTTATACTTAAAATTCATCAAAACCAGAGCAACGTTTTATAACACACAATACAAAAGAGATTTGTTTCCACTACTGGGATATCTCAAATTTTTTTATTACCTTAATAAGATCAATCTAGTAGTATAATGCTATAAAGCTATTTTTACTGTTTGTTTTTGAGTAGTACTAACGCATAGTTCAGTCTTTTAAAAGTAGTATTAAATAGTATACAGTCTTCTTCCATCCATACCATCACCTTGTCTTTGTTCTTGACTGGCTCTTCTTGCCAGCAACAACTATGACTAGTTCTTGTGTAACCTTCTTAAAATGGTCTAAATATAGATATCCTAATGTTAAGTCAAACATGTATAAGTGTACATATATATGTATAGCATGTATATTTTACATGCTACATATAAATTATATATACAAATATGTTTGACTCATTCTATATATATATGCAAATATACATACATATTTAAGAATGTTTTCAATACAAATGATCTGTAGTTTGTTTTTATACAAATCACATCTTGGAGACCTTTTCTAACAGAATATAAGAAGGTCCTTTAAAAAAAAAAAAGGTATTCTACCAGATACACAAAAATTTATCATCATAAAACATCATCATAGGTTAATTTACATTGCTTATACATTTAAAAATTATGTAAGATTTTATGCACCAATATAAATATGTAAAATGACCACTGGGTTAAACAATACAAAAACTACAGTAAGTGAATCTGGTACTTAGTGTAGGAGGGCTCCCTCCTGTGCAGTGACAGCCCCCAACTTCCTGCTGCAGCACAGGTTGGGTTTAAATAAGGCCTCACTCTGGTGATGCTATAAATTTCCCTATCTGTGATTTATGTCTTAAGTAATGTGGGTATAGATGGTTCTGCGAGTCTACTCAGGATTATCTTGGGTAGTGTGGACAGAGGGGAAAAAAAGAAAAAGAAAGAAATTCTGGCTTAGCAGTTTTCAAAAGTGGTACATGTCAAGAATTGCCTGGGGAGGGCTGGGGATTTAGCTCAGTGGCATAAGCAGCTGCCTGGCAAATGCGAGGTCATGAGTTCAATCCGTGGTACCGCGCAAAAAAAAAAAAAAAGAATTGCCTGGGGAGCTTATGAAAAATACTGATGCCCAGGACAGGTGTCTCCACTAAGCAAATTAGAATCTCTTGGGTTTAGGTATCAGTGCTGAAAGCTTCCCCAGAGATTCAGTCTGTACATAATAATAATCACTACTCTAGCTAAATATTATTTACTACTGATTTTATTAGGTTAGAAATTTAACTGGAGATTTAAGTTATTTAGCTCATCAGATATCTGTAACACTGGGGCTTAATAAACCTATCATGGACACCTAATTTAAGACAGTCATATGACACAAATTCTAGTATTTTTCAAAAGTACCAATTTACCTTCATTTTCTACATTTCTCCTCTTCTCATTTTCCTGTTCAACTTTTCTTTGGTACTCATTAATTCTATGTTGTAACAACATTTTTTCCTTCTCAATTTGAGATACTGTAGATTCTAGATTTCTTCTTTGATTCCCCTGAAATTAGGATAAAAGTTAACCACTGCAATTAGTATTTCTTGCCATTTATTTGAGGGAGTATTCTGTTCCTACTAAAAAAGCCATATAAAAATTCTTGATGGATTTTTTTATTTTCAGATCAGATACTAGTATCTCTGAATAATGTCAATTTTCTAGTAATAAATGGAGATTACCTTCTAAGACAGGAAAACTGTCCTTATTTGAGCTCAGAAGATAAAATTTTCAGACTTCAATGCAATTCTTTGAATCTTGCCTTTTCATATTGAAAGTTGCTATATTATTAGCTTAAGACAACCACATTGTATTATAAATATTTGGGTTGATACAGAATCTTCAATTTAATATATGAATTATAAAAGGTTCAGGTAATAATTACATATTTGGGCAATATACATTTGAATCCCTCCTGCCTCCCAGCAGTATTCTTATTCCCCAATAAAATTTCCTATTCTTAAAAATAAAAAAAAATTACATACTTGATTTAAGCAGTGCAAAACTGAATGGTACTAAATGGTTCAGAGTTCCCAGTCCCTCTATCTCTTATTGCAGTCTCAACATATTTTTTTTTGTTTTAAGTATTTTACCTTTTTAAAGATGCTCTCCATAACTACTTATAAATGTATATTAAAAAGTAATCATGGAAATACTCAGAAAAGAATCCACAGTAAACTGAAGGGTTAAAGCAAAAATATCCAAATTTTTACAACTTCAGAAATTAGTTTTTAAGGAAGATGTTATCAGATTTGTAAATGTGACACAGATCAATAAGGTCTTTCTAATTATAAGACCTTATCATTTTAACCTTAAATATATTTGAATTGTATCGATAGTGGACTAGTACTCAGTGGTACAGATATACCAAAGTGTTCATCCACTCAGCTATTTTGGTTACCTTCAGTTTTGTGCTATGAACAGTAGTACACGGGTTTTGAAAGGATGTAAGTTTTCATTTTTCTCAGAAAATGCCTGAGAGTGCAATTGCTGGATCACAGGGGACCTGTATGCTTAAGTTTTTAGGAAAAAACTAAATAGTTTGCCAAGATGTCTGTACCATTTTACAATCTCACATGCAATGTACAAGAGATCCAATTTCTCTACATTCTGCCAGTTTTGGAACTGCTACAACTTTATTTTATTTAATGGCTACAGGGTGATAGTTCACTGACTGGCAACCGGCTAATGATATGCACATCTTTTCACATATTTGTCATTCACATTACACTGACACTTAAGTTCACGAACTTGATGATTTTCAAAATTTTGGTCACAAACTAGTTGGACAAGAACTGAATCAAATTCAGTGGTTAGGCTCAATGCTGACTCTACCGGGGGGACATTTGTTCTTGTCCATTTTAGTTTGTGACCAGAACTACGGAGAAAATTAAGTTCATGAACTGATGTATCATATACTTTTTTTTGTGAAATCTATGTTGCTATATTTTATGAATTTTTATACCGGATTATATATTGATAAGCTTTGAGAATTAAATATTCTAGATATAAACCCTTTGGCTAGATATATAGTTTGCAAATGTTTTTCCCTATCTATATGTTGTTGTCATTTTTTCCTCTTTTAATAAAGTCCATGGGGCCAGGGATTCAGGTCAGTGGCTCAAGTGCTTGCTTGTTAAGTGAAAGGTCATGAGTTCAATACTCAGTACAAAAAAAAAAGTCCTATATAGAGCAAATGCTGTTACTTTTAAATCCAATTTATTCAATTTTCCTTATATAGATTAAGCTTGCGGTGCCATGGCTAAGAACTCTTCACTGAATCTAAAAATACTCATGCTATGTTTCTCTGATAACAAAAAAATTTTTGGTAGCAATCATGGAAAATACAAATAGTTAATGTATTTCCCATTTGATTACATGAAATGTCTGTATTAATGCTTTTTAAATGTTTTAAATTGTATTTTTATTTCTTCCCTATTTTTCTCTTTTTGACACAGTTCCAGATTCAATTTTTGATTTCTGGGACCTTGCCCATTTTTTAAGGAACAAGAACCACTGAACAGGTCAGGCACAGTGGTGTATGTCTACAATCCCAGCTACTGAGGAGGTTGATGTGGGAGGATCACTCAAGTCTGGCAGTTTGAGACTATAACTTTGGTAAGACAGCAAGATCCTCTCTCAAGGGGGAAAAAAACCCAAAAAATTACAAGAAAACCAATCACACCTATAATTCTAGCATAAGGGGAGACTGGGCAGAAAGAGGATCATGAGTAAGAAGCCAGATTAGACTACATAATGGGACCCTGTCTAAAAACAGGAGAGATACTGACATTTATATACAGAAGTTTGAACATGGTCATAGAATAAAATTGTACAAAGGAAACCTGAAGTATAATCTGCACCATTTGAACCTTCAGCTCTAACCAAAGTGAGCCTTTCATCTAAATTTTCTGGTTCTGTTTCAATTAAGAATTCACAGGCAACTTTCTCAGGAAATAAAACAATCTGAAAAGGGGAAAACTGGTACAAAAAAGAAAACTTTCATTTAGGAAATAAAACAGTACCTCTTCATCCAATTCTTTCATTATCTTGTCTAGTTTTATGTTTGAAGTTCTGTAAAAACAAAAGCAGTACAGATTAGAAATGTTTATTATTTCTGGCCCAGAAATGAACACCTACATTCCTTACTTTTTAATTTAACTAGGTTTTATTAAAATCATTTCTGTGCCACAGATCTCTGGTAGTTTGGTGAAATCTATAGTTTTTAAAATCAGAGTAATGTTTTAAAGGTAACAACGCAGGCTTAAAAGAAGTCAATTATACTGAAATTCAGTTACAAATTCTTAAAAACATGCATGGTTTAGTACTTTACTATGTCTATCTGGAGAAAAATGGTGTACACCAAATGTACCATGTGATGAAGTGGAAAAATTTTTGCGATCAACTGAAAGTGTATCATTGCCATCACAATTTGTTTTCTTTGACTTAGGACATCATTTTGTTTTGTTTGTTTGTTAGTTTTGGTACTAGGGATAGAACTCAGGACATTGCACTCGCCGTGCAGGTGCATATGCTGCTGAGCTGTATCCCCAACTCCTTAGGATACTATTTTGAATTTCAAACCTTTACTGTATATACATGTTCATGTGGATATCTCATCAAGTACCTCATTTTTCATGACCAAAACCTATTACCCTGTTAAGTGAAATAAACCAGACATAAAAGCTTAAATATTACATGGTTTCTCTTATATGAGAAATCTAAATAATTTAAAGAGCAAGATTTAAAGACATAAAAGGAAACAGGGAGATAGATCTTTTGCAAATAGGAAGGAGGCCAAAAAATGGGGTGGGAGAATGGAAGAGGAACTAAAAAGAAATTAAGAGGTGTTATTTACACGTACCACCTCCTCATCATGAATGTACTCCTTATGTCCTACAAATATGTACTAATAAAAATTAAATTACAAAAATCAAGATCAATTCATAAAAACAGAACAAAACAATCAGACCCTGCTGACCTTCCCAACCTCACCTCAGGCTTTTCTTTCCCTCAGAACTTAATGGCTATCAAGTTCCCTAACATCACGTCCTCCATTGAGCTACATTCCCTTATATTAACATCTCTTCATACTCTTCTCTTAGTATTTCCCACTGACCCATCTGATTCTTGTGTTTCCTAATCTCTAACGAAACAGTATGGGCATCTTCTGATGTACAGTATTCCCGATATATTCCTATTTCATTTTCTCTCCATCTTACCAGACACCACACTTGTAATTACTTATTGTCCCTATTAATACAAGTTCCTGTGAATAGGAATAATGTCTTGTTTAGTACTATACTACTGGCAAGCATTCTTTGACAAACTGGAATTTTTGCTGAATGAACAAATGAATGTAACTAAACTGCTATGAATGCAGAGAATCAGACTAGAACTAGTCCTGATTAATCTGTATGAGTTAGTGGTGGTGAATTTCTAGACAGAATTTGTTTTCAGATACCTCACTTATAAATTCTCTTCTCAAATTCTTCTAGCTCCTTTGTTGGGAAGAGGTTTTCAGAGCTTTCTTTTTGGTGGAATAAAGGGTTCAAAGCTTTAGTGGTTTTACTTGAGCTTTATTTTACTTTCCCTTTCTTTCTGACCCCCTTTTGAGCTTCTTCCCATCTGCAAAAGATCTATCTCCTTGTTTCATATCTTGTCTTGTACTTTGCTCTTTATAGTTTGTGTTTCTCATATAAAAGAAATCATGTGATATTTGAACTTGTATGTCTGATTTATTTCACTTAACAGGGGAACAGGTTAATTTTGGACATGAAGAATGAGATGGATTAGTTTTGGACATGAACATATGTCTTTCAGAAAAGATATGTAGTCTCAAACATTTAATTTTTTAAAAGAAAACAAATACAAGTAATAATCAATCTACAATCCCACTACAAAGTTATTTATTTAAAATGCTATTCACCAATTCAATGTATAATTGTAAAAGTTTTCATCTCATTCTGATTCCATATCTTTGTAGTTACACATTTTCATATGATTATCAGTTACTTTGGCCATTCTACTTTTTTCCTCAAACTGTTCCCCACTACTACCACTTCCATCAGGCAATCATTTGAATTTTGTTTAAAATACTGCTTGAATATAGAAACTTTTCAACATTTATATAAAAAAATCTACCCATCACCTCCTTTCAGTCAGCCAAGGAAATCAGGGAGTTAGAAGCATAGAGAGCTTTTTTAAGAATAAAGACTATTAACAAAAAATGTATTTTAAATATTTTGAGGAAAATACATCTATAACTAATGCCAACATAAATATTACTTTTTAATTCTAGCCAAAATGCTTTTCATGGATGAATGTTAGTAGCAATGTTTATATTCTCATGTTATGTCTACTGACTTTCATGTGTTTATAAAATGTACAATTTACAATTATTTTCTCTATATAACTTTTAAGATAAAAGCAAATTCTCACCTGCATTTCTGTTCCATTTCATCTTTCAACTGCATTTCATTATGCAGCTGTTCTTCTAGCTTGTAGATTGTTTTTTGCAAATTTTCCTGCTTAATTAGAAAATAAAAACCTTCATTCTAATAATATTCATAAATGTAAAATAACAAGGTTACCTTATCATTTTATACCTGTTTAGAAAATAACTTTTTTCTGTTAATTTAACAAGTAACATTTACTAATATTTCAGGCACCATGCTGGGTTATTAGTAACACAGTCAAAACAATCAGCTTCATCTTTGTTCTTGGGAAACTAACAGTTAAATCCTAGGGCACAAAGAAATAGGAGGTGATTTACAATACATGTATCAAAATATTATACTGTACCACATTGATACGTGTGTGTATATATATATATATATTTTTTTTTAAACAGTATGGAGGATTGAACCTATAGCCTTTGCACTGAGCTATATCCTAGCCCTTTACATTAAAATTTTTAAAACTTTGACCCAGGTTTTTTTTTTTTTTAATTTAAAGTTGCTAGACTGCCCAGACTAGGCTGGAACTTGAGATCCTCTTGTCTTAAGGACTCACAGTAATCCAAGACTATCTGCACAAAATTTAACATGGTAAAGGATAATAAAACTGTATGCAGTATGTTTTGAACATCAAGAATAGATTGATTCTAATTCTGCCAGGTATATATAATGCTTGAAGAAAGGTCTAAAAGAAGAGAAAATTTGCCAATCAGAGGTGATTAAAAGAAGGCATTTTTACTAGAATTAACAGTCAGTAGAGAGGCAGAACAAAATATACTTGGGAAGTATGGAGAAGAAATGACAATAGATTACAGAATATAATAGGGGAAATCAAACCTTACCAACCTCACCTGAAAAGGTTACGAGACCATTAACTCAAAAAAAAAAAAACCACACAAGCTGGGGATCTTAACCTGTAAGAAATTATTGCTTCTCTGGTGTAAGAAATCAAAAGTATAAATAAGGACCAAAATGTATAATAAGTATTGCAAAATAGGAGAAAATATTCAAATGGAGGGGAACAATAGAGGGGTAAGAGAGAAAGGAAAGAAGAGAAAAGTTTAAAAAGAGAGAGAGAGAGAAAGGAAGGAAGAAAAAAATGGCCAGGTGCGCTGGTGCATGCCTGCAACCCCAGCACTCAGGAGGCTGAGGTAGGAGGATCACTATAAGTTTGAGGCCTTCCTGGGCTACAAAGTGAGTTCAGGGACAGTCTGAACTGCACAGTGAAACCCTGTCTCAAAAAGAAAAAAAAAAAAAAAAAAAAAGGAAACAAAGCTTTTGTAAATGGGGATAAGGGGTTGAAAGGAGGGTAGGGGAATGGGAAAATAACAAACAAGTTATTATCATGTACAGGTACAAATTCTCTATGATGAATGATCATTATGTGTATCTAAAATGTACCAATAAGATATGACTGAAAAAAAATCTGTGACAATACTGTCACCTCAGAAACACTACACCAATAATAATAAAATGAACAGGTCAAAGGGATAGTGAAACTCTAGAACGGCAACCAACTCATAGGCTACCGAAATAGTGCAGGTAAGAGAGAATATGAATCTAATATAAAAAGAGGCAATCAGCATGAAGAGAAGGAAATGGATGAATCTGACAATTAGAAGGTAGAACAGTTGTCCTAGACAAGAAGTAACTGATTACAATACCATTATGAAGGATAAGAAACAAATTATTGCTGGGGAGAGTACGGAGAAATAAAAATTGTGAGTTTAGCTTTGGCCTGATTTATGCATCCAGAAGGCGAGAGATTCAGATTGTGGAGCTTCGAAAAGATTGGACATGCATAAAATTACCTATAGAAATGAGCAATGATAAAATCACAACTTTGGGAAACATTTGAGTCACCAGAGGACAAAAAGAGGACAGAAAATAACATTTAAAGAGGCAAGAAGGAAATAATAGAAACATAAAAGAATTACAAAAGTTTGTTCCAACCAAAAGAGAATAGCATCAAAGGCAGCAAAGAAGAAAAACAAGGACCAGTCAGTGTCAAATACTGGAAGGAAGATGAAACTATTTATTGTTTTCAATTACAAAGCTGCTCACTAGCATCTCAGCTAAAAGACTCCAAGGAAGAGTTGAAAATTAGCTGATTTTTGTGCACAGTTCTAGTTCAGTGTAATAGTGATCTTCCTTAGTGTTCTTAACAGAGCAAATGATAAAAGGTAGCAGCCACAGGCAGAAGCTTAAAGAATCACCAAAATCAGCCCAAAGAAAACATAAATCTTCTGAAAAAAAATATGTGTATTTTTCACTGTGTAGCCCAGGCTGGCCTCAAACTCACAGCAATCCTCCTGCCTCAGCCCCCAGAATGCTGGGATTATAGGCTCACAGTACTATGCCCAACCAAATATGTTTGAAATCCTAGTGTATCTTTTTTAGTATATGTGCTGCCGAAGCAAGCACTCCTAATGTATCTTTAATCCTATAGACATTAGGGTAAGAGTTTGAGTTATAGCAACACCCCACTGTTACCTTTCCTAGATTAAAGTGCTTTTATTTTAATGATTGCTGAGCCTTTGTTAACTATACAACTTGCCAAAGAGCTCTTTGGGATGAAAATCTTTAAAAAGATGTCTTTTCTTCACTTTCTCTTTTTATCATATGCTCTCTTACATTTAAGAGTAAAAATATATCAAACAGACAAGAAAATAATTGGGCCAGTTTTTAAAATGTGATTGCTACTTTTCTGCTCCTTACTTAATGCATACAGATTACAGTGAAGAATGCTCTAAGGATAGTCAGATAATTACTAATTTTTTCCCATAAAAGTCCTATTTCACTCAAACTCAAAAAATGTCTCATGAACATAAGCAACAATTCATAACTAAACTTACCAGAGTAATTTACTTCTCAGTAAACAAATTCAATAATGTTGATTATGATGGCTATTCTTCATTTCTCCAACTCCCTTCAAGAATAGTCTTGAAGATCTATTCTCTGTTCTTAAAATCTACAAACTGTCTTACTTGGACTCTGTCATTTTATGATTTAAAGGTTGGTCTCAGACCATAGGAGATACCAACAGGAAATCAGAGGGTGGAGAAATGAAGTATTCATTCTCCCCACATCATTCTTGCTTTATAGCAGTGTTCTATGTTCCTTATCTTTGATACCAGGCTTTCTCTGAGCAAATAAAACAAGATTTTTTCACCCTGTCCCTTTAGTATAGGAGCAGTGGCTTCCACCTGCTAATCAGCAGATATTTCAGCATATTTATTACCCCCTCAACTGATATTTGCAGTGTAACAGTCCTTTCCTCAAAACTCTTTTCACATTTAATAAAACAAAACACGGTAAAAACATACAATGGGATTATTCGGCTTTAAAAAGGAAGACAATGCTACAACATGGATGAACCTTGAAGACACTGCTAAATGAAGTAAGATAGCCACACAGAGTGTATTTATATGAGGTAGTTAAAACAGTCCAGTTCTCGGAGACAGATGATGTAGAATGGTGGCAACTAGGGCCTAAGGAAGGGTGAGACGGTAGAGTTATTCTTTAATGGCATAGATTTTTTAGATTGGGATGATGAAAAATTTCTAGAGATGGATAATGATGGCTGCAAAACTGTAAGTTCTTAAGATCACTGAGCTACACATTTAATGGTTTTAAAAGTGTAAATTGTTCATTTACATCTTTTGCCACCTGTCAAGATCCTTAATGATAAGGCTTCTTTATCATATACTCAAACTTCCAAAGATTAAAAAGGCAACTATTGCCAATCTGTGTAGCAATTTAGTTTTCTATCTCTACATAAAATATTTCATTTGATATTAATATTCATTTCGCTCATGATATTGAGGCAAGAAATCCAACCAGGAAGGAGACAACAAATAAGAACATTCACAAGCAATATATAAGGTTTTACTTAGTATTATATGCACAAATATATTATTCACAAAACAATTATTTAAGAACCTAATAAGAAAATACGTACCACGCTTTTATCCACATTGGAGCTAGTTCTGTTATCATTAGGATTTGCTGAAGATAAATGTCTGGTGGGCAGCGTGAGGTTTAAAAAGAAAGCAAACAGAAAAGTCTTTACTATCCAGTGATAATTACTATATGCTTACTCTGTATTCAGTATTATACTTAGCTGGGTTTTTTTTTTTTTCAAAATTAAGTACAAGTTCTTACTTTTATTTTAGAAATGTAATACAGAAATGATGCATACATTAAATAAAACTCCAGATAAATCTAAAGCAGCACCCTATAGTCATATCACTTAACATTCTTATAGTTAAACATGAATATACCAAGCAGCATAAATTTAAAACATAAAGAGCCTCAGATCAGTGTTTTTTGTTGCCATGAGACTATGTTATGATACATTTATCCACCAAACAAATATTAATTAGAAGTTTTCTGTTTTCCAGAGCTTTTTGAATTTAAGAACTGGGGACAAGTTAATAATGAACTTGTTAATAAGGAACCGTCACCTCTGCAGGCAGATGTGTACACAACTACCTCCCTTGCATCCAACTATCCTTTAGCAAAACACAATACTGCCTTCCTGGGTTAAAAAAAAAAGTTGAGCTTTTGTCTAAATAATTAAAATAACAGAACTAAAGTCTGAGAGATGTCCTTAAATTTTGGGGAGTCTCAACCTTGCATAGTTCTTTAAATTCAGTGTAAAGACAGAACTGTGTATATATATAAAACAAGTGATTACTTAGCCTTAGCGATCTTTAGACATCTTATGAAATTATCAAACAGATCTAAATAGATTGTATAAGTGAAAAAATGTTTCAAGCTACCAAATGTTATGTAAAAGTAAGATACTACTGCTGCTGCTGCTTCTGGTACTACCTTCATGAGGTTACCACCTTTATGAGGTTACCACTACCAGTAGTATTACTGCTACCATTGAGTCTCTCCAAAAGAGATGAACAGTTACAGTACACTGCACAGCTGCCACAGGAAGTTGTTAACATACTGGGTACTAATTAAAAAGGAACAGAAGATAACCAAGTGCCCTTTTACATACCATTAAATATACACAATGGTCATCTAAAAGGATCAAAATATGTCACTTCCTAATTTTCTTGGAAAATTAGATGAACTACAAATTCAAACAAGTAGCAGACAATAATAGCAGATAAGCAGCAAGTTTGTAGAAGTTCGACTACAAGTATGTTTTGGTTTTCAGAGTAAAAATTTCTAAAGTTTTCTATATCACACCAGTATATTAAAATATACTGACATATTATAAAAGGCCTCATTAATATTTTGTTGATTCTTTATTAAAAGCAATCATACTTTCTCCAATTCAGGTAATAACCAGTTACCTGAAAAATACTATGTTAATTAATAATGCTGACTCTTAAGAATATAGTATAGGGGCCAGGGATATTGCTCAGTGGAGGGCACCTGCCTGAGTTTGATTCTTGGTTCCAAAAAAAAAAACAGTATAATTTCTACTTTTAAGGAACTTAAAACTTATTGCAGGATATGAAATATAAATACAAAAGAAAACTAAATAGTACAAAATACATGATAATGTTTAGCTTTTTTATAAGTACTACTTAGTAATCTACAATTTCTCCCCAAAAGCCTGTGTTCAGAGGTGGGGCTTTTAGAAGGTGACTGCGCCACGGTGACGCTGTACACATCAGCAGATTTATCTACTAAGGAATCCATACCTGCACAAGGTATTGGGAGGTGTGGGGCCTGGTCAGAAAAGGCAGTACTGGGAGTGTAACCTGCAAGGCTTTGGCTACTGCTCTTACTCTCTGCTGCTTGGCTGCCACATTATGAGCAGTTTTCCACCACCGAGGCCCTTCCATTGTGCTGTTGGCCTTGCTGGCTAAAGGTTCACACTGTGAACCATAATAGACCTCTCTTTCTTTATGTTGTGAGTCTCGGGTATTGTGCTTCAATGATAAGAAAGTGACTAAGATGCATATGTCTATTTCATGTGTCTTCTCTTTGAATACTGGTGCCGAGCATGCATTTGTGTATGACATGAAGCCATGAAATATAGGTTAAACAAATGAATGCCTAACACACTGAAGTAATGGGGTTTTTGTTTGTTTGTTTTTTGATACTGACAACTGAATTCAGGACCTCGTGCTTGCCAGGCAGGCCACACCACTGAGCTATATCCGCAGCCCTGAAGTAATGTTAACAAGGAGAGAGATCTTTTGCAAATGGAGAGAAGGACAAAGAAAGAAGGGGACATTAAAAAGAATTAAGATGCTATGTACATATATTGACTCCCCGTGAGGAATGTGATCATTACATACTGAAACATATATTAATAAAAAGAAGACTTGTATCTCAAGTACTTCTGTAAAGATTACAGATAACTAACTCATACTAATGGTAATAAGAGCTAGCAATAAGTGCTTACTTCATGTGAGATACTATTCTGAGTGCTTTACTGTGCTCTGGTATTTATTTGACTCTTACAAAAACACTA
Source organism: Hydrochoerus hydrochaeris (assembly GCA_004027455.1). NCBI lineage: Eukaryota > Metazoa > Chordata > Mammalia > Rodentia > Hydrochaeridae > Hydrochoerus > Hydrochoerus hydrochaeris. The sequence continues at coordinate 343,266 of PVLA01000108.1, forward strand.
CGTATGTGTCAAAAAGTGCCTTTTTTTTTTTGTCTTTTTTTGAGACAGGCTTTCACTATGCAGTTCAGGCTGGCCCTGGACTTGTAGCAATCCTCCTGCCTCAGCCTCTCAGGTGCTGGTATTACACTCATGCAATTCCATGCCCAGTCAGGGAATCGATTTTTAAAGATCTAAAATTATGGACCTTGGATAATATTAATGCAGCGATGATAAAACTAGGGAAGTCTGTATGCTGTGCCAAAATATAGTATAAACCGTAAATCTTTAGACAACAATACTGACAAAAATGTCAGTATTAATAGCGTCTTTTATCTATAAATTATTGTTGAGGATATATGATGTATCATTCGACAAAAAATTTCTGAAAAATAATATCCTGAACATGATCGAGACTAAAAGAAATCAAATTTAAACTACTGAAATATCATCCAAGACTGCAAAATGGTGTAACATATATAATATTAAATCTGCTTTAAAATGAATGTCAGCTATCCCCAAGAAAATAGTATGAATGTAATAAAGTCAGTACCTACCCTATAATCACTTAAATACTTACCTACGATTGCTATAGTATGTAAACCCTACAAAAGGTAGTTGATTGCCAACAAAGGCTTTCGGAATAGGGAACGTTTCTTCATCTCCTTTATCTTCTTCCAAGTCATCAAAATTACTAGTATCAATGTCACTACTTAAATCAGGCACAACTGGTGCTACAGCTACAAACACAAAAGAAATTAGTTGCAATTTCAGATTAAACATACAAGTAAAACACACAGATTCTATATCAATCTAGCAGGGTTGTACAGACCTGTGGCCTAGATTGCTTAAGTCTTAAGAGTATGAAGTCAGAGTAGTATGAAAAGTTGTCTCCAAAAAAAGAAAGTTTCATACCAACTACTAATTTCACTTTTCCTAATAGCTTGTAAACCACAAATTCCAAATGAGTTGAATCCTATTACACTAAGGCTTATTAAAACTCAACTCATACCAGTCATTATATAATCCTATTGAAATAATTATCTTTGAAGTCAATTATCATCTAAACTCCAAGGTTAGCATGAATATTACCAAATCAAGGATTAAGGATTGTTTAGAAGACTTCATACTATAAAATCTTAGAACTACAGGAAAGACTTTTTTTCAGAAGTTATAGCATAACAAACTATACTCAAAAGTGATAGCTAAGTCAGGTATTGGGTGCATGCTTATAAACGCAACACTTTGGAGGATGAGACAGGAGGACTATTGCAAGTTCTAGGCCAGTCTGGGCTACATAGTGAGTCCAAGGTCAGCCTGAAAAGACATAGCAAGATGCTGTCTCAAAAAATAATAGCAGCGAAAAAACAAAGTGCTTTTTAGTTTCAAACACAGTATGTTTTTGGTTAATCTGCTCTACAGCAAACCAGAAATAAATGTTATTTTCTAGTTGTCCTAGATATAATTACTGATTTGAAACAGGCATATTTCTACTTACCTAGAATCTAGATGATCAATATTCCTACCATCCAATATCTCTAATAAGATTAAATCACAATGAATAAAGGATTTTGAATTGCAGTTTCAGACAAGCCACTTCTAGAATCAATTGACCAAGGAAAATTAAGAGTGGAATTTATGATATAGTTGCTAAGAAAAAAGGGTAAGGATATAAACCAACAACTTCAATAACTGGTATATACCAACCAACTTCAACAATTATAAACAACTTGGGGACAAAGGTTCTAGATATCTAATGAAGCCGTGTGTGACAATTTTTAAATATATATAACACAGGGGCCAAGAGTTTAGCTCAGCAGCATAAATGCCTGGTTAGCAAAGGTTGTGAGTTCAATCTCCAGCACCAAAAAATAAAAAATAAATAATATTTATAACACAGACAAAAATATCACATAAAAGTGACTTTTATGTGTAATATACAGCAGGAGATTTAGTTCAGTGACATAAACGTCTGCCTGGCCAGCACTAGGTCGTAAGTTCAATCCCTGGTACTAAAAATTAATTAATTAATTAATTAATTAACAAATAAAATATCTTCTTTTGGGACTGGAATATGCTAGAAGGGGTATAACTAAAGTAAATATAGGATAAAAGTTTTTTGTTTAAAGATACAGCAATATAAGCCAGGTGTGGGGAGGCACATCTGTAATCTCTGCACTCCAAGAGGCTGAAGTAGGAGAATCACTCCAAGTTCGTGGCCAGCCTGGGCTACATAGTGAGTTCTTACCTGAACTATATGGTAAGACCCTATTTCAAAAACAAACACAAAAACAGAAACCAACAACAACAACATCCAAAAAGAAAAAAAATACAGCAATGTAATAAAACATCTTACAATTATTACCACTAAAATAACATCTAATTATTTTAGATACAATCATCTCATGTTCCTTTAGAGAACAAGAGAAAGATATCAAGCAAGCCATATGTGACAATTTTTACATATTTGTAACACAGACAAAAATATCACATAAAAGTAATTTTTATGTGTAATATAGGACAGAGGATTTAGCTCAGTGGCATAAGCGCCTGCCTGGCAAGCACCAGGTCTGAGTTCAATCCCTGGTACCAAAAATAGATAAATAGATAAATAAATAAATAATCTTGTTTTGGGACTGGAATATGCTAGAAGGGGCAAAACTAAACTAGTTTTTCGTGGTCTTAATCTATTACATATATAGGAATCATTTTTGTTTTGAATTGTGGCATTTAAATAAATACAAGTAGATATTTTAGATACTGATAAAATATTTAGTTAAGTATAATTACAGTGTACTATTTGATTAATTTATGGACAAAACAAATTTATTTGAATGAAGTTACAGTATTAATTAATATTAATGAGAGTGAAAAGAGCTTTTCTACCATTCACCTTTTTAACAGCCAAGAGAACTGCTTAAAAAACACGACCTTCTGAAAAACTGTTTCCTTTGTAAATTGAAGGGAGAATAAAACATTACTGCTCCTTGGGAAGTACATAAGCCAGTTAATATAAATTGTCTTTTGTAATAATCTTGTTATAAATTCTACATGAAAACAGGTTTTAATCAAAGACAAGTTTTGCCCCTTTGGGAGATATGTGGCAATGCCTAGATACACTTTTGGCTTAGAGGAATGCTACTGGCACTGTAGGAGAATTTAGCAATGCTGCTGAGTATCTTACAATGTTCAGGTCAGCTGCACACACACAAAGATTTATCTGGGCCATTCTGAGGCTCAGAAGCCTTGTTTTAAAATTTTCACATAAGGGGGCTGGGGATTTAGCTCAGTGGTTTAAGCACCTGCCTGGCAAGCGTGAGGTCTTGAGTTCAATCCCCAATACAAAAAAAAAAAATTTTTTTTTCATGTAAAGAATTTTTTCACGTAAAAATTTTTTTCATGTAATAATAATAATATTATTATTATTATTATTGGGGGGGGTTGAGACGGGGTCTTGCTATGTAGCCCAGGCTGGCCTTAAACTTGAGGTGATCCTCCTTCTTCAACCTTCCTATTGCTGGAATTACAGGTGTGTGCCACTATATCCAGTAACAAAGGAAGATTTTAAAGAGAAGCAGACCAATGTGCTGTGCTGTCTTGCATTTTCCCGATGGACTTAGTTGTGCAACAGATAACATGAAACACTGTTTCAGAGTAGTTTTAAAATGAGACAAATCTATCTTTTTAAATTCAAAGATAAGATATAATCACTTCAGAACTAATAAGGATAAAGATATCTTTACTTAATCATCATCTATATATGAGTTTTTTTAAAAATAACTTTTTGTTAAGTAACTGATAATCTAAGAAATATGTTCCACAAAAATGAATCTACTAGTTGATGTCACCAAAAATGGCAGCGTAGAGAATTCTAAAGATTGCTAACTTCGCTGAAGCTACCAGACACAATGTTTTAAGAACTCTGAAATCTAATAACTTACCACAAGCAAAGGAGTAGTTAATGAAGAAAGAGCTATTACATTTCGTTATGTACAAGTATCTCAGCCACTGGCTAATGGAATGGAGCACTCAAGGTAGAGCACTCATTTCCTTGAGTACTTAAGGTAGAGAATACATACTTGACTAAAATTGTATTGAAGAGTTACTCAACAAATAATTGGCTGCAGCCCATGTAAGCAGTAACAGTAAGCTCTGAGAGGGAGAGGAACCTGATTTCCAGAATTAACAACACTGTAACATTCAAAATGTCCAGCCCATAATAAAAAGATTGCATTATATAAACAAACAAGAAAGTATGGCCCATTCACAGGGAATAAAGAAAGTAATAAAAACTATCACTAAGAAAATAAAGACAGAGGAGCTAAAGATGGCCAATCAGTGAGCAACAAAATACAAATCCTCCAGGGAGAAACAACTCACGTGCCAGAATAAAACATCCTGGAGAGATCCAGACAGAGGGAGATGGATCCTCTTGACACAGGAAGAAATTAAAGTGTAAAAAAACTCATCAAACGTGTTGGGACTACAACTGGAACAGCTAAAAATTACGGGACACAGTGTTTTCACCGCGACCTGCCAAGTTTGCGCCAGCCTGAATTTGCACCAGCCTGAATCTGTGCTGGCTGGCAGAGCCGCCCAAACTCCTTCCTGCCGCCACTCACAGGAGCCATAGCAGCGCTGAAGTCGTAGGTTGGTGAGCCCAACAGAGAGCGGAGCCAAAGAAGGGACTTTCATTAATCTACAGTCAGTGCTGGGAATGAGACCCTTCACAGGAAGGGCGCGACCAAATGGGTGACATGTTGGAATCAGGCAGGAGGAGCCTGAACTGGGAGCCACAGTGACTTCAGTTGGTTGCTCCCTCCCCAGAGCAGATTTGTGGGATTTGGTGGACTGGGTCACACCCCTGGCAGGGACCCAATGAGCCATCACAAATTGATTCCCTGCACCTAGCATGCATTAACCCTTAATTTTGGATGGCCCGGTAGGGAGGGGTTAGATATGCAGCCCCTGCTTACACCTCAGTGACAAGAGGAGGCAGGACAGGGCGGAGGTCCCTCACCAGCATGCTTTGGAGGAACCGTGGCTGATAGGGAAGGGGGCTGGGACCTGCACGTTAGTGTAACCTGTGTGGAAGAAGCCGGGACCATGACAGGAAAGAGAGGCAAGAGGTGGCCCCCAGCCAAGAACCCTGAGAGCACTGATCCAGGAGAGGGAAAAACAAGGGCGACTGAGTGCGGCAAGCACACAACATCAGACATGGCTTCAATGGACATTAAGAGATATCTTCGGGACCTTGTAGACAAGCTCAAAACTGAAATATTAAATCAGGTAAAGCAAGATATGAGTAGAGTAATAAAAGAAATGCTAAGCATCTCTCAGGAAGACAGACAGAAGAAGGGAGGAATACAAAAAAAAGAGAAACATTCGATAAAGAATATAAAGAAAATATAGAATACATGAAGCAGATTCAAAGAGATCACCAGAAAATTAAAAACTCCACTGAAAGCTGGCAAAGCTCCTTAAAAGAAACTAAGGATAGACTATCAAAACTTGAAGACAGGTTTGCAATGTGTGATCATGAAAGGAAAGATCTCTTAAAAATAACAAGGAAACAGGCAGCAACAATACAAAGGCTAGAAGATGACAAGAGAATCTACAATTTAAGAATAAGGGACGTGAATGAAGAAGCAGGAATACAAACAGGCAAATTACAAAGGCTATTCACAAAAATAATTAAGGAAAACTTCCCAAGCATGGGAAAAGAAAATGACATTTGGTTATGTGAGGCATACAGGACTCCAGCCACCTACAACTAAACAGAGCTAAACCCAGATATATAATAATCAAGATACCAGAAATTCAATATAAAAACAGAATATTAAAAGCAAACAGAGAAAAGAAACAGATTACCTATAAAGGTAAGCCCATCAGTATCATGGCTGACTTCTCGACGCAGACTATCAGATCAAGAAGAGCTTGGAGCAAAGTATTCTAAGCCCTGAAAGAAAATAACCTCCAGCCCAGATGGATGTACCCTGCAAAGCTGTCACTACAAATTAATGGAGAAACAAGATGCTTCCATGACAAAGAGGAACTGGGGGAGTTTGTGACCACCAATCCAACCCTACAGAGAATACTGAAGGACACTCTAGAGAGAGAGAGAGAAAAAAATATCAGGATTTTAGGAACAGTGGCAGAAAGGTCTCAATGAGCAGAGCAGGCAGTAGAATAAAGGAGAAAACTAAACAAAGGTAGAGAAATAGCATAGCAGAAATGAGGCAGAGAAGTTTGGCTAGAATCTCTACCATAGATGGCCTTGATACACTATATTGTTAATAGTGCACCAGGATTTAAAACCCACATTACTCACACCACTCTGCTTAGATGGATTATATTCTGTTCTAGGCATTCTACCTGTACTAGATTTGAGGGCACTGACAGTTACCAGAAAATAACAGGATACAGTAATCATCCTTAATTTCCTATTAACTTAATCTAAAGCTCTGTATAATCTATACTGTTTTACCATGACTGATCACAATCGAATCTGGTTTGTTAGATTGCTGTTTTGTATTGATAGATTTTATTCAAAGCTGTTATGACTGATAGTATCAAGTCTGAGAGTATAGGCAACTGCACTGAAGATGACAAGATTCACTAGAATATCCACTATGGTTTGATTATTACCTGCCTTTGAAGTTTTATAATGTCTACAATGTTTCATTTTTACTAATATTGTTATGTACTGTTATATTCAATTATACTGCTATATTCAATTATGCCTGATGATATAGACAATTCTATTGAAGATAATAAGAAACAACATAGTAATTGTTGTAGATCACCTTGTACTGTGGTTTTATACGACTTTTTGGTTTCATGTTTTTATAGGAATTTGTTCTGTTTTGTCTTGCTATGTTTTTTTTTCCCTCTAATACAGAAAGGATAGAAATACATGTAGAAATAGAGACTCATGCATGCGTAACTGTTTACACTCTCGTTTTTTGAATATCTACTTTGTATGCTTTAATTTTGCAACTTGAACAACTATTTCTAAGAGGATAATATGTAATTTATCAACTAGTGATTTCTCATTATCTTTTTTTTTGAAATTCTGTATTATCTCTACCCTTTACATGTTTTTGTTTCTCTTTAAATTAAAAAAAAATGGCAAAAAAAAAAAAAGACACTGGATTTACTAAACAAAAGCCTTTAGCTTTCTTAAATCTGTACAGAGCTGAAGGACACTGGACAATGAACAATGTAGGTAATCTAAAGAATGATGTCTCAAATAAAAAAGAAAGATATAGAAAAAGCAACCAAATAGAAAATTTGATGCTAAGATGAACAAGTAAACAGAACCTAAGGAAATTCTGGCATATCATGAACTGGACCAACACATGTACTGTGGGTGTTCTGGGAGAGGAGAGAAAGATGCAGAGAATGCTTAAAGAAATAATGGCCCAAAACGTCTTAAATCTGCCAAAAAATATATGAATCTACAAACCAAGGAAGTTGAATAAATATTAACTAAGGAAAACTGCAAAAGATCCCCATGAATATGTACTATAATCGTACAATATGCCTTAGTTCAAAGCCACCTGAAGAAAAAAAGAACATCAGTAATGCTAACTACACAGAAAATATAAAAGCCACCAGTATTGCAGTTTTGGTTTGGAACTTTTCTCCCTTCACATATGATTCTAAAAATTAAATGCATAAGACAGTAATTATTAACATGCTAATGAACACACAACAAATAAATATTTAATTTGTAACAAGACCATATGGGGAAGAATTATAGTAGTAGTCCTGTATGCTACTGAAGGTAAATCAATTATCAATACAGCCTTGACTGTTATCAAATTAGAACGCTAAATTGTTGTTTAGAATACTAAAATATTGGCACACTCCTCTAAGGCCAGATCTTGAGGTTGCAGGATCATGGTGAGTTCAAAGCTAGCCTGAACTACATAGTGAGTTCAAGGCCAACCTGAACTACACAGTGAGACCTTGTCTCAAAAACAAAACCCCAAACGTACTGAAAGTAGGAGAATGCTAAATGTAATCTCTACATTGGCCAGAAAAAGACCAGAAAAGTAAATGAGCAGGCAATCAAAATTGCATATTAGTTTTTTGCAATCATGGCATGAATTCAGGTATAAAAATACATACTAATAGAACAACATTTTAACAACTCTACAAACCAATTAGATATAACAGACATATACTGAACCTCTATCCAACATCAGCAGCATTCTCCAAGTTAAACTATATTACACCAAAAAAATGAGTGTCAATAAATTTTAAAAAGATGAAAATCATACAGAGTATCTACTCTAACCACAATGGAATGAAACAAGAAATCTGTAGATACTTGGAAATTAAACAGAAACCTCTTAAACCACCAATGAGTGATAGAAAAAAATCAGAAGATGATTAAGAAAAAATATTTTGATACCAATGAAAACAAAAAGCACCTATCAAAACTTAGAATATTCAGTGCAAATAGTAGTCACACAAACCTATAATCCCAGCATGCTGGGAAGCAGAGGCCAAGAGATCTCAAGTTTGAGCCCAGCCTGGACAACTCAGTGAGACCCTGTACCAGAATTTGAAAAGGAGTAGTATATTTGGTGAGAATATAGCTCTAAGCAAAGGCCTTGGTTCGATCCCCATGAACGCACAGAAACAGAAACAAACCAAAAAAAAACCAAGAAAGATCTGAAATCATTAACCCAATGTGATATTACAAGATACTAGAAAAAGAGAGCAAGTAAGTAACATGGCTATTAAAAATTAATAATAAACATTATGATGTAGATAAAGGACAGAACAAACAACTGGTTCATTAAAAACATCAACAGAATTGACAGACCTTTTACTAGACTAATGGAAAAAAAGTGATTTAAAAAAACTAAAATAAGAAATAGAAACAAGGATATAACTTCTTACCATACAGAATCAGAAAGAATCAGAGAAAATACTAAGAATGAGTATACACCAACAAATTAGATGACCTAAATGAAATGGGCAGATTTTTAGAAACATACATATTACCAAAAACTACTCAGAAATTTAAAAACCAGAATAGTTCTGAAGCCAGATATGGAAAAAATAATACAAAAATGTCTCAACAATATAAAAAAAAAAGTCCTGTACTAGATGGCATCATGAGTGGACTTTACCAAATATACAAAGAAAAGCTAACACCAATTCTTTTCAAACACTTCTTAAAAAAACAGCCAGCTGGGATGATACACACCTGTAAGCCCAGCACCTGGAAGGCTGAGACAGGAGAGTACCCACAAGTTTGAGGCCAGCCTCAACTACTAGAGAGTTCAAGTTCAAGGCCAGCCTCAACTGCATAGGCGAGACCCTGACTCAAAAAATCTTCACTAAAACAGTAGCAAACTGCACACAACAGCACTAAAAGGATCAATATACTGACATACCATTTTTCTTGCTAACTTAAAATTTTATTTAAAAAAGAATTACAGAAAGATGTGTTTGTTTGTTAATACAACGGAGTACTACTCTGCCAAAAGGAGGATAAGCTTGAGAATTCCTAGGTAAACGGATGCATCTTGAGACATACTGTTAAGTGAAATAAATTGGACACGTGTAAATAACACATTCTCTGGTGTGAGAAATTAAAAATGTAAATAAGGACCAAAATGTAATGTGAAATGGGATGAAAACGTTCAAATGGGGAGGGGAACAAAGGAGGAGGAGGAAAGGAAAAAATGAAAAGTGAAAAAAAGTGAAAAAGGAAGGAAAAACCGGAAACAAAGCTTTTGTAAAACAGAGGGGAAGCGGGGTTGAAGGGAGGGTAGAGGAAGAGAAAAACAAAGAATCAAGTTATATCACGTACCGATACAAATTCTCAATGATGAATGTGATCATTATGTTTATCTAAATGGACCAATAAAATTTTGAATTACAAAAAAAAAAAAATCACCAAATTCTAGACTATTAACTTAAAAAAAGGGATTATACTCCCTGACCTTGGAATTTCTTCTAAGGTGCTTCACCACATTAAAGTCTATCAGTTTAATAGTTTGTCCTCCCTAATTGACATGTTTTGTAATTTTGTTTTCTTTCTTTGAAATAAAATGGATTAGAAAAAAAAAAAAGAAATTAAACACAATGTAAAATTGTAAAATTAAACACAATGGGTGAAAGACCTACCTAAACCTAAGGGCTAAATAGAATTCTTACAAGAAAACAAAAGGGGAAAGTTTCATGAGCACAGATTTGCTATTTGCTAACAGTGTCTTGAATGCATTAAAAGCACAGGCAACAAGAACAAAAAACATCTGTATTTCTTCCAAATGAACACCCTCTGTGCATCAGCCAGATTCAGTGATGCATGTCTGCACTCCCAGCATTAAGGAGGCTGAAGTGGGATCCCATCTGAGGCCAGGAGTTCAAAACCAACCCAAGTAACACACTGAGGCTCAGCCTGGGCAGCCACAACCACATCATCTGCACATCAAAGGATACCATCAACAGAGTGAAAGGCAACCCAGAGAAAGGGAGAAAATATCCATAAACCACTCATATGCTGGGGGATTAATATTCAGAATATATTAAGAACTCTTACAAGTCAACCACAAAAATAGACTCAAAAGTGCCAAAAGATTTAAACAGAAAGACCTCTGAAAAGGTATTTACACATCTTTAGTCATTAGGAAAATGCAAATCAAATGAGATAATAGGATACTACTATACTATTAGACTAGTTATCATTAAAAAAAAAAAAACCTATTGGGAGTGGTGATGCACACCTGTAACCAACACCACCAGAGACACTGAGGCAGGAGGATCACTCTGAATTCAAGGCCAGCCTGAACTGCATTGTGAGACCCTGTCTCAAAACAAAAACAAAAACAGAAAAACAGAAGAATACAAGAGATGTAGAGGATGTAGAGAAAGTAGATCTGGAAAAAAAAAAAGTGCAGCTGCTGAAGTTAACAATATAGCAGTAGCAGGCACGGCAGCAATCCCTGCAATCCCAGCACTCAGGATTCTGAAGCAGGAAGATGGCCAACTTGAACTGCATAGTGAAACCTTATCTCAAAACAAGCAAGCAAACAACAAAAACAAAAAACACAATATAGAAGTTGCTACACGATTAAAATAAAATTACCAAAAAGTCCAGCAATTCTCCTTCTAGGTATATGAGTATCAATGGATACATTGATATGCATATGCATGCCCATACACATATGAATGAGGAATTAAATTAAGAACTGTTACAACATTAATGAAGCCTGGAAGATGTTACATAAGGTAAAATAAACTATTCACAAAATGACAAATATTGTAGTATTTTACCTAAATGACATACCATGAATAGTCAAATTTGTAGAGATAGAAGGTACAACAGTAGTTATGAGAGTGGTAGGAAGGGTAAGGCAGAGTTATTATTTAATGGGTAAAATGTTTTAGTTTAGGATGAATAAAAAAGTTACGGAGACAGACAGTGGTGACAGTTTAAAACAACATGAATGTTGGACATGGTGGCACAGGCCTGTAATCCCAGCACTCGGGAGGCTGAGGGAGGAGGATCACCGAGAGCTCAAGACCAGCCTAAAATGCATAGCGAAAGCCTGCACCCCACCACCAAAAAAGTGAATGTAGTTAATACTACTAGATTATACAATTAAAGCAATTAAATGAAAACGTTTATGTGAATTACCTCAATAAAAAGAAAAAAATTAAGTCTATTTAAAAATTCCACTATAGGGCCAGGGATATAGCTCAGTGGCACAAACACCTGCCTGGCAAGCACAAGGTCCTGAGTTTGATTCCTGGTACTAAAAAAAATAAATAATCCACCATAGTGCTGAGAAAGTCTAAACTCTGAAAAGAGCTCTGAATATGAGCCTGAAAAGACTCATGATGATAATCTCTCCTAGAAGAAAACAAAATTCTAGAAAACAGGATACTGGTGTCTCAGTAAATCCACAGAACCTAGAGTAGTACATTTGTGTATACAGAAAATGAGATCTCTGTTTAACATAAAGTGAAGTGTTACCACTGTTAATATCTTAAGTATTTCCTACCATATATAGATGAGTTAAAAATCCACAGAACCTAGAGTAGTACATTTGTGTATACAGAAAATGAGATCTCTTTTTAACATAAAGTGAAGTGTTACCACTGTTAATATCTTAAGTATTTCCTACCATATATAGATGAGTTAAAGAGAAATATCACTAATCAGATAATTATGAGAATGGTAAATTGTTATATAGTTATCACATTATTCTTAACAAAGATTTAATAATATTATGAATACTAATTACTTTATTGAATATACTAACACCATGCTGTTATATGTGATAAATGTATTTTTCTCCAAAACTGTACTGCCAACAAGTTGATTCCCTTCATTCCTGATATAAAATATAATGAACTAGAGAAATCTTTAATGGCACATAATAGTCCAATGATCAAAGATTTTAGAGTCAAACAGATTTGAATCCTGGTATTATTATTTGCCCAAAGTCTGCTTGCAATATAGCAAGCTATTTGGGTCTTTTCATTTCTTTTATCTACTATCTTTAATCTTATTTCTGTCACTTCAATTCTGTCTCAAATGAGCAAGAAATAACTTCATAATCTTAATACATTGTGCCTCTAAACTAAAGATGAACATAATCAGAAAGCTCATAGAAAGTCTGCCAAAAACCAAGGTATTTTGTACACTGTTTCCACACAAGCAAGAAACACAGGTAAAAATGAATTGCCACTGTAACTTGGAGAAATGTAAGTGGTGAAACTACCAAAATAACAGTTAGTTATAAAAGAGTGTTTTGCCAAAGAAAACTGGAGAGTCAAAAAAAATTGAAGGAATCATAATTGTTATATAATTTTTTAAACTCTGCAGGCAGGTCAGTGGGGTCAGTTCTGAATAAAAATATTCTTGGTATTTCAGGGGTGGGAAGTGAAGAAGGGGTAGGAAGAAGGAAAGAAAAGAAAAAGAACAGTAAGTGCCACAGACTTCAATTTTGCTTTCATTTTTTTTTTCAGTAAGCACAGAACAGGACCTATTAGAATTTGGAAAAGCTATAGGTATGTTAGCTCTAACTATCATAACAACACCAGTATGCTAAATCTATATATAACCAAACTATAGTCAACAATGTAGATCTTGAAAAAAACCCACCACTAATAAATTATACAAGAAAAATCTTAGAAAAATTTTAAATAAAAAGTTCACTTGCTATAAACCAATAAAGCAATTCAATTTGTAAAGCGGTTATAGTAGGAACAATGAACAATATAATAAAATGTTAGTGCTTCAGACTCCCCAATTCCATGAGACTATAATCACTATGAGGGAAAAACTGTTGGTTTGATCACTGCTGTTTGCTCACTGCCTGAAACAAAATAGTAATCAGCATGTAACAGATATTCAATATATCTGTTCAATCATCACAGCCTTCCATGTCTCAAAAGTATTGTTATTCTATAGTTATTTGTGTATTTTCCTAACTTTGTTTGAAAGACTGTAAAGTAATCAAAAAGATAATTCAGTTTCTTTTTAAATTTTTTTTTCATATTTCTATTTGTATGTTTTCAGTCTTCTTAAACTTTACTAAGTGTATAAAAACATAAAGCTTTTCAATGGAACCATGTGTCACTCCCTGTTCATCTCTGTCATACAACAATTTCTCTTGCAGTCTGAACATAACAATCATGTCACATTTACTCAGGAGGAAGAAGTTCCTCATATCTCAGTATATAGATTCTCTGGAGCTCAAGCTATTCCGGTAGTTTCTCCAATGACATTCTTTGCTGTAGTATAATTTCTTAACTTCAAAAGGAATTTACTTTCTCAAGAATTTCATAGCTTAGGCATCATGCATGTACTGTACAATACACATGTACAATAAACTGAAGCAATATAACTACTTCTTTTAAAACGAATACTTCAAATACTTTTTTTTTTTTTTTTATTGGTACCGGGGATCGAACTCACGATCGCATGCTTGCAAGGCAGGCGCTTATGCCACTGAGCTAAATCCCCAGCCCAAAACAAATACTTCAATAAAACTGGCAAACCTAATGAGGCATTTTTTCAAAACTAACAAAGCCCTCCTCCCAAGAACTTTCCCTCATTGTCTCAACTAGTTAGGCAGTCCTTCAGATAAATACCTAATTTGTAACTATACTTAAAACTACATAAATGAGTTTGTTTTCATTATTATTGTTCATTGCTACCGACATGGAAAAAGCTACAAGCTGGTACGTATTACCTTTTTTCTGGTAAGTGAAAAGGAAAAAAAAACTTCTGAAATTTAGCAGGGAAAATCCCTCCAAATCCATGATGATGATGGGAACATGTTTGACACCATTATGTAATAATTTTGAGTCAACTATATTCTGATGAAAGATTCTCTGCAAAATACTGTGTAAGTTTTTCCTTTTAAAAAAGTTAAAGCCAGCCCTGGTAGCTTTATAATCTATAATCTCAGCACTTAGGAGGCTGAGCCAGAAGGAACAAAAATTCAAGGCCAGGCTGAACTACATACTGAGATCATGTCTCTAAATAAATAAATAAATAAAGTTCTAGATTGAAAACTTCTTGTACACTACATATTTTTATTTCTCAACTGCAAGCTATAAACCTTAATAAAATCAAATGTACCAAAATCTCCATTATTCTCATAAATAAAATTTTGTAACATACTAATAGACTCTCAAATTTTAAGGTTTAATAAAAATGAGTAACTTGTCTTTTTACAAGAATACATATTTTCAACTTCATTACCTTAGATTAAGTCACATCCTCCATTAGGAAAGAATACTAAAGCCTAAATTAAAGAGCAATTCAACAAAGACCAAATATTAGATTATAACTGAGTCTGAATTAATTACATATATGTAATTAATAATAATTATATTACAATATATATGTAATTAATAATTAATTACATATATATGGTATTGTATCTTGCTATCTTGAGTGGGACATGAAAGACATAGCTGTATAATTTTACACGATATTACAAAATACTTTTTTTCTCATTAAATTAGGACAAGAAGTTAAGAAATTATGCTACAGCAAAGAATGTCATTGGAGAAGCATGAGCATTTGTATACTTCTAATTTCGAGCAGATGTATATAAATATTTGAAACAAGGCACTTTCAACTGACCATTTACCATTATTAAATTCAAATAAGTACTGAACATAAGAAAAAATTAACTTACTATCTCGGAGTGTTTCCCAAGCCCACTGATCATTTTTGAAGAACAGATGTCTTTTGATTTCTTCTACACCATTTCTCCCTAATCTCACTTCTCTGAGACAAAGGAAGAAAAATAATTAATCATTAATCTTATTATAAACTGTCTAGGTTTATTTTAAGCAGAACATTAAGCCTGTGCAGACTAGCGTCACCTTGAAATTATACTGTCACATAATTTTCAGCCCAAATAGAAAATAAATTTGAGGACTGAGAACATTAAGCCAAATGTGGTGTGTAACCCTGTAATCCCAGTACGCTGGGAGGATAAGGTAGGAAGATCACAAGTTCAAGCTTACTCTGGGCAACTTAGTGAAATCTTGCCTCAAAATTTAAAAACAAACAAACAAACAACAGCTGAGGATGTAGTTCTACGCAAAGACCCAGCATTCAAGCCCCATGACTAAAAACAAGAATTTTTTTTAAAACTATGAAAAATTATACAGAAACAGAGATTTGTTAATAGTTCGTGAACTTCTATTGATAATGAAAATCCAAACGAATTACCACCTTGCTTCTGTATAAATAAAACTCACTGCATTTTATTGACAACTTTTTTATACAGTAGGGGTACAAGTTAAGCATTTTTTTGTGCAACTAATTTCTCACCAAATTATGTCAACAACTTCAGAAACCCCTTGTAAAACTTAAATTTTCAATTTATAATTTCGATTTTCATGACCAATCAAAAACCAATGACCAAGTTGAATGTGGTGGCGCACACTTGTAATTCCAGCACTCAGGAGGCTGAGGCAGGAGGATGGTTGCAAATTGGAGATCAGCCTGGGCTTCAAAGTAAGCTCAAGGCCAGCCTGAACCGCAGAGCAAGTCTCAAAAAGAAAAAAAAAAAAACCCAGTGATGACTAATTACTGGTACTGCTACAAAATTCAAAGCTTTAACTGGACAAGTTACTGATCACTGGCCTCTCTTCAGTGTTTTTTTTAAAAATGTGCCTTTAATTGAACTGGAAAGAATTCAGCACCTTTTGTTCCTTAGCAGAATGATTATAAACAACAAGAATGCCTCAAACTCCAAATGTTTTCATCACAAAAAATAAATTGTTGGATGCCTGACACTTTTTCTAAGATTTTACTGATTCTCTCAAATTGGATTAAAGAATCTGTTCTATGACACATAGCACTTATCTCACTGTAATTACCTCTCTATACCACAAATCTTTGTTTTCCCCAAAAGATTATGAGGTAGCTGAGAAAAATGTGTATCTTGCTCATTTCTGTATGCCTAGCACCTAATTCATGGCATAGTAGTTTTTTACATTAAAATAAAAATTTTATTTTATTTATACATGCATTTAAAAAGGCAAGTTAAATTTAATTAAAGTGAATTTCAAATCGAAATGTATGCATATTAGGTCTCCATACTATTTAAATTAACAACATACAATCATCAAAATTAAACATAACCTTACTAAATCAAGTGGTTCACTTTTAAATGTGAAAGTAAACCACATAAGAGTGCTTGCCCAGCAGGTACAGTTTTAACTCCCAGGAATGCAAAAAATAAAAATAAAGAAAAAATAAAGCACAAAATATGCTATTTGTTTTAAAAATACAAGTATATCTATAAAATGCTTATTAGTCTAAAAAACACAACAGTGACAACTATGTCTAAAAGAAAGGAAGCTGGAAATTTATATATCATGCCCATAATCCTAGCGCTCTGGAGGCTGAGGCAGAAGGATCATTGCGAGTCCAGGACCAGCTTGGTTTACAGAGTGAGCTCAAGGCCAGCCTAAACTACATAGTGAGACTCTGTCTCAAAAAGACAAAAAAAGGAAATATATATCTATGTTTTATAGCTTTGTGCTATTTATTTCAAGGTAATATATAATCAAATAGAAAAAGGCCTAAATTGGAAGATACATCATCTTTTTCATGTTAGTGGGGAAAATGGTTCTAATTAAAGTAATTATACCACTGACATGAGATGTACTCTAATTTCAGAAATTAACATGTTAAAAAAATCTTAAGATTTGATAGACTAAATACTAACATCATGATAAATAAGCAAGTTAAAAATGTAACAAACATTTATCTGGCATAGCCATCAAGACTATTACTATTGCAACTGCTAAGTGAACTGAGGCACAGAAAAGATAACAAAATATAATAAAATTATGCTGAGTTTCATTGTTTTAAATAATTTGGGCAATGACTGTTTTTATATTCTGACAGTTAACATGTAAGGGCTCAGATGTGGACTTAAAAAATTGAATAGCAAGATGAGAATTCCTTAGAATAAATATGAGTTCAATGTCAAGATTATTTACCTGTCAGTAAGGAAGGCACAAATAAGATTTTTTGCTTCTTTTGATATATCATTGTCATCAGGGAAGGTAAGCGAATTTTTATGGTTCATAATCTTACTGTAAGTTCCAACCAAAGAATCTGCATAAAAGGGTGTATCACCTGAAAGTTGATTAAAAAAACAGAAGCAAAATACCATAATTTGAAAAATCTATTTTAAAAGAAATGCATCAGTATTACCAACTGAAAATGACTATATGTTAAACTAAAAACTTACACTTATTATATAAAAAGAAATAACATCAGAAAGTTGTTCTAAGCCTTTCTCTTAAAAACCATACAGGGCAGATCTGGATCAAACATTGCTTAATATAATAATAATTGTATTAGAAGCAGCCAAGTAGTAAATTTTGGCATAAGCAACTATATTAGAGGCACACAAAATTCCTTTACTCACCTACAAGCATTTCATATAAAAATACTCCAACAGACCACCAGTCGCATTCTCTTCCATAATAACCATCGCCACCTTGAGATTTTAATACTTCTGGGGAAATATAATCAGGTGTTCCAACTGCTGTGTCACATCGTACCATACCTTCCTAGAAAGATTGTCAGGTTGAATTTTAATTATTAGATACAGATAAAAAACTTCAATTATTTAAAACAATTGTCTTCTTAATATAAACTGTGGAACTCAATCTTTGGATTATATACTAAAACTTAATGCAAACTTTCCAAAAAGCATAGTAAAAAGTATATATATATTCTATCTATGTATATTACATAATATAAACACACTGGTGAGTTTTCACTTAGCATTATTTATTATTCCCTCACTTGGTCAATAAATGATCTTATTTGCAGAGAATAAACTAATGCAACCACGTGAGGGGCTGATAGAATGAAGTACTTCATGACTTAAAGACACTGATTCAGTCATTTTTTTTAGTATAGCTATTCAAATATCCTCAAAACTGTGAAGAAAATGTATAAAACTATACAAATAATGAAAGCACATGATAGTGTTAAGGCCACTGAATATGTACATGATACACATTTTAATACCCTCCTCCAAAATTATTTGTCACCTACCTTATTAATGCAACAGAATTATAACTAAATACTCACACAAAAGTTCCCATAGAGTGTTTCTTCCTAACCAATAAATTTCCTTTTAAAATAAACATAGCATCCTGACTATTGTTCTGTAGCAAACTTAATTTAAAAAAAAAAAACTCTTTCAACTGAACAGTAGCATATTACTTCCTTCAGCTTGTATATGTTATTTATTATATAAGTAGTGACCATGGGTCCTTTTTTAAACTGACTCCCAAGATAAGCAGTAAAATCTACACGTTAACAGAAGGCAATATTAAAAAATACACACATTCTTGAAATCTAATTTTTATGAAAGTCTAATTTTAACATTGGAGCATTTAGTGACATTTAAACTAATTCCATTTCTAGTTACCAGCAGTGTATATTAGAATTGTTAGGAAAGATTTATAAAACTGGCAAACCACATATTCTCTAAATAGAGAGGAAAAAAAATAAATCACTAACAAGTTACTAATACAACACTGAAACCATGGCATTTAGTTCAATAAATAAAGTCACATCAATTCTGGACAAGTCCAGATATGGTTAGTGAATTCAAACAGCATTTTCTCAAGGATTATGTGTCGTGGACTAGCAAAAACCAAGTGAAAATGGAATTAACTAACCTTATTCATCTTCATACAAGTACCAAAATCTGCTAACTTCAAATGTCCAGATTTATCCAGTAGCATATTATCAGGTTTCACATCTCTGAAGGGGAGAAAAAAAAACAGTAAAGCATTTCTGAAACAGATTAGACACTGAGAAAAATTATGAGGCAGTTATTTTAGGCCAGGTATCCTTAATCCATACCAAGCCACCTTTCATCCACATGCATTCCCTTATCCATACCAAGAAACTGAAGTTCATTAAAAAATTTTTTAAAAAAACCTTTATATGTTAATACCTAAAAAGCAGGCATATATATATTTCCTTTGCTTTAGTGTTTGATTCTTCTAGGCAGAAAATCAATCACTTGAGACACAGTATCAAAAATACAATGCTCAGACAAAAAAGATAATTGAAGTATAGAAGATAGTAAATACTCCAGGACAGGGTCCAAGCCACTTTCATTTTTGATCCTTGACACACAGCACAGCAACAGCACATGTAAGTCAACTAGTGTTTGTGGAAAGTATGAAATTCTTCTTTTAATGAATAAATGTGACCTATCTTATTAATCAAAAGAAAATTAACTATACAAATTAAAATCAAAGTGAGTAACACTGGCACATACTTGAGGAAATTAGTTGACAATTTTTACTTTTCACAATATAAAAGCTACAGAATCAGATCAAGGAACACTAAAGAACACATTTATATCAACATTAAACTAAATACACTAGAATTCCACAATGCCACTTATGTTACAGGGAGGAGACCAGAGAGATTTAGAATAAAAAATGTTAATCAAATAAAAGTTTAAGTTCTTTAGGTATTCAACTCATAAAAAAATTTAAACCATATTTACCGATGAATAAAACCCATGGAATGGATTGCATCCAATGCAAGAACTACTTCTGCAGTATAGAATCGTGCCCACTTTTCAGGCACATCATAATTGCTCATTAGATTTACAAGATCTCCACCAGGCATGTACTCCATCACCATGTAGAGATATCGATCATCTTGGAATGCATAAAAAAGCTATACAAATACAACAAAACAACAAATTCATTAACAGTAAGCAAAAACTGTTTCACTTATAAACTAGCAAAATATTAATATGAAAGTAAAATAATCAAATTGCACACTAGATCTAAATACAGTTAAAAGAAATGACAAATATGCCACAAATACCCATGTACAAGCATAAGTATTAACTTGTTATCCCAAAGAGTTGAATACTTTTTTTCTTTATAATTTGCTAAACTACCTAAAATTTTTACCTGTAACTTTCAATGAAAAATATACAAATATATGCAAAGAAATATTATACCTCTAATTTAACTTGCACATTAGTGGAGATTAATGTTAAATTTGTATCATTAACAAAATTCCCAAGACATCACTGATAACCTGGGCTACAATTTCAGCTGCTTCTTATAAGCTGTTTGGTTCTGGCAATTTGCTTAATCTCCCTACAAGTTTCTGTGACTATAACCCTTTCTACAAGAACATAAGAAACTAAACTTTCTCAACCTTAATCTTGTTTTTAGTGAGCAGTTGGATGCTGGCAGATGGCAAATGCTTAACAAATAAATGTTTGCTGAACAAAATCATAAATGAATTGATAATTCAGAGATGAACCTATGGCAAGTAACTTTCTGGATTGTTAAGGAAAAAAGATAATTGAATATACTCAGTGTGATATAAGCTCAAAAAATGACAAGAGAGAAGGAGCAGTAATACCTAATGAAGAAGGAAAAGAATAGCATCTAGAATCAAATGAAGAGAGTAAAATTCATTTTAAGAAATGAGCAAGAATGTCAGGCATAAGTATATTTATGTGACCAAGGCTGAAGTAAAAAGAGCAAATTCACAAAAGAATACTTAAAGTAAATATGACAAATTCAGAATGAAACTAAAATTTATAACTTCCTGGAGATAACTAATGTAGCTAGATGTTTGTTTTAAAAACTTCATGTTTTCTTTTTGAATAGTGTTTAATGACTTGAGTTACATATAGACTTCATTATTTTTAGTATTTTGAGGGAAGAATAAGAAACTAGCATTTCATGAGTACTGTATCCCAGATTAAGGTGTGCTTGGAATCTCTGGGTAGAAGCCAGGAATGCTTTGAAACTCATAAACTAACATACTAGAAACTGGAATGACATATAGGGTAATCCCTTACACCAACAAGTCATATGGCTCAAAATGTCAACAGAACTCAATCTGAGAAACCTTGATCTATACAGTTGACAAAAGCACAGCATACTTTTCAAGTTTTAAAATGTGGTATTGTGTAAATCTTTGACATTTTCCACATCCTACTAGAATGATTATTTAGAATAGGTTTCATTATACACTGTAAATCAATCAAGCACAAAATACATGTTAAGAATTTAGAAACGGTCTGGCTCAGTTTACTTCTGCTAACTGAAGTCTTACATTAAGGATTTCAATATAAATGATGCACTTGGTTTAGTTGAAGCAGTTATAAAATCTAGAATAATTATTTTACCCCAAATTCTACTTGACCCTCTTAACTTTATTACTCCACAAATGAATGCAACCAATCAATGATAACTTTCACACATTTTTAAGAAATGTGGCCCAGAAATGTTATATAACTTTGCCACAGCTTTATAGGTAAACCACTGGCAGTCAAGTCTAGGATCTCTTAACTCCTGATTTCCAGTGTATTTTTCTTATCACTGAAGACCTAAAGCCAACACCATATTACGGGTGGCCTAGCCTAACTCAGTTCCTACCCTTTCCCTTTGCGTTCCTCCTTCTAAAAATAGGAAACAGACAGACAATGGACTGTTAAATAAAAGGATCTCTCTTTTTTTTTTTTTTTTTTTGGTACCAGGGATCGAACTCATGACTGCGTGCTTACAAGGCAGGAGCTTATGCCACTCAGCTAAATCCCCAGCCAAGGATCTCATTTTTATAACCAAATAAAAGCCTTATATTCTGATAGGAAATAAGATTATATAAAGTTAAAATATAATAAACTTTTCTCAAACGACACTATTTAATTAAAATCTATGGAAACTTTTTTTTGTTTGTTTTGGTCTTTCTAGAGGAGTCAACAAAATTAACTTTATGATTTTAAAATGAATTATTAAATAATTTGCAATGGCCCATAAATTATTACTGTCCTAAAAAATTACATTTATCAGATTTTTTACTTATACACTAGTACAGCAATGATTAAGCAGTAGTAAAATCATACCTGAACAACCCAAGGACTGTTAGCAAAGGCCATGATGTCCCTCTCTTCCCAGAAAAAAGCAGAATCAGATCTCTTAATCATTTCAAATTTGCTGAGAAGCTTCATTGCATAGACCTTCCTGCTAGATTTATGCCTTACCTTTAAAATTGAAAAATAATAAAAACCTTTTGTTAATATTTAAACCACGATGTTTTGTAGAACAATTTACTAAATGATTCTGACAGTTGTTAAATAATCTAGTACTATTGTTCTATTGTTTCAGCTTTTTTTACCCCTCCTGCTGAATTCTCTGCTAGCTCACATCATGATTTTAATTACCAGAAGTAATACTGGGGGAAAAAAGGTCATTCCCTAATATCAGGGGTGGTAAACCTTACAGCATGCATGCCGCAGCAGGCTCCTTGTATCACTGGAAGCTCTAAAAGATTCAACATCACTGCCCTATATTACAGCATACTTTCCTACTCCACCCAGCTATAAGCACTGCTCCTGATTATAAGGCACACTGTCCCACAGTACTTTTGTTAGTCCAATATTAGAGGCAAAAACTTCTCATGCTTGAGCGTACTCAAGGATGCTTAGAGAAAACACTTTCCACTACTGCTAGATACAGCCAAGTCTTTCTTATCTTTAGATAAGAACAGATCAATTTAAAGCAAGAATTCTACAAGAACAATACTTCCCCAAATAATACATGTTAAACACATAAGTGAATTTTTTAATTTAAAAATTTTTTATAAGTTTCATTAAAATAACCTACCAATTGAACTTCTCCAAATGCACCTCTACCAATCACCTTCACTACTTCATAATCTTCAGCTTTCATTCGTAAATCTCTAATTTTATTTATTGTATCTTTATCTGTATGAAAAGAAAAGTTTATCATTTTCAGTCACTAAAAGAACTGTGACTAAAATTATTTATTTTACAATCAAATTATTCAGAAATACAATAAAAAACCCCAAAACAAAGAACATCTCTAAGAAATGATATATAGTAAAATTTGAAGTTATAAAATAAAAATATATTCAATGTGCTAAGAATTTATTTTAATTTTAAAGAGGATAAAACAGAATAAAACTAATCAAAACCAGTACAAGAGATATAGGGCTTCAAAATATTACAAAATCAGTAATAGTTACCATAATACCTCTTGATGTCTTCAAAACAGCTGCAGAAAATATGATTTAAAAGAGTACCTTTTTTTTTCTTTTTTTTTGGTACTGGGGATCAAACTCACGACCTCATGCTTGCAAGGCAGGCACTTGTACCGCTGAGCAAAAGCCCCGGCCAATGTGCTAAGAATTTTTTAAAATGAATTCTGGAATGGCCTTTCTACGATATTGAAAGTTTTTATTAAAATTTGACAACAGTAAGTTTCAAAAACAAGTATTACACTATGAACAAAACCAGGATGATTAACTATTTCATTCCTACTAACAAGTACATAACAAATTTAAATTTAGAGAACCTGGGTAGATACTTTAGATTAATGGCGTAAAATGTTCTTTTCATCAAATCAACTTTGATGGTTCTTTTAAAAAGATATAACAGTGAAGATATCAAAGGCAAATATGCTAAAGAATCAGAACAAACTTTCTAAAATTGGCAATTTTCAGTAGTTTTATCATTACATTTCTCTATTTAAATCTAGATTTTAATTTCAAATGCACAGTGGGAATCACTGAAATTATTTATATAAACCTGTCATGCTACAAACTATAATAATTTACAAATCCCTACTGGATAGATACTCTAATTCCTAATTTGGTCATATGTTAAAATAGGCCTATTTTAATCCACATGGGTCAACACTAACAAGAAATTACATGGAAAAGCTTCACATTTTAGTTGTACAAACTAAAAACCAGCTATTAAACTGAAAGTCTAGTTCCTAATAAAAGGAACAGTAATGTTCTTGTGCTTCTTTGAAAATGTACAAACTCAAGCATTTGTATACATTATGACCAATAAATAGATTCAACAAAAACAGATTTCCACACAGGGATAAGTACATTAATTCTAGGTTATATACCCACTGCAAGACAGATGCACTAGAAAAATATAGACAATAAATAATTGCACCTATATTCATGCCTACCACATCAGGCTCTTATGTCACTGGTGATATAAAAGTAACTTTAAAATATAGTTCCTGCTCTGAAGAATTTCAAACTCTGGCAAACGAGATAGAAACAAACAATAAAAATATAATTAAAAACATAATAAGAAAGAGGTTAAGTAGAGTTTGTGGAGTACTAAGGACACCTAATTCAAACATGCCTGAGGGGGAAAATGTCTAGAAAGGCTTTCTGGGCCAGGGATACAACTTAGGAGCACAGTGGTACCTGCCTGGCAAGCACAAGGTCCTGAGTTCAATTTCCGATTTAAAAAAAAATACAAAGGCTTTCTGGAGAT
This sequence comes from Hydrochoerus hydrochaeris, assembly GCA_004027455.1. Classification (NCBI taxonomy): domain Eukaryota; kingdom Metazoa; phylum Chordata; class Mammalia; order Rodentia; family Hydrochaeridae; genus Hydrochoerus; species Hydrochoerus hydrochaeris. Next base: position 368,096 of record PVLA01000108.1, read on the forward strand.
AATGATGCCTGAAAAGTCTGAAATGAAGTGTATCAGCCCAGTGAGATTCTTGTAGCATGGTCAATATAAGCAAAAAGCACAGTGGAACTTTTCTGCAACAAATTCTCTTGCTAGGATATCAACTTTCTAGTAAAGACTGGCAGAAGCAGCTAGCAAGCCCTAAACTGGCTAGTTGCTTGAACTTTATCAAGTCCAGTGGTTAAACAATGACTATTTAACCATCAAAAATCTTTTTCCCACTGAAGTTTAAAACAACTCAAAGATCAAAGAAAGTGCTCTGCTCTAAGAAAGTAAGAGTGCTAGAGAGGGGCTGAAGCTTTGTGTACTTTATGCTCTCCCAAAATGTAGTCACAAAGCCAGGCCTCGTGATGCACGCCTGTCATTCCAGCACTTTGGGAGGCAGAGGCAGGAGGATCACTGTGAGTTCAAGGCCAGTCTGGGGTACACAGTGAGACCCTGTCTCAAAAAAAATAAAAATAAAAACAAAATATAGTCACAGGAGTCCAGTAGGATCTGGAGGCACATTCTTAAAACCATGGGTTAGAAGCTATGATAAGAAAGGAATCAGATAAAACACTGTCAAATTTACGTTTCTGCTTAACTACTGTGGAAAATGTGAACAAGTTTAAGTTAATAAGAGCAAGACTGAGAAGAATTTCAAGAGTACTGTAATACTCTAGAAGAGAAAGAAGTCTTAAACTGGGATGTATTACATAACAGCCAGGTGACTGAGAAAAGAGCTCTGGTTGTAGCTTTTTAAGATTTAGATCCATAAAAAGACTTTAAGCACTAAGGAAGACTATAGATAGTTATCTGAAATCTAAAAGATCTATGTTTTACTGTCTTGGATTTTTGGCGTGTTTAATACATATAAGCTTACATGCTAGCAAATTTAAGTGCTCCTTGGCTGAAGACTTCTGGTCAAACTCAAATCTCTATCAAGCAAACTAAAAAATATCCACCCTAATCCCAGGATTTTAAAATTTAAACCTGTTTATTGACCGTTAACAAGGTAGCAGACCCAACCCTTGGTCTACAGATTCTTTTTGGAGCCTGCTCTTCATAGGTTTATAGTTCCTTGAGAAAACAGTGCATATGCTAGCTATCTTAAATGACTGGGTATTATTAGATCTCCGTACTCCATGCATAGGAAGTTGGCCTGGGTCTTAGCTCTAATCTCTGGAACAGTCAAGAAATAACTATTAATTAGAGTCCCATTACTGTTTTGGCACATGACATTCTTAACTTTGGTTTTGTTTTCTGACATAACTGGTGACAATCCCAGAGTGGACAATTCCTTCTTCATCCCGTATCAGTAATTTCCGAACTCTCCCTCACATCCAAACAATCTCTGAAAATTCTCTAATTATATTTAGCCAGCACGGCACATTTCCACATAATTATGATATGGTTGTTAATTATTCTTTTTCATAACAAACATTTCTCAGATTTACAATTACAGTTCACTGTAAACATAAATATCTCCAATTAAAAACAATACACCAAGACAGTACAAAAATAAAGAATGAGGACTAGACACTCATAGTGATTTCTTTTCTAGGATCATTTCACAGTAATACTAACCAAAATGGAGAAGGAATGGATTTGGAGAAAAAAAAAAAAAAAAACCTTATAAAATAAAACAGAGAAACTTATTGAGTGACCATATGTGAAGGAAGAGATAAAGGTGAGATGCTGGGTCTAGGTGGAGTACAAGCAGCCAGTTTGCCCTTCCCATAAGCTGCCCAAGACAGAAGTCAGTTCACTCCCCACTCAATGAGTCAACAGGTACACAGGATAAGAAACAAGAAGCCAGGCCCCCCAAACAACTGGCTGGTTCAGAGGACAGGCTGAATTGATAGCAATTGAGGTACAAAAACAACTCAATGCTTGTATTGTCTGACTAACTCTGCAGGTCTAAATTTGGTAGTCTGAGCATCTATTAGGAAGACAACAGTGTGCAATATAGCAAATATGGGGGATTTTCTTCTGTCTTGTTTTTGAGATCCAACATGGTTCTCACTGTTTAGTTTTGTTTCAATTTATTGTTTTGTTGTATTTAATATTCTAGTTTGAATGGTTTTATTTGATTTTACGTCTGATGATATGGACTACCATGAAGATAACAAAAGATATTATGGTAGTCATTGTTGATTTCCTATTATCCTGTTTTGAAGTTCTGTACCACTTTCACTGTTTTGTTTTGATTGGCTTTATTCTGTTTTATTCTCTTTAAAAAAAAGTTAAAGGTGACATATTTAAGACAAATATTCAGAAATCTGTCTGTAGTAGACAATAGTCTAAAAATTGGGAACAAACAGGATCCTTCGTATAGGTCATGTTACAGGGGGAAGAAAATTAATTAGTAAATGAATATGTTAATTTAGCTTCACAAGATGATTCAAAGTATAAAGGAAATAAAAACAAGCTTCCCTCAGACTGTAAGGGTAAATTATAGGGCAATTTCTCACTTCAAACTCTGTCTTGATTCCTCAAATAAACCAAAGTCAAGGAAAACAGCTCAGTCTTTAACTGACAATTTGTTGCTTTCAAATATCTTTCTCTGAGTAACTCTTCTTGCCAACAGATTGATAGGCCCCTGCCCCAACTCAGTGCTAAGGCTTGAACCCAGGACTCTGTACATGCTTGTCAGTTAGGAAATATTATAACACATCTCTAGACCAGTGCTGGTGAACTTATGGTATGCGTGCTGTAGTGAACTATTTTTCTTTTTATTTTTTACATTTGAAAAAGAAAAAGAAAAATAGAGTTAAAACAAAGGAGTTTCAAATCAGGCTAATAGGAGAGTAACAATAATATACTGTGCATTTTTATCTTCATAGTAGTTACTCAGACTACAAGATATAGGCATAAAATATTGTCCAAACTATTAGCATAAATCTTTCATCAATGAACTAAGAGAAACTAGTTGTATAACTATCTTAACTATTGTGTGTCTGTATTTTTTTTTTCCTCCTTTTCTGAAAGCTCTAAAAGGTTCACCATCGATTCCTAGGCCCCAGGCTAAACGTCTTTAGCAGAATTTTCTCTCTGAACACATTTGTTTGGCTGTTGTAACCACAACTATCAGTAAACAGCTTTCTCTGCTTGGCTAACAAACCACTAGTAAACTTATATGAGACTGCATTCTCATTTCTTTTCTATAATTCAACTGTGATGAGATATTCCACTCTATTTTTTTAACTACTGCTGTCTTATAAGTTGAGAATAGTATAAACAGTGCTTAGTCTGATAATGTTGCTGTATACTGTATTCTTTTAGCAGAGTTTATGCATAATAATAAACATAATGATTTGTCATCCAACTTGACAATCCATACTCCACTGTGCCTCTAAAGAGCATCTGATGAGCATTCTTCTTGTTTGGATATAATGAAAATTCACTGATAGTAAAAGACCACTGTGATATAGTAATGTACATGGCACTCAAAACACTTGGGTTAATAACTATAATCAATACTATGCTGCAGTGTGAAGCAATGAGGGCCATGCGTGTTCTCTGTTGCAACTACTCAACTCCCCTGTCGTAGCACAAAAACAATCATAGGCAATACATAAAACATTGAGTATGGCACTGTCCTGATAAAGCTTATAAACACTGAAGTCTGAGCCTTGTGTAAGTTCATGTTATTGTATATATCTAATAATTAAAAATTAAAAACCACTCTTGGCTCATAAGTTAAACAAAAACAGGTGATGAGCCAATTTGGCCTGTAGGTTTGTAATTTGCCAACCCCTGCTGTAACAAAATCTAGCTCTCCCCTGAAGACACTATTTCCCTGCAAGTCTCAAGTGACAACCTTTCTCTTCCTACATTTAGTCTACTAGACCTAAAAAGAGAACAGATTAACTCCACTGCTATCTCTATATCCCCCATCTCTAAATCCGCAAGATCTGATTTTTATTATATTGGATTATACCTCCTGCTATGTCTCATTGTTGATATAATCTACTGACTCTTAAGGTTACCACATCTCATTCTAGACAATGCTAGATCTTTGATTTATTCATCTCTCCAATATCCTGGTTTAATTTTTAGTGATTTTAATATACCCCTAGATGATACTTGTAAAAACTCATCCTCTCAATATGGTTACTTCTTTCCTTCAATGATCCTGTCCTCCAGCTTTTCCATGGTAATATACCAGATCTTGTCATTACCAGCAATTAATGCCTTCCCATAATTTCAATTTCAAATTCAAATCTTACTTTTTTTAAAAAAATTTTTTTTTGGTACTAGGAATCAAACACAGGACCTTGCGCTTGCCAGGCAGGCGCTGTGCCACTGAGCTATATCCCTGGCCCTCAATTTCAAACCTTCTACACATCATGCACTTCCTTGGCCTTCAATGCTCAGTCCCTCTAACATCATCTTCCACATAGTTTTTAACGATAAACGAAAACCTAAGAATTAGGTTAAGGGGGTAACATGAGATGTTTTAAGTCACATATACATTGTATAACATTTTACTTACTTACTTACTTACTTACTTACTTACTTATTTATTTATTTATTTTGGTTCTGGGGATCAAACTCATGACCTTGTACTTGCCAGACAGGTGTTCATGCCACTGAGCTAAATCCCTACATTGTATAACATTTAAATCAGGTTAAATGTATCCACTTTCTCAAACAGTATCATTTCTTTATGGTTAAAATATTCAACATACCCTCTACTGTCTTAACAATCTCAAACTCCATCAGGCCATCCTATCTATTAACTCTAGTCATCCTCTCACTGTCCCTCACTGCAATAATTGCTTGTACTCAGCTTAGACTGTAAAGGGTCAATTAACTCACTCTCTTGGACACACCTTCAATGCCTTCAGCTACCTTCTGCTTCAATTAGTTTGGCAAAACCACAATCCTAGTTAAAGACAATTCTCCAACTAACTTGTGTCAGCACCCATGCAGCTGAGTATATGAAGATGAATACATAAAATTACACTGATCGATCCTATTTTAAATTCATAAACAAAAATTAAGCTGGCCCTTAATTCTGCTTGGCAGTCATATATTTCCCCATTCATTCTCTCATTCTCCTACGCACCATATTTCACATTTTCTTTTTTGTCATACTCCCACAACTCTCCTACTGACCATCATTCAGGACTAATATTCTTGTCAGTTACTATGCTAAAACAAATGAAACCCTAAGAAGAAAACTGCCACCAAATGCTACCACATTTATACTTAAGCTTCTATTATGTGCACTCATACAGTTGATCTTTTCACCTTTTACTACAGATTATATATATCTTTAGTCAGTCCATCTACTTGTGTACTGGATGTCATTCTTTTTCACTGCTTCAAGGCCATTACTCAGTACTTATCTTCTTTTTAGCTTGTATCACTAAAATTTCCCTTAATTGAATCTTATACAAAGCTGTTTTCTTTAAAAATTTTCTTAATCCTATGTGTCAACAGCTACTACTACCACATTACTCAAATTCCCACTGTAGCAAAAATGCTCCAAAGTTTATAGTGTCTATTCCTAAATTTTTCTCCCCATTTGCTACCAAAACCAATTCCACTGGACTTTGGCCTTTTCTGAGGCTGAAAACAGGAGGACAGTAGTGAGTTCAAAGACAGCTTGGGTTACACTGAAGTTTAAGGATAGTCTGAACTACCGAGTGAGACCCTGTCTCAAAAACAAACATACAAACTCAAAAGATAACACCAAACCAAACCGAACTTAATTATGTCTATATGTATGGTTTATAAACAGATTAATAAAGTAGATAGGGAAGATGTTTTGATCTAGATGTTATTGTTAATTCTTTAAGTACTTGAAACTATTTTAGTAGGTTAAATACTTTATTTATTTATTTATCCATTTATTTATTTTCTTCTTGAAACTCAGTTTTACTAGGCAATTCAGGCTGGCCTTGAACTCACTTTGTAGCTTAGGCTGGCCTCAAACTCACACTGATCCTCCTACCTCAACCTCCTGGTGCCGGAATTACTGGTGTGAGCCACCACACTCTCAGCAAATACTTTTAAATGACAAAATAAAAATTCAAAAAGTAGCTTATAAAACAAAATATTTATAAATCTTAAATACAAAACAGCTTTCATGGAGAAAAGTTCTTATATTTTGGAAGAACTTTCCACATGTAATCTATTTGTACCTGTGGATTTTCAAATACAATGGTTAACTCATTCATAAAAGAACAAGAGGGATTATATTTGTTTTTGTTTTGTTTTGTTTTGTTTTTTTGTACCAGGGTTTGATCTCAACATTGCACTTGCCAGGCAGGTGCTTACACCACTGAACTAAATCTCTAGTTTGTTTTCTCTTTTTTGATGGTGACAGGGATTGAAGCTAAGACATCATACTTAACTACATTTCTAGTTTGTTCACTCTCTTTTTCTTTCCCTCCCTTCTTTCCTGCCTGCCAGCCTGTCTCTCTCTTGCATATCTCTTAAGAAGACAAGATCTTCTTAAGTTGTCCAGGCTGTCCTTTAATTCATGACCCTGCTGCCTCAGCATCCTGAGTAGCTGCAATATCAAGCACATGCCACCATGTTTGGCTTTATGCATTTTTAAAATATATTTAACTATCTACTTTTCATTCCCGTCTTTGAAAATACTTCATAGATTCTCTGAGTAGGCACGAAACTGGCTAATAAAATTTCTTTCACAATTTCCATTAATATTGTGCACAAATTACTAATGAAATACACAAAAAGTAAATGGGAGGAATTATCTCAATTAAGATATAGTTAATGCAGTCTGTCATCAAACACCACAAACTTACTTACATCTGCTTAAAAAGTTGTCAATATTTTTGTTTTTTCTTAAGGCAGGAAAATCCAAATCATACACCAAAGCATCTAATCCATCCTAAAGAAAGAAATAAACATTTTATTATTTAATTATCCCTGTCTTGTATAGCTTGTGTTCACTTAACATCCTTTATAAAGTTACACAAGTATTAGGAGAAAAAGAGTTCCTTTTTAATTTCACATACACATTTTTCATCTTTTAAATCTGCCAAGCATAGGATCAGGAAATCATCACAGATTGAGTGCAAATGGTTTCAATTCATGCACTTTTCACTTCATCATGACATGAAATTTTACATTTCATTTCCCCTTAAATACTGTATCTTCATTTCATACATACTTGCCAAAAACCTACATTTGCAACGAATATTTTCATTTAATCATAAAAATATACCGGCCTTTCACAAAGTTCTCAAACATTTTCAAGGCAACCACTGAAGTGACTATGTAAATATTACCTAAGAAGTACAAGGCAACGTGAAAGTATACTACACAGTGTTGAAATGGAAAGACATCTATTCAAACTGCATCATACCATATGGCAGAGGCAAGACAGCAGAACGGCAAAACACATTCAGATAATCCTAAACTATCTTTATTCCTAAGTGTCACTTTCTGCTAAGTACGGTTTATATAAATAGACAACACTGAGGAAAAAAAAACAACTAGTAACATAATGAACTCCAGATTGTTTAAAAGACTTAAACATGGGGGGGGAATTAACCACAAGCAACGGTATTCCGAAGAAAAAAGTATATCTAAATGTTACTGTTGGGGCAGCAATTCGCATAGCGTTTCTGAGCCTCCATTTTCTCTAATGTAAAAGGGGGTAATAAGTGCCTATCTGTAACAACAGATTAGTGAGAAATAGAAATAATTCTACTTCTATTTCCAAAGCTAACATTTGAAAACTCTACAAATTAGTCTACCTAGTGATAGGAATGACGTAAACAGAAAATAGGCATTTTAATTGTATGGTCACAAAACCTTAAGAATAAATCTTAGGTCATGATGTTAACATCTTCCCCAATGCAGCTTGAGCACAGCATTTGATAATGTGTTTGTTATGAAAAAATAGCTGCCTCTACTAACTATACATTATCACTAGGTAATTTGGCTCTATTGCCATATGCTGTAATTTATAGTTATATGACATGATCTACTCTTTTACAGTATCATCCATCCATAAGCAAAAATTACATGCTTTTTATTAGAGAAATAAAATTGGCAAAAAGTATTCTTTCAGTATGACCTGAAGCATATACCAATTGAGGCTGACAGGAAGAGTGGGTAAAACATTAGGGTGGGAAAGGGATCTGGGCTCCTACTTTAAAGCAGTGGAGAAGTGCTGCACAACACAAGTGATGTGTATGTCCAACCATAAATGAAGCAAGAAACCCTGGCTTTTATTCAGTGCTCCAAAGCGCCATAAAATAATAAGGAATAAGACTTCTGCCTTTATTAAAAGTCTATACTCTAGTAAAAGGATTTGCCACTGTATCGAATTAACATTCTTCCAAGTGTAAAAACAACTAAAAGGAACAATAGACAAAGTATAAAGTCACACTACTTCATTTAATTTTATGACAGACATGAAGCAAAGCTACCTTCTACTTTGACAACATGTTCATCATTTAGCTTAATCATCAATGTAAGAATTTAGAGGGCTAGGTATATAAGAGGACCAATGAATACTGAGTAGTCATTAATTCTTTGTTATTAACAGTTGAACAAAGGTAGCAGACCAGTTACATTTTAAATGAAGTTGAGCAGAAGCATTTTGATATATGCAAAGACATGCATAATTAATTACAAATATAACATTTTATAAGACTCTAAAAGATAAACGTTTCACATTTCCTGAGAAGCACTGATAAGCAGAGAGAAGAAAGCCTTGTTATCACAGCTTAATCAAAGAGAAGCAAAAGAAAATTATTCAAATGAAGACCACAACAAACTTCAGTATGGGGTGGGGGGGAGATAGCTCTAAGTTATAAAACTGTAGTCTTGGGTAAAATACCACTTAAGATTAAATTCATTAGAAACAACACATTTATTATAATATGAAAATGTAAAGACAGTAGGAAGGATGACACCATCTACATATAAGACTCATTTTTTTTATATATTTTCAAAATCTAAACGGTTATTATTCTAACAGTCATATTTTTGGAGAAGTTATTCCCCCTACATCCATGACTATGGTAGTGTGGCTGGGGCTTTTGAAAAGAAAATTACTCCCAAAATAAGCTGAGCTCTGGTACTAAAAGTACGTTACCAAACTTTAATGACAGAAGATACACTATTTAAAGGAAGTATATTTAGTACATATGGTAGAATGTTTTCAATAAATCACCCATTAGGTTAAAAAAAAAAAAAGAAATTCTCAAAATTGAAAATGAAACCAAATTTCCTTAGGAAATTTTAACAATCTGATACTAAAAACAATTAGAATCTTTTTAATCAGTGTGACATTATTAATTCATATTAGTCTCCCTCAGAGCAATTGCAGCAAAAAAAAAAAAAAAAAAACAACCAAATTCCTTAGAACACCCCAACAACAGCTCTCCAGTCAATCATCAACTATGATTTCCAGCCTCATTTTCTCTACAGGCTCGTAGAGTTGGGCCTGCGCTCCAGCGTGCTGCACTAGCCATTTCACAGTAAGACCTGCACACTCTCCCACTGCCTTTGCACCTCCAGTAAGAATGTGACCACATGTTCAGACTGCCTCAAATTTCCTTACTTTGTGCTTCCTTCTCAAACATTCTGAAATAATGTTAATAAGGGCATTCTTTGTGCTTATTATTATACAAACTATTACATATAAATGCTATGATGTATTTATTTATAAATCAGTGTCCTCCTCTACAGGAAAAAGAAAAAAATAAAATACTTCCTGTCTCTGGGAGTTTAGAAGTAGGTAGAAAAAGTAAATACATCAAGTGTTACAAGCAGGTACTATATAAACAAAGAACTCTTTAATCCTTTGGGGCCTCGAGGAAGAGATAAATATGAACTTACCCCCCAACCACCACCCTAGGGTCTTACCATGCAGTTCAGGCTGGCCTTGAACCTACTAAAGAGCCCAGAATGGCCTCAAACTCATGGTGATCCTTTTGCCTCAGCCTCCCTAGTGTTGGGATTATAGGTGTGCACCACACCTGGCTAACTCAATTTTAAAGAACAGAATTTAGAGGGAATAAAGCAGAGGTGGGACAAGATAATTAAGAGAGGAAAACAAACACAGAATGAGAATAGAATGCTCTGGATTATGAAGTGTAGCAAATTTAGGAGACAAAGTTGTGAAGGGTTAGGAAGTATGAAAGATATGAAAAACCAGGCTATGAATTTGGGTAATTATTATCCTATATCCATTTGTAATCAGAGCAATTTGCAAATAGAGTTATATAACAAGTTTTTATTTTAGTAAAGTCAAGTAATGAAAAAGATAGTGATTGAGAATCAGAAGATAGGGGTGGAAAAGGCAATAATGCTGGAGGATGTTGTGGTGATATAACCACAAGAGAGTAAAAGACTAAACTGGGGAAACATGAATGGAGCCTTATACATAACTGAAAGAGGGACAGGAAGGACTTACAATAACTATATATTGAACTGATTTTACTATTTTTTCTATTTCATATGAGCACATAGCAACTTTCTCAACCAAGGCAGAGGCTGTAATTCGGACAGAGAAGATACATACTTTAGATATAATGAATTTGAGGTCTCCAAGGGACATCATTTTATTGATAACTAGATGACAGCTGAAAATAAGAGTCTGACTTCAACACAGAGACTGAGACTTACCATATACATGTGGGAGTTATGAGAGCCCACTTAATCCATGACAACAGATGCAGTTACCCAAGGAGAGCAAACACAGGCAGAACAAAACAGCGAAGAATAAAACCCTGGAAAATGCTGACATCTGGGAGGTAATCAGGCCAAAAATGTGCAATGAGCACAAAAAAAGAGGGAAAGAAAAGCTGAAGGGCATCTGGAAAGCCAAGGTAACTCTGAGTAGAAACTTAAAGAGCAAACACAACAACTGAAAGATCAAATAGAATGAAGAATGGAAGAAAGCAAAAGAAGCCAAATTATTTGTAATTAAAATGGCACTGATGATATCTCCACAACAATGACAATGGTATAACACTAATGAATTATATACATTTTAGAAATAGTTAAAATGGTAAGTTTTATACATACTGCAGTATATTTTTTAAGTTACTATCAAATGTCAGCAAACTGGTGGACTGGAAGATCCAAGCTCTTCTTCTCTCACAAACACATTTAAAGATCACAACAGATAAACAACCAGGAGCTATCTGAACCATTCTGTAGGAGCTCTGGAAAATAAAAGTTTACAGAAAATAACCAAAGTCCAATCAAGTAAAAGTCATCTTCACAGCAATAGAAAAACTCTGGCAATTTACTTGCTTTTGTCCTGCCCAGTCCCAGAGCAAAAATGGTGATAGTCTTCAGCAGTTGACAGACTGATTCCCATTCTTTCCTACTTTGAACTCAAGGGAGCACAAGAAAATATCTTGTGCTTGCCCATTTATTACTTGAGAGACACCTAAGGGACTAAGCAAGAACCTCATCTGTATTTCAAACGTCTTCAAATTCAGGCAGGAAAGCAGCAGATTGTTCATAAAGGCTATAAGGAAGGCTGTTGTAAAACTGACACCTGAGGCAAGAGATCAGTGGGAGGAGATGGGGGAACTACAGACACAAGAAGCCTGACAGACCAGCTAGGCCCAGAGAAGCTGGGGAGAAATCTTGGGAAATGTGATCATTCAAAAGCAGTTTTGAACATAATAGTGTTTAGAATGTCACCTGTGTCCAGACATAAAAGCACACTGAAAAAAAATCTGAAAAGATCCTAAGCTTTCTTTCATCTTAGGCTGACTGCAAAATGTAGACCAAGCCTACCTAAGTGATAAAAAGGATGCCCCAGAAGAAAGTAAATCTGCAAAAGATTCAAGAGATGGTTTGTTTTTTGTTTCTGTGAGGCTTTTTTTTAGCGTTTACTTGTACATCTTGAAACACAAGGGTATTTCTGTCCAAACTATTAGCCAAATGAACAAACAAAACCCAAAACACTTGAAATAGAGAAAATCTGATTTCCAAAGTTAACAGAACTTAATGACCAATTTTCAACATAAAACAACAAAATATGCAAAGAAACAAAAATATGACTCATTCAGAGGAATAAAACAAGTAAACAGAAACTATCCCCAAGACAGGGATTTAGCTCAGTGGCATAAGCGCCTGCCTAGCAAGCACGTGGTTGTGAGTTCAATCCCCGATACCAAAAAGAAAAAAACAAAAAACAAGAAACTATCCCCAAGAAAGCCTAAATACTGGACTTAGTAGACAAAGATATTAAAACTGCTTTAAAGTTCATTTGTAAAGCTAAAAGAAAAAATAAGAACTAAAGTAGGAAAATTATGTATAAACAAAAGGAGAACATCAATAAAGAAATACTACAAATGAAATCAAATATTCTGGAACTAAAGAAGTAATTAAATATAAATGGATTAAATTCTCCAATCATATGATGGAAATTGACAAAATAAAATTTTAAAATTCACTTTGACCAACTATATGTTATTTAAAAGAGGTTCACTTTAGATCTAAACACATGAGTAAGCTGGATGTGAAAAAACAGAAAAACAGCTGGGTATGGTGGCACACACCTGTCATCCCACTATTTGGGAGACCTCATGAGGCAGAAGGATCACTACAAATTCAAGGCTACCCTACACTACACAGTGAGTTCGAGACCAGCCCTGAATTATAGAGACCCTGTCTCAAAAAAAAAAAAAAAAAAGACAGAAAAAGATATCGCACACAGAAATAGCAAGCAAGCAAACAAGAAATACTGAGTGGGTAAAACCACACAAAACAGATTTTAAACTTAAAATATCTAAGACACAAAGGACATTATAATTCATTAAAGGGTCAATTCACTAACAAGATATAATAATTATAAACAAACACCAAAGCTCCAAGATATATAAAGCTGACAACCAACAAAATGAAAAGGTCTACAAATAGTTGGAGAATTCAATAATGGATAGAACCACCAGACAAAATTATTAAGAAAACAGCAGATGTGAGCATTGCCTACCATTAACCATCTAGAACTAAAGGACATACACAAATATCTACTCAATAATATAATACATATTTTTCTCAAATGCATATGGGTTATCCAGGGTAAACCCTGTATTAGGCCGCAAAAGAAACTTGTTAATTAATTATATTTTGGGGAGTTTTATTTTTTGAGATAGGGTCTCAATATGTAGTACAGGCTGGCCTTGAACACACTGTGTAGCCTAGGCTGGCACTGAGTTTGCAGGCACCCTCCTGTCTCAGCCTCTTGAGTGCTGGGTTTGATTATAAGTGTGTGCCACATACCTGGTTTAACAAAGTATAGTATGCAAAGTCATCAATGGGTCAAAAAAAATCAAAGGAACACTAGAAAACACTTTGAGGCAAGTTAGAATGAGCATACAACATATAAGCCTTGCAGATTAAGAGAAATCAGTGCCTTGAGGAAAATATATAGCTATAAATGCTTATTAAAACGAGAAAATAATTTCAAATGAATACTCTTAACTACATTACCCAACAATGAACAAGAAATGGTGGGGGTTTTTGTTGTTCTTTTTTTTTTTTTTCGTTTTGGTCTTTTGGAGACAGAGTCCTGTTTAGGCTAGCTTGGAACTCACTATGTAGCCCAGGGTTGCCCTGAACTCAGGTGATCCTCCTGCTCCCAACTGCTGGGATTACAGGCATGTGACACCTCACCTGGCTAATAATGAACAAGAAAAAGAACAGCAAACTAAACTCAAGGCTAGCAGAAAGATAGATATAAAGATAAACAACATACGAAACAGAAAAATCAGAGAAAAACCAATGAAACCAAAGTTAGTCTCTTGAAAAGAAAAAAAGAATTGATATAACTTTACTAAGGTGATTAAGAAAAAAAGACATTACTAAAATAAAAAAATGAAAATGGGCTGGTTATTAACAACTCTACACAATAAGGACAATAATAATACTATGAATATCAGTACACCAAAAAATTAAGATAGCTTAGATGAAATGGACAATTTCTAGAACACAATTTGCTAAAACTAAATCATGTAGAAATAGAAAATCTAAATGTACCCAAAACCAGGTTACTGAATTGATAATGTTAAATCTCCTGATAAAGAAAATCTCCAGGCCAGATGACTTCATAGATAAATCCTATCAAATGCTTTGTTTTGATTTGGTTTGGTTTGGGTTTTGGGTTTTTTGAGACTGGGTTTCACTATGCAGTGTAGGGTAGCCTTGAGCTCACTTACATAACCCAGCTGGCCTCAAACACGTGATGATGATCTTGCCTCAGCTTCCCCAAATGCTGGGGTTACAGGCAAGTGCCACCACACCCAGCTCCTATCAAATGTTTAAAGAAGAACCAGTACTAATAGTTTTCAAATTCTTCCAAAAAAACTAAGAGTAGGAAATATTGCCTAACTTAACTCCATGAGGTCAGCCAGCCCTGCCCTGATAACAAAAGACATCACAAAAATTATATATTAAGTATATGAAGCATATTAATATAAACATAAAAATGCTCAACAAAATACTAGCAAACACAATACAGTAGTATGTAAAAAGTATTACAGCTCAGGACAAAGTGGGATTTACAGGAAAGATGCAAAAATGGCTTATCATACAAAAATCTATTGATGTTATAGTAAACCATATTAATAGAATAAAAAACAAAATTGACATGAAAATCTCATTGGACACAGATAAATCACTTACAAATTCAACATACTTTCATGATAAAAAAAAAAAAAAACTCAACAAACTAGAAATACAAAGAAGCTTCCTAATCATGATGAAGGATATGTATGAAAAACTCCCAACTAACATCACACTCACTGGTAAAGACTTAATGATTTCCTGGGATGAGGAACAAAACAAAGGTCAGCTTTTACCACATCTATTCAATACAGTATTGGAACTTCTTGAGAGAGAAACCAGGCAATAAAAAGAAAAGGCATCCAAATTGGAAATGAAGAAATAAAAATACCTGTTCGCAGATAGTATGACCTTATGTAAAAAACCTAAAGATTACACCCACATCAAAACAGAATACAAAACCGTTAAGAGTTAACAGCCAAATAGCATAGTTGGAAGTTAGTCAAAACTCAAAATTCAGTTGAGTTAGTGATATAAAATAACAATGAATAACCTGAAAAGTAAATTTAAAAATAATCTCATTTAGCCAGGTATGGTGGAGGCTGAGGCAGGAGGATCACTGTAAATTAAGGCCAGCCTGGATTATATAGCAAAACCCTATCTAGAAAGAAGAGGAAAGAAGTGGAAGAGGAAAAAGGAGGAGGAGGAAGAGCAGCAGCAGCAGGAGCAGCAGTGCACCACCACCACCACCATCACCACCCAAACAGGAATAGAAGTGTATGACTTTAATAAAAGGTAATCAACAAAAAAATAGACAGTAGTAAACCTCCCAATAAAATACTGAAATCTTCATGAGTAAACAAAGATGTCCACTATCAAATCTCTATCATTTCCCAGTCAAGTGTGATAAACCAAGAAAATAAAACTATTGTTAAAGAAAAGCACTCAGGAGGCTGAGGCAGGAGGATCGTTGAAAGGTGGAGACCAGCCTGGGCTACAAAGTAAGCTCAAGGCCAGCCTGAACTACAGAGCAAGACCTTGTTTCAAAAAAGACAAAAAAGAATATACTGGTAGTGTGACTGTATACAAAGATAATCCAAAGTGTCTCTTAGACTAAGTGAATTTAGCCTGGTCACAGAACACCAAACAAAATGAACTGTGTCTCACAAACACTAACCAGAAAAATGAAGCTTCAAAAAAAAAAAGTGACTTCATTTATAAAAGCATCAAAATAAGAAAATACTTAGAAACAAATTTAACTAAAATACTAAAAACTTGTATATTAAAAATAAAAACAAGAAAACAAAAAAGCTGCTGAAATAAACAGATCTTAAATAGGGAAGCATTGTGTATGCATGGGTGGGAAAATTTAACGTTATTAAAATGGCAATACTGCCCAAAGTGATCTACAGACTAACACTTGCTGGCTAGTTTGATGCTTGCAAGAAAAAAAAATTCTAACATGCAAAGGTGATGTATTAGATGATCCAAATAGCCTAAACAATCTTGAAAAAAAAACAAAATTAGAGGACTTGCATTTCCTGCTTTCAAAACTCACTACAAACAGGGCATGGCTGCACACATCTAGAATCCCAGTACACAAGAGGTTGAGGCAGGAGGGTCCTCACAAAATTGAGACCAGCATGGGCTACACGGAGTGTCAAGGCCAACCTAAACTACATAGTGAGATCCTGTGTCAAACCAAAAGAAACAAAAAAAAAAACAAAAAACTCATTACAAACTCACAGGAATCAAAATGGTGTAATGACATAAAGACATAGACAAATAGAAAAGGACTGTAAATAATCTCTCACACACAAATACAGTTAACTGATCTCAACAATTATGCCAAGAGGATTCAATAGGGATGACCAGTTTTTACAATATATATATATATATATATATATATATATATAAGCATATATTTAGAGAAACTGGATGTTCACTTGTAGAAAAATGAAGTTGGATTCTTATGTACACCACATATAAACTAAACTAGATCAAATACTTAAGTGTAAAGCTAAAACTATGAAATGTTTAGGAGAAAAGCTAGAGGAATCAAGACACTGAATTTGACAATTATATCTTGCATATTGACACCAAAAACCACAGGGAACTAAAGAAAAACAGAAAAACTGGATTTCATCAAAATTTAAAACTTTTGTGAAACAAGGGACATTATCAGAGTAAAAAGGTAACCCAATAATAGTAGAAAATATTTGCAAATAATGTAACCAATAAGGAATTGCTAACCACAGCACTACAATTCAACAACCAAAAACAGCTCACTTTTAGGTAGGCAAAAACCTGAATACAGTTCTCAAAAGAAGATAATAGAAATGGCCAATCCATATGAAAAATATTCAATGTAACAAATCACTAATGACCTCCAAATAAAAACCACAATGGAACAGTACTTCATACACATTAGAATAGCTACATAAAAAATTTTTTTTAAAAGTTTGATAGGAGACATGGGAAAACTGGTGCCCTTGTGAATTGTCAGTGAGCTTGTAAAGCGGTGTGGTGCTGTGGAGATTAGTACGTCAGTATCTAAAAAATACTCTACAGAAATACTACACGATACCGTTTACTTCTAGGTACATAGTACACAAAAGAACTGAAAGCAGGAACTTGTGTAAATATTTGTATTATAATGTTCATAGCAGCATTACTAAAAATACAAGAGGTTAAAACAATGTAATTATCAACAGATGAGTAAATAAAAGGTATTATACACATATAATTGAATTATTCAGCATTAAAAAACACATGCTATAACACATGAATTTTGAAAACATTATGCTAAAATCAAACCTCAAATAAAAAGACAAATGTACTTCTTTTACACAGTACCTAGGAATAGCTATTTTCTAGAAACAAATCAGAATAAAAGTTCCCATGTGGAGGACACACAGGAAATAGATCCTTCTTTAAAAGGATACAGAAGTTTTGACTGGATTGATAAGAAATTCTAGCAAGGGACAGTAATGAAAGCACAACATTATGAATGTACTTAACACCAATGAATTATACAATGAAAAATAGCTAAAATGGCAACTTTCATATTATATTTACTGCAACTTTAAAAAAGTCACTTTCATCTGAAATGGAATGATTCATAAGAGAAGCATACACCAGCTTATAGTAGGTATAAAAGTTAAATGAAAATGAAATGGTCAAGAGAAATTAAAGATTCAAACCTTACATAATTTAGAACCTAAACTCAATGCAATACTTTTAGGTTAAAGAAAGTAAAATAGTTTTACAGAATACAAATGACTGAAGCTCTAAAAAACCTAAAGGAAGATAAGATGAAATTTATCGAACAAGAAGCCAGAAAGCAACTCTTGTGAATTGGCAGAAGACATGCTGGTTCTAGGAGGAGGCCATCAAGAAACAGCAGCTTTCAGTAAGCTGTGCAAGCATGCCAGATGCAAGCCCAGGAACATAAAAGCCAGAAAGCGCCTTCCATGTGAGCCTACTGGCACACATCCCTCCCACCCCACCAAGCAACTGGCTGGTTCAGGGACAAGCTGAGTTGATAGCAACTGATATACACAAAGCAATTGAATGCTTGCATTGTTTGGTTGACTTTGTGGGCCTGGGGCCGTTGGCCTGAGCATCTACTGGGAGGATAACAGTATGCAGTGTGGCAAATATGGGGGTTTTCCTTTCACCTTGTTTTTAAAATCCAATATTGTTTGTTTTGTTTTGTTTGATACTGGGGATCGAACTCAAGATCTTGCACTTGCCAGGCAGGCGTTTATGATGCTGAGCTAAAACCCCGGCCCTGTTTTGTTTTGATTTACTGTTTTGCTTTATTCAATATTCTGTTTTTACTGGTTTTATTCTGTTTGTTTTGTTTTGGTTTTTGGGGGAAGTTGACTTTGCTATGTCTGATGGAATGGACAACCACTGTGAAGATAACAAGAAATACTATGGTAGACATTGTTGATTTCCTATTATCTTCCTTTGAAGTTCTGTATCAATTTTATTACTTTGTTTTGATTGGTTTTATTCTGTTTTGTTTTGTTGGGTTTTCACTCTCTTTAAAATAAAAAAAGTATCAAACAGAGACATTAACTTATAAAAAATTCTATATAAATGGTATCCTGTCAAAGGATATATATCCTGTCAAAGTCATATTCCTAGCTACAATACTTACTAGTCATATGACCATTAAGTTATTTAACCTCTCATTACTTCATTGTTCTCATCTGTATAACAAGAATAGTAACTTGTAGCTACCACATAGGACTATTCTCAGCTGTCTGTCTTTCTTAAAATTCTTATATAAATTT
Organism: Hydrochoerus hydrochaeris; assembly: GCA_004027455.1. Taxonomy (NCBI): domain Eukaryota; kingdom Metazoa; phylum Chordata; class Mammalia; order Rodentia; family Hydrochaeridae; genus Hydrochoerus; species Hydrochoerus hydrochaeris. Next base: position 386,923 of record PVLA01000108.1, read on the forward strand.
ACATATGACCAAAACTTGATTATGGAAAAATAAGAAAAGTAAAAAGAATGGAGTTTATCAAGACTAAAATAATTGAGTGCTGAGAGCATTCAGAGCCTGAAGTCACTATAGTCAAGGGAGCTGCACATTGCCAATTTATGGGTTCTATCCAAACTGAGCCAAAGAACCAGCAGCTAACTGACAACATTAGCAAATAGAATGCAGTAATACACAAGAAGAATTATAAATTTTAGTTTATCTCAGAGTCAAAACTACTTAATATTTAAAGATAAATCTATTTAATTCTTGATAAACCTATGTCATGAACAGGCTAAAAACAAAAGATCAGGCGATCACATCAACAGATTCAGAAAATAGATTTGATACCACTTATTATAAAAACTCTCATAAAACTAGAGATAAAGGTTAACTTCCTCAACTTGGTAAAGAAAACATTAAAAGCTGACAACTAACATCATATTTTTCCCTCAAAAATAAAAAAAATACATTAGAACTTGTAAGCAATTGAATAAAGCAAGCAAAAAAAAAAAAGACATAGATGAGAAAAGAAAAAATAAAACTGTCCCTATTTGCTGATGATTGTCTATGCAGAAAATCCTGGTGAAGCTATAATAAAACCTCCGAACCAACAAAAATCACCAAGAACTAATAAGTGAATTCAGCAAGATTTTAAGATCAACAATCCATTATATTTCTAAACATTAACAATGAACACAAGGAAATGAAACTCAAAATTACAATGCCATTTACATTTGTACAAGAAAAAAGAATCTTAGGGTATAAATCTAATAAAAATGTATAGGAATTATGTTGAAAACCATAAAACATTAAATTTTTAAAATTATGTAACTAAGTGGAGAATAAATATTGTATTCATGGTTTAGAAGAAGAAACATAAGAGATGTCAATACTCTCAAAACTGAATTATAAATTTAATGAAATTCCTATCAAATCCAAGTAAGTTTTGTAAATATAGGCAAAATTATGCTAACATTCATAGAGAAAAGCACAGGAATTAGAATCTAAGTACTACTAATAATAACATGGAAGAAATCACTACCCAAATTTAAGACTTACTATAATGCTCTAATAATCAAGATGGGTGTATTGCTATTCATGAGAAGATAGACAAAGATCTATCTGAATAGAGAACCCCAAAATAAATGAACACAAGAATAGCCAAGTTACTTTTGACAAAGACAGAAAAATTGGGGCCAAGGACATAGCTCAGTGGCACAGTGTTTGCCTGGCAAGAGCAAGGCCCTGAGTTCAATTGCCAGTACCAAAAAAAAAAGAAAAAGACAAATACTCGGAGGAAAGTAGTCTCCAACTAATGGGTCTGAGCCAAATAAATATTTATTCACAGGAAACCTCACATCTTTTCTTTCATTTTCTTCTTTCTTTCTTTCTATTTCTCTTTTCTATGCAGCTCAGGTTGGCCTTGAGCTCACTTTGTAGCCCAGGCTGGTCTTGAATTAGCAATGATCCTCCTGCCTCAGCCTCCCAGAGTGCTAGGATTACAGGCATGCAGCACCAGCACCACTTCACATCTTCATAAAATTAAATGTTAAACTTCTGGAGAAAAAGGCAAAAATCCTTGAGATCTATAGGTTAGTAAAGACTTCTTAGACATATCACAAAAAATACAATCAATAAAAGAAAAAAAAGCATAGGCAAACACTCTTGGAAGAAGTAGAAACATAAACAATCTGCACAATAATGAAGGAACCGTAATAATAAAGGAATCAAGTAAAAAAGTTAAAAGAAACCAGTAAGAAAAATACAAAACATGTATTTGATATGCTCAAAAAGATCAAAGAAATGTATACCCAAAGGTTCACTACTAGAAATTACTAATCTTAATGACTGAAACTCCTAAATAGCAACCACTAAAACATCCACACATGAGGTAGTCAAAAACACATTATATAATTAAGATGGTCATTTTATCCAATTAAGATGGGTAATTAAATAACATAAAGGCAAGAGAAAACAGGAGAAAAAGAAACACAAAACAAGTAATAAAATGGGAGCGTTAAATCCCAATGTATCTTAACACATTGATTACAGAGATGACCAAAATGAATTTATTACGGTCCAGAGATGCCCCCCTGAACTTTATGTGCCCAATGCAATACTGTTGGGTAGTAGGGCCTTTTGAGAACTATTTAGGTCATGAGGGCTCTGTCCTTATGGAAAGATTAATGCCATAATAAAAGAGACTGCTGCAGAAATCTGGCCCCCTATTTGTCTTCCCAGCTTCCTGTCACACAAGGAATAGCACTCCTCCCTTCTGTTAAGACATGACATTCAAAGCACTATCCTGGAAGCAGAAACTGAACTTTCATCAGACAACCAACAGTGCTGGCACCTTGACCTTGGTCTTTCCAACCTTTGGAATTAATAAGAAAAGAAATTTGGTTCTTTACAAATTACACGGTCTCATGTAACATAATGGAACAAGACAGGACTTTTTAAAAAAATTTCCATTGTACATGAATAGCATTAAAGCAAAACAAAAATAACAACATGAAAGCTTTTGGAGAAATCTGGAGGTTTATCTCAGTAGTACCTGCCTAACATATTCAAGGCCTTGGGTTCATATCCCACCAATGAAAACAGAAAACTGAACCAATTTTACAAATCTCTGTACAGTATCCAGTGTCCAGTTTATCATTAAGATAGTTAAGACTCTCCTATCCACTTCTCCATCCAATCCTACTGCAATATACTGCCTGATTAAAGAATGAAAATTCAACTTCATACAGGTACACAGTTGTAAAGGGGAAGAGTAGTTTAATAGCCTGTTCAGATAATTATGGAAACTCTTTGCTACTTAGCTGACAAGTAGTGTTTCTTAAAGATTAGTTACAGGACTGTTACAACCAAGTCAATGAATTTTTTGCACTGTCTGCAACATCAAAATGTGTGTTTATCCTGCACTTTGAACAGAACTTTTTATTTATGAATGATTTGGGGCAGAGAATGAGCCAAGTTTATAGTTATAGATTAAGCTGGCCTTAAACTCTCAGCAATCCTCCTACCTCAGTCTCCCAAGTGTTGAGATTATAGCCCAACACCACCACACCCAGCTATTTTTATGAATGATTTTATAACAACATGCATTGAGCATTCAGAAAAAACTGGCTCAATGAATTATATACTATTCCAAACAATGATATATTTTAACAGGTGATACAGAAAAATTTTATTAGTATTTTCACCAATCTTACACCAGAAAAACCTTTAAGTATCAGGAAGCCATCAAGCTCATGGTAGTAGATAAAAACTTCTGAAATTTTAATTTTTACCTAAATCACTGGCCACAAACATTATCAGTTGTTTTCTAACCTCCTACATTAAAATCCAGCTAACATAGGTCCTTCCCAAGTAACATATTCACACAAATAGGCCCATACATATTCTTCATGTCTAAGGGCATATTATCAACAAACTTACGTCTCCATTCCCTTATACTTCTTTGCAGGCAACCCTTTTTCTCATCCCAAGCACCTGATAAGTATTTAATGCAGGACAGTAAATGCTTCATCAAATAATGGGACTTAATTTTAACATCTTTCCAAAGTCATCCCACACCTTACTTCATACCACCTTAGTAAAATGTAATGGTTCTCACCATTTAATGATATTCATTAATGGTATTACTAATCATCACCAAGCATAACTATTCATCATTATTCTACCTCAGTTCACTATGCTGTGTTATACTGTGATCAGCACTCACTTTCCAGATGTGTCAAATCCCATAAAAAATGTGTCAGTGGGCAGCTATTTTAACCTTGCAATATATTGTAGGTTTGGTCAAAGACTTGACTTTTATTCCTCATTTTGTCAAATTCTTTTTTTTTTTTTTGTACCAGGGATCGAACTTCTGACTTTGTACTTGCCAGGCAGGCGCTTATTGCACTGAGCTAAATCCCCAGGCCTACATTTGGTCAAATTCTATACCTCTGCTCCTACCTGAAGATTTACCTTCTCCCTCTAATCTAGTCAATAAATATTTATTAAGATCTTTTCCTTAATACTTCATATCTCATCTTATGCTCAACTTAACAATACCCATACTTTGTCAGTTTAAATTTTCTCATTTAGTGCTTTCTGTGTATAAAGTACTGTCCTCTGCGTGCTATGGAAACAGTCCTTTAAATTTTGATGGTCTTTCCACTACACTACACACAAAAGGCCAGAAAGCCTGACATGTTCTGGCTATATTCCTCCAGGCATTTGTCTTTTCTGAGATTTAACTTTATTTATAAAGTGGCAGTAATATCTGCCTCACCCAGTTCATGAGATTATTGTAAAGATTAATAAATGGGCAAAGTCTTATGAAAATGAACACTGAGGTCTCCATCCAAAATCCAGAGATAAGAGTGAGGGGGGAACTACAATATAGCATTTTATACAGACCGTATAATTTTAAAACGTTATCCCCCAGAACAGATGCAATCTAAATTGAAATACCCATTGTACCATATTTCCTAATATGATATTACCCTTAGTCATAGGAACAAACAACAAAAAGAGACTTTCTAGTAAATAAACCAAAAGTATTTGCTGAACACTTACAAGGGGTCAAGGACTGCTCTAAGAACTGGTGAGATACTGGTGAGCAAGACAGTGCCATTCCAGAAATGACATGCACAGCATCAGGATCTCAATGCATAGTAATTCAGAAACCCAACAGTTGTTTAAATAATCAAAAAAAAATTTTAACAGCTGGGCATGGCGATGTGTACTTGTAATCCCAGCACTCAGAAGGTGGAAGCAGGTGGATCACAGTGAGTTCATGGACAGCCTGGGCATCATAGTGAGTTCAAGGCCAGCCTAAACTACTTGGCAAGACTTTGTCTCAAAAAATTAGTGAAAAAATTTAATCTCATGGGAACAGCAAATTTCCAATCTCCTTTGAACATTTGAAAATGTTTTGCTATAAAGTCAATCACCTTTTCTTTCACATTAAAACATTTCTTCATAAAGAAAACCACAAGTTCTTTCCTTATGGTAGATAAAGAAATGAGATTACTGGAGAGTTACAAAGATGATGAAGGGAATCACATTATTTACATTCTGTAATACCCCTCTTCCATGAGATCTACCAAACACGTGATTTTGCTTATTTTTCTCTCATTGCTAAGTCAAAATACCTGACACCCCAAATTAAAGAGGGAAAGGTTTATTTAGTTCACAGTTTGTGGAGGCATCAGTCCATACTCTGCTGGCTCCAAGGTAGAGTGGCACAGGGCAGAGGTCAATGGTTCACAGCACAGAAAATAGCAAAAGCAACAAGAGCAAAAAGGGAGTCCCTTATACTATATGTAGGTCACAACCACCCCAGGACACTCACACCCATAATCCCAGTGTTGGACTATGAGCCAATCACAAATTCAAGAAGCACACAACCATGACTGCATGAGGCTTTGAGGAGACATCTAGATACAAACCATAACACAAGATTTTTCCTGCAAATGTCAGAAAATGTTCATCCTCTTTCATGTACTGTGGTATATTAACTACAGTTTTAGAAAGAGAAGAAAATGGCTTGAATGGATGGCAAGACTTTTTCCATTTATTCCACTTTACCTTGTTTTCCTCACATCTGCTTCCTAAACTAGGTCAGTACAATGTCTAGCAACTTGACAACTATTCAGTATTCCCGAAGCAGGCTGTGCAATCAATCAACTAAGACATGTCAAAAACACAGATTTTAGCATATTACCTCTCTCATCTCCAATTCTCCCATAATAGGAGCACCATAGGAGATTTGGTTCTGATGTGATTGATCCATGAACAACCATTCAGAAATCCTTTGATGCAACTAACCCAAAGATGTCAACAAGGCAAAGCAACATTAAGATATATTCCCCTTAAAGGAGCAAATGTTATTCCAGTTGGTGGTCTTACACTTGCAATCTTTGGCCCCTGGTTGGCAATATTTATTCTAATATGAGAAATAATTAAGTTTAACTACCAGTCTGATTATTTAAATACAGGATTGCATTTTTTCATTAATTTTATAACAGGAAATACAAAAATGACAAATTTATCAAATTTATTCAATACAAGAAATGACTGGTTAAATGACAGCTGCCTGAGCAATGCTCAGGACAGCACACAAACGCTCTGCAAGGAGAGACACTGGAGATAAACTGTTAAGTGGTTAAAAGGCCAATTTAAAAAATTTTTAAATAAACCATTACCACTTAGGTTTCCTTTAATGAAGAATCTCCATTTTAGTACATGTGCTGCCTACAGGCACTATCCACCATGTCATTTTCCCCTTTCTCTTGTTAAATCAAATTCAACTCCATCCTTCCCTCTTGGTGTTAGGGCCTGACCCCACTGCACTCCACCGCTGAGATTTAAGCAGGCTTAAGCTCAATGGCATTCTATGCTGATCACCTGACTAGCCCAGATATAGGCACATGGATGTGAACTCTGTTCCAAGATTAGAAGAATTTACTTTCCACTGTACTTGAACAAGTAATCTCAGAAGCTACTAGCAATCATCTTTAATCATACAGAGTTGTCTACCTGAGAAAGGAGAAAGACTAAAGCAGCCGAGCTAGAAAAACAATTGCCAGTCACATCATCTAAAGTTTCAATCAAGACACTACTGAAGCTAGAGTCTTACCTATGAATCATTGAGAGGCAACGTGTTCCTTTTTTGTTCAAATTAAGTAGGTTGGGTTTTCAACCTCCTACAATTAGAAATTTCTAATTAATATAGCTAAGAGAAATCTTTGCAATAGGCCCTCAGACTGCTATGCATTAAATTCAATGGTTATTCTAAACTACTATAAGAACAAGGCAAGGATTGAGCTGAATGCTCAATTATAAAACAAGCCCATCGTTTTTATTCTGATAATTTATTTATAATTCATTTAATAATAAGCACTTAGTCTAAAACAAGGTAATAACTACTTCCTCTTCTCTGAAAAAAAAAACTACACATGCTATAGGTGTTGATGCCAAGTGGGTAATGCCAAAAGACTGATGAGCAGCCTGGAGGAGCAGGGTAGGCTGCAGGAGAAAAACCTTTAGAATCAGGCCAGAATATGGGGGATGCTGGTGAGAGATAAGGGGCAGCCACTCATGAGGTTACACAATTGTTTTTGTGAAGTTTCAAACAGTGCTGTGAAAAACATATAAAGCATATCTCATTTGATCATTACCACCCTATTATAAAAATTATTAATTCCATTTTTCAGACTGAGAAAACTGTGGTTTAGGAGAGTTTAAGTGAATTATCTAAGATCAAAGAGAAAACAGAAGGGGCACTATGGTATTGCTGCCCTGCCACACTGCCCTCCTTTTCCTGGAAACTGCTCATTCTCATGGTTCTCATGGAATCCCACTTTTCATATCATTGCTGAACAGTTACAAAGTGGGCACCTGACTCAGGTATAACCAATGAATCTTTTCCTTCAGAAGTACAGACATGAGAGTCAAAGATTTGAAATCAGCGGATAAAGCTGAAGCTGTTAAGATATAAAACTGTTACTCTGAGCAGCCATATTCCTACCTGTGACTAAAACCAAGGAGAAAGATGCCAACATAAAGAATGAGAGAATAGAGAGAATATGTGTTGGTTGCATTTGAAGCCCATGTTCCAGTTCTCACTGAAGTTTAACTCAATCTTTCTTTAATGAAATCAGACTTCCATGAATTCACAAATTCTTTTTTGTACAATAATTTGAAACTAGATCACTTACAAAAAGCACTAATTCAGAGGAGGAAACAAAACAAAAACAGGGGCATGAGGATGGGGTAAAAACATTCACAACGATCAACTAGTATTAACAGAACACAAAATCCAGAACTATGTTTAGAACCTCAGGTGATTCTCTGTAGACAGATAAAATTTAACACATAAAACAGACCCATACAAGACAGCTGTGACCAAATTCTAGACTACGTAAGACACAGCCAGGCTTGGTGGCTCACACCTCTAATCAGGACACTGAGGCAGGAGGATCACTGTGATGTTTGAGGTCAGCCTAAACTACACACCAAGACCCTGTCTCAAAAAAAAAAAAAAAACCCAAAATAATAATCATCATCATCTACATGAGATATTATAAACACTATAGCATATCAAAAAGGAAAGACAATAAGAGTGTAACGGAGTAATCTATGATTTATGTTAGACTATAAAGACAAGACAACTGGGAAGCAGGACATGGAAGAGAACTCATGGGGGAAAAAAAGGTGGACCCTGGAAACGTGATAGTAAAGCAGGCAAAATATTATAGACAAAAAAAAAAAAAAGAGGAAATCCACAGGGAACACAATCCACTTTGAGAACGGGGAGGAATTAAAATTAAGTAAATAAGTAGGCTAGGACCACATGACAAAAAGCACTAATGTTAAGAAAAAGATAGATACAGTATGGGTTACACTGGCATGCTGTACACTGTACCACTAATTCAAGAATGTTAGGCTGAAAATTTGGATTCCAGTGGAATAGCAACAACAGAAAACAAAGATTCAAGAACATTTAAATTAAAGTATCCTGGGGCCGGGAATATAGTTCAGTGGCACAAGTGCCTGCCTGGCAAGCACAAAGTTGTGAATTTGATTCCGATACTAACTAACTAACTATCCTATTCTACTTTTCTGCCAACGTTCTAAGTATTACTTTTACACAGAACTTCAAGCAAATCCATATTATAAAGGGAAAACCAGAAGAGTAACTATTAACATGCATCACTGTATGTTACTATAGCCCTGGATATAAATTATTCCACCTAATCCTCATAATTAATACCTATAAAGTAAGTTTTATCAAGTTGCTCATTTTACAGATTAAAATATATTCAAGGCCAAAGAATTTAAATAATTTGTCCAAAATGACACAAATAAACCAAAAAAATGGACTGTGGAGTAGACAGATAATAATTCACTTGGTCAACACAAAAGTCCTTTCCCTAAGGACTGTGATGAAAATATATAATGATGACAATGATAGCTAACATTTACCAAATACCAGGAACTATGTAGAGAGCTTTTTCTATGTATTACCTCATTTAATATTCCTGAGTCCCATGACTTTCATTTTAGTTGATATGTTTGATTGTTAAAGCTGTTATGAATTTTGCCCAAAGTCAAAAGGCTAATGGCTGATCTGGGTGGAATTTAAAAACCAGTCTGACTCCAGAACTCATTCTTAAGCACTGTACCACACATCTTACTACAAGCCTACTACAATTGAGTAGAAGAAATACAATTAGGATGAAATAAGTAAACCCTTTAGAACAGATGATAAAAGTTGGGAGACAGTATTTAGCTTGTTCTACAAGCTTTACTACTTGTTACACAAGTAGTAAAATTCAAGCTATCATTGAAAGGAAAAAATAGAAGCATGAATCTGAAACAATGTCTTCATAAGGTCAGGAAACACATCTAAAGACAAGTTAATTTGGAGATAGTTTTAATTAGTGAGTTTTGAATATATTATTTACTAGGGCCGGGGGTATAGCTCAGTGGGACAGTGCCTGCCTGGCAAGCAACAAGGTCCTGTGCTTGATTCCCAGTGATAGAAAAATAAATACCTACTAGGTTGACAATTAATTGACAAGATAATTCTGCTAGCGTTGTTTAATACTCAAGACAATAATATAAAGTAAGTATGATCATTCTGTTTAAGAAATGAGATAACTGGATATCATAGTGCTTTGGTAAATTGTTCAAGCACATGTTTTCAATATGACAATGTATGTGCAAAGAAGAGATGGGGATCAGTTCTACTAGATAATAAAAGCTACAAAAATAAAATTCTGATAATAGCCATAGTGTAGTACTAGGACATGAACAGACAAGACAGACCAATGGGACAGACTGGTAAGATTTTTTTTCTTTTTTCTTTTGGTGCTGGTAATCAAACTCAGGGTCTCATACTTGCCAGGCAGGCGCTGAGCCACTAAGCTACATCTTCTGGCCCTGTTTCTTTTGTTTGGTTGGGGGGGTGGGTTGTTGTTTTGAGACAAGGTCTTACTATGTAGCTCAGGCTAGCCTCAAACTCACAGCAATTCTCCTGCCTCAGCCTCCCAAGTGCTGGGATTATGCACCAGGCAGTCAGACAAATTTAGAAATGAACTCAAATACACATGGAAATATAAGACAGGAAGAAAGTAGCAATTCAAAGTGAATAAAGGTCATAAAGATAACCAGATAGTTGTTTAAATAAAGATAATTTCAGAGTAAAAACTACATATATATATATATATATATATATATATATATATATATATATATGAATGAATGAAAATAGATGAATCCCTTTATAATCTAGACTTGGGAAAAAGCTCTTATCAACTATGCTTCAAATCCTAAAGCAATTCAGGCATGGTAGTGCATGCCTGTAATCCCAGCACTTGGGAGGCTGAGGCAAGAGGATCACTGCAACTTCGAGACCAGCCAGGGTTACAAAATGAGCTCAAAACAAGACCCTGTCTTAAAAAGACAAAAAAAAAAAAAAAGCCCTAAAACAATGAAAGAATAATTCAAAAATAATTTCTAAATTTTTGTGACAAAAAACAGAGAAGCAAAATCAGATACACAGCAAACTGCAAAAATATTTATAGAAAGAAGGCTAAAATCGCTGCAAAATCTAGACCAAAAAAGGAAATACAGTCCATAAATGTTCAAGTAGTCCTTAAAATATGAAAAGATGTTTAACCTTACTCATAAGAAAAATAGAAATCAAAATTATACTAAGGTACTACTTTTCACCTATTAAAATTCAAATCAACATACTGTTGCTTAAGGCAATAGAAAATCCCATATACCACAGTACTAGTGGAAATGCAAAACAGCACAACTCCTAGAAGGGATGGATACTCAAAGAATGAGCAAAATTGTATTTGTGTGTACTCTGACTCTGAAACCTCACTTCAAGGAATTTTCTCTAAAGACACTGGTAAAAATATGAACCAACTTATGTGCAATGTTATTAAAAGCACAAGATGATACAAAACACAAAAATCCACTGATATGAGAGCAAATAGTTTTAACATCCACAAACTGCAATACTATGGATCTACAAAAAGTAATGAGGAAGATCTCCATTTACCAACACAGGATATAATATATGTTACTCTTTATTAGAAAGGGGAAGAAATATGAATATAAACTTATGAATATATACATATATATGCTTTTTTTTTTTTTACAAGAAATACTGGAATATTTAAGAAAAATGAAAAAGGAAAAAGAACAGCGCACAGGACATGGAATGAAATAGTCCCAATTTTGAAATATTTTAATATTGCTAATATTCCTAAATATTGAAAATAACCTGAAGTAAAATAGCCTAGTTGATGTCAAGTTGGTGAAATAATCAATATAATGTACTTTTTCTTTTTAAAAATAAAATACAATTTCCCCAATGACTGAATAGGGATTAGAAAATTTCAATCCAGTACTAATGAGTAGTTGGGACATTGTGCCCACCAAAAGGTAAAGTGTCTTGGAAAAATGATTGATTCTCAAGTCTGAGATAAGAAATGTGCAAGATAAGCCTGAATATCTTAACATAGCAAAAATTAGAAAACTATCAAAAAGTATTAGGGTCATATGCTAGTAACATAAAAGCCAACATGAAAAAGCTCTCCTTACAGGCAATATCAGCAAGGATGACAAAAATTGAATCAAACACACCAAATATATTTTTTAAATGTTTTCATAATGATTTCACAAAACATTATGAAAGGATGACAAAAATTGAATCAAACACACCAAATATATTTTTTAAATGTTTTCATAATGATTTCACAAAACAAAGGGAAACAGAGGTTATATCTTGTTGGCTGTACTTATGGAATATACATACTCCTTTGCATGCTAGCTTTTCAGGCAACAAGACCTCAGAGATTGTTGGGCTGAGAATAAGGCTGAGGAGAATAAGGGTAGAGGATATATTTTCCTGGCTCCCTTTCTGCCAGCTGCCAGATCAACATGATTCTTTCCACTTAAAACCCCTTTCAGCTGTCTCCCAGAGAGCTACCCTCAAGGCCTCACTCTCCTCCCTTGTCCCTTCAGGCCTACGAGTGGTAGCAGTTCTCTGCCTTGTTACTAGTCTCAGAGGTATGACACTATCCCTACCACTTTCCTTAAATATGGTCTTTGTAAACACTCCTTTTCCTAAACTTCCCTCAAATTATTCAGTTTGCCTGTGCCAAGTCTATCACAGTCAGGCTCCAAAATACCTTCTTCTGCAAAATGGCGATTAAGGAAAGTCAAATATTCATCCTGTATATTCTGAAAAGTATTTCAAGGTAAACAAACACCTCTGGATGGTGAGTGAAAGTTCTTCTCTCAATAGAAAAATCACAGTAAATAAATATGAAAGGTAATAGAAAAAGCATTATTTTGTTATTTATAATAAGTAATTTAGCTAAAGATTATCAAGGATGGAACTATTAGATAAAAGATCAATAAAATATTTTACAAAGGAAGTTATCCTAGGCTGTTGCCACCCCAATAGAATGAACTACCTATGAACAACCTTACCATTACTAAAGATCATCCAGACAGACATAATCTACAAAATACTTGAGAAAAAACTCCAATATAGTTAAATCAAACTTCTAAATCTATCAATTTATACAGGAACAAGTTAAATTTCATCACAAGGAAACAGAAAAGGTGGATCAAGGTATACTGATTTAGTCATGTCAACAAGACATTAGGGAAGGAGTGAGAAGTTAAGGACACGAGACTTCTATACATTTAACAGATTAAAAAAAAAGACAACAAACTAAAGCAACATGAGGATTCTGCATAGACCCCTATTTTAAAGAAGCAACTAATAATAATAAAAAAAAAGAAAATCTCTTTTAGTGACAGGGTAAAGTGAATATAAACTAGGAATTAATGATACTAAAAGAGCCTTTAATTGTGTTAGACATGACAATAGTCACTGTGGTTGTATAAGAAAATATCCTTTTTTAAAAAGATGTTTATTTACATATGTTAAGAGTGACATACAATGACAGCATGTAGAATTTAATGTTTTTTGATAAGAAAAAGAATAATGGATGAATCAACAACCTACTTTTTGAAAAGTTTGGAATATGGATAATAAAGATTCACTATCCTAAAAGAAAAAAAGAAAAAGAAAAAAATTTTAAAGGGGGGGGGGGCGCCTCGGGATTTAGCTCAGCAGTGTAAGTGCCTGCCTTGCAAGCGCATGGTCGTGAGTTCGATCCCCAGTACCGATTAAAAAAAAAAAAAAAAGAAAAAGATTCACTATCCTGCTCCTATGGACATTTGAAATTGTTCATTATAAAATTACCAAATAAAACAAAAAATCCTTGTTTTTCCTCTTCAAGTAGTTTTCAAGCTTCAGTGCATCTAAGAATCTACATCTCATGCAGAATCCTAGGACTCATCTCAAAAAATTCTGATTTTGTTTGTCTGGGCATGAGCCCAGATTCCATTTTTAAACAAGTTTGTCAAGTGAATTTTATACAATCTACAAACCCATATCTGAAAATTACACACTTAGCTGCCTTACCATAAATCTATAAATATATCACAAATTTTAAGGAAAAGCACGACCCATTTCTCTTACCTTTTCAAGCCTTACCCCACCCCATGCTAAGGTGATAAGTCATTTAATTAAACTTTTTCCTGAGACCATAAATTCCATGAAAGCAGGGCCCATGTTTGTTTTTACTAACCATGGTGTCCCTATTGCCTATCAGTATGCCTAGCACAGAGCACACACCAAATAAACATCTGTCAAGTGAATGACAAACAGTAAAGGGAAAAAAAAGTACTAACATGATTCACCTGTTTCAAAATTAGTTCCAGGCAATGATTTGAGAAAAATTTAAATTTTCCTGCCAAAAGGTGGTACAGTTTCAATAAAACTGTACCACCTAAGTAAGCAAGCCTATCTTTCAAAATATAACACAAGTATAAAATATCCTCTTGCCTGAGACATCAGACTTAGGACATTGTCATGAACACCTAGCTTCTTACTGTTTAGTAACTAAAATTTTTTAAATGTACTATATTTTTCACAATCCCAAAAGAGGAGGGCAAATACACTGGAAAAGTGAACTCCATAATACAGTTTAATGGATATACAGATGAATATCTTAATTACCACTCTATGCATATAAATATAATTGACAAATTAAAAAAAGTAAGTGCCAAATCTAACAAAGTTGGCTTGGAAACTAGTTCTAATGACAGCACTTGATGATTCTATCTATTCTATATTAACATCATTTAACTCTTAAAATCTTATTTAACAAAATAATGACAATTTTTAAAGTGCTTATGAAGTATAATAAACAAAGAACCATGGAATTTTTAGAGACACAAAGCACATCAGTAACTATTTGATCCAACTCTGCATTCTACAGATCGGGAAACTGAAGCCCAGACAAAAAGATGATTTAGTTGATCAAGCAAGAGTTAACAGCAGAACAACGCCTGACAACGCTCTGCATTTCTAATCTAATGTTCTTTTCACTACACTACCCTATTAGCATGTTTCAAAAAATCTTTCCTCTTGTGAATTATAGTACTATCAGTTCATCTTTGTGTGTGTGTGTGTGTGTGTGTGTGTGTGTGTGCTCATCTTCTTGTGCATACATTGTGTGGTACCCACAGCTATGCTGTAGGCTTTAAATAAATGGATGTGTTCTTTTTATGTAATTATCTTCAACAACAGAACTCCACAGGTCATTTCCTGATACGTGGGCTATTCTGTCATTCACCATAATATAATCTAGTTTGACTATATAACCATAATACCAAAACCTATAATCAAGAAATAAAACTGAAGTTTTGTAAATTCTAATCTAAAACTGAGAGTTTATTCTTTGTTCATTACACGATTTTATACAAAGTTCCTTCCTCTAGATTAGAAATATTTCTGACTGGAAAGGTTAATGAATGGCCCAATTCATGTCTCACTGTTACTCTGAGCCATCTTTCTACAACCACGGGGTGCTTGTAGTCCAAGAGGGCCTATTTACAGAACACATACTGAAAGCACAAAAGATACACATAGAAAGAGAACAAGATAACTAAATCTCAACAATGCAGCTCCCAGTTGCCTTTAATATCAATCTAAATTCTTGACACAAACCATGACTACAAGAACAATCTCCAAAAGTCCCTCTCCATTCTACTAAACCTATCTATGTCTACATTTTCAGTTATAAAGTTTGGATGTTTTGATATGGCACAGCTAGATTATGAATTTGTGTGCATGACCTCAGCAATCAGGTAACATCAGTACTTTCCTGCTTAGGCATAGTGACTAGCCTTTGCCAATAAAACTGTACCACAAATACAGTAATAATAATGGCTACCAATTATCAAATGCTTACTAAGTGCTTACTATTTGTGATTAACAGATTTGCCTGTATTATTTAACTTTCAGTAATGTTGCAATTCTTCCCCTAATTTCCCATTTACTAGTTCTGAGAAGTTAAAATAAGTCTCCTAAAATCCTCCAATGAGCACGTGACAAAGCCCAGGCTTGAATCCAACTTCAGACCTTGCACACAGATTTACTGATAAATTGTCTCGCTTGCCTATTAAAATGTTCTTGAAACATACTAACATCAGTACTGTCTGGTCTAACTTGGGTGAGCATGCACACCAAGTCCCAGAAACCTGGGAAGCAGAAATAACCTGATTAATTGAGCCCCAGGAGTTCAGAACCAGTCTGAGCATCATAGAAATTTCATCTCTTAAAAAAGCAATCTGATCCAAATCAAGCAGATGTACAACTGATACTGATAATACCCATTAACTTGCAAATTCTGAACACTGACAAGCACATAACTTTAAGGTCCAAACATTTAATGACCTCAAGACTTATTTCCCCAACAATAATGGAATCCCAAATGTGATCAATTCAGCTGACAAAGCATAGAGATTATACAGCAATAATCTAATTCTGAAATGCTACCCAAAATCTGTTGTAATAACCCAACATGTGGTCTGGATTTGTCAAGAAACTTCACCATAATCCAGGCATGGTGACACACCTGTAATCCCAGCACTCAGGAGGCTGAGGACAGGAGATTATAGTTCAAGGCCATCTTAGGCTACATTGTGAGTTCAGGAGCAGCCTGAATGACACAGCAAGACCCTGTCTTAAAAAACCAAAAAAAAACAAACAAGGAAACTTCACAACAAAAATTTCAGTTTAGAGACAGGGACAGTAATACCATTGGGGGAGATTTAGGTCAGTGGTAGAAGCTCATCTAGCAAGCATGAGATCACAGTTCTGTCCTTAGCACCAAAAAATGTAACAGAAGTAAAACGTTTAATGGCAAAACAAATAAGTTTATGGGGAAAAGCTTATTTTTGAATATGAGGAGTCTGAGTGATAACATCCAGAGAGATATACATTTAGGATTTTCAACCAGGTAAGAGTAAAAATAAAGGTATCATGGGTGTAGAGATGATAGCTAATGGCTTAAGAATGGATGAATGTGCCAAGATAATAATGAAAAGGTTAACTATTATAGGCCAAAGACTGAAATAAAGAAACAAAAATACGAGCAATGACAAAATGGGAAAGCAGGTCAAGGAAGCTCAGAAAAAGAGAATTAAAAAAAAAAAAGACTCTGAAATTGCACTTATATTTGTCTTCCATATTCTGAAAAACTGACAAATACTACTAAAAAGTATGTGTAAAGGGACCACATAGAGTTAGAACTCAATAACTAATACTAGTTCTCTTCCCTTCTTCCACCCACCCATTGTTACATCATCTTTCAGTTACAAATAAGAAAACTGAAAGAAAGGTCAAGCTCTTCAAAAAAACTTTTCAGGTTTCTTCCAGCTACGTTATCTTATACTGCTAATATTCATCATTACTGCCCCAATAAAAAAGCTGTCTTGTGGATAAAGTTAGATTTAAAAATACATGTGCCAGAAAACTGTTCTAAAAATATAAGATTAGGAAATTCCACTTGCTGAAGAGTAGATCTAGTAAAAGAAGTTGTGTTAGTTACTTTACTCCTTGCTGAGACAAAAGACCTACCATCCACAAGTACCGTTTCTAGAGGTTTCAGTCCATAACTGGTTGGCTCCAAGGCAGGATGGCATATGGCAGAGGGGCAACAGTTCATAGCAGACAGAAGGTAACAAGGCAACAAGGGATAAGACAAGCCTCTTTCTGTCCCTCATGTTACGTCTAGTCTACCAGGATTAGGGCAGTGCCAAAGCAATCAGTCGACTGATTTGGTAAACACCCAACTACTGTCCTACCATTGCACCATGAATCAATCACACACTCTAGATTCAGTCATATCTGAAAAGCCCCAGCTATGACTACATGAAGCTTTGGGGGGACATCTAAATACGACCATAACAGAAGTGAAAGATAATTTAATAACCTTATTTTTTGTTTACTACAAAATAATCTAGAAGTATTGCACATGGCACATAATACATACTTAATAAATGTTAAATAAATCAGTAAGAGTCAAAATAAGAGATAAAAGCAACTAATGAAAAAAGGTATTGTTCTTTTAATATAAGAGGTCCACTAAAATCCAGCTAGAGAAGAGAAAGAAGAGACTTATTGGGAAAAAAAATTAAATGATCTGACAGTTTATTCTGAATGGCAAAATAAATGAATGCTCAAAGCTAAACATTCACTATTATGCAAAGAAAATTCAGGCTAGATCCTACAAGACTGGAGAAAGGATTTTTGTCTCCAAAATAGATCTGATGTTTATCAAGTTCAAAACAGTAATATAAAATTTCAATAAGTTTTCAATAAAGTTATGAAAATAAAAAGAAAAAAAGGCCAAAATTATAAGATTACAAGGGGGAAAAATAAACCCATTGCTTGACTATTGCTTTTTTCAAAGTGTTCTTTCACAAGTCTTGCGCTCCATAATACCTGGCTAGTTTATTTCTGAAAGCCTTGATTGATTTACTTCTTTGACTCTTCCTCTGTTCAACCCTCACCTTTCATCTTTGGTTCTCTCTAGAGTATGCCTATTATTACATCAGTTTCAATTTGTACCTTTGTGCACATCTTTTTCAAATCATTACCTTTAATTATAAGCTCGTTCCAAGAGTCTACAGGTCATTTGTTCATGGCTATCCCACTAGCCCCTTCAAACACAACAAATTTAAGATTGAATTTTTCTACAAATTTATTCTTCTCAAGCAATTTCCAAACCCAACACTGCTGTTGTCACAATCTCCCTATAATCCGTGCTTAAAATTTTTAGAATCATCTATCCTTTGTCTCTTTGATTTCCCTTTCTCCTTCTCAACTCTGCCAATTACGTTCCATGAATTCTTCCTTCCTCATTTTAATGTGCCAAATTTGGGCTTCAATCATTTCTGAGCTATTATAACTTAAAAATCCTCCAATCTTACCCTTTCTCCACCCTAACCCATTGTGCACAAAACTACCAGACTCACTTTCTTCTTTCATCCTGTCAGTCCTAAACTTCTTGCTTAGCATTCAAATTCTCCAGTCTCAGTCTCTACTTTCACTTGTATTGTTTCCTTCTAGCAAGTCAAGTCTCTACCCTCTATATTATCCTTTACCCTCCCAGAGAACCTTTTATCCTATCCATCTATCCATCATAGAAGCAAACTTTGGCGCTCTCTCAACTCACCATGATTTCTTCTCTTCAATTTCTACACACACACACACACACACACACACACACATCTGCCCTAAACAATCATTTGGAAATTATTACATACTTTCTCAACCTATGAAACGTTTGCCTTTGTTTCTGTGCATATATATATATATATATATATATATGATATATATATTTTTTTTTCTTTGTATTTTCCACATCCCAATGTTTGGGAGAATCCCACAAAAGAAATCCATAGCAAGAGGTTACAACTAATGAATTATCTATTAAATCCTCTCTATAACATCACATTATGTAATAACAAGCAAAAAGCAAACCAGAAGCTAAGCGTGTAGTTCGGTGACAGACTGCCTGGCCTAGCAAGTACAAGGCCCTGGGTTCAATTCTCATAATCTCAAACAGAAAACAAAAACTGTCTTAAAATACATGTAAATGAAACAATATTCGAAGATGAAACAGATGTAGAACACACTAAAGGTGTGTTCAAATTCTTTCATTTCTCTCACAAGACAAAATGTTTTACAATAAGCATCACTCTTCTTTACTATTTTTCTATATGAATAGCATCCATAATGTTAGTAAGACAATTCAAAACACTACCCACAGTATTCTTATGTCTAAAGGATGCTTTAAGAGTGATTTTGAAAGCTTTGGGGAGAAACCTTATGCACTAAAACCACAGAAAGGTATTCAGAGTGAAATGCATATTAATTGTAAATGCTCTACAAAATTTTACTGACTGAAAATAAGGTTTTTAAATGGTATTTCTCTGAATGGCATTATTCTGTACCTTTAATCTTAATCCCCCAAACTGCAACATTAATTCTCTGAGGCCACTACAAAATCCTATACATACACATGCTTTATGAAACTTTATAATAGAGATTATGCGTCTTTGTTTGGTTTAAAAAAAGTATTATTATATAGCTTTTAGTTGTTAGTCAAGGGAAAAAACTTCCTACAGAGTTAGCAAATATTAGTGTTGGGGGGGTCAGATTCCCATTATTTACAGATGGCTGTATATGTTACTTACCAATTAATGACTTTTAAGGTAAGACTTTAGCTTTTCACATAATAATTTCTTCAGAATATTTTAAAAGTAGTAATGTTAAGGACAGCATCACCAAAAAAGGGCAGCTATAACATCAGTGTGCTACTTTTGCAACCAACAATACTCCAAAAAAGGTTAATAATGTGATAACGTTTGATCAGTTATCTTGAATTTCTACAGTACTACTATAGCAAAAAATTCATGAGCCTCAAGACACCTATGATATTTTAGCGCAAAAAAAAATCACTTGTCTATCGATTCTCCAACGTTACTTCCAACTCAAAAAAACTAAACTTTTAAGAGCTAAATCTCTGTAAATGGAAAGCAGCTGTTCTAAGATTCCTGTCAAATCGATGGAGAACAATATTACGTATTAAGATCACCATTCAACAAACTACATGCGTAGTAACTCTGATCTGACGCGATGACTTCTGGTAACGACACCTCCAATAGCAACTCTCTATGTACAGTATGAACTAAGTCACAACTACAAGTTCAGAGAGTGGTTACTACATGACCAGTCAAATAGCAAAAAGAGCCACCCCACGCGATTTTCGTGGTACTCCAAAAGGCTGCGGGACACAGAACCTGGAGTCTTCCACAACGACCGTGAGCACCTGAGACTTTCTCTTCTGCAGTTAACTAGACTTGAAAACAAGAGGAAGGTACACATGCGGAACCCCAGACAGGCAAAAGGGAACCGATGCCACTCACCAGCAAACAATCCGAATTCACTTCCGATTTGGGATCCCGTAACAGGTTATCGATTTTTTCAAACCGAGTCTCAAAACTGTCCCCAGTCGACATGTTGCTGCTCCTGTGACAATACCGTCGCACCAGCAGCGGAAAGCGATTTCAACCAACTTCCTCAGCGGTGGGTTTGCAGCCTCAGGGCGGAGGAGCCGGAACCTCAGGGTCACCAGGTGCGCCAGGTCCCCTCCTCTTGCCCGTCACAAAGGGGGCCTCCGCGCTCCGGACCCCAGCCTGGGGGCGACAGCGGCCCACAGTCGCCCGGACGCCCAAAGTCGCATCCCACCTGGTAGCCCCTCACGACAGCCGAGAGCGCCGTCGCCCGCAGCCCAGTTGTTCCAGCCTAGCGGGCCCCAGCCGCCCTCGCCACCGAGGGACCCCGGTCCCTGGACGGGCCGGAGTGGGGAGAGAGCGAGCAGCAGGGTGGAGACTCCCTGGGGCGGCTGGGAGCAAGCAGAGGAAAGGCAAGCGCGCGGGCGGGCGCGGAGCTGTGCCAGCTGCACTGCCGCTCGGCCGCGGCCCGGCCCGGCCCGCTCGGCTCCGAGGCGCTGGGGGCGATCTAGCCCCGCATCCCTGGCTCGCCTGGGCCCGGCCCGCCGCACCGACCCGCCTTGGCCGAGAGCTGCTCCCCGCGGGGCAGGCTCACTCTCCCATTTTGTCCCGTCGCTGCAGAGGTGACTGCCGCGGTGTCCGGCGGGGCAGGGCGAGGTTGGTGCCCGATGGAGAGTTAATAGAGGACGGGTTGGAGAGCCGGCGACGTTAAAGACGACTGTCGGCCCCTGGGCGGCTGCAGATGGGGAGCTTCTGGGAGGGGCTGCGGTCCTAGCTGGGAAAAAGGCGAGTCGCGGCGCCGAATGCCTGGGGGGGGTGGGGCGAGGGGGGCCGAGAGGGACTAATATGTCCGCCTTCCTGTTCAAACAAACGGAGACCGCCGCGGCACACTGCGCATGCGGAGCGCGGACGTTCCGCAAGGGAAGGAGTCCGACCTCGCGCACGCGCGCTTGCTTGCTGGCGCCTCTCAGGGCGGGGCCGACTGGGTAGTGGCGGGAGGGGCGGGACGCGCCCGGGGCGTCGCGAGAGGCTGGCGGGGAGGAGCCGAGCGGGTGTGGCGCCAGGAGCGCAGCGGACTTCTTCTCTAGTCGGCTGTCTCTGAGGAGGCGCGCCGGGATCTTGAGGTGTTAGGGCAGAGGAGGACCTCTTCTTTCTGGTTGCTGTTTAGATAGCTGCCGGGTCTCTGTGACCAAAGGGAGAATCCTGACGGAAACTGTACCTGATATTTTATCAGGGTTACTATGGGCGGACGGGTCGCTGGTATTTTTGAGACCGGGTCTCACTATAGTTCGGGCTGGGCATGAACTCCAGGCGTCCTTTGGCCTCGGCCTTCAAAGCTGAGATTACAGGAGTGGGTCACCATGCCTGGCGAGAGATAGGTTGTTTTGGAGGGAACAAAACAAAACAAAACAAAAAGCCTTTTCTGCGTTTTATTTCGCCCTAACGGAGTTGGTTTTCCATCATCAGCCTTCCCTGTCCAGTGTGTTGGCAATTCAGTGGGGAATTGGGAAACAAACGCCTCCAAGCCAAGCGTGTGTGTCAGGGGAGCCTTAAAAATCAAACTACGGAAGATGCAGTCAATGGAAGTCAAGCTTTAATAAAAAGAAAAATCTCATAGAAAAAATCAGTATTTTTAAGTTGTTCTCACAATCACATCCTCATTGTAGTTCTTTCCAGTGTGTGCAGTGCTGCTCTTTCAACTCCAAAGCATTCAATGAAACTTGGAAATGTGCTTTTAGCAGGACAAATGTGGAACACGAAAATAATGGGCATTTCTTCCTAATTCAGTTGCTTCCTTGACTGTGATGCGAGAGAGGTTGAGAGATTATTACTTTGCTTGTTGATAATGTTCTTCATTGCTTTCATCAAGAAACCAGTCTTTGTTTCTAATTAACCTTTCTTTTGCTCAGGTCAAATTAAGGATTGTTAGAAAACATAGATGCTTACTCCACATTGGCTACAGACAAACCAAACTTCTTTCTATATAAACAGCATTGCACAGTATCCAAGCAGTCTACTAACCTTATATGAGTCAGAGGTTAGAAAAATATTATGTGGTTTGGAAATTTTCTATTTTTAGTTTATTAGATATGTATCAAATGTTTAGTTATGAAGCCTGCTGTATAAATCAAGGTAGGAAGTTTTCACAAAAATTAGAGCAAAGATGAAAACAAGAGACAAACTCTAGGTATTTCATTAAATGCTTTTGCAGTGACATTTTTGGCTGCAGTATTTCAAGTTAGTCATGTGAATTAGATTTATTTTTAAGCATAACGCTTAAAATAAATCTGGCAGTTGCACTAAAATAAATTTCCTAAAGCCTACTAGTCCTTTATTACCATTTTTAGGTATTCTTAGGAATTTTGTTGTTTCTCAGAGAACTGAACATTATATTGCTTTCCATTTGGACATGAAAAAGTATAGGTAGCCAAGAAAATACATGAGTGGCACTGATACAGGAAAGTTACTAGAAACATATGTGAAGCTTACATATTTTATTTATTTCTGATGCTATTCTGATAATTGAAACAAACCTTTTTTTAAATATTAGATGGACTCTACCAATGTTTCTGTTTTGTTTTTTGAGCCAGGGTCTCACTGTATCTAAGCTGGTCTTGAACTCTCTCCTTTGTCGGCCTCCCCAGTAGCTGGGACTATAGGTGCACACCATGGCACCTATGGTCCCACTGTTTAAATTATTGTAATTTAAAAGTCCCCAGTTGTAATATGGTAGAATTATATGACATTAAAGATGCTCCCCATCTTTAAAATTCTGTCTTCTAATTGTGTTTATCTCTCCAAAAATATTGTATTTGAGATAACCCTTAACCTTGGGACATAAGACTGAGTCCAATGAGCCTATCCCTTATTTTTCTACTGTAAATTTGAACATTAGTGTTATAGTGGCTGGCTGTGTGTCTCAGTACTTTTCCCTGAAGGATACAGCAAGTAAGCTATATGTTTACCCACTTGGTATGATGAACAGCAAGAAATGTGCATGTATGCACAAGTGGCAAAACTTTGGACTCAACTTTATGCTCCTAACTAGTTTTGTATATGTTTACAGAGCATCACAGAGGGTCCAGTAGACCCCTATCACTCTAGGATTTATTAAAAAAAGAAGAAAAGAAAAGTTTTCTTTTGAGTTTTCTGATAGAAGTAGCCCAGTTCAGTACAATGGCACTTGAAAACACAGATTGGCAAGTTTTGGAGGAGGTCAAAAGTGAATCATCAGATAACTCATGAATTGGTGATAAAGATGATCTGTTATGGTAAAATACGTGCTTTCATAACAGAAGAGTGGTGTGGGTGAATGATGACAACTTTGATGTTGAACCTATGAGCCAAAGTTCCTGTGATGTGAAATGGAGTGAGAATCAACTGATACAGACCTCCTTGATTCAGATGATGAACAAAACAACAATGTGAATAAATAATTGATCAGCTGCACTGTTGCAAAATGACCACACAAGCAAATGGAATGATCCTTCAGACCTAGGTTTGAAAGTATAGTGAGGTTCATAGCAGGGATCCAATGGTAGAACCAAGTCTAAAAGTGTAGTGAGAGTCTTGGCAGGGTAAACTATATTGGACAGAATGTCAGCACTGCCATTCATTGTTGGAATTACAACAGACACAATACTGTAAGATACTGTGAAATACACAAAGGCTGAAATGCAAGTAAAACATTCTATATACAGCAATAGCCATATTAAAAATGTATTTATTATGACCCCTTAGTAGCTGAACTGAAAGCGTTCATAGATCTGTACTTAGCACAGATATCTCATGCTGATCACAGGAATGTAAAAGACAGAAAACTGATGGATCAAAATATAACATAAAAATTTATGCTCTTGTACATGTAAAGATTTATTATGCTTTCAATTTAGACATTTATCTTGGAACTCAGCCATAAAATTGTTCCTTATTCATATAGTGATAAACCAAATTATGTTGTGAACAGACTTGTTTCTCTCATCTCCCAATCTAATCAGGTGTGACACTGGACAATAGGTTTACCAGTTTCTAATTGATGTTACATTGGATGCAGAGCACAAGTTGATCCACACAGGAACTATACACAGGAACAAAGCAGAAATTCCCAATCAAATATTGCAATTTCAAAACAGACTTGTATAATACAATCTTTGGATTTCAGAAAGTTATAACATTGGCCTCATAAATGGCAAAAAAAAATACTGATACAGCTGATTAATATTTTACCATGATGGAAATATTGATAAGGAAACCTCAACAAAATGGAGGCCCGCCAGGGATCTAGCTCAGCAGCATAAGCACTTGCCTCACAAGCATGAGGTCATGAGTTCGATCCCCGGTACCAAAATGGAGATCCAAGATGGAAACTTTCAACAACAAAATCAAAGATGGAGTAGATGTTTTTGATAAATTATGCAGCAACTATGATGTCACTTGGAACACAAAGCATTGGCCAGTGGTTGTGTCTTATTCCTAAAACATGTATGGCATAGTTTCATAGTTTAAAAAAATAACAAATGCAAAATATCATGAAAAAAATTTCTTAAAGGATTGGGATTGCAGCTCATAAGAGATCATCTATAGCAGACAAAAACCAAAATGTTTCTGCCCAGGGAACTATGCAAAAAATTGTGGAGCACACTGGTAAGCTGACAGGTGAGCAAGTAGGCACAGCATCACAAAGACCTACTTTGACAATAGGAAAACAAAAAATATGTCAATCATGCTTTGCAAGAAAAACAAAACATACATACTATTAGTGTAGTGTAAGTGATACTTGTGTATGAAACATGTAGTTGTCATATGTGAAGACTGCCTTGGGTGTGACAGTTGAAGCAAAGATTATTTCTGTGGTAGATGTTTGTGTTTACACTATAGTTCACATGGGTTTTTATTTTTTGATGTTATGTTTTAGATTTTGAAAGCAAGAAAATGGCTGATGTGAAAATGTTGATGGGTATTCTAAGCATTCATTGCATATTTGATACTGTATTTTGTTGACATCTTATTTCCCTGCTAAGTGCATGTTATATAATATAGTAGGAAGCTCTTGACCAAACAGGAAGACAAGTGAGGTGACAAGAATGGCCTGCCACTGGGCCAGTGATTTAGTTCAGTGGCTCAAGCATTTGCCTGCTAAGCTCAAGGTTGTACATTCAATCCCTTCCACCCCAAAAAAGAATGGCCTGCCACATAGTAAAGGAAAGCTAAGCACATGTGCTGCCAGTGTAAGTGAGACAGATGCATGGAACATGGAGTTGTCATGTGTGAAGACTGCCTTGGGTATGACAGTTGAAGCAAAGCTCATTCTTGTGTTAGGGTTCTATTGGTATTTTCATTGTTCATATAGGAATTTATTTGTGATTTTATCTTTTAGGTTTTGTAAGCAAGTACACAGCTGATGTGAAAATAGTGATGTCTATTCTAAACACAATACATACTAAGAATTTAATAATTCATTTTATTGATATTTTATGTTCTTGTTAATTACACACTGTGTAACATAATATGAGCCTCCTGAAAAAACAGCAAGACCTCTGAAATGTCAAATATGTCCTCCAAAAAGGCCAGGAAAGCAAAAGACATACTAGGAGTGTAAGCATTGTATGTACATGGAACATGCTGTTGTCATGTGTACAGACTGCCTTAGGTATGATAATTGAAGTAAAATTTCTTCGGTAGTGCTTCAAACATCTAATTTGATTGTCCTTTGGTAGTGCTTCAAACATCTAATTTGATTGGCCTTTATAATTCTCTACTACTAGAAAATATTAAATATAACTTTAAAAAGCAAAAGCAGATGGTACATTTTAAAAATTTCATTTTAGTTTATATGGAAATTTATTTCTGATGTTGTTTTTGAGACTTGTATACCAAAAACCTGCCTATGTTGAAAATTTTGATGCTTTTTATATACAATAAATATTAAAAACTCAGTACTTTATTCTTGTGGTACTTTTCCCATTAAGTGATCATTGCTTAATATAATAAAACTCGTAACAATTAATTCATCAATATAAATAATATAAAGCATAAACGTGGGTCTAATAGATCCACACCTTGATGACAAAATTAGTGTTATGCTCAGTATGCTGCTATCCTAAAGTTAAGCTGTAAAATATTGATACAATACATAAATATTCTTCACTGCTATCAGTGTATAGATTTTCAGTATTATATATATATATATATATATATATATATGCACAAAACCTTATGTATATAGACATAACCTGTCTTTAAGGAATAAGTAATAGTAAATAACATTGTATTAATATATAAGAATGTAATATTATATAGAGTACTTAACTATGTATTAGGCACTAGTATGTTTACATTTATATCTATTATCTCATTAAAACTTCAAACGATCTCTGCTTACTATTAGAACTATGCTACCTTTGGGAAAACTGAGGTGTAGAGAAACTATTATATACATAACATCATAACAGACTCAGACTGGAACAGAGAACCCGGTGTTAACACATCCAACCCAAATACAGGAAGAACTAATTAACAGTTACATTGTTTGCCTTTGCACAGATTTAAATATTCCTTGTAAAAGAGAGAGTTGTAGAATTCACAAAATAACCAACGTGATTACAGTCTCTAGGAAACGCTATGATGATTTTAACAAGTGCAGAGTTAAAACAACCTTGACAATGTTCTGTAACAGTGGGTTGACTAGAGACTGTTAAACATTGGGTCCAAAAACTAGTGGCAGCCGTTGAAGGAATTTTTATGACTTGCAAAAAATAAGAAGAATAAAGATATATAGTACTTGTTTCATATATAGTACAGCTACACATATAGTACACCTACAGCTGAAAAACATAGAGAAGATTAACATGGCCCTGGCATAAGAATAACAGAAGTGTCCTACATTTTACACAGTTCATAGAAGTTGTCCAGTATAAAACAAAGGTTTCGTAAACATCTAATTTGATTGTCCTTTATAATTCTCTACTACTTTAAAATATTAAATATAACTTTAAAAAGCAAAAGCAGATGGTACATTTAAAATTTTTTTATTTATTTGGTGCCCAGGACCAAACTCAGGACTAAGCATATCCTCTATCACTGAGCTACACTCCCGGCCTCTGGTACATTTTTTTTTTTTATGTTCTTAGTTGCAATTTAAAAATTACAAAGTTGGCAACTATATGCAAATGTATGAGCTAAATTAGTTATATTCAATTTTTTAGGAGTTGGGGAGTTAGACATCTGGAAGCATTGTTTAGATGAGACTTAATGCTAGAAGCTAATGAAGAAAATAGAGTGCTGAAAGAATTTTGAATGATGCAAATTTGAGAAAGATTACAGAAAAATTGGAATGCATTGGGTGTAGACCCTGTATAGTGAAAGACAAGTTGAACATGCCTTTACTTTTGGTGAATTGGTGGGAATTAGACTTGGTTTAATGTCTATGGAGTTTCTTTCCTAAACATTGGTATGAGAGCTAGCCATCAAAGGTCACTCTTCATGATCCCTCCACGTCTCCTGATACAACCTGGTGGAGTTCTCTCCCCTGTTGAATCTGGACTGAAGCTTCACGATCCACTTTAACTCTTCATAAACCATACTCTGACAGAATGAGGCCTAAGCTTTGAGAATGCCTGGCAATTAACAGTTTTGTGCTGTGGGACATCGGACTAAACCGAGATCAACATGATATGAAAAAACTTAATGAACCATGTGAGAAGATCACATGGAAGGCAATTGAAGAACTTAGCTAACTGGAGAACAGAGACCCAGACTTATGGCCTATTTCAGCAACCTTTGATAGTATTGATGATAAGAGACAAACTGACCCCTCCGAGCATTGCTTACACAGCAGAACCATGAACAGTTAGAAAATGAGTGTTGCTTTGAGCTATTCAGTTTTAAGGTAGTTTCTCAGCGATAGAAAGCAAAACATTTGAATTTCAATAAAGGAATTATTCACAGGTAAGTATGGAAGAAAGATATCTCATAAAAAAGTTTACCTCTAATTTTTATATTTCCTCAAGTCTTAATTATTTCTAGGCTCTCTCAAAAACATAAAAAATGCAGGTTCATACCATAAATTGTACAATTGTAATTCAGTGCCATAAATTCCATGTTATTCCAAAAATGCATTCCACAAATGTGTTAAGAATGTGACGTGGCTGAGTTCCTATAGAAACTTTAACATTTCCAAGAAAATATGATACTTATTATAATTCATATAACTTTTGAGAAAACAGTAAAAAAAAATTAGTGTAGAACAATTTCACTTGATTCTGAACAACTTTGGGAAACAGAAAGTTGTGTGGATTTAAATTCAGTTCTATTTCAAGAAGTTGGTTTTATATGATTGATATTCACCCAAAAGGAGTTTATTTACATTTTTCTGGACCTGAGAAGTGAATCAGGAAGAATATGTTCCTTAAGAGTATTTCTATTGAAGTAGCCATGCTGTGTGTGTGGGGTTTTTGTTTGTTTGTTTGTTTTTTTTACAGAATAATCAAGCTTGAGGGTAAATGTATTTTGACAGTTTTAGGTCTACTACAACTTTTGTAATCATTAGGCAGAGTTGGAGATGTGGGCATCAAGATTATAGCAAGGAAGTTCAAGGCAAACTGTGAGTACTGTGTGCCCACCCTTAAGGCTTCTTCTGACTCACCCTGGAATTCCTTCTTCTAACATCTGTTTTTTATTTTTTAGAAGCTGCTATTCCATTCAACTGCAAAAGTGCTTGCAATGACCCTAGAAATAGAATGGAGAAATTAGAGGGAAACAGATTTCTTTGAAAAAATTAATTCCCTGCTTTATGCTTTTGACATCTTGATGATCCTATTGTTAGCACACTCACAAGACCAAAAACACAAATGGCTGATATCACAGTTTACTCCAATGGTAGGTTCTAGTATGTTTGTGGAACTCTAAGGTGGTAGATGTGTTACCGTAAGACACGAGGGAAATCCAGATCAAGGAGATAATAAATACACAAAGCTTATTCCATGCTTTGTTCTCTCTGGTTTGTTTTGTTTTGGTTTGTTGATACTAGAATTTGAATCCAGGGCCTCGCACATGCCCGGCAAGTGGTCTACCACTGAGCTATACTCCCCAGACATTTTTTTTCTTAAGAGAGGAGCTCAAGGGGTTGGGGATTTAGCTCAGTGGCATAAACACCAGCCTGGCAAGCACGCGGTTGTGAGTTTGATCCCTGGTACAAAAGAGAGAGAGAGAGAGAGAGAGAGAGAGAGAGAGAGAGAGAGAGAGAGAGAGAGAGAGAGACTCACTAAGTTGCCCAGGCTGGCCTCAAATTTGTCACCTTCCTGCCTTAGCCTTTTGAGTAGCTGGGAATACAGATGTACCATGCCCAGCACCCTTTCTTGTTTTTTGTTTTTCATTTTATTTTTTGAGACAGGGTCTTACTTCATAGTGCAGGCTTGCCTTGGGCTCACTATGTAGCTCACTCAGCTGCAGCAGCCTCTTAAATAGATTATAGGCATGTGCCACCACGCCGGGCTTGTTTTTGGTTTTTTGAGACAGTCTCACTATGTAGTCCAGGCTGACCTGGAACTTGCAGCAGTCTTTCTGCTTCAGCCTCCTGTGTTCTGGTAATACAGATGTGTGCCATTATACTCAGCCCCTTTATTGTTTTTTGTTTTGTTTAGTTTACTTCTTTTGAGGGGGGCAGTACTGGGGATTGAACTCATGATGTCATGCTTGCCAGGCAGGTGCTTATGCTGAGCTAAATCCCCAGCCCCTGTTTTGTTTACTTCTAAGACACATGTGCTTTTCAGGTTTTTACATTGTTAATTGGTGAATTGCCTTTTTTGACAGTGGCATATCATTTACCCTGTTTATTCACACAACTTTTATTACTCATTGCAGTGCCAACTTTAAGACCTCTATAACAAACACCTAGAAACAAAAAAATTTTCTGACCTTTCACC
Organism: Hydrochoerus hydrochaeris; assembly: GCA_004027455.1. Taxonomy (NCBI): domain Eukaryota; kingdom Metazoa; phylum Chordata; class Mammalia; order Rodentia; family Hydrochaeridae; genus Hydrochoerus; species Hydrochoerus hydrochaeris. The sequence continues at coordinate 417,330 of PVLA01000108.1, forward strand.
ATTTTCCCCTTTCCATCATTTAAATATCTCCTGAAATGTAGCAGCCTCCCTCAAATCTCTATAACTGAAAGAGGCACTGATTTTGCCTACTCACCCTTCAATATGTAAATAGTACCCATGTAGACTCTACAGGTACATTCTTTGTAACTATAATTTATGCACTTTATCTCTCTTTATTTGCATAAGTGTAAATATTCTGCTAGTTGGATTTATACATTTGATTTTGTTTATTTATCCTGGTCTTTGTTGCTTCATACATTCCCTAGGGAATGGGTTAGACCTTTAAAAGCAATAATCCAGCCTGGTGTGGTGGCTCAAGCCTGTAATCCCAGCACTCGGGAGGCTGAGGCAGGAGGATTGTTGTGAGTTCAAGACCAGCCTGAGCTACAAAGTGAGCTCAAGGCCACCTGAGCTGCATAGTGAGACCCTGTCTCAAAAAAGACAAAAATAAATAAATAAATAAATAATATTAAAAGTGATAATCCTAGTTTCTCTTTTCATTATAAAAATAATGATTATTTCATAATTTTTAGAAAATATGAAAAACCAAGCAGAGAACAAGTCACTCATATTCCCACCATCTAGTTATAATCACTATTAATGTTTTTGGATTTTTCCTTGTAATCTTTTGTTAGCAAATATTTATTTGCTTTGCATGTTATATGTATAATTCTTATATACTTTTTAAGCTTACATACCCTTATAAGTATATTTAATTATTGAGTATAATTAAGTATGTATTAAACATTACATTTATTTATTTATTTATTTATATTTTTTGATCTCACTATGTAATTGAGGGTGACCTTCAATTCACCATGTAATGATCCTCCTGCCTCAGCCTTCCAAGTGCTGGGATTTTAGGCATGTACCACCATGCTGGGCTAACTTTTAATACCTACACATTATAGTCCATAAATTTCCCATAGCTTAACTGTTGCTCTGTTCATTTATAAATAGTGCTACTGTGTAGTTCTTTCTGTATAAAGTTTTTTTCCTTAATTTAGAATTGTTTCCTTAGAAATGATTCTCAGAAGAGGGTCAAAACAGCCTAGGCGTGATGACACAGGCCTGTAATTCCAGCATTCCAGGAGGATGAGGCAGGAAAATTGCAAGTTCAAACCTAGCCTGGAGAACTTAGCAACTTGGCAAGACTCTGTCTCAAAATAAAAGATAAAAAGGGACAGAGGTGTAGTTCAGTGTAAAGGCCTAGATTCATTCCCTAGCACCCTTGCCCCCACCTGCCATATACAGAGTCAAAACAAATATTTTTGACATACCTGTATAGTATTTTGCCAAATAATTTTTAAACTGCTAATATAGGCTTATACTGCACTATTAATATTTGTGTGGCTTTTTGTCATTCTTCTCAAACACTAGATGTATCATTTATACCAACTCATTGCACTAATTTGCATTTCTTTGATTATGAGGTTCAATGTTTCTTCTATTTGTTAACTACTGCTTTTTTATTTATTAATTTTTTACCCATTTTTAAAATTTTATTTTAAAGAGAATAAAATCAAACAAAATAAAACAGAACAAAATCAATCAAAACAAAGCAATGATAGTGATATAGGACTTCAAAACAAGATAATAGGAAATCAACAATGGCTATCATAATGCCTCTTGTTATCTTCAAAATAGCTGCCCATACCATCAGACATAAAAAATAAAACAGAATAAAACCAATCCAAAAAAAAAAAATGAAAGAGATATGGGACTTCAAAATAAGATAATAGGAAATCAACAATGACTACCATAATGTATCTTGTTATCTTTGAAATAGCTGCCCATGCTATCAGATATAATAAAATCAAAACAAAACAAAACAATAAAATGAAACAATGAAAACAATATAATACAGGACTCTAAAACAAGATAACAGGGAATTAACAATGGCTACTATCTGCAGAAGGAAATCCCCCATAGTTGCTATATTGCATATTGTTATTCTCTAAATATATGCTCAGACCACTGGCTTTAGGCCTGCAAGTTCAATCAAATGATACAAGCATTAACTTGGTTTTTTTACTTAAGCAGCCATCATCTCAGGCTGTGTTTCTCTGAATCAACCAGTTGCTTACTTGGGGAGTAGGGGGTTTGGGCTTTTCTTATCTCCCAACCCGCATGCTGACTGGCTCATAGGAAGGGGTTGGTTGCTTTGTCTCCACCTGGCCCACAACTGCTGCTGGCTCATAGAAAAGGGTTAGCTTCTTGTTCTCCTCCCAGCCTGCATGGCTGCTGCTGGCTCACAGGAAGGGTTTGGCTTCTTGGTTCTCTTCCTGGCCCACAACTGCTGCTGGCTCACAGGAAGGGGTTGGCTTCTTGGTTCTCCCAGCCCATGGCTGCCCTTATTTATTAATTTCTGTTCTTTGCTTATTCATCAGTTAATTCTTAAATTTTTATTTTGATTTTTAGGAATATATATGCATAAGTATGATACTAACTTTTGTTTTACTTATGGCAAATTTCCCAACTTTTTATTGTTAAATTTTGACTGTATTTTTGAAAACCAAAATATTTACTTTTTAAAATTCTGCCAAATTCTTAAATTGTAAAAAATAATTGTTTCGTTATTTTTACATTTAGAAAACCCTTCCATCTTCCAAAATTTTGATTATATATATTTTCCTTTTATTCCCTACTTTCCTGCCATGTGTTGATTTTTCTTTTTATTTAGTTAGCAGTGCTGGGTATGGAACCCACAGCTGCAGCATCGGTTATATCCCTTTTTAAATGGTGGTACTGGGGACTGAACCCTGGGGCTTTCCACCACTGAACTACATCCTCAGCCCTTTTTCTTTGTGTATAGTTTGGTTTTTGTGGTACTGGGAATTGAACTGAGCTTCTCATTGAGCTATATCCCCAGAACATTTAAAAAAATGCTTTTTTAAACTTTTGACACAGAGTCTCCCTAAGATATCCAGGCTGAACTCTAATTTACAGTCCTCTACCTCATCCTCCAACAGTGCTGGGATTATAGGTATGTACCATAAAGCCCAGCTTTTACTTCTGACTGGAATGTATTTTGATATATTAAAGTGCGAATCCAATTCTACTTTTTCAAATTACTAAACAATTCTGCTAACACCATTTATTCAACATTTTCCTTATTGACTTTAATCTTCATTATCATACATGAGTTTTGTACATAATTGTATTTATTCCTAACTATTCCATTATTGATGTAGTCATACATCTCTTAACAATGGACTACATTCTGAGAAATGCATCATTGGCAATTTCATCATTGTGCACAAATCATACCGTGTACTTACACTTATGAATGTCACTACAGGATATTATATAACCTTGATTCTCTTCTTTTTTTTCTTTTTTGTGCTAAGGATTTAATTCTGTCCTTCACACATACTTAACATATATTGTAACACTGAGCTATATCTCCAACCCTACTGATATATCTTATGGGATCACCATCATTTATATAATCAGTCATTGACCAAAACTAGTCCTCCTTTGTTTAATAACCATAATAACTAATTATTAAATATGATTTTTAGAATAAACTTTGTAGTACTGCCTCAATCTTCATTACTTTTTTTCTTTCTCTTCTACTTCTAGGAGTGCTTCTAAAATACTGGTTTGATTTTCTGCATTGAGAAGTCTGCTACAAACTTTCTCTAAAATGAGTTATTGCATTTAGAGTAGTTTATCTCCTTGAAGACTTTTCTAGCCTGTTTTCTTTTTGTCTCAATTTGTTTTCATCTCATTTTAGATGCTCTCTTTTTTTAGTAACTTGTTTGAAGTTCATGGGCACAGATTTTTTAAAGATAAAATTTGTATCTAGTAACATGCACAATCTTAAATGTAAAACTCAATCGTTTTTATATGTATATACAGCTATGTGCATGGCACCCAAATCAGGATATGGAGCACTCTGGCACATTCAAATGTTTTTCATTTCTCTTCCTCACAAGTCCTTTCCCCACCAAAAATAATCAATATTCTGGTTTAATATCACCCTAGATTAGCCTGCCTGCTTTGGAACTTTATGGAACTAGAACCATGCAATATGTACATTTTTTGTGGTTTCTGTGACAGGGCCAGGAACTCATTATGTAGCCCAGGCCAGTCTTGAATTTATGGCAATCTTCCTGCTTCAGCCTCCCTAGTGCTGGGATTACAGTTCTGCACCATCATGTGTGCCTAAGTATATTGTTCAGACACATTACATACAATTTACTTTGTCATACAACAATTTACTACCATTCATTTTCAGAACTTTTTCATCTTTCCAAACTAAAAAACTCTATAACCCATTAAACAATAACTATCCAATTTCCACTTCCCTCTAGCCCATGGCAACTACTTTCTGTCTATGAATTTGACTGTTTATATTCCTCATATAAGCTTAGTCATGCAATATTTGCTCTTTTGTGTCTGGCTTAGTCCACTTAGTATGTCTTCAAGTTTTATCCATATATAAGAATTCCGTTCCTTTTTAAGAGTGACTAATACTCCATTGTATGTATGTACCATAATTTGTTTACTCATTCTTCTAGTTTTATTTTGTTTCAGCACTGAGGATTGAAGCCAGGGCTTCATACATGTTGTTTCATGCTATAGATCTTTTTCACAGGTCTCAGTTTTTTTCCTATTAGCTCAGTTTTGAATTGGAAGAAAAAATCTAGGCCCAAAGTATAAAAAACAGTAAGATACGGTTTTGCTATTTAGCTTCCTCGCCATCTAAGATACTGCAGGATTCTTCTGATACTATGTGATCTGAGTAGACAGGTTCTATTCTAGTTTTTATTGCTTAGCAGACAGTAATTTTGCACAATTCCTTTGAAATAAAATAGAATTATTTCCCCCCTCTCTGTTAAAGGCTTTATAACCTAGAGAGTTTAACTGTCCTTATCCTTTAATGTTAAGTAATAAATGAAAAGTCTTCCTTCTCCAAGCTTGTGCTACCTTTATGATTCCTCTTCTTTCCCTCACCTGAAATCCTTTACCTTAAAAAGGACTACTACAACCCTAGGATCTCCATTCTCTTTGTCCTAGCCTTATTATGTACTGGGGGTTACAGAAACGGTCTTGGTTAAAAGAAGGTGTTGATGATAAATTTGATTGTTTGGAAATCTCTTTTTGCACAGTGAAGGCCACAGCTGCCTAGCTTGTCATTAATGAAGTTTCATTTTCCCAAATTTAAGGGCACTCAGTAAGAGGAATTGAGGAGAGGTATTACACAACTCTTTCTGTTTTCCAGCTGTTTTTCTAATTTTTATGTATCAGTTATAACTTCTACTTCTTATTTTGGCACTATCAAAAGTTTAGTGATAGAACTACTTCCAGGAATCTCCTCTGTATTTAATTTGTATCCTTTATTTAGAGAATGCTATAAATTTTCCTTCCTTCTTTTATGGGGGATAGGGAATTGAGACAAGGTATTGCTATGTAGCCCATGCTAACTTTGAACTCACAACAATCCTCTTGCCTCAACCTCTCGAGTGCTGGGATTACAGGCGTGTTCTACTGTGCCCAATTTGAATTTTAATTCTTTTGTACTACTTCAGGAGTATTTACTGAAATTTTGTGGGAAGATCTATTAGGTACTACTACTATTTAATCACCATCCTACAAAATATTAGGGTCCAAATTATTTAACTTATTTTATATAATCTGTGTGTTATAGGATACCCAACAAAGTCTCTTTCCTTGCTTACCTGATACTTAAATGCAAATTTAAAACAATTTACTTATGTTATTTGCTGCCATTCTCAGGAGCATCTTATAAAAAACAAATATTCTCCAAAAGGGTAAAATAAATCATTATTATGTTGGTATGATAACTTTAGATCATTATATTGGCAATGAAGGAATAAAGCACAAAAGCTCATGGCCCCTAATGTTCCATTTTCCAGTAGTTAGAAAACCACTTTAAATGCAAGGTAGCAAAGCAACCCATTCCGGACCCCTCCTGTCTCTCAGGAGCTATTCCTATTCCCTGTTCCCCCGTTCCTGTTCCCCATTCCTTTTCTATAATAAATTTCCCCACTCTTAAAAACAAAAGAAATGCAAGGTAGCAGTAATACTTTTACTGATCTGAATCTTTCCAGCTGTCCTAAGCAATCCCGGAAGAGTCATCACTACTTCCTACCCAGTGTGTCACTTTTTCACAAGTATCAGAGGTGATGAATCAGAAAGCACCATCACTTAACACATAATGCTACTGTTGATCAATCCCAAGGTTCTTCACTATAAATTGGTTATTTTCTATAATGTTTGTAGTTTTTTCCAAAATAGCGATTTGGATAACATAACAGTCCACTGTAAAAAAGAATAAAAATGGGCTGCTCTAATTGGAGGAGGAGCTGACACTAGCAAGTTCACCCACAGTGCACTACTTTTGGCACTGAAAATGCTCTGTGGAATGTTTAGATCTCTAAGTAACATAATTTCCAGTTCACTGTCTTATTACACACCATTGAAGGATGTTTGTGCAAAATTATCCACTGAACAAAAGTATTAGAAAAGTCTTAAAGATATCTCAATTAGAATGCTTGAGTTCTAACTTTGCTCAGTTTTTTTGTTTGTTTGTTTGTTTTATTTTGTTTTGTTTCTGTACCAGAGATCAAACTCACAACCTCATACTTGCCAGGCAGGCGCTTATGCCGCTGAGCTAAATCTCCAGCCCTGTTCAGTTATTTTAAGAACATACTTGATTAGTTTTGTCTATACTTAGCACTGTCACCCCTTCCTACCCTAGGAAGCTGTTGGACTGTGTGATCTCCAAGACCACCACCTTTTATATTAATTTTATATATCTTTACAAAATTAACTTTTATGTTACGTTAAATATCAAAATGTGACTCCCAGTTCTGATTAACATGTGTGTTCACCATGGCCTTTCTCTTTTGATTACAATTTAAACTCTGAAAAAAATGTATATTTTAAATATTATTCAAGAATATGCTAATTATATTAATTATATACATATATATTGCAAGACGTGTTGTATACCTTAGATATATGTGATTTTATTTGTCTATTATACTCAATTTTTAAAAGCTTTTTAAAAATTACTCAAGGACTCTTAAAATGAATATAACTGAGAAATTGTGGAATGGAGTAACAACTTAAAGAAACAACACATAAGAGAATAAGTTTTCTGTTTTTTCCCTCTTCTGTGTCTTTTCCAAAAGGATAGGACTCAACTACAAAACTACTTAGTTGTAATGAGCTGAACAATTAAAACTTAGAAGAAGCTTCATCTGTCTATGCAGAACTGGGAAATGGGTCCCCTTTGGGAGAGAAAATATAGAAAGAATCTTAGAGAAAAATGAACTTGGGACGAGAATGTGTAGAAATAGATAAAAAGCTATGCAAGTCCCAAGTGTACCCCTGAACTACATGTATGTAAGAGAAGCCTAAGATAGCATAGTAAAACCTTTGAGAACTAAACTAAGAGTTCTCAATCTCAACACTATTGGTATTTTGGACCAAGAAATTGTTTATTCGATTCTATGCAATGGAAGATATTTAGCAACATTCCTGACCTCTACCCACTAGATGCTGATCACATGTAGTTAGAGCAGTCAAAACTGTTTCCAATTCCTGAAATTACAGCAATCAAAAAGACCACCCAAGTCTCAGACTACCTTCTTAAAGGTACCTGTGTTTAACAAAACCAAAACAGCAATGACAAAGCTTTGAAAACTGAATTGAGATTAGAACCACTGTCCACAGAAAATGATTTCAAAAACTTGCTATATGAAGCTAATTTGATTGGTTGCCTGCTAAAACAAAAAAAAAATAAAATAATAATGGTAAAAAATAATAGCTCTTAGTGGAATTTTAGCAGGATTCATTCACACAATTTGATAAAAGCAACCCAAAATTATTAAACAAAACAAACAAACAAATAAAACCCAGGAAAATGGGGCCAACTCTCAAGGGAAAAGACAACAACATACTAACCTCAAGATGACATAATATGGAAATGATCAAAGACTTCAAAGCAGGTATTATACCTAAACTCCAAGAGGTAAAGGTAAATGCACATAAATTAAATGGAAAGATAAAATTTCTCAGCCAAGGAATGAAATTATATAGCAGCAAATAGAAAATAAAATGGCAATGACCTTTTTTTTTTCCAAATGTATACTTTAATAAGTATAAAGTATATAAACAATTAGGTAAGCTTGTGGAGAAGCTGACCAAGATACATAAATTAGCAGATCCAAGTATCCATCTAAATTTTCTGTATTTTTTTCTTTTTGCAGATTATTTATTAAGGTTATTTAATATACAGCTTTTCATGTCATTCTGGAAGTCCTTCACTATAAAGATAATTCTTTTGTCTGATGACAAACAGCAACCACAGTCATTCTGGACCTCCACGTTGGATAAACTCCATTTCCTCTTGAGATATTAGTTTCCTTCTGTATTTCTGAGGTAGTGTTTTTAGCATTTCTGCAGTGTCTGGTAGACTTGGATGCATCAGCAACTGGTGATTTACTCCCCTTAGAAGGCTGTGAAATTACAGAAGAGTGAGATGGGATCCCTGCTAATCTCAAAGCTTCTGATACACTGGGTTTAGGATTGTCTCTCCTATCAGGGAACCTTATTAATGGTGTATGTGGCTTGACTACCTGGACAACCCGGCTGGCAGATGCCGCCTTGCTGCCCATCATGACCCCGGGAAGGGGCAGCTTCTGGGGCGCAAGCATGCGGCTTTGGTCTCGGGAGTCACTGGCAATGACATTCTTCACAGAGCTATTAAAAAAATCCTAAAATTTATATGAACCCACCAAAAAAAAAAAAAAACCCAAAACAAAATGCTTAATAGCCAAAGCCATCTTGAGCCAATAAAACAAAGCAGAAGGCATTAAACTAACTTCAAAACATGCTACAAAACTCTACTAATCAAATTAGAATGGTATTGGCATAAAAACAGGCATATAGACCAGTGGAACAAGTAGAAGGCCTAGAAGCAAATCTGTAAGTCTTCAGCCAACTGGTTTTTGACATAAATGTTAAGAAACATGTTAGAGAAATGCTGCTGTGAAAATTAAACATCTGTGTGCAAAAGCGTGAAACTAGATCCCTACCTCTCACCACTTACAAAAATAATTCAAAATTTATTAACTAAAATATAAGGCTTGAAACTATGAAACTACCAGAAGAATACATAGTGAAAATACTTGAGAACATTGAAACGGGGAATGGCATTTTGGACAAGATGCCAAAAGCACAGGAAACACAAATGACCAGATGGGATTTTCATCAATGAAAAACCTTCTGCAGAGTGAAGGAAATAGTCAACAGAGTGAAGGGACAACTTAGAGACTAGGAGGAAATATTTTTTAACTGTACATCTGATAAAGGATGGATACACAAACTATATACAGAACCCAGAAGGCAGGGGCCAGAGGTTTAGGTCAGTGGCACAAGTGCCTGCCTGGCAAGCTTGAGGTTGTGAGTTTGATCCCCAGACAACCCCCCCCCCCAAAAAAAATTATGCTGGGATTTAGCTTAGCCCTCTGCACGGCTGGCACGAGGTTGCGAGTTTGATCCCTGGTACCAAAAAAAAAAAAAAATTGTTCCTAAAATATGCTTCAGAACTCAAAAGGCTCCGTAGAAGGAAAAGCAAATCTGATTTTAAAATGGGCAACAGACCTCAATATACATTTCTCAAGAGAAGATAAATACAAAAATTATCAAGACATATATGAAAAAAGATTGATATCACTGATCATCAAGGTATACAAATCAAAACCATAATCAGATCACCCCCATTAAGAGTGGCTGTTTTGAAAAACACTGAAGATAACAAGTCCTTGTGGGGATGTGACTAAAAGGGAATTACACAGTGTTGATGGTAATATAAGTTAGTACAGCTACTATGGAAAGCAGTATGGAGGTTTCTCAAAAAATTAAGAACTGCCATGTGATCAAGCATTCCTACTCTTGGGTGTATTTCAATCCAAAGGAAATGAAATCAATCTGTTGGAAAGACATCTACACTCCTGTTTATTGTTTCACTATTTACAGTAGCGAAGAAACGGAACAACATAAGTGTCCATCAACTAATGAACAGCTAAAGAAAATCTACATGTACATACATAGAATGAAATACTATTAAGCCACAAAAATAAGTGGAATCTTAGAAATTGTGACTACACAGTGGAGACCATTGTGTTAAGTAAAATAAGTCAGGCACAGAAAAGCAAGTACTGCATGACTTCATTCACAAGTGGAATTTTAGAAATTGATCTCATAGAACTTGAAAGTAGAATGACAGTCACCAATCTGGAGACAGTAAGAGGGAGAGAACAAGAAAGGCTGATGAATGGGGAGTACATTACAGTTAGGAGTAAGAAGTTCAAGCATGCTACTGCACAATAGGATAACCATACAGAGCAGCAATGAGCTGTACCTTTGAAAAAGCTAGAGGAAGCTATTTTGAAAGTTTTCACCATAAAGAAATAATAAACATTTGGGGAGATCTATTTATTCAACTGATTTAGACATTGCACAATGTATGTGTCAAAATATCAGGCTACCCTATTAACATAATTTTTATGTTCTCATATATCTGTTAAATTTTTAAAAATTTGTATTAAAAGATACATTCTTGGAAATTCAAAATATACTGGAAAAGATAAATAGCAATATGAAGATGATGGAAAAGTCTGTGAACTTGAAGATGGATGAGTAGAAATTATCCATTCTAAAGAATAAAGAGGAAATGGAAAAATGCCAAGTAGAATGCAGGGAGTCATGATATTTACATCAGAGTTCGGCATTTATAGCATAGAGATCTGTAAAGAGACTGGTACATAAAAAATATTTGAAGACAATGGCTGAAGATTTCCTAAATTTGGTGAAAGATATTAATTTACAGATTGAAGAAATTCAGTGAGAATGAAAGAAATTCAAAGACATTCAAAGCACACCAAAGCATAATCAAACTACTAGAAACAAAATTAATGAAAAATCATAAAAGCAGCTGAGGAAGTATGACACATATAGAAGAGAACAGTGATTTTAGCAAGGATAATAGACTTCTCATCAGAAACTGGAGGCCAGAAGACAGTAGAACTGAATAAGATTTTTAAATGAAAAATATCAATCTAGTATTCCATACCCAGCAGAAACAAAAACAAATGAGGAAGAAATAAATTCTCAGAAGAAGGAAAACTAAGCCCATAGCTAACAAAAAGAAATGCCTAAGAAATTTCTTCAAACTGAAGGAAAATAATATCAGGTAAAATCTGGAATTTTAGGAATGATAAAACACCCCCCAAAAGTAAATATCTGGGTACACATAAAAGACTGCCTTTTCCTTGCTTTTTAGTTATTTAAAAAACACATACTTGTTGAAAAAAGAAAATTGACATGGACTAATTTTATGCATGTAGATTTAATACCAACTATGACACAGGGAGGAAGGAGTTAGGGGATCTACATGGTTGCAGAGCATTTACATGTTACTTAAACAGTAAAACATTAAGTAGATTCTGAGCTATTAAGTGTTTCTATTGTGCTACCTAGAGCAACAGTTCTCAACTCAAGGTGATTTTGCAATGTCTAGACACACTTTTACTGCTGTAATAACGTGATCAACGTTTAGTGACTAGAAGTCAAGAATGTTGCTAAACATCTTACTTACATTGCATGTGACAGAACACAGAATTATCTGGTCCAGAATATCTGTATTATAGAGATTGAGAAACCCTGTCTTAGAACAACCAGTAAGAGTGAGAGAGACACACAACCAGAAAGACATAGGTAAAACAGAGTGGAAGTATTAAAGCATTCAAACAAGACAAAAGAGCAAAGAAAAGGAAAGGGAGAACAGGGAACAAAAAAGCAGACAATACAAATAGAAAATGTATAATAAAATGATAGGTCTCAATATAACCACACCAATAAATATAAATAGTCTAAACACACCAATTAAGAGACCATAGTTTTTGTACTGTCCTTTAAAAATATCTACACACTGGCCTCAAGAACCTCAGGGTAAATATAAAGACAGATCCAGGTATGGTGTTGCAGGTCTGTAATCACAGAATTCAGGAGGCTGAGGCAATAAGATTGCTATGAGTTCAAGGCCATGCTGGCCTACAATAGTGAGCTTCAAGGCCAGCCTGCACTACACAGAAAGACCCTGTCTAAAAAAAAAAAAAAAGAAAGAAAGAAAACCACACACTCAAATAATAAAGATTTAGGTTAAACTTAGAAGCATGAAAAAAATATATCAAGTAAACAATAACCAGAAGGTATTTAGAGGGGCTATTTTAATAACAACACCAACTTCAAAAATGTAATATTGTTAGATATAAAAGAGGTCATGGTATGTACCTAACAATGTTCTTTTAAATTTATGAAGCAAAAATTAATCTTAAATGAGCCGAAGTCACACAAAGTATGTTCACAGGCCATAGTAAAATTAGAAATTAACAAATACAGCCAGCTATGGTGGCACATTCCTGTAATCCCAGCACCCTCGGAGGCTAAGGCAGGAGGACTGCAAGTTTGAGGCCTGCCTGGGCAACTTAGCAAGGCTCGTCTCTAAAATAAATAAGTAAACAGTTATGGGCTGGGAATATGGCTCAGTGGTAATGTGACCCTGGGTTCAGTGCCTTGGTATTGCAACAAGAAAAAAAAAATTTTGATAACGGTTCTCTTTGCATATGAATATCCAATGGTTTAAACAATAGCTGCTGAAAATTTTTATTTTATTGTATTTATTTTAAAGAAGATAAAAGCAAGGAAAATAAAACAATTAAAAAAAAGCAGTACAAGTGATACAGGACTTCAAAACCTTACAAAATCAGCAATAGTCATAATGCCTTTTGCTGTCTTTAAAATAGCTGCAAATACCTTCAGACATAGTAAAAATCAAACAGAACAGAAGAGAATAAAAACAAAACAATGAATGCAATAAAGGACTTCAAAATAAACTAATAGTAAATCCAAAGCAGCTGCCATAATGTCTTGCTTTCTTTCAATTAGCTTCTCAGGCCCTCAGATTTAACATAAACAAAACAAAAGGGAATAAAACCCAACCCAAGAAAACAATGAAAATGATATGGTTTCCAGGCGAAGATCACCTCCTGGTGAGGGCTGGGTCTGAGAATGGCTCTGACTCAGGGAGAGAAGCTTGGTGAGGCTGTCCCCACTCCGGCGGCCCATGCATGGCGCTGGTTTCCAAGCGGGGATCACCTCCTTGTCACAAATTCCCCTTTAACAATTTAATTTCTTGGGAATCTTTTGAAAATCAACTTACCTGGGGCTGAGGATTTAGCTCAGTGGTGTAAATGTCTGCCTTGCAAGCGCAAGGTTGTGAGTTTGATCCCCGGTACCAAAAAAAGAAAGAAAATCAATGGATCAAGTTTGTGTGAGTCTTTTTTCTGTGTCATTTACCAATACTATACAGTTTTATTTGCTCTGGTTTTATAAAAGTCTTGAAATCAAGCAGTGTATCTGTTCTTATTTTTAAAAATTGTTTCAGCTATTTTAGGTCTCTTGTTTATTCATATAAATATAAGAATCAGTTTGTCAATTTCTGAAAAATATCTTGTTGAGATTATATAAACCTAGAGATTGATTTGGAGAGAATTAACATCCCAAATTTACTGAGTCTTTCAATTCATGAACATAGTATACTCTCCATTTATTTCGGTATTTTACATCTGACATCAATAGTTAGGAGCTTTTAGCATACATTTTGCTAGATTATATCTAAATATTTCATTTGTATACTATTATTAATACAGTAATATGTATATTTTTAAATTCAGTTTCTAACTTTGTTGCTACTTTGTAGACATCCAATTGATTGATTGTATACTGATCATGAACTGTATTGACTTTCCTAAGCTGACTTAGTAGATATTTTATTCATTTTTTTTGGAATTTTCTATTTAGGTAATTATGTTGTCAGCCAATAGAGAATTAATTATTTACTTTTTTTTTTGGTACGGGGATCGAACTCATGACCGTGTGCTTGCCAGGCAGGTGTTTATGCTGCTGAGCTAAATCCTCAGCTTTTTTTTTTTTTTTTTGTCTTTTTGAGACAAGTTCTCACTATGCCGTTCAGATTGACCTTGGGCTCACTTTGTAGCTTAAACTGGTCTTGAACTTGCAGCTCCTGCCTCAGCCTTCCGAGTACTGCACCACCATGCCCAGCTTATTTATTTATTTTTGATTCATTAAAATATTGAGCCGTTATGGAGGTACACAAGTTATTAAAACATAGTAAAAGATCAGGCATATATACAAATAGTACAGAAGAGTATGTAAAGTTCACTGAATCACAGCAGTCAAAAGAAAATGAGGAAATCAAGAGAGATTGCTGCAAGAAGGTGTGGGTGGCAGATCAGGAAAGGAGACTGAAGTTGAAATAAAAGACTTCTGTCTGAATTGTTGATACTCATATGGATTATATTTGTTTCTGCTTGATTCTCAACTGTTTGATCCTGATATTGATGGTTCTGAGTCTTTTTCCATTCGGGTGTGATTTTTTTTTTTCAGTACCAGGGGTCAAATCCAAGGCATTGCACATACTAAACAAATTCCTACCACTCAGTCCTTCCCTTTCCCCAGCCCTGCGTTGATTTTGTCTGATTTTTGCAGAGTGACTTACGTAGATGTCCACATTAGTTTTTCTTCAGTTTCCTCATCATCCAAATCATCTTTTGCCTCATCCTTATTATTTTACCCCATTTGCAGCAACAGCAGATGATTTACTTCCCAGATATACTAAGATTTTAATGTCCTCCTGCCCTTCCTCTCCTGACTCTACATCTTCCTGCACATCTAAGTGCTATCCACCGATATGCACAATCTTGAACTTAAAACCACAGGTGATATAATTTCCAGCCCTCCAAGGGAAGATGCTGGCTGTACAAACATTTTCAAAGTTGCCAGATTACATCCATAGACCTGGCTTCATAATTCATTGCCTCTGTTTCAAAAGGGTTCATCCATTGCATCAGCACCCTAAGTGATCATTCTCAGAAATAACTGATGCTCATTTCTGTCACTATCCAACTCAAAGTAACAATCTATGTGTGTGTGGGGTGCTGGGGAATCAAAGCCAGGGCCTTGTGCTTACAAGAGCTCTACCACTGAGCTCTACCACTGAGCCACACCACTGAGCCACACCCACAGCCCTAAAGTAATAATCCTCACCGGGCTGTAGTTCACAGCTGAAAGGATACTTCTGGGGCCTCCTGATGCTCACGTCTGTGTGCACTTATTCTTTCATGGACTGATGCTCCACACTTAGGTCAGAGAGAAGGCAGAAGGAGATAAAGAAGCATTTTTCTGGAGAACAGCAGTGCATGATGGAATCTCACCAGGGCCTTTTATTTTTAATCTCTGTTTATTTCTTTGTCTTACTGCATTGGCTTTGCCTTCTAGTAGGGTGTTGAGCAGAAGCAGTGAGAGTGGACATCCTTTACTTCAGACCTGAAGGGAACACATTCAGTATCTCACCATTATGTTAGCTACCTATGCCCTTTTATCAAAATAGGAAAGTTTCCTTCTGTTCTTGGTTTGATGAACTTTTTAGAAATTTAAGTATGGATGTTTTCCAGCTTTTCTTGAGAAAATTATATTTTTATTTTTTATTCCATTTATATGATAAATTCCATTCATTTTTAATATTAAACCAGTATCACTTTCCTTGAATATGGCTGATAGAGGCAGTATCCCATTCCCAAGCTGGTCTCAAAATTCGTGGCAGTCCTCCTGCTTCACCCGCTGGAGTACTGGGATTACAGGCATGTGCCACCACACCTGATTAAATGTTATTCTTTTATACCATACTAAGTTGTTTGTTGTTTTGTTTTTAAATTTTTTTATTATTTTGAAGGTAGTAAAAAAACAACAGAACAAGAGAGAACAAAGCCAACTGAGACAGTGTAGTGAAATTGGTACAGAACTTCACAGCAGGTTACCAGGATAACAGTAATAGGTACCATAGTATATCTCATCATCTTCACAATAGCTGTTCTTTCAATCAGGTATAGCAAAATCAAGGAAAATACAGAACATTATAGAACTTATCAAAACAGAATATTGAATAGAGCAGCACCATTAATCAGAACAAAGCAAAACAGTGATAAAAATATTTGCCTTCAAAGAGATAGTAGAAGGAAATCCCCCTTATTTGCTATATTGCATATGTTCAACTTCCCAAGAGATGCTCAGATTCCACTTGCTAATGGGGGTGGGGTGGAGGGGGGGGGGATGTTTGATTCTCAGCCCATGCGCCAGTAGGCTCACAGTCACTTACCAGGTAGGAGAGTTGTTTTTTTGGTTTCCCAGCACCCTAAGTTCCAACATGGTGCAGATCTCAGGATTTGCTGGTGGTTCTCGCCCTGGGGTGGCCATAGCTTGCCAGGCCACAGCCACTTAGCAGGGCAGCAAACTGGTTGCTTTAAGTTGTTTGTTTGGTTTGGTTTAGTTTTGGTTGGTTTTGTTTGGTTCAGTTTTGGTTTAGTTTGTTTGGTTTTTTGAGATAGGGTCTTGCTGTGCAATGCAGAATGGCCTTGAACTCACTATATAATCCATGCTGGCCTCAGACTCAAACTCAAACTCACAGAGATCCTCCTGCCTCAGTCTCCAGAGTGCTAGGAGTACAGATATCCATCTACTACCACACTAGAATTCTGAGAAGTTTCAATGTCTCAAGTGTACATGTAGATTTCTCTATTTATGTTCATTTTGGTTTCATGTATTTTGAAGCCCTTTAGTTATATGCATACATTCACTACTATTACATCTTTTGATGGGCTACCCATTTGTAATTATGTCATGTCTCTATGTATAGTAATACTTTTCCAAATCTTCTTCGATGCAGGCTCTCTAGATTCATGATCTGGAATTACTCCATCTCACATTCCCCAGGCACATATCTTAATCTAATTTAGTCAGAAAATTCAATAGTTTACATGTTTCTAAAAACAGAACTATTAGGACAAGTTGGGAACTGTGTAGTGACTAAAGCACGTAACCTCCAAACACAGGAAAATTATGAAATGAGAAAAATTTTAGAAAGCATTCGATGGCCATTAGTAAACTAGTAGATAGAATGAAACTCAAAATCCTATATGGAATACTATGTTGTGTTTTTTCCCTTTATTTTGGGGCCTCTAACTTGTTTCCTTTCTGTAATTGCTCAAAACATGTTCTCCCAACAAACACCAGTGGAACCAAGCATTATAGCGACCCCCTCGATGCCAGAGTGCATACATTCCCACTCCCTAAATGCCACCCTAAATTCCTGAGGGAGCTAACATCTACTTGATATTTATTTCTGGGTCTCAAAATAGTGGGGAATTTTGTCAGATTTTTTTTAGTCTTAACAAGGCAGCATAAGCCAGAATAACTTGCTGTGCAATTGATGGAGGAAACAGTATTCCACTGCTACCTATTCATAGCTGTTATTTCCCTATTATCGGCTTAACAACAACAACAAAAAAGTCACAAGCCAGAAAATGGCCCCTTACAGCTAAAGAGAGAAATGATATCTTTGGTGATATTTAGCAGAAAGGCTAAATGGAGAGCATCCTTTTCGAGTCTCAAGTTCTCTAGGGTCTCACTTTGCAGTTCAGGCTAGCCTCACACTCCCAATTCTTCTGCCTTAGGCTCCCAAGTGCTAGGATTATAGGCATTGGCTACTACACTTGGCATAAATCTCAAGTTCTTTTCCGGAATATGAAAATTATTATAATGCCTGTCTCTGGGGTGGTTGTGAGAATCTAATCAGATAATTGATAAGGATTTAGGTTTTCTTTCCTTTTCCTTTTATTTCTTTTCTGAGACAGGGTCTATTTGGTTGAGGCCTTGAACTCACTATGCACCCCAGGCTGGCCTTGAATTCTCAGTGATTCTCCTGCCTCAGTCTCCCAGGTGCTGAGATTATAGGTATGCACCACCATGCCCAGAAGGATCTAGTTTATATTTCTTGTGAACTCTTTGCTTCCTTTAGGAAGACAGGCAGTTGCCATTTCAGCAAATTATTTTTCAACTTCCTTTATCATTTATATTTATTAATCTTTCTATTTTCTATCTTTTATTTGTTTTCCATTTCAACAAGATTAAATCCATCAATATTATTCTCAATGAATGCATGTTCATTTAAAGACATTTTAAGCATATAATTTCACAAGCATACACAGTACATCTTATCTTCTAGCATCTAAGTATAAAAAGCTAGATTCCTGATACCAAAAAAAAAAAAAGAAAGAAAAAGCTAAAAGAAAACCTAAAAATCCTTCTTATGATGTATCTAAAATATATTGGGGCTGGGGATTTAGCTTAGTGGTGTAAGCACCTGCCTGGCAAGTGTGAGGTCATGAGTTCGATCCCCGATCCCCGGTACAAAAAATTTAATAAATAAATAAATAAATAAAATAAAATATATTGCCTCTAAATATCAGTATTCAAGTTCTCAGAATTGATATCCAGTCATTACAACTGCTCAAGATATGTTTGCTCCTGATGTAGATAAGGTCAGTGCAGATATAACTTCGCTTTCTTCAGTCTATGCCAAACATAGTTTTAAAATCTACACATAAGAAATATATTTTTAAGTGTACAAGGCTGATAAAACTGAAGTATAGCATATTTTAATTATTTATCATAAATTCTATTGACTTTTTTGTTATTCAGAATAAACAGCATTATATGTCTGTGTGAACATGGCTACCGATAGAACCCATATGAAATACCCTTGGAAGCACAAATTGGAAAGTTGAACATAAAGTTCTCCAATTCAGTTTGCCTGCTTGGAAATCATCTTTATCAAAATTTTCTTTGCAGATATGAAGTGGAGAAAACTTTCAACTATTTTATTTTCTCAATTGTTTACACACTAAACAGGAGTTTTATACATTGGGAGAAGGATAAATACATTAATGACTAATAAATATGACTAATATATAATGACCAAGAATTGGCATTTGCAAATGATTAACACAAATAAACATTTATAGGTTTATGAAATATTCATTCCTTTAACTATGAATGTTTTATTTGTCTGTCTTTACAGTGCTGGCATCAAACCCAGGACCTCACACATGGTTGGCAAACACTCTACCACTGAGCTACAATCCCAGTCATATTATTTATTATGTAGTGGTGCCACACTAGTATGTTAGTTTTCAGTTCTCTAATAACATATGAGGTTGGGCATCTTTTCACAAGTTTTTTTACATTTGTATATCTTCTTTGGTGAAGTGTGTTTTTAGGTCTTTTTCTCATTTTTAAATTAGGTTATTTATTTTCTCATTTTTAAGAATTCTTTGAAAATGTTGCATCCAAGTTCTTTATCAGATATCTGTTTTGTAGTTTTCTTCATATCCAAGGCTTGTCTTCTTGTTCATTTAACAGTGTCTTTTACAGGCAGACAACTTTAATTTAAGTAAAGCCCATTGTAGCAGTTCTTTCTATTGTTGGTTATGTTTTTTATGTATTTATGAAGTCATTACTGTATCAAAGTTCATTTAGATTATTTTTGTTTTCTAAGACTTTTATACTTTTAGCATTTTATATATATTTTTATAGCAGGAATTGAACTCAGGACCTTGCACTTGCTAGGCAGGCACTTGTGCCACTGAGCTATATCCCCAATATTTATGTTTTTGATTCATTTTGAGTCAAGTTTGTGAAAAGTGTAGGATCTCTGGATCTTTCCTCCTGCCCCTACATGTAACTATTCAGTTATTTCAGCAGCATTTGTTAAAGAGAACTCCCTTCCTCCTTTTCTCTCTTTCTCCCTTCTTTCCTTTCCTCCTTTTTTTTTCCTTTTGTGGTCCTGGGAATTGAACTCAGAGAGCAATGAACTACATCCCATTCCCAGGGATGTAGCTTTTTATATCTTTATTTTTAGGTAAGGTCTTACTGAGTTACCTAACTTGTGATCCTGCTACCTCAGCCCCCTAAGTACCTGGGATTATAGATGTGTGCCACTATGTCCAGCAACTATCTTTTCTTTATTGAATTACTTTTGTCAAAGATCAGCTGATTATATTTATGGTCATTATTTAGGGGCTATTTTTCTATTCTTCCACCAATAATGAACTATCTTGATTATTATAGCTTTATACTCTTTTTTCTTTTTTAAATGGATTTCAGTATATTTCCCAGCCTGGCCTTGAACTCCTGGGCTCAAATGATCTTCCTGTCTTAGCTTCCTGAGTAGCTAGGATTACAGATATATGCCATTGTACCTGGATCCTATAGTAAGTAAATCTTAACTTTTTAGTCTATGTATACTTAATATAATTATTATTTTAGGACTTACATCTGCCATTTTATTTATTTATTTATTGGTTTTTTTGAGACAGGGTTTCACCATGCAATTCAGTCTGTCCTTGAACTCACTTTATAGCCCGGGCTGACCTCGAACTCACAGTGATCCCCTCTTGCCTCAGCCTCCTGAGTGCTGAGATTATAGGCAGGCACCACCACCCCCCTGGCTTTTTATTGTTTAGTTTTTCTTCCTCACTTTTGTTTCTTTATCCTGCTTTTCTATGGGCTACTTGAGAATTTTTTACAATTCCATTTGCATTTGTCTATTGTATAGTTGAATATAGTTGGTAATGGATTTAAAATTTTTTTAAAAATTAATATTTTAATATTATATATGTACAACTTACTGAAGTTTGCTGGTGTTCACAAGTTACTAATTCAACTAAAATGTGTAGAAACTTTTTCTTTACATCACATTAATCTCCCCTATTTTTGATGTAATTGTCTTAAGTATAATCATAATGCACTTTTAGAACCACACAAGGCAGTGAGACAGGCCCCTGGGTGGGCCTGAAAAAAATCAAAGGTGGGTTTAGAAGGTGAAACATCAGAGAGATGCCTGCAGGGTGCTCTAGGAACTGAAAGTGGACCCAGATCAATGGCCAGCAAGGAACCAGGGACCACCATCCTACAACATCAAGGAAGCAAATTCTGCGAAGCATTGAATGTTCTTGATAGAGGCCTGTGAGTCGCAGATGATGCTCAAGACCCTGCTTACCCCTAATTTCAATTTGGCAAAGCCCTGGGCAAAGGACCAAGCTAGGCTCTACCTGGGCTCCTGATCCATAGGAACTGTTAGATAAGTTGTTTGGACTTGTGTTTCAACTCTGCAGACTGAATCAGAGTCTGGCATATGCTAAGTATATGACCTTCCACTGAGCTCTGTGCCTCAGATCAAAGCTCTGTGCCTCTATTTCTTCTTCATCATCTTTCCTTTTCCCAGGGCCTCCAGCGTACTAAGCACGTGCTGTACCACTGAGTTACACCCTTAGCCTTTCCTGTTGTTTTAAGCTGCTAAATTTGTGACCATTTGCTACCTATTAAAGAAAACTAATACAAGTTTTTTGCTTTTGAGATTTATTAGGCAAAGTGAGAGCAATTTTGAGTCTAAGACTAATTTTTCCTTACTCCTAAAACAAAACTTTTCTATCTCATTATTTGTGAGTTATGTGGTTTTCCAGTCTGGCTATGGAAATAAGAACTATTTCCACAAATGGATTAGCTGCAAGGATTATTTTCTCTAATCTTTTTGGCTGTTCTTTCAGGTATTTTTTTTCCTCATGCATGTGTTGCTCAGTGCTCAGTGAAAGACTTCAGAGGGAAACTCTTCATGCCTGTAATCTCAGCATTCTCTGGAGATTTCTTTTTCAGCCCCAGTACTGTTGCTTGTAGACACTAACAAGCAACGCCCCTTGAGAATCCTAGATCAGAGAGCTCAATGAGATTGGTCTGAGTTCCTTCACTCCGTGCCATGACTGGAAACCCTGTAGGTAAATTGGGGACAACTATATGTACACAGCCATACTGTATAGTTCTCACTCTTTGCTCATAATGTTTCCTCTTCTAGATAATCTTTTTGGTGAGGACTTTCTCATATCCCCAGGCCAGTTCAAATATTAACACCTAGCTTCTCTGTAACTGATCCTGACCTCCAGGAAGAAACAACCATTCTCTTCATTATGTTCCCATGAGAATTATTATATCATATTTATACTAAAACAGGGATGAGATTTTGTCCCATTTACTTGATTAAGGGCCTGGTTTTCCTGTTGGAATGTGAAAAGAAATGGCTTTTGATTCCTTTGACATTGGAAAATTCCAACTGATCAAACCCATACTAGGATGGGAGTTAGCATCAGAGTTCCATAAGTGTTCTCCAGAGAAATAAAGTACTTTCCCCTACTGCATCAATAAGTATGTGTGTGTGTGTGTGTGTGCGCGCGCTCCCAGTGTGTGTGTGTTTATTTATTTATTATAAGGTGTTGGCTCACATGATCATGGATGCTGAGCAGTGTTATGACTTGCTGTCTGTGAGGTGGAGACCCAGTAAAGTTATTGGTGTAATTTAAAGACCCTGATGACAAAGAGACAGACATGGTGGCACATGCCTGTAATCTCAGCACTCGGGAGATTGAGGCTGGCCTTGATCACATACATCGTATGTAGCTGGGCTACATAAATTATTTCAGGGCCAACCTGAACTGTACAGGGAGACCTGGTATCAAGGGAAAAAAAAAAAAAAAAAAAAAAAGAAAATCCTGACAGACAGAGCCAGTGGTGTGGAGTCTAGTAAATCCTGTGAACTGGAAACACTGAGGGCAGTAGAAGATCAGTATCCTAGCTCAGGAAGGCAGGCACAGAAAGAATTAAATCTTCCCTCTTCATTCTGGCCTATTTAGGCCCTCAGTGAATTGAATGATGCCCCCTCTACACACACACACACACACACACACACACACACACACACACACCCTGGGGAGAGCCGTCATTTTATTCAGTCTACCTATTCACATGTTAATCTTTTCCAGAAATACCCACTCAATTTGTTATCATTATTACAAAATACCTGACACAGGGTACTTTTGAAGAAGGAGAGGTTTATTTAGCTTCACAGTTTTGTAGTTTAAAGTCCAAATGGCATGGCACAGACTGTATGGCAAAGGCTTTCTCCTTTTATAACAATCCTCTCATGTGAACTCAAGGACTTGAAGAACTATTTCTTGTCCCCTATATCCTAAGGACCTTTCATGCTCCACCATTTCCCAGTAGCATCACCCTGGGGGCCAAGAAACATGAATGTTTGGGGAGACACAGTTAGATCACATCTTAATCCTAGTGTGCTTACAGAAATAATGTTTAAGCAGCAATTTGGGCATTTCAAGCTCCAGTCTAACTGACATATAGGATTAATCATCACACCTTTTCTAGGAAATTATAGCCTAGGGGAAGATATCCCTTTAGGCCAAAAGGTAATCATGACATCACATAGAGCAGCCTGTGTAAGATGCTATACACTGGGTATAGGAAGAAACGTAATGAAATAGAAGAGTCTATTGAAGCACCATGGGAATATTATTGATCCTTCTGATATATAAGGGCTCAGTAGGAGCCTAAAGTAGGAAACTGCAGTATGAGGCTGGCTTAAAAAAATTCTTTATCAGGCATGATGGCACTCTGGGAGGTTGAGGCAGGAAGATAGTAAGTTCAAGCTCAACCAGGGTAATTTAGTGTGACCTTGTCTCAGAATTTAAAAAGGGTTAAGGATGTTGTTCTGTGCAAAGGACCTGGTTCAATCTCCAGTACTAATAGGAAGGAAGGAAGGTGGGAAGGAAGGAAGGAAAGAAGGAATAAAGGAAGAAATTTTACTTATGTAAACACATGGGTAGAAACACAAAGAGATATAGAAAATGTATGTTTGGGTAAGGGCCAATATGTATAGCATGCTATTCAATGCTATTTTCTTTATTCATTTGCATTTGTAAATGTTTAGAAAAAATAAACCAAAAGCAGTTTATTCCCCAATATTTGTTGAGTGCGTACTCTGTCAGGCTTTGCTAGATTTTTTGACTTCAGTGATGAGTAAAACATAGTGCAGTCCTTGCTAGGCCAACATCAATTCCTGAAGGTCCAATATAGGTTATTTGTGTAGAATAAAATCCAATGGTCTTACTAAAGTAGGCCAGGTAAGTTCTTATCATGCTAATAGATGAAGCAGAAATTTCTGGTGAGATTTTCTGAGGACTCTCTTAGCTCACTTCTCATCACAAATAGTCTTGTCATCTGCTCTGTGCTCAGGGAAGGCAAGCTCATGCTAATATTAGCTTCATCAACACATAGGAATGAAGGGAGAAGGAAGGAAGAAAAAAGAGGAAGGAAGGCAGAACCACTGCCCCCAAAAGCAATTAAAAATATTTTTGTGCTACCTCCTGTTTTTATATTGTCTTCGTTACTCATTTTATTAGTCCACTATATTTAGCTTGGAGTGGCACTGTGCTTTTATGACTGACTTTTTCTTCTATCTGTAAAGACCTGTATAAGAAAGGGAGTTTCTTATAAGGAGTTATTTGTACTTTTGATAAGCAAAGTAGCTAAAGCAACCCCAAACAAATCTGGAGAAATAAGGGGCTAGAGGAGTGGATCTGCTGGACCCTGTCACTAGACATTGCTATTATCTGAGCCTTGTATGTGTGTTTCAAATACATCTCAGGAGGCATTTGTATAGCATTTTTAAAGGAGAGGAGAGAGATTTTCAAGTTTCTTTTACCCTAATCCCATTGAGATGCCTCCCCCACTCTTCTTTTGGTCTTATGTATTCTTCCTCAAAAGAGCAAAATCCAAGTCTGATGCAGTGCAAGAAAAAGGGTTAGTCTGTTCGGTAAACTACAGAGAGAGGGTTTTTTTTTTTTTAAAAAGGCAATCTAATTGACTCATGCATGGCTCTCTGCCATGGAAATGCTTGCAAAATTGCTTCCTGCACAGTAGTAGTGACCACAGAGAAGCAGAAGTAAAATGGAAGCAAGTGAGATGAGAGCTCTTAGGAAATCTTTAGCAGAACTTTAAAACTTTGGTTAAATCTTTTGTATAAACTTCTGAAGAACTGTCCTTCAGAAAATTGAATGAATTCTCAATGAGCGTATTTACAAAGCCAAAATTCACAAAAATTTTCCTACCAAAATGCTTTTCTGGTATTAAATTTTATTTTTAGAAATATATATTTTTCAGAACCAACTACTGAAAAGAAACTTTTTTTTTTCTAAGAACTGTAGCTACATCCTTACTAGGAGATTAGTAATCTGCTTTAAGCCTGTTACTGAAATAGAAGTTGATGTAACTACTGAGTTTTCTGTTTATGTTTAATTAAAGGAATTGCTAAAAATACTAGGCATATTTGGATGTTTAAGCTATTAACAATATCCACATGTATAACTTTCTCTACACTCACTTTTACCAAAATTTTTCCTTGTTGCTTCTTCTTCTTTTTTTTTTTTTGGTACCAGGGATTGAACTCAGGACCTTGTGTATATATATATATGTATATTTACAGAGTGCGAGAAAAATATTCATTCTCAATATACTCTTTCTTATTTTAAAGGCATACTGTCTCTCAGGACAAATCTCTTAGAATAAATTATGTTGAGAATGCATTGAAAAGTTACACATAACTTTCAATCCCCCTAAATGGCAACACAGGAATTCCCAATTCATCTAGCTCTCTAAGGACATTCTGGTCTAATTTTGAACTTATCATCCTTGAATTAAAATTCAGCATTTGCTTGTGGATGCCTGCTATTTTTGTGCATCTTCAGAACTCCAGAGAAAAAAATAGTGATTCACTATGCTTAGAATAATTCCTATCCATAGATTAAATAAATGAAAAAATGGAGAAAGGGAAGCATAGAATGAGGTAAGGACTTTTTTTCAAACAAGGTCGGGGCATAAATCCTATCAAGTCTGTGCCCTGAACTCAGAAGAGTTTCTCTTTGTGCTATGCCATAGTGCAGGATGCTTGCTTTTCCAAATTGGGTTCCAATGATTTGAGATCATTCTATGGATCTCATAAGATATTTTGAACATTTTCCAGATCAAAAATATTCTTGGGTTTGGGATATACTCTTCAGTGGTAGAGCACTTAACTTCCATGTGTAAAGCCCTGAGTTCAATTTCTAGCACTGCAACAAAACAAAACAAAACAAAGCCAATCTCAGTTCTCATAAAATTTAGGGATTAAAATAAGAATATGTAAAAAAGGAAAGCAGAACATTCAGATTACCACAGGATGTGTCTCACCTTCTTCCCCATAGTTTGGTGCTTAGAATATAGAGGAAGAGGTCAAGTGAAATTTTGGGAAAATATAGCAGTTTTTAGCCCAAAAAAGGGAGGTGGAACGGATCAATTCCCTCTGCATTTTTGATCCCTCCTTGAAGAGAACTAGAAAATACAGACCTATTTCTAGCTAGCATATCTGGGTGAAGAATAGACAGGAATAAATTTAACTCTGATATTACTACCCTTTGGCTTCTAAACCACTAACTGCTTGGCAGAATAGTTTGCTTTCTCCTTTACTTCCAGATGTGCGTAGATTGGAATGGCTTTATTTTGGAGCAGAAAGGCTGTCACCTCCATTCTATGGATAAATCCTTTACCTGTGTTAACAGCCTCCATGGGACAGGCCATGCAAATGAATACACTTGCTGCTAGGAGCCAGGACATTTCCATGGCAGCAGTCCACTGCTGTTTGTCTGTCTTGACGAATAGTACATACACCTGCTCCTTAAGAAATATGATTGTTTTTCTTCACTATAAAGCATGCAGTAGGAGATAGAATAACCTCATGACTGCACCTTCTTTGTAGCTTTGTAGGAGAAAAATAATGTATCAAATATGATTTGATATATGGAAATAGAATTCACATACCCACGGGATAACTCAGTCATCATATGTAATAAAATGACTGACTCACTGTTGTATTTATAACCTACCCTATACCACAGAGGATTTGAATCAATGCAGTGTATTTTTTGGGGGGGGTACAAGGGATCAAACTCATGACCTTGTTCTTGCTAGGCAGGCACTTGTGCCACTGCGCTAAATCCCCAGCATTGCAGTATATTTCTGAGGTCACCCTAGTATTTGTCCTATAGAGGGCTTACACCTACATAGGGTGACTGTCTTTTTATGAGTTTTCCAAAGATTATCCATGATGTCTTCTTATAGAACTTAGCATGTTTGTTTGTTTGAGAGAGTGTCTCACTGCATAGTGCAGGCTGGTCTTGAACTCGCTTATGGAGCCCAGGCGTACCTCGAACTCATGTCAATCCTCCTGCCTCATCATTTTTTTCTCCTACTAGTATCTACTTATTACCAAAATTACTCCCACCACAGCCTATGACTGTTAGAGGAGACCAGAATTAGAATAGCGCATCTAACTTAAAATTTTAATTATTCAAGGCCATGCAAATGCCTGTACAAATACACTGCTGCCATCATTTACCTGAAAGTAGGAAGTATCTGGTTTGAGGGTGCCAACATTTGTGCAAAGAGTAAGTTTCCTGTTGCTAATGAAATAGCTAAATTCTAGGATTCTTAATCTCTCTGTTTAGTTTTAACTTTCTTTTATTGTTTCCACAATACCCTAAAACTTAAGCCTGAATCTGTAGAAATTGGGCTGGACAACAATTTAATGGATACACACTGCCATATTCAGAACCATCTGTCTCCAGTGACACTGATTGTCCACGCAGGATCTGTGACCACTTTGTAAACCAATTTCAATTGCCCACAGGTTTTTGTTCTTGGAACATACCCACATACTGTATTCACCTGGGAGACTAAGACATCTGCAGTTCATGTTAAAGACAAAACTTTAACAGCATGTAATTTCCACTTTTTGGAGAAGAAGTTTTGCTTTGATACAGTGTCTATTTATTGGAGCAGTCAAAGCTATTGATTATTAGGCTGTCTACTAGATAACTGAGAATTTGATCCAGCTGAAATGACTGCATAACCAAACAGAATGGATCACAAAGATACGATGATTTACAGGAGCTACAAAACTAGCTTCAGAGAGATGTTATTTCTCTTTTCTTTTCAAAAGGTCTTGGAAGTGCCTGGAAGTAAAGCTTAAAGGGTGCTTCCTGGTCAAGGGAGTATTGAGAAGGGAGCAAATACCTTACGAGAGTGTGTCCATCTGAGTGGTAATGTTGCTGCATACAATGCTACCTTGACTCAAAAGCCTTACTTGTTTCTCTTGAGCTGCTCTCTTGAACATGACTATGGGGAACTCATGGCATTCTGGTGAGAGTCTCATTATCACTAGCATGGCCTGTTCAGTATTCCTTTCTCATCTGCGAGGAATATGTTCCAAGACAGCCAACCGGAATCTGAAACCAAGGACAGTACTGAGCCCTATATTTACTCTGTTTTTTCATATATATACCTGTGATAAAAGTTTAGTTCATAAATTGGGCACCATAAGAGACTGACAACAAGAAGAAACTAGAACAATTATAAAATATACTGTAATAAATGTTACAAGAATGTGATCTCTGTCTTGCTGGTGCTTTTATTTCTTCACATAAAAGTACTTTATGACTTCTCTTTAGCATCTGAATTCCCAACATCATTACTCTTTCATTTTGGGGACCATTATTAGGTAAAATAGGGGTTACTTGAATACAAGTTCTTTGATACTGTAATAGTAGACTTTTTTATTTTTTTGAGACAGGGTCTCACTATGAAGTGCAGGCTGGTCTTGAACTCATTTCTGTTGCCTGGGCTGGCCTCAAATTCATGGTGACCCTCCTGCCTCAACCTCCCAAATGCTGGGATTACAGGCATGTTCCACCACACCCCGCTCCGCAGCAGACCTGATAGCCAAGATGGCGGCTACCAAGTGTCTGGTGGGCAAGTAACATATACAGTGTGAGTACCCTGGGACGCAAAATGATTCACATTCCTGGCAGGATAGAGCAGCACAGTGTGAGATTTTACCACGCCACTCAGAATGACATGCAATTTAAAACTGATGAACCGCTTATTTTTGGAGCTTTCCGTTTAATACTTTTGGGTTATGATTGACCACAAGTTACTTGAAGCTGTGGAAAGTGAAACCTCAGATAAAGTAGGGGGGAATTCTCTGCTGCCTCCAGTCTCTCATTCTGAGGTAATGAACATTAAGATCAAATGACTTCCCCTTCTCCAGAACATGATGACGCCCTAGTGTTCAGATTTCTGCAAACTACAGCCTTTGAGTCAAATCCAGCTGATTGTTTTTGGATAACTTGTCGCTAAGAATGATTTTTATAGGTGAATATTTTCTGGTATAATGTATTTGTTGATGATGCATACTAACTTTGAACCCCAAATAAGTAAAATACAATTCTCTAAAAAGAAGTTCATGGGCTGGGGGTGTAGCTCAATGGCAGAATATTTGCCTAACATGCCCTGGATTTTATTCCAGTGCTGGAAAAAAAGTAAAATGTTTATGTGGTAGATCTGTATTACAAAAGTAATTAAACTCTATTATTAATATATTTAGAATTTTATCAATAAAAATTTATGGATATTTGTTTCTTTTGTCACTGATTTTTGCATTTCGGCTTACAAAGCCTAAAATATTTACTATCTTGCTCTACAGAAAACGTTTAATGACCTCAGCCCTCGTATACTCATAATAAGTCAAGCCTCTTAGTTTGAGGCTCAAGGACCTGCTTGACCTTCCTTCTGTATAGTCTCACCCTTGACCTTTTCCTTTCACTGACCTATTTATTGTCCTGCATTTTCTTGTCCATGGTCTTTGTGCTGTTCTTTCTTCCTGGAATGTTCCTCCCATATTCTGGTGATAAAGATATCTCTTTTCTGTGGGGCCTTCCAAGATTTCTGCCATTGGATTATACAGTTTCCTCATCTGTTCTATTGCATGATGTATCTTAGATTCTCAGCTAATCAGCCTAAGAGTGGTGGGGCCAGAGTAGAGGTGAGGCTAATGTAAACTGTCATAGTTGGACTATAGTGTTTGTTTGTTTTTAAGAGTAGGATATTTTACTGGGAAAAGGAATGGGGAATAAGAATAGATCCCGAGAAACAGGAGTGGTCCTGAATGGGCTGCTCTATAGTTGTTTTGTTTTGTTTTGTAGTAGTAGTTGTTGCGGTGTGTGTGCGTGTCCCTTCCAATTCTATCATTTTAAAAATTTTATTGGTACATGTTTGCACTTGCAGTCCTCTTGGGGAGTAGTCACACAGCTTGTTTCTTTTTTTAAATCCCCTTTCCCTTTTCTCCTCCCCCTGACCCCTGCGATTGCCATAGCATAAGCTAAGCATTATAGTATCAACAAGAATGCTGTTTGTTTTTGAGACAGGGTCTTGCCATGTTGCCTAGGCAGGCTGGACTCTTCTGGGCTCAAGGGATCCTCCATTTTGGCCACATGATCTGAGAGAAGCTGTCCACTCAGTCTAAGGAAGAGTACATGACCTTGACCTAAGTCAATCAGAGCTCCCAATTCCTGATCACGAAGGCACATATGACCCATGTTGGTTCAGAGCCAATCTTGGGAACACTACTTAGAACACTTTGAAATATGCAGTGTAAGCAGCTGTCCTTCTATTAGGGTGGGAGAATCTGTCTATAAAAGGAGACAAAATAAAAGAAATGGAGCTAAATTGGAAAGAGAAAAATAGAAACATTGTAACACATTTTGCCCCTTTATATCCAGCCACATCTGAAAAGTAGACTTAACTGTGGACTTCACAGTTTTGTTTGTTTGTTTGTTTTTTGTGACATTGTCTTACTATGCAGTTCAGGCTGGCCTTGAACTCACTATGTAGCCCAAACTAGCTTCAAATGTACCACGATCCCCCTGCCTCAGCCTCCTTCATGCTGGGATTACAGGTGTACATCACCAGGTCTGGCTGGGCTTAACATTTAGTTAGTCACAGTTTCCCCCACTTTTTTTTTTCCTTCTTTGGTTTGGGTGAGATTTTCTGTCACTGGAAACCATAAAATCCTATCATTCTATCATTGTAAATGCCGTTCAAAGTGTGACACAGATACAGAACAATGGCCTGGATGAGACGACTCTAGTGCAGCAGTGGCACGTGTTCTGCAGGGGGCTGTTTGTACCCATGAGAGCCCTAGAAGGCCTGCCACACTCCAGCAGTAAGTGGAAGGCTGGCCACTTGCACTTCTGCCATTTCCCTCCTCTCTAAGCCAACTCGCTGTATCATACAAGAGGTTAAAAGATAAACTCTTTTAGCTTTTAAATTTAATTAGTGAATTGGAGCTAGTGGTGTGGCTCGGTGGTAGAGTGTGCGCTTAGCATGTATGAGGCCCAGGGTTAATCCCTGGTACTACCCTCTCCCGCCAATTTTAAAAATTAAAATGAATGAATTGTTTGACTCCATTCACTGTTCTTTGTGAAGTTGAAGATAACATGTATACACATAGGATTGGAAAGGGATAGCTTATTAAACTGACATAAAGTGAGACTTTCAGATGACTTTAATAGAATATATTTTAAGATTTTATTTTTATTTTAAAGGAAATAAAACAGAGCAATAAAATGAATTGAAACAATGATAAAACAGTAGGAAATAGACACTAGTTACTATATTGCATATTGTTGTCCTCTAAATAGTGGCTCAGCTGTAGGATTGCAAGGCCCATTAAACAATACAGTTCCTCCAAATTAGAATTTATTTTTAGAATAGTTTTGGGTTAATAGCAAAGTTCAACATAGGGTGCAAGATAAATCATTTCTTTTTAATTTTATGGAAAAAAATAAAATTTCAAAACAATAATAGACTAGCAATAGTTAATACATCACATACTGTTATTTTCAAAGTAGTTATTCAGAGTATGTTATATAGGCATGAAAATTGTAAAATGACAAATATTAAGGGTCGTAGCAATATGCAGAGTTTTTCCTAGATTCATCATTTTTAAAGTTTTACAGTCTACCCATGTATCTATATTTGCCATTTTTTATTTCAAAACTGGTTTAATCTACCACTGAATGATTGAGAATTAGCTGTATTTTACAGAACTGGCCATGGAATAATAGGAAAGTAACCTCTAAACTAGAACCTTCAGTCATAATGAAACAACTGTGCTTACTTTCCCAGCTAGAGAACTGGATTAAATATGAGAGACGGTGGCTTTTAGACATGGAACAATAGGTAGATGGTGACCCATGAGATAAGATTATGGATGAGGAAAGGGATCTATGAAGACCCTGGCTGATGCAATGCCCAGGAGTGTCCTGCTTGCAGGGACAGAGTTGAGGGTTTGGGAAACCAAAGCTACTGAAATTCATAGGCAGAATCCCAGAGAGGAAAGAACTGTGTAGAGAGATTTCTCTTGGAGATTTGCAGAAAAATCCTCTTGAGTTTTAGGGTAAGGGTGAAGAAATTACCAAGGCTGAAGAAAAACCCCAAAGAAAGCAGCAGGAGGGAAAATTCCTATAGAGTCACGCCACAGGGGGTCAGGATAGTTGGTGTTCCCACCAGCACTGTGCAGGGACCTCCGGAAGGTGCAGTAGGGTCAAGTGAGCCTCCACTCAGGCCTGTCTGTGAAAGCAGAGGATGGCTGCCGGGGGCTGGGGAGAGGGAGGTTCACCGCAAAGGAGCATATGGGGGAATTTTTTTTGAAGTAGTAGAAATGTTCTAAACTTGATTGTAGTAATGATTGCACACTTGAGTAAGTTTCCTAAAACTAATTCAATTGTACATGTTTAATGGTTGTATTTTATCATATATAAATTTTCTCTCCTGTATATGTAAGCAAGACACCTTATATAGCTCTAAAATCATTTTCAAATTTTTTTATAACTTGTGCTGTGATTTGTGACTTGACTGTGCCTCTTCCATTTGATTGTTAAGTTGCTAAGGGTGAGAACTGCACTTTTCGTACCTCCGTAATTTTTCTAATAATTGGCTGAGTTCCCTACATGTAAAAAATGTTCAATAAGGGGCTGGGGACATAGCTCAGTGGCACAAGTTCTTGCCTGGTAAGCTCAAGGTTGTGAATTCAATCCTTGGTACCACCCACCAAAAAAAGTTCAATATAAATAAATAAATGTTCAATAAATATTTGTTGAGTGTTACATGATATATTCTTGCTTCCTGAATTTTCAGCTTTGGATCTTTCTTGCTAGTCAATCGTTTTTGTATTCCATCTTCTACCATCACATATAGTAAAAATATATATATAAAGAATATAGTCTGGCATGGTGGCTTACATCTGTAATCCTGGGACTTGGGAGACTGAGGCAGGAGGACTGCTGCAAGTTCAATGGCAGCCTGAACCACAAAGTGAAACCCTGGGCCAAATATATATATTTCTTATTTGCAAATAGTTGCTTAAAAAACAAACAAACAAGAAAAAACACTGCACTAGCTGGGTACAGTGATCCATGCTTGTAAATCCAGCACCTGGGAGGCTCAGACAGGATTCAAAATTGAAGTTCCACATGGGAAACTCAGCAATTTAGTGAAACTCTGTCTCAAAAAATTGAAAAAGGGCTGGAGATGTAACTCAGTGCAAAGGGCATAGATTAAATCCCCAATACTGGAAAAAAAAAAAAAAAGATGGGTGGGGGAGAGACGAGAACACTGTTCTAGTGTCAAGTGTAAAAGTCTGTTAGAGGTCAGCATGGAGAGGCAGATGAATTGAACATGAGGCAAGAACCGATTTGCATTTCTTATTGCATAAAAAATAATGCAGCGCAAAGAGGGAATGGGGAGGAGGATGGGCATT
Source organism: Hydrochoerus hydrochaeris (assembly GCA_004027455.1). Taxonomy (NCBI): domain Eukaryota; kingdom Metazoa; phylum Chordata; class Mammalia; order Rodentia; family Hydrochaeridae; genus Hydrochoerus; species Hydrochoerus hydrochaeris. The sequence continues at coordinate 450,880 of PVLA01000108.1, forward strand.
TGCTTGTGTTTAGTCAAACAATTTCTAAACTGTTTCCAGTAGGATAGTTTTCACTCCAAGAATGCGGAAAATGTAAGGCCATCTATTTAAATTTGTGTTTTGACATAGAAAAGAAAAAATATTCCTCTCAGAAACCAGAAATTCTACCAAAGGACACACCTCGTTCCAATGCTATATCAAAACAAACAGAGAAATTCATAAAAGCCACTTCAAATATTACATTCTCTGAGCTAAAATTCTTGGGGAAAAAAATAAAATAAAAAATGGCTGTTCCATGTAAACTAAACTAAAAAATAGGGCATAATTATGGGCAAAGGTTCTTTGAAACAGATGGAGTTAATTGTGCCTCCAAAAGCAAACAAATCTGATCTTAAATTAGTGAATAGATGAGTCACATTATCCTGGCTTGAGGGAAGTTTATATAGAATTCCAGGCACTTTCATTTAATCTTGAATTTTTTGCAAGTTATCTTTCTTTTTTTCACACTTTTAAAATTAAGTTTATGCCACAGTTTAATATACATAATGATCATATTCATCTTAGAGAGTTTGTAACTGTGCATGGTATATCTTGATATCTTTCTATTTTAACTTGGGACAACTTCTAATATGCCACTTTATTCTTCCTTTCTATTTTCACTGAGGATAAATTCATCTTGTTAAAATAATTACCAGAACTTTAATAATATTCATCATTTAAGAAAGCCAGAGAAAAGATTTACAAGGAAGGTTGATACAATAAATTTTAAGTTCTATTTTATGGAAATTGGTTCCAATACATTAAATAGAAGCAGTGCTATCTCTTGGGACGTAGATGGCCAGGTCTCTTACTCCTGATGCCTCTGTACCACTCAGGCAGCCCCCATCTGTCACCAATCCCAAATTCTTCAGCAGAATACAATAGCTGACACTATACTTCTTTGCTGTATTTCTTCCTGTGGGTTTCTGTTTTTTTTCTCTCTTACATTTTGTGAGGGAGGAATCCATGGTAAAGTTTTGGCAGAATCAAGATTGAAATTAGGAAAAGAATGGCATATCTGGGATTCTTTGAACCATTTAAAAAGACCAAAGATTTATACAATCTGAAGAGAAACCAGATTATTTGAGCCATTTAAAGAAAGTTAGTTTGCACAGTATTTTCATTAATTTACTTATTAAGATTTAATCAACTTTCCCATTTATTTACAAATAATTATGCTGTGCACTGCGACTTACAATAACGAGATAAGTGGGATGCTATAATTCACTTTCACCTCAGCCTGCGTTGATCTTTCCTGTAATGTTTCTAGCTCCATAGGGTTTTTTAGAAATTGAATTTTTAAAAAAATTTTGCAAAATATATATATAAAATGTTTTAGAAGCTAAAGGGTATCAGTGATTTTAAAAATAAGAATGCAAATTTAAAATAAAAACTTAATGTTCTTCTGTTGATTCCAATATATGTAACAATTTAACCTTTTTCTGAAGTATAGAGATATACATGCATTAACATATCTATATATCAATACTTTTTTGGGGAGTGGCCTTTGTACTGAACTATAGTCCCATCCCTTTTTATTTTTTGTTTTGAGATAGAGTCCTGTTAAGTTGCTCAGGCTGGGCTTGATATTTTGATTCTCCTGCCTTAGCCTCCGAGGGAGGTGTGTGCCACCATTCACGGATTAGTTATGTGTCTTGATATCTCATGTCAACTCAATAAACTATAATCATGAAATTGTTTGATATATTCACCATCAGATCACATATAGGCAAGAATTCTCTTATATATAGGTAGATAAACTGCACTTCATGGTATATTTTAAAGGGTTTCAGCAACTGTAAGCCCTCTTTTTTTAGGAGTGTATTTTTCTTTTTAGTTATTTGTTTAAATTAATACATAACTGTACAAATTTATAGGGTACAGGAGTTGCTTTAATACCTGTAAACATTACATAATGACCATAGTAGGGTAATCAATATATCCATTACTTCAAACATTTATCAATTCTTTCTAGTGAAACATTCCAAATCTAGTTATTTTGAAATAACTATTTGTTAACTGGAGTCAACTATGGAAAACTACTATGGAAAACTTAGAGAAGGAAGCATAATCACAGGGCATAGCTTGACTCAAAAAAGAAAGCAAACTTAACAGCCGAAATAGTGTATTTTGGTAACAAATATCTGGGTTTCAGCCAAACACAAACATCTGAGCTTCAGCCAGTCCCTTTCCCCTAATGGATCAGACCGTGTTTAACAAAGCAAAGGCCTCAACATAACCAGTCCTGTCATTTCTCACCTTCATTTCTGTGCTCAGCTACAAAAGCACACTGCTCTTGCTATGTAGTGGAGCCCTCCGAACCCCTTTCCATTTTGAGTGCTGCCCGATTCATGAATCATTCTTTGCTCAAACTGTTAAATTTGTCTAAAGTTTTTCGTGTAACACATAAGAACAATTACTGTAAGTACATGAGATGTAAAACACCTGCATTTTTCCCCAACAGAAGTAGCAGGTTTGTGTTACCTGTTTCTTTGTAGATCATTTATTTCACTGTTCCTTGTTTTTAGTGTGGTCCAAAACTTCCGCCTTGTCTTTTCCACCTTCTGGATTAGGAAGCTTAATGTTGTCACAGTGACTTCACAGGTGTTGCTTGTCCTCTGAACTGTCCTGGCAGCTCTCTTCTAAGCTACTGTTTCCTTTTGAGTCTGCCTAATTCATCTCCGATGAGGCTGCATACACTGCTATAACTTGACTTGTGGTCCAGTTAATATTGAAACTACCAGGGGGAGCAGCTTGTATTTCTTAGCTTTTCATTTGCCTTGGCCATCTGTGGGAGAAAGTTCTGAACTTGGTGTAGTAATGGATTCCTCTCTACCCAAACTGTATGAAGAGTGGAGGTTTTTCTGGAATTAGGCTTGGAGTTGATGAGCAGCTTGTCTCATATACGCCCTCGGCCTTAACCTGCAAACAGCAGTTCTTAGGACACTAAGGCCCTTGAGCACTTCCAGATGGGCAACAAAGAACTCAGGGTAACGGAAGCCATGTGCTGGACCGCCTTGCTTCCATAGCCATTATAGGGGAAAGGATCTAGAGTCTGTTTATCACTGCTAACTTTTGCTGTTTGTTTGTTTGCTTGTTTTTCTTTGGTACCAGGGATCAAACTCATAACCTCATACTTACCAGGTGCTGTGCTGCTGCGCTATATCCCCAGCCCTTGTTCTTTATTTTAGCCTGGAGATGCTCAGTTAAAAAAAACCATGACGAGCCGGGCGTGGTGGCGCACTCCTGTAATCCTAGCACTTGGGAGGCTGAGGTAGGAGGACTGTTGTGAGTTCGAGACCAGCCTGGGCTACAAAGTAAGCCCAAGGCCAGCCTGAACCACATAGCAAGACTCTGCCTCAAAAAGGCAAAAAAACACACAAAAAAACCTTTTGAAACAGAAGAGGTAAAAAAAATGGATCAGCCCATGTTAGACTGATAGCTTCCCATTACCAGTATCATTGATAGATTATTTTCATTGGTTGAATATAAATTTGCATCATCAAGAATTCCATTTCACATATAGGAAGGCAACTCTGGCCTTTAATTTATGAGACTTGTCCTGAGCACTTTCATTTCATGTCCCTCAGGATGCGTATACAAAGGGATCAGTCTTGATATCCAGTGCTTCCTCTTTAAGATCCAGATCAAAGAAAAGATGTTAGCGTGAAAATATTTTTCATAGTGGTACCTATAAAGCCAGAAACCAACCTAAATATTCTATAGAAGATTAATTAAATGGGAGATGGTATTTTCCTATTCTGAAGTCCTATGCAAGCATCCTTATTTTTAAATATTTATTGTTTTTTTAAAAATGCTCATGACATAGCGTTAATTGTGAAGAATAGAAAATTATGTATACAATATGAATTATTTTCATAAACATACAAAGTACTGCACCTTCTGAATGCTGAGATTACAGGCATGCACCACCAGGTCCAGCTGCCACTAAGTTATTTTGTAACTTTTGAAAGGTCTAGTTTAAATGTTTTCTTTCTGAAGTCTTCACCAATGGAAGTTATTTGGTCCCCTCTGTGTTCACATAACACTCAGTATTTATCACCCCTGACTAGGGCCAAGGACATAGCCCAGTGGCACAAGCACCTGCCTGGCAAGCACAAAGTCCTGAGTTCAATTCCTGATACCAAAAGAAAAAAAAGTCTCAACCATTCTCATACTGAAGCAGAATAATCTTCTTAAAAATTAAATCTTACCATCCAATAACTCCCCTCCTAGATATTCCATAAGAAATGTAAAGGAGAGGAGCCATTAAAACACCTGTCCACATGCTCAGAGCGGTATTATTCATAGCACACATGTTCATAGCAGCATTATTCATAATAATCAAAAAGTAGACAAAACCCAAATATCTTTCAACTGATAGAACAGTAAATAAAATGTGGTATATCCTTATAAGGAATGGTAGATACGTCATTGTCTATATCCTGACCCTTAGAAATGTGAAATGTTATATTCCATGGCACAGGAAAATAGTAGACAGAATTAAGATTGCTAGTCGTTTTACCCTGATATAGGGAGATTATTCTGGATTATCCATGTGGCCCCAGTGTCATCATAAAGGTTTTTGGAAGCAGAAGCAGGACGAAGATGATAATGTCAAAGTGGAGCAATGTGAGAAGCATTCAGCCTCTGTTGTTGGCTTTGAAAGGCAGGGAGCCACTAGCCAAGGAATTGAGGGAACCCTTAGAAGACAAAAAGAAAGTAAAGGAAGTGAGTTATCCTCTTGAGAATCCAGAAGGAATGCATCCCTTGATTGTAGCCTTCTAAGACCAACAGATTGCTGACCTATAGAATTACAAGATAATAATTTTTGTTGGTGTTAATTTGTTACAGCAATAATACAAAGCTAAAACAAATGGAATATTATTCAGTCATGTCATGGTTTGGATCTTGATTCAGTCATGTCATGGTTTGGATCTTGATTATCTCCAAGAAGGCAGGTCTCCAATTCAGCAATGTCCAGAAGAGGGGCTTAAGGGAGTGTAAGTCAGCCCAGGGGCTTTGATCTCATCAGTGGCTCTGTCCCATGATGGGTTCATCACTGAGTGAGCTGTTGAGAGATGGTAGAATCTCAATCTCTCTCTCTTAATCTCTCTCTCCTCTTTCCCTCTCCCTCTCCCTCTCTCCCTTTGCTCCCTGGAAAACATGAGGAAGTCAGCCTTCTCTACCACATGCTTGCCACCATGATATTCTGATTCACTAGAAGCCCAGGGTAGTAGAGCCGGCAGACCATGAAACTACGAACTAAAATAAATCTTTCCATTTCAACCATTTATTTTGGGCCAGGGATGTAGCTCAGCAGGCATAAGGGCCTGCCTGGCAAGCACAAAGTGCTGAGTTCAATTCCTGGTACCAAATAATTAATTAAATTTTTATCTCATATATTTTGTCACAGCAGTGCAAAGCTGACTAATACAAATACTGACACATGCTATACACATTGATAAACCTGGAAAACATCATATTAAGTGAATTAATTCAGTCATAAAAGTCCACATAGTGTATAATGCCATTTATATGAAATATTCAGAATAGGTATATCTAAAGAGACAGAGACTAGTGGTCACCTATGGCTGAAAATGGGTTGGGCTGTGACTACTAATTGATCCTATTTATTTTTGGACTGAGGGAATGTTCTAAAAGTGATTGTGGTGATGGTAGAGTATCTCAGTGAATATGTAACAACTCCATACATAACAACTTTATTGAATTATATTTCAATAGTTATAAAATATAAATATACATACATAAATATAAATATACATATTTATATATAAATATATGAATTTCTGCTAAAAAAAACAACGCTTCAATCATTTGGATAAATTTCAAACCCTTAGAAATGCACAGGAAGACCTCCTTTACCTGTCCTCTACTCATCCCAGTTGCATGTCTTGCTGCTTTTCACCCTGTACCCTAAGAACCCAGACATTCTAAATGATTTGCAGCTTTCCTCCTCCTTGTAGTTTTCAAAGTTGCTTTTTGGAGCTGAGCGTGGGGCTGCAGGCCTGTAATTCCAGCACTTGGGAGGCTGAAGGACAAAGACGGCAAGGTTGAGGTCAGCCCCGGCTACACCGTAAATTCGAGTCTGATCTGGATGATACAGTGAGATCTTGTCTGCAAAGCCATTGTGCCTCCACCCCAGCTGCTTTTCACCAATAGCAAGCCTGTCCTGCACCATCCCGCATGGGTAGGCTAGACGCTTTTTGGTATTTCTTCTATATTTGTCTGTCTCCAGGATTATAGTGCTGAGGACAAAACTCAAGGCATTAACGCATGCTAGGTAAAGCACTCCACCCCTGAACCACAGCAGCAGACCTAAACTCTTAAAGTTTTATATCTTATTCTTTTTTCCTTTATTTTAGTTTAATTAGTGTGTGCGTAGTACATAATGTTTAAATTCCTTGTGGGAAGTTGATACATGTACATAGTATATTTTAATTCCTTTTTTGTTCCCCTTTCCCTTCCCTCCTTCTTTCCTCCTTCTCTCTGTCTCTCTCTGTCTCTGTCTGTCTCTGTCTCTGTCTCTGTCTGTTTCTCTCTCTGTCTTTTGCCGTCACCCATCTCTTGATCCTTTTCCTTTTTCACATGTTTGAAGTATGTAATATTTACATTCTTTGTGTGGAGCTGGTACATGTACGTAACACATCTGAATTTCTTTTTCACCCCTTCTCTCTTCCCTTCCTCTCCCTCCATGTCTTTACCCCCTTCTCCTTTGAGAACAATCTATCTCCCTATTCCTTATTATCTTTTATTTTGCTCTTTATTTTTACTTATATTTTATGTGCAAAACCATATGATATTTAAGCATGTATGTCTGGCTTATTTCACTTAACTTTATCATATCTTATTCTTAAATAACTAGTATAGAGTAGGGTATATGCTGATCTAAATTTGCTCCAAAATTTTTTTGATGATTTAATTTTTTGATTATAGTGCCTACTTCATCATATATAAATTACATTTTGGTATCTTTGTCTCTTCAATAGACTATGAAATCCTCAATCTTATTCAGTTTTGTATGCTTTATGCAACACAACCCCAGGTATATAACAGATATTCTATAATAAAATGGATGAATATATATTATGTGTACTTCTTTTCAAGACCTTTTACAAATATATTGGTGAGAAGATGTAGCCAGAAAACAATTAAGCAATAGCTATTGTATTTTTTTTGGCTTTAGACAACTAACAATGGCTCCAAAATGCATTTTTTTCCAAAATGTGTTTTTAAAAGATAGCATTTTTTGCAAGCATAATTCAAAACTATAGCTGAAGAAATTCAGTTTAATGTATAAAGAAACGTGCAGAGAGATATGACTTGTTTCAAGTTGATTAAAACACACATAATTAATTTAACAATTGAACATTTTTCTTGAACAGACACCAATTCAAAACAATCTGTCTTTGTTTGTAGGAGAGCAGGGAATCCCTGGCCCTAAACAGAATTCTCTGGTCCATTATGCTAACACAATGGTGGTTAGAATGTGCATGCCTGCTGAGTATTAAGCTCTGACATCCAGGGGTCAGGTGGAAAAGTGTTTTTAAACTCAATCCAATTAGCCTTTATTATAGAAGCAGTAACAAATATTACAGATGTTTTCACAGAAATAATCAGCATGCTTACCACATCTCAGAGTTCATCAAATTCAAATCTGAATGTTCAAATGTGTTTTCTGTGAAAGATACAATAATGTTAATTTTGAGAACATTTCAAGAGACAGTTGACCCCAGGCAGACTTTCTGGAAATAATGAGGCACATGCAGTTAACATGAAGAGTCGTGTAACCTTCTTCTTCATTATTTTCTTTGCTGGGGATCCAACCTAGAGTGCTGCACATGCCAGGCACACACTTTACCACTGAGCTACACCCCTTATCATCTCATTGTAGAGATAAAGAAACAGGTTAAAGGAGGGTGAGTAATTGGCTCAAGATCATGCAGTAACAAGAACAGCAGCTTTGGTAGCACATGCCCATAATTCTTCACTCTGGGAGGCAGCAGCAGAAGGATGGCAAGTTCTAGCCCAGGATGGGCAACTTGGTGACTAGGCAAGACCCTGTTTCAAAATAAAAATAAAAAAAGCACTGGGGTATAATTCAGTGTGTGAAGGCCCCGGGTTTAATCCATAGTACCACAAAAAATTCCCCTGCCCTCCCCCATTACTTTCCCCTTCCCTAATAGGCCCTTTTTTACTTTCATGCATTTTTTTTTGTATGTGTGTGCTGTTTGTTTTGGTTTTGCCCTTAGATTCCACATTTGAGAGATAACATGTGGTACTTGTTTTTCTGAGACTGGCTTATTTGGCTTGACATAATGATCTCCAGGTCCATCTATTTTCCTGCAAATGCCATGATTCATTTTTAATGCCTGTATACTCTTTTGCTTTTTGAACATAAGAATAGTTGAAGCCATTCTGTAATGAACTCCCCACCTCCACGCTTTTAATCATCTCTCCTCAAAGTTTCTGTGTGGTTTCATATTACTAGGTTGCAAAACAAATACCAGAAGTACATCCTTTTGGGCTAATGATTAGTTTCAGTGACTTAAAATGTTTGTGGGTTAGAAACCTCAGTATTATTGTCAGTTCTCTCCTAATGTCAAGGCAATATCAATCAAATATAATCCCAATCAAAATATTTGTCCTTTTGGGTAGATATTAAAAGGCTATTCTAAAATTGACTATGTTGTAATATTAGAAAGCTAGTTCCAAAACTATCTATAATTTATATAGTCAAGACAATTTTTAAAAAGTCAGAACATTCACAGATTTGATTTTGACACTTAATCTAAAACTCCAGAAACCAAGAAAATGTAGAATTGGGGAAAGATAGATAATAAGATGAGTGAAACAAAATAAAGTATCCAGACATAGACCCAGAAGTAGATGGGCACTTGAAATTCTCCTAAAGTTTATTTTTCAATATAAGTTTATTTTGGAGAACGGAGGCTGTAGCTCAGTGGCACAGTGCATGTGTGAAGACCCTAGGCTCAATTCCCAACATCGTACACACAACAAAAATTAATTGTTTGTAACCAATGCAAAAAGCATAAAAATTATACATGTTAATTGTGTGCTATGGGATTTTTTAATTTTTATTTTAAAGAGAATAAAACCAAGCAAAACAAAACAGAATAAAGCCAATCAAAACAACCAATGTAAGAGACACAGGACTTCAAAACAATAGGGAATCAACAATGGTTACCATAATGCCTCTTATTGTCTTCAAAATAGCTGCAATACCTTCAGACATAGTAAAAATCAAACAGAACAGAACAGAGTAGAACCAATAAAAACAAAACAATGAATATGATAAAAGACTTCAAAACAAGATAAGCATAAATCCAAAATGGCTACCATAATATATCTTGTTATCTTTGAAATAGCTGCCCATGTCATCAGCCATAATAAAATCAAACAAAACAAACAGAATAAAACCCAACCCAACAAAAGAATGAAAATGATACAGGACTTCAAAGCAAGATAATAGGGAATTAATAATGGCCACCACCTTCAGAAGGAGATTCCCATAGATGCTACATTGCATGTTGTTATCCTCTGAAAGATGATCAGACTACTGGCTTTAGACCTACAAAATCAGTGAAACACTAAACACTACTAGCATTAAATTGTATTTTACCTCAATAGCTATGATCACAGTCTGTGTTTCTCTGGATCAGCTGGTCACATATGGTGCAGGCAGGGGTTTGACTCTAATTTCCCAGCCTGTACTGGAAGAGGCTGGCATCTGGCTCTCCTCCCAGTGGCCTGCACATGGCACTGATTCGCAGAGAGAGCTTTCTTCTTGGTAACTTATTCTCTTCCCTCTCAGTCCCTGAATGGTGCTGACTCATGGGAAAAGGCTGGTGTCTGGTTGTTCCCCTGGTGGCCCACACATGGTGCTGATTTGCAGGGGGGGCTTGCTCTGAGTAATTGTTAAACCAGGTTAAAATTATCTGTCTCCTCAAACTTGCAATTCTTTGTGGTAAAAACATTCAAAAGAATTTCTTCTGGTTTTCTGGAATATATATTACTTTATTGTTATCTATATACACCACATTGCATGCACCAGAATTTATTCCTATTATGTAGCTGAGTTTTTATATTGCACAGTGTAGATATGTGTCAAAATATAACATGGTATCTCATGAATATGCATAATTGTTATATTTTATGTATCAGTTAAAAAAAATTTGTTATCCAAAGTCACCCTATTGTGAAGTAGCACAAAAAGAACTTACGCTAACAGGCTAGGGATTTAGCTCGGCGGCATACGTGCCTGCCTGGTAAGTGTGAGGTCATCAGTTTGATGCCCGATTAAAAAAAAAAAAAGAACCTATGCTACCAGTGATCAACTGATTTTTGACAAGGGAGCAACACTATTCAGTGGAAAGGGACAGTATTTTCAGTAAATGAAGCCTATCTCATTAAAGATTCACATATATAAAAACGAAGCTTACACCATACTTTCATAAATGAAAAACCAATAAGCCTGAATTTTAGAAAATAAATGAGTACAGTCACTAAAGCAGTGTTTTTCAAGTTTTTAATCATGAGATATATTCCATGAATGAGTTGTGAACTCTGTTTAGTGTCTGGCATTTTAAAAATGCAGTAGAACCGTTACACATAAGATGATTATTATTAGTGAAGCATTTGCTTTAGTTTCACATGTGTTTGTTTTGTTTTTTAAGAAAGGGAATTTATAATTTTTCTAAAATTTTATATTAAAGAAAAAAATAAACTTTCAAAACAAGATAATAGGAGAGTAACAGTGATCAATACATTGCATATTGCTGTCTTTAAATTAGTTACTCTGAGTACCTGATATAAGCATTTTAATTGTCCAAACAATATTAGCACAAACTTTTCTTTTCAATGAATTAAGAGAAATTAGTACAACTGTCTTAACTATCTCGCAATATACATGTATTGCTTTTTCCTTCTTTTTTCCCATCCCACTTTCTCTTTCCTTTTGAGCAGTTACTTCCCATTTCACAATATCTATTGTATATTTTGAATCTTATTTGCTCTTTCAGCTTCTCACACTAGGGAGATTATATAATGTTACACATGTGAGTCTGAGTTATTTCACTTATGAATATGGTTTTAAATTGCATCCATTTACTTATAAAAGTGTCAAGTTTATTGTTCTTTATGGCTGAGTAGTATTCCATTGTATAAAAAGACTATATCTTTTTTACCATTCTGTGGCTGATGGGCTTTGGGTTGTTTCCAAGATTTAGCTGTTACAAATTGTGCTGCTATAAACATGGATGCACATATACTGCTGTGGTATGATGTTTTTATTCTTCTGGGAAGATACCCAGGAGGGGATTAACTAGGTCAAATGGGACTAAAGGAGAGAATTTAATACAGGAGACTAGTTACGCAAATGATGAAAAGCTGAGAAGTTGAAGAGCGAACGTGAAGCAACTGGAGATGAGCAGTAACATGCCACTAATACCTTTCTACTGAGGCACAGAGTGGGACAGTATGGCTGGGTTCCAGGGCTAGGTTTATCCAAAAACTTTGAAATCACAAGGGGACAGTTTTGGCTGGTAAAGCAGAGAGGAGACTCAGTCACCATCTGATACAGCTCAGGCAAAGAAAGATGGGGAGAATCACCTAAGCTTTTCTGCTCTTTCTACCCTCAATACTGTGGCAGGATCAACCAGATGTCAGTTTAACAACCACAGGGAGCCTCACCCAGCAGCCCGTGGGAAGGCTGGCGATGTAGCTTGCCTAGCATGCACAAGCTCCTGCTTTCAGTTCCAGGAATGTAAAAAAAAAAAAGTCCAGCCTGTGGGGATCAGTATCCCTTTGTCAGAATAGCAGAACAACAAGCTGTGGATTTGAGAGCAAAAGGGCCAGTGGCTGGGTATAGTTGCAAGGCAGAAAGTATTTCTTATTGAAGGTCAGATTTTCAAAGGCTCAAATATCATTATCTTAGCAAAACTGGCCTGTATTTTATGCTACTCTTTCTCTGTATAGAAAGAATTAAGATGACCCTCAGAGGATGCCACTAGATGACCTATTAGATGATGCCAACATTTGCCTTTTTATCATGTGCTTGAAGGAGGCAGTTTGAACTAATGAAGTCAGATGGGGAAATAGCCCACTTTCCTCAGTAAGTTTAAGGGTTACCAAACAAAGGTCTCTTACTAGAGAAGAATTCCTACTGGATACTGGTGAAATTTAGGCCAGAAAAAACAATACAGGAAGGATTTCTGTAAGCATCAAATATGGAAGTGAAGGAACCAAATTCTCTGTCTTTCATAGTGTACAAAGAAAATAACAGCTGTTAAAAGTTGGCAAACTGGGGAGTAAATGACCTCTGTCAGTGCCTCTGTGATTGAGAACTTTATAAAATTGCCCAGAACCACAAGGAAGCTAGCAGCCAAAATTCATCTACACACCCTTTTCCTGACTGACGACTATCTGCTACCTCAAGTTCCAAAACTTTGACTTTCTATTATTTGGGGTTTATCATCTCGTGCCAAGAAATGGCTCCAGAAGCTCTCCTTATTGAGTCATCTGCTCACCGTCTCTCTGATTTTGAACCAAACTTAATGCTTGATGTCTTATGCTTAAAAATATTCCTGCACCTACATTGGAACTTGATGTATAATGACTGTCTGCACTTCAATCTCCTTAAGCTATCTTTTATTATGGTTCCAACAACACTGTTCTAGGCTCAACTGGCTCACTATCCAGAGGTCTTTGCAAAGACAACGAATGGTTTTCTGATGGATGGATGGATGGATGGATGGATGGATGGATGGATGGATGCATGCGTGAAGACAGTAAGAGTGTAAGTGTCAGCCAGGCGGACTGGGAGTCTGCGAATCAGTTTTCTGGTGCTTGAAGATCATCAGAATACCGCTGTGCTGCCATCTAGTGGTAGCGTAGCACACACACACACACACACACACACACACACACACACACACACCCGGCCCGCCCCGTACAGAAAGTACTTGCAGGAAAACTAGCTTGAATGTGAAATGACAGTATCGCAGTTCTTTTTGACGTTCTAGCTCTTTTTGAGGTCCTAGCTGCCTCTCCCGGTTATCTTTGATAGTGACAGTATCTCACTTTTATTGTTTGATACATGTACAAAGAGCAGTAACAGAGTAGTGATATTTATTTACAAAAATAAATATGGTAGACATGTCCTCTGATATGATAAACGGCAAAGGTCTGTGTATTTTGAGAAGTCTATGGACTTCCTTAGAAGTGTGGTGACAAAATGTTTTAGAAAGTTTAATAATTTTATTGCTTTTGTGCTTTCAGTTTTAATTTGATAACTCCCTTTAAAGCATGTACTTTTTGTTCCGTACAAATCATAAAGTCCTTGTTAGTAAAAAGTCAGAACACGACTATATAAAATAAAAATAAAATGGCTGTAAAATTAAGGAAACCAGGAGTATAAAATTGGGACTCCGTGTAATAATAAGCTATATTGTCTACGAAGTCACCTCGGCCGAAGGGAGTTGAAACTGAGCCAGGATCTCCTGAGAGATGAGGAAACAGCTTTCTCAAGAGCCTAGTGTTTGCTGTAAGTGGAATGTTTGTGGACTGTTAAACATGGGCCTAGCCATACTTTCACATTTGAATAGGGTTTAAGAGTCCTGTGGAAAAGAATCAGAACTTTTGTCACAATTGGACATGAATGATGGATTCTGGGGCTGGGGCCTGGGGCAGGCATGACAGGAACAGATCATCAAGGTTAAAGGCCTTTGGGGAGGCAGCACAAGAGCAGAAATCTGAAGGGCGAGCCAGACCCCCTCACGGAGGGTTTGTGAAGAGTGGCTCCAAATCAAGTGTGAGGCTTTCAATCCCTGCCCCCCCAGTACTGGGAATTGATCCCAGGGACACTGAACTATAGTCTTGTTTTTGTTTCTGTTTTTGAGACAGAGTCTTGTTAAGTTGCACAGGCTGGCCTCAAACTTGCGATCGTCCTCCTCAGCATTCTAGTGGCTAGGGTTACAGGCGTGGCACTGTGTCTGGCATGAGACTATTCTTGTATCTCCCAGAGCACCTGAAGTGGAGAGGGAAGAGCTGATAAACCAAACGACCTGTGTAAGTTCTTCATTTCTAAAAGACCTAGTTGTGAGAAGTGAATTGCTGACAATAATGCGGATGATGTCAGTAATTCTGAGCTCCTACTATAGAGTTCTTTCTTTCCATTATTGCTGGGAATTTCTTAGGTGAAATCCAAAAATCTCTTAGAGTCCACCAGTTAGATCTCTTTCTAGTCTGTTTTTGGGTTTAATAAATCTCTATCTCAGAATATAATCATTAAAAGTGAAATGTTTGAAGAGATCAGGAAATTAGAAGTATACAAGGAGTCTATACTGGTTTGGGCATTTTGAGAAACAGATATCAGGCAGGTAATCATCAGGGTAGAAGAGACTGATTGGGAGAAATGCCTTCAAACGACCAGAGCAGGAAGAAAGTACAGGCAGGAAGTGCCTCAGATCATGGTGCTGGGGCCTGATACATGTGAAAAAAGAGGGAGAAGGAAGGAGGCCTGGAAGGCAGGAAGGGGCTCCGTTCTAAGAAAGTTTTGGCGAGGTTGATGGGGAGATTGCAGGCCAAGCCACTACTCTACACCCTGCAGGAATAAACCTAAACCAATTTCCTGACCACACTGAGTGCTCAGCAGGGAAAACCTGAAGGAGGTGTTAGTATAAATATGGAGGTAGCCTGGGGAGCAGCTTCTCATCAGCCATCTTCCTTGCATTGGGAAATCCAAACAGTACATTCTCATGACTGTCAGAGACTCCTTCTGTTAATCTACTATAACGGTATAGTAAGATTAGCTAGGCTAAAAAGAGTCGAGGTTTGGCAGGTCTCCCACTTGCTAAGTGACCTTCCCTCTGTGCATCTCTCTAACTTTGGCACAGATAATATCTTAAATATAATCAAATCTACTGCCTGCTTCCCTGTAGGCGCTCTCCTCAAGGCCCACTAACCATGGCCCTTTGATCACTGCCTGCTGCAAAAGTTACCTTCCACTCTCTTCAAGCCTGCTGTGTGTGCTGCTCTTATGCCACTGCCCGTTTACTGACGGTTGTGCCTCTTGGAAGTTCAGGATCAGCTGTCCTCAAAGCAGCCACCTTATAAAACATGAGATGCCTCTGCCCACTTCTGGATTTCAGGTTTTTGCTTGTTTGGCTCTCAGTTCCCAGAAGGAAACATCATCTTCCTGTAAGAGACAACTGTCTTGGTATGCTTGGAGTGGTACACAAGCTATATTTGTATATTTTCTTTTGCTTTTGTTACACAAACAATGACTATATATACTCTTTTAAACTTTTTTGTTCTTACTAACTACATACCTTGACAATCTTTCAATCATTTCAAAAATTATTTTTTATGGTTGAGTAATAGTGTTTGTATAGATGTAACGCTCATCATTTGAGAAGTTCCCCAATCAAAGGTTGCTACCAATCTATCATAAGCAATGCTCTAACGAGTGTATGTCATTTTCAGCGTGAGGGAATTGTTAAAAGACGATAAAAGTCAGGTAGTGAAGTAGTGAAAGCAGATTTTATTCAGCAGCTGTGGTGGTAGGGGAAAGAGTGAGCTCCACTGGAGTGGATGGAGAGGTAACTGAGCATTTTGGATATTGCCGTTTTGAACATAGGCAGTTTTAGACATATAAATACCACTTATAATGTGTTTTTAAAAGCAAAAGATAGTGATTTGGGGGATGACTGCGCAGTGTATGTACCATTGTTGTCCTCTGATTGATGTGTTTTGAAATTTTGTTTTTTTCTTTTTATCCTTGAGATAAAATAGATTTGGGAGAAAAAGAAGAAAAAAGAGCAGAAGCTGGAAGCTATTAAATCTAGTTCCCAGTAGATATTCTTATTTTAATTGCTCTTATAAACTAATACATTTAAAATGTAAAAGTTGTACCTACTAATGGAATATCTTATGATGTTTAAATAGATGTATACTTTATATAATGTTGTTATAATGTATATAATCACATTGAAATACCTATTTCCCCCAACATTTATGATGAAAACATACACAATTCTTTCTTTTAGCATTTTTTTTTTGAGACAGGATCTTGCTGTGTAGTTCTGGCTGTCCTTGAACTTGCAGTGATCCTCCTGCCTTAGCCTTTTGAGTGCTGGTATCATAGGCAAGTGCCACCACCCCTGACTTTTTTAGCTTTTTGAAATATATAGTACACCATTGTTTTCTACAGTACCACCCTTCTGTACAATTGCCCATCAGAAGTTCTTGCCCCTGTCTAGCCATAATAGTACCCATCCATCAAACTTTCCCATCTCTCCCCTCCCTACTTTTCCCAACCTCTAGTAACTACCATTTTGCTCTCAGCTTCTATGAGATCAACATTTTTATATTTTGTGTCTAAGGTCATGTGGTACATGTCCTTGTGTTTGATTTATTTCTCCTAACAATGCTCTCCAGTTCCATCCGCATCAATGCAAATGACAGGATTTTATTCTCTTTTGACTGAAAAGGAGTCCATTATGTATATGTGATACATTTTTTTTACCCACTCATTGGCTGATGGACACATCGGTTGATTCCTTAGCTTAACTATCATGAACAGTGCTGCATTGAACCTGGGAGTGCTGCTGTTTCTCTGACTTACAGGTTTCATTTGGATGGATACCCAGTGGTGGGATTGCCGGATCATGTGGTAGTTCCATTTTTATCTCAGCAGGTATTCTATCCTCAGAGGACTTAAGGTAGTCATTCTTTTTATCTGTAATTGCTAGAATTATTTTGAATAAAATTATTTTGTATGCAATCAAAACGTATTCCTCTAAAGCACCTTATGTTCATAAAGAGCACCTGGCAGGGGGATTTAGCTCAGCGGCATAAGCTCCTGCCTGGCGAGTGCAAGGTCATGAGTTCGATCTCTGATACCAAAAAAAAAAAAAAAAGAGCACCTAGCAAAACATGTAGCACAAAAACATGTTTAATAAATACAGTTGTCCCCCCCTTATCCACAGGAGAAATGTTGCAAGACCTTTCAGTGGATGCCTCGTTGGAGAGTGTTGAAGCTGAATACATGTGCAGGGCTGTGGCCTGGCCCAGGCATGACGGAACTGAGGGGCAACATAGGCCACAGCTGAGGCCACCAAGAGACTTTCGGGGATAGTTTTCCTTAATTAGTGTCGTCTGTTGCTCTAAGGGGTCCTTGAACCCCTCCCAAGACCCTGCTCAGGTTTCCTCCATTGTCCATTCAACTCCTTGCTTGTTCTGATTAAATATGGGCTGCCCAGCGTCAGTTGGGCAGCACCGGCCAGCAGAAGTTAGGAGCTCTGCCGAGGATCTCACTCCTCCTGCAGCCCTAAAGACCATGCCATGTGTCTCATTCCTTTGAGCCTTTGCCATGAACTCATTTGAGAGTCTAAGTATAGACCCCAAACCATATGCCTGAAACCATAGATAGCTTCCAACTCTGTATCTACTGGTCTTTTTTCCTGTACATGCATACCCATGATAAAGTTTAATTTATAAATCAAGCAAAGTAAGAGATTAATAACAAAATCTGCAAAACAGAACCACCATGATGGACTGTAATAAAACGTACATAAATATGGTCTCTCCTACAGTATCTCACCTCTTCTCTGCACTACAGCAATATTTTCAGACTGTGGTTGACTCTTGGTGACTGAGACCACAGTTAAGGGCACATAGCGGTTATCTCTTGAAGGAAGGTTAGAGGGAGAGAGGGGGCCTGTAGCCATGCGTGCTGTAGTGAGTGGCACTTCTGTGTGACTCACACAGGACCTCCTGAAGTAACACTGACTGATGGCTCTGTCAGCTCTTTACATCGCACACTGATTTTAAAAATAATTTCCCCATCTGTTCCTCAGCTGACTGGCACTTCTTACTGCTCACAGGGTGCCTGCCTCTGTAGTACTTCCTCTGCTTCTAAGCTTTATATTTTTCAGACTATCTGTTGTGCCTCAGTCAAACAGCCAAGCCCTTTAGAAATTCATAGAAATTATATATATATATGTATATATATATATATATATAAAATCATATGTATAACCTTTCTCCTCCTTTCTTTTCTCCTTTTACCAATCCCAGCTGTTCTTTCCTTTTGAGCAGTTCCATCTTTCGCTTTCACAATATCTATTGTACACTTTGGATCTTATTTACTCTTTCAGTTTTTTACACTAGGGAGACAATATAATGTTTACACAGGGGAAGCTATTTTGCTTATGAGTATGGTCTCAAGTTGCATCCATTTACCTACAAAAGCCTCAAGTTTATCCTTTTTTGTAGCTGAATAATACTCCATTGTACAAAAATACCACGTCTTTTTTATCCCTTCTTCGGTTGATAGATATTTGAGTTGTTTCCAAGTAGCTATTATAAATTGTGCTGCTATCAACTTGGGTGCACATACATTGCTGTGGTATGTTGTTTTTAAGTTTTCTGGGAAAATACCCAGAAGGGGAATAGCTGGATTAAATGGGACTTCCAATCCTAATTTTTTGACAGATCTACACACTG
The DNA here is from genome assembly GCA_004027455.1 of Hydrochoerus hydrochaeris. Classification (NCBI taxonomy): domain Eukaryota; kingdom Metazoa; phylum Chordata; class Mammalia; order Rodentia; family Hydrochaeridae; genus Hydrochoerus; species Hydrochoerus hydrochaeris. The sequence goes on from PVLA01000108.1 coordinate 469,447, forward strand.
ATTTCCACAGGGGCTGTACTAGTCTATATTTCCTTTTTTTGTTTGTTTTTTGAAATAGAGTCTTGCTTTGTAGTTCAGGCCGGCCTTGAACTCACTATATAGAGGCTCAAGACTGGCCTTGAAGTCCCAGCAATCCTCCTGCCTTAGCCTCCCACATGCTGGGATTATAAGCATGGATCACCATGACTGGCTCATATAGTATGGTTTTGTTCATGAGTAGTATATGTTATTTATAACTAGCTTATGTCAAAAGTAATTAAAAGGCTGGGGATTTAGCTCAGTGGCCTAAGCACCTGCCTGGCAAGTGCAAGGTCATGAGTTTGTTTCCTAGTACTAAAAGAAAAAAGTAATTAAAAGATGTATAATTGGTATTACACTATACAGTATAATACAGAATTATGTCGTACTGTGTTTACTATGGTCTTTTCAGTCTGTAGTCTTTCAGGTCCCCACTAGCCCTCATAATTACAGCGATCAATCACATCCTCCCGCGGGAACCTAGAGGTGTCTCACCTTCCTACACTACACAGCTCTCGCCCTCTCTCCCTGCCGCTGAGTACAGCTCCTGCGGGCTGCACAGCTCATGGGCCCTCCTCCTGTAGCTCTGAGGTTAAGGGGCGGGTGGTTTGAGTTTCTGTGGCTGTTTTGGGGATGCAGCACCATGTCTGGTACTTTCCTGGTGACTTCTTGGTTCCTTCACTTCCAACCCTCATGAGCAAGACTGCCAGTCTAAGGAAGTGAGTTGTTCTTGGCTCAGCATTTGATTCATTATCAGTAGCTTTAACAGCAAATTTCATCGATGCCATTGCTTATTGATCCGCAACCCCACGGGACCTATGATGGAAGCAAGGTTTGGGTTTGGGCTTTATAGGTTTCATGATTGTCCAGGGTCCCTGGTGAAGTAGTGACTGGCTATTGGCTATGGACATGCCTTCTACAGAGGTAGCAGCTTAGTGAGCCAATCTGCAGAAGCTTTGAGGGTTTACATTTACATAACTTGGTATTTTACAGTGAGAACAAGGCAAAACCGAAGAGGAACAAACAGGGCAAGTCTGGGACATGAAAAATTACAAAAAGTGCCTGAGAAGGTTGGCCAACGTAAATGTGATGAGGGCAGCTGAATGGAGATTACTGAAGTTAGGACACTGTCCTCCCACAGGGACAGAGAGACCGGCCTGACCTTCAGGCTGCTACATCTCAAAGAGGGCTTTCACAGCCTTGAGAAGGACACACCTAGCAGATGACATATCTCAAAGGGACAAAGGAAGGATTTAGGACTGAAAGGTTTTGCTTTCAAACTAAATCCTCTCAGAAAGAAGGGGTCAGGTGTTAGCTGGAACAAACTGAGCTTTTTCAGACACAAGCTCACAGGGAAGCCGGGTTCTCCCGGAGAAGCACTCGAGGCTCACAGAAGCCAGGCCAGCATGGATGGAGTCTTTCAGTACAGGGGCTGCGACAAGGTCATTGTGTGCCGAGAGTTCTTTTGTGGTTCTCAGAATGTAGCTACAAGATAAAGTCTGGACGTGCAGTCGCTGGGTCAAACTGCCCTCCAGAGGAAAGACAGCGGTTGATGCTGCCTTCCAGAATGTATGAAAATACCTGTTTCCTCTCTTACTTATTGGCCAGCACCGAGGCGTACCACTTTATCTCCTGGTGAGTATCATAGGCAGATAGCATATTCCACTGGAGTTTTAAATTCACTTATTATGAATGAGATTGAGAATATTTTTATATGATTACATTTATTTGTATTTTCTTTTCTGTGGGCTTCCCAATCTTGTCTCTTTTTTCTTTTCTTTTTTTAATTTAAAGAGAAAAAAAACTAGAAAAAGGGTAGAGATATTACAAAATTTCCAAAAAAAAGATAAACAGTAAGAAATCACTAGTTGATAAATTACATATTGTCCTTTTAGAAATAGTTGTTCAAGTTACAAAATTAAAGCATACAAAGTGGACATTCAAGCAGTGAGAATGCAAACAGATCTGTTCAACAATCCAACCAGAACTTAGAAATATGGTTATCAATCCTACACACTTAAATATACATGCATTTATATCTTTCATAGCACTTCCTATTTCCTCCCTTTGTTACAATAGCAATTACACATTTTTAAAATTTCATTTAAAGAGAAAAAAAGCAAAACAGAAAAAAGGGTAGCAACAATACAGAATTCTAAAAGAAAAAAAGAGAGAAAAAAACGCTAAGAAATCACTAGTTGATAACTTATATATTGTCATCTTGGATATAGTTATTCAAATTACAAAATTAAAGGATACATAGAACACTTTCAAACAGTGAGACTGCAAAAAGTTCTGCTCAAAGATCCAATAAAGATTCAGCAATATGGTCATCTATTTTACACACTCAAACATACATGCAGTTATATCCCTTAGAGCACTTTCTTTTCCTCTCTTTTTTACAATAGCAATTACACATTTTGGTTTTATTACTCTTGTAGTTCTTATTTAATTTTTACACTAGAGACACAATATGATATTTATAAATATGATTCTTATTTATTTCACTAATGAGGATAGTCTCAAGTTGTCTCCATTTACCTATGAAGGCCTCAAGATCATCCTTTTTTATAGCTGAGTAATATTCGATTGTATAAAAATACCACTCTGCAATTGATGGGCATCTTGGTTGTTTCCAAGATTTAGCTACTACAAATTGTGCTTGCTATGAACATGGGTGCACCTATATCACTGTGATATGAACTTTTCAATTCTTCTGGGAAAATACCCAGGAGGGGAATAGCTGGATTGAATGGAGCTTCCAATCCTAGTCTTCTGAGAATTCTCCACGTGGATTTCCATAGTGGTTGCACCAGTCTACATTCCCACCAACAGTGGAGCAGTGTTCGTTTTTCCCCCGCAGCCTCGCCAACATTTGTTATCAGTTGATTTCTTGATGGCAGCTATTCTTTCCGGAGTGAGGTGGAATCTCAATGTTGTTTTAATTTGCATTTCTCAAATGACCAGCAATGGTGAACATTTCTTGTTTCTCAAACAAGACCTTTTCTTTGCTTCCATGCATTTATTTGCCATTTGTATATCTTTCTCTGAGAACTGTGTGTTCATCTCAGATGCCCATTTTTGGAGAGGGTCTTTGAATTTGGGAGGCTTGATGTTTTTCAATTCTTTATATGTTCTGGACACAAGTCCTTTGTCTGAGGGGTTGCTGGCTAAAATTCTTTCCCACTCTGTGGGTTTTCTTTTCACTCTGTTGGTGATTTCCTTTGAAGTGCAGAAACTTTTCAATAATATGAGATCCCATTTGTTGATTCTTTGAAGTGTTTCCCATGCAGTTTGCATTTTGTTCATAAATTCTCTGCCTACCCTTATGTCTCCAAGACTTCTACCTACCTTGTCTTCCAGTAGATTCAGTGTTTCTGTTTTAATATTTAGGTCTTTGATCCATTTAGACTTTAATTTTGTGCATGGTGATAGGCATGGATCTAGTTTCAGTCTTTGGCATGTGGAGAGCCAGTTTTTCCAACACCATTTATTAAAGAGGCTATCCTTCTTCCAGTGGATGTATTTAACCCCTTTGTCAAATACCAGGTGGCTGAGTGTCTTTGTAGTTGTGCTTGCATCTTCTAATCTGTTGCATTGATCCTCCGGTCTATTTCTTTGCCAGTAAAATGCTGATTTTATCACTGTGGCTTTGTAGTATAGATTCAAGTCAGAAATTGAGATGCCTCCTGAGTTGCATTTGTTGCCCAGAATTGTCTTTGCTATTCTAGGTTTCTTCTATTTCCAAATGAATTTTAGGAGTGTTTTCTCTAGATCTGTGAGGCATGTCAATGGTATTTTGATTGGGATTGTGTTAAATCTGTATAACAGTTTTGGGAGTGTGGCCATTTTCACAATCCAACCTTGTCTTTTTATTTGATCTTAGATCACATCGTTGGAAATTTCTTTATTTAATTGCCCCTTTATAATAAAGAAATTATCCCTTTTCTTGTGACATATACATTTGCCTAGATGATAGTTAGTACTTTAACTTTGCTTGTAGTGTTCCAGTTATGGTAAAAATTTATTTTATGCAACCATATTTATGTTTTTTTTCCTATAAGGGATTTTATATCAACCTTAAAGAGACATTCTTCATTCTGAGATTACTTTTTAAAATCTCACATGGTTTAATCTGGTGCTTTGATAATTTAAATTTTTTGATCCATGAGGAACTTATTCTGATGTAGTATCTGAATGATGAATCAAACTTATATTTTTTTCTACATGGCTATTTCTCCCATTATCATGATTTAATATTCCAATTTCCCCTTTAAGTTAAAATGACATAGCCTATCTCATAGATTTTCTTCATTCAAGTTCTTCTAATTAAGCTTTCATCTTTAAAATGAAAGTTATACATACAAACATGTTAGAGTTAAATAATTAGTCTAGGTTTCTTTTTCTTTCTCTCTCTCCCTTTTAATTTTTTATTTTTTATTTAAAGACAGGGTCTTGTTATGCAGTTCAAGATGGCCTTGAGCTCACTTTGTAACCCAGGCTGGCCTCAAACTTGCAATGATCCTCCTGCCTCAGCCTCCCGAGTGCTGGGATTGCAGGTGTGCACTACCACGTTTGGCCTCAGCTTCATTTTTAAAATTGAAGTTATAAGATAGTTCAGAGTTAAATAATTATTCTAGGTTTGTTACTCCCGAAAAGTATTCTCTGCCCTCTCTCATGTTCATTACAGGGAATTTGTACCTGTGCATGATAATTCTTGATTGCTCTTTTTTGCCCCCATTCCCGTCTCTGCCTTTCAAACCCTCTTCTCTCCATGTGCAAAGTTCTGGTTTTCATGTTATCTTTTTCCTCATTTTTTTTTTGCCCCTTCCTTTTTTCCCCTTCCCCTCTCCCTAGTTCCCTTTTCCTTTTGAACAATTTCTTCCTATTTCATAATATCTATTGTACATTTTGGTTCCTATTTACATGTTCAGCTTCTCACACCAGAAAGACAATGCAATATTTACACATGTGTTTCTGATTTATTTCATTTATGATTAGGGTCTCAAAGTCCATCCATCTGGCTATAAATTTCTCAATTTTATCTTCTTTTATGGCTGAATAATGCATCATTATTTTAAAAAATCTTTTTTATCCATTTATCACTTGAACATTTGGGCTGTTTCCAAGATTTAGCTATAATTAATTATGCCACTATAAACATGGATGCACATATATCACTGTGGTATAGTATGAGAATATACCCAGAAGGGAATAGCTGGGTTAAATGGGACCTCTTATCCTAGTTTTTTGAGAAATCTCCACACTGATTTCCACAGTGGTTGCACCAGTCAGTGAAAAGTGCTCCTTTCCCCACAGCCCCTCTGGCATTTGTTATTTCTTGATTTCTTGATAATAGCCATTCTTTCCTGGTTAAGACGGAATCTAAGTATTGTTTTAATTTGCATCTCTCGAATGACCAGTGATGTTGAACATTTTTCATAGATTTATTTGCCATATGTACTCCTTCTTCTGAGAAGTATCTGTTCATTCATCCCATCTTGTTTTTTAGCTTCAAACTCTTGCTTCTACTGCCTCCTTCTCCATTTCTCTCCATTCTTGTAGGTTTATGTCTTTGCGACAAGTTCTTCACTGTTCTAGTGGGATTTTGAGAAGGAGCAAAACCAGATGCCTGTGTGTAATCCACTATCTTTACCTAGAAGTGCTTTTGTGAGGTTTTTAAAAAATGTTTCCCCCAGGAATCAGCCATGCTGGGACTGGGGGAACCAATCTAGCAATCAACTAGCCAGCTGTTCTGGTAAGCCGCTCAAGCCACACGGGTTCCAGGGAGAGAAAAGTCAGATAGCGCCCCCCACACCATTGCCCAACCCCCAGCCCCAGCAAGCAGTTCAGAGGACAGGCTGAATTGATAGCAACTAATGTACATAAAGCAAGTAAATGCTTGTATTGTTTCACTGATTTTGCAGGCTTGGGGCCAGAAGTCTGAGCATCTCTTGGGAGGATGACCCTATGCAATATAGCAAATATGGGGGATTTCCTTCTATCTTGTCTTTGAAGTCAAATATTGTTTTCACTGTTTTGCTTTGTTCTGATTAATTGTTTTGCTTTATTCAATATTCTGTTTTGATTGGTTTTATTCTGTTTTGTTTTGGGTTTGATTTTGCTATACCTGATGGAATGGACAACTATTGGAAGATAAGATATATTATAGTAGCTGTTGTAGTCAAGGGTTGTGAGGAGAACAATTAAAATCAGGGCATGGAGTTTATAATATTATTTTATGATGGTCACCCAGAGTTAACACAAAGTGCAAAAAATCTATCCACAACACTAAAGACATAGAATATTCAGCCAAGGGCCTGAAATCCATGGCAGTGTCCCACATGAGTCCAAATGAAGACCCAGAGCTCATGACAATGCCTCCCCTGAGTCCAACTGGAGATCTAGAGCCCACAAGGACTCACACCAGTCTCTCTTATGAATCTGTGCTGGGAAGGCCCAAAGGTCAGCGGAGGAAGCTAGAAAGTCTTTGCCAATGGGATGAAGGAGCTGTGCTGGTAGGTTGAGGGTTCTATGCTGGAGCCAAGAAGTCACACTCACAACAAAGACCAGGGCTGTCCTGAAAAGCACCACAGCCATCCTCAGTGACTTGGAGCCCCTAAGCTCCTCTGACAATAAGCACAGTCGAGTACATGCCAGGAAGCCAGCGTGACGAGTTCATCCTGGAGATTAAGCGGCACATGTCTTCTCCTCTGGAGCCAGGAAGCAGTGCTCAATGTGAGGACCAGAGCTTCTCCAGGAGAATCAATAGCTCAAACAGCAACCTGTAGGAGACCACAATGCCTCCACGCCTCAACGTCTTAGCTTCTCCTTCTCCGTCTCTACGCCGGCAACTTTCCTCAGGAGAAACATCTACACTCAGCACCATGGTGATTTAATTCTGCTGGCGTTAAGTTGACCACCAGTTTTTAATCCACAACAGTAGCTATTGTTGCTTTCCTAGTATACTACTTTGAAGTTCTGTACCAATTTTGCTGCATTGTTTTGATTGGCTTTGTTCTGTCTTGTTTTGTTGGATCTTATTATCTTAAAAAAAGATTTCCACTGATTTTTGTTAGCTTTCTAATTCCTTAGTATTTTTGAAGTACAAAAACAGTTTATAGTCTTTCTAATTTTTTTTAAGTTTTTGTCTTTTTGAGACAGAGTTCACTCTGCTGTTCAGGCTGGCCTTGAACCGAACTCACTTTGTAGCCCAGGCTGGCCTCAAATTCAGTGATCCTCCTGCCTCAGCCTCTGGAGTGCTGGGATTACAGGCAAGCAGCCACCATGCCCAGCTAAACACTGTAAAAATTAACTTTGCTTTAAAGAAATATTTTTTCTACTCTAAGATTAGAGAAATATTAATTTTATTCCCTCCTGAGGAAAATTGCCAAGTTGGCATGATTCTTTCGGCACCTGATCCTGATCTTCAGTTGAATATTTTCACCTTCCACGGCTTCACAGTCTTCAAAGCCTTTCGGAATCCCCACAGGAGCCTTGCTCACTAATGTCCTCAAACAAGACCTTTTTCTTTGCTTTCATTTTTATTTTTTATGCTTCAGGCCTTTGCCAATCCTCCTTTAATACCAAGTCATAAGTGTCCAGGGTTTCAGTTCATTATACAGTACTCTGCTCTTTCTTACCTTATAAAAGGTACCAAGGGCTATTCAGGAGGGAATTTACATTCATTATTGATTTAACCCTTAGAACAATCTGGTAAATGTCAGAACAATCTGATAAATGTTATTAGTCTCGTTTGTTTGTTTGTGGTACCGGGGATTGAAATCACAATCTTGCACTTACCAGGCAGGCACTTGTGCCCCTCAGCTAAATCCCCAGCCCTAGTATCTTTTTATAAATGAATCTATTGAATCTTAGAGAGGTTGCCCTTCTATTGTCCATGATCAGAAGGTGGTGTGTCACGGGTCTATAATATAATAAGCCTGTAATCACCACATACACAGTACTTCTGAAAACTAGGTAATATTTACCGTGGTATCTCACAGAGTGAGACTTAAAATTCATGATGGCTATTTTAAGGACAAGACTTTAATACCAATAGTGAGTCTCATGTTAAATTTTCAAGTGAAACAAAAGTTTTAGGCAGCTGGGCCTTGCACTGCCATTTAGGGTTACATTCCCCTCCCTCCCTCCCTGAACACGGCATCCATTTGGCATTTAGGATATTGTAATTAAAGATGAAAGAAGATCATCTATGACCATGGAAAGCTCTGTGGGAGCTACATTATAAACTAAGCCCTCCACTGGTAATGTCTCATCTCTGAGCAGTGTTATAAATAGATACTTGAACCTTTTCTCTATTTCATTCCTGGTCTTTCAACTCCAAGAAGGATTTTTATTTTTCATGGAAACAAAGGATATCAAAATCTCAACACATCTTTGCTGGTTATTTCTATCTAAGGTTATAAAAATACATTCCTATGATTTAACACACATTCCTTATCCTTACTAGGCTCTTAATAGGTTTCCAGGAATAGCAGAGGATTCCATGTCTCCTCCAGAGATTCAGTATTGTCCTCCCACCAACCCTAACCCTCAGCAATTCATCTCTCACTGTAATTTGATTGGGTTCCCTGGTTTCTTGTCTCTCCTCCCCTCTCCTCTATTCCTTCCTCTTTTCCCCCTTCCCCTTATACCACCCTCTTATGCAGATTTCTGAAAGGACCAGTATGTGTATTATATATGACATCAAAATGACTAAGACCCTTTTTTCAAATATTTCATGGCCAAAATAAACACTTTAATACAATATGTAATACAGTACATTCAGAAAACCCATTACTGAGGCAGGTGGGGTTGGGGTATCCATGTAATCTCAGGACTGTGGGAGGCTGAGGTAGGAGGATCTCAAATTTGAGCCCAGGCTGGGAAATTTAGTCTCAAAAGAATAGTAATAATGCTAGGCACCTGCACATGCACACACACACACACACACACACACACACATGCGTGCGCACACACACATGCATACACTATAGTAGGGAGCTAAATATGAACTTTTCTCCTTTTACTTCCAAAGAACGGCGTTTTCAGACTCCTGTCCCTACACAAAGACACTGAATCTTCTCACTGTCCCCGTCTTCTGCTCTCTGTACATGGCCAATCAGTTTTTCCAGGCTAAAATTTCTGCTGTTTCTCTTCATGTCTCTCAAAGTCTGCCCCTCGTGCTTGCTCCCGTATATTAAAGTCTGTTCCTCCTTATTGGCCCAGATTCAATCAGTAGGTCCTGGCAATTCTTACCCCAAAGTCTTTTCAACTGCCAAGCCGTCCCCTTTTTGGTTGCTACTTCAGTAATCTAAGCACCAGCTTTTCTCGCTTGGACTATGTTGTGTTTTCCAAATGGACTCTTTTCTTCCATTTTTGCTTCCTGATGATCTACTCTAGAGTTGCAGCTAGAAAGTCCCCTTATAACTGCAGTTCAGCCTGTGTTTTTGCCATTGTAGACTAACAGGATCTGGTTTTACTCTTCCCTGTATTCAGAACACAGCAGATAAAAGAGGTGGTCAAAAAATACATGTAAATTTTTAAAAATTCGTTACAGTAAAAGATATGTTTCCATTAGCTCATTTTAAAATACACCTCCCTGCTTTGAACACACATATTCCATCCTCCTTGTGACTTTCGGAAGCAGTTCTGGAAGTCCTCTTTCATGGCTTTATGGGAAGTGATTTTAAAAATACAAGGTAATAGGTAAAGATGGTGGATAGAGAGCAGGATACACACCCTCCCCTGAGAGACAATGCATGCTGTAATAAGACATCCTAGAGAGGTCTGGACAGAGGGAGATGGATCCTCTCAACCTAGGAAGAAACTAAAGGCAAAAGAGCTGGTCAAGCATGCAGTCCTGGGACTACCATTGGCAGCCACAGTGCTCTCCAGCAGCCTGAATTTGTGCCACTGCTGTGACAGGCCAGAGCAGCCCGAACCCACTGGAGCAAAACCGTGCCGCTGTGACTAACTGGTCACGCTGAAGATGGAGGTTGGCAAGCCCAAAGGAGAATGGAGCCAGCAAAGACCTCCATTAACCCGTGGTGAGTGCTGGGAATAAGAACCCCCCCACACAGGAAGAGGGCGACCAAATGGATGACATGTTGGAATCAGGCAGGAACTAGGAATGACAGTAACTTCAGTTGGTTGCTCCCTTCCCAGAGCAGATTGGTGGGATCTGCTATGCCCCTGGCCAGGACCCAATGAGCCATCCCAAACCAAATCCCTACCCATAGCACACACTAAGCCAGTGAAGGTCCCTGAAGGTTGACTGGTCTGGTGGGGATGGGCCAGCATACACAGCCCCTGCCTACACCTCAGTGACCAAGAGCAAACAGGAAAGGGCAGAAATCCCTCACCAGCAGGCTTCAGAAGAACCATACCAACAAGGAAAGGGGCTGGGACCTCCACTATACACTTGTATGGAAGAAACCAAAAACATGACAAGAGAAAGAAACAATAAAAAGCCCCCAGCCCAAAACCCTAAGAACATTGATCCAGGAGAGGTAAATACAAAAGAGACTGAGGGCAGCAAACATGCAACATCAGACATTAAGAGATATCTTTGGGACCTTATAGACGAACTCAAAACTGAAATATTAAATCAAGTAAAGCAAGATATGAGTAGATTAATAAAAGAAATGCTAAACATCTCTCAGGAAGATACAGACAGAAAAGGGAGGAACACACAAAAAAAGGAGAGAAACGTTCGATAAAGAATATAAACAAAACCTAGAATACATGAAGCAGATTCAAAGAGATTACCAGGAAATTAAAACTCCATTGAAAGCTGGCAAAACTGCTTGAAAGAAACTAAGGATAGGGAGGAGCTAAAGATGGCCAATCAGTGAGAAACAAAATACAAAGCCACCTGGGAGAAACAACTCATATGACAGAATAAAACATCCTGGAGAGATCCAGACAGAGGGAGATGGATCCTCTTGACACAGGAAGAAATTAAAACGAAAAAAGCTGTCTTGGGGCTACAATTGGAACAGCTAAAATTACCAGACACGGCATTTTCACTGCAACCTGCCAAGTTTGAATTCACCGGCCTGAATTTGCAAATTTGCACTGGCTGGCAGAACTGCCCAAACTCATTCTTGCTGCCACTCACAGGAGCCACAGCCACACTGAAGTCAGGGGTTGGTGAGCCCAATGGAGAGTGGAGCCAGCAAAGGGACCTTCATTAATCCACAGTCAGTGCTGAGAATGAGACCACCCCCCACAGGAAGGGCTCAACGAAATGGGCAACATGTTGGTATAGGGCAGGAGGAGCCTGAACTGGGAGTGACAGTGACTTCAGTTGGTTACTTCCTCTCCAGAGCAGATTCTAGGGATTTGCTTGGCCTGAGTCATGCCCCTGGCCTGGACCCAGTGAGCCATCCCAAATCCATTCCCTGCACCTAGCATGCACTAACCTACTGAAGGCCCCTGAAGTTTGACTGGCCCAGTGGGGAGGGGCCAGCATACGAGCTCCTGCTTACACCTCAGTGACAAGAGCAGGCAGAGGTCCTTCACCAGCATGCTTCAGAGGAACCGTGGCCAAAAGGGAAGGGGGCTGGGACCTGCATTGTACACCTGTGTGGAGGAGGCCAGGACCATGACAGGAGAGAGAGGCAAGAGGAGATCCCCAGCCCAGAACCCTGAGAGCACTGATCCAGGAGAGGGAAAAACAAGGGAGACTGAGGGCCACAAACACGCAACATCAGACATGGCTTCAATGGACATTAAGAGATATCTTTGGAACCTTGTAGACGAGCTCAAAACTGAAATATTAAATCAGGTAAAGCAAGATATGACTAGATTAATAAAATAAATGCTAAGCATCTCTCAGGAAGACATAGATGGAAGAAGGGAGGAACACAAAAAAAGAGAGAAACATTCAATAAAGAATATAAAGAAAATATAGAATACATGAAGCAGATTCAAAGAGATTACCAGAAAATTAAAAACTCCATTGAAAGCTGGCAAAACTCCTTAAAAGAAACTAAGGATAGACTATCAAAACTTGAAGACAGGTCTGCAATGTGTGATCATGAAAGATCTCTTAAAAATAACAAAGAAACAGGAAATAACAATACAAAGGCTAGAAGATGACAAGAAAATCTATAATTTAAGAATAAGAAATGTGAGTGAAGAAGCAGGAATAAAAATAGGGGAATTACAAAGGCTATTCATGGAAATAATTAAGGAAACCTTTCCAAGCACAGGAAAAGAAAATGATATTCGGTTATGTGAGACACACACAATTCCAGCCACCTACAACCAAAACAGAGCTACACCCAGACATATAATAATCAAGATACCAGAAATTCAATATAAAAACAGAATATTAAAAGCCATCAGAGAAAAGAAACAGATTACCTATAAAGGAAAGACCATCAAGATCATGGCAGACTTCTTGACACAGACCATCAGATCAAGAAGAGCTTGGAGCAAAGTATTCCAAGCCCTGAAAGAAAATAACCTCCAGCCCAGATTGATGTACCCTGCAAAACTGTCACTAGAAATTAATGGAGAAACAAGATGCTTCCATGACAAAGAGGAACTGGGCGAGTTTGTGACCACCAATCCAACCCTACAGAGAATACTGAAGGACATGCTAGAGAGAGAAAAAAAATACTAGGATTTTAGGAGCAGTGGCAGAAAGGCCTCAATGAATGGGGCAGGCTGTAGAATGAAGGAGAAAAGTAGACAAAAAAAGGCAGAAAAATAGCATAGCAGAAATGAGGCAAAGAATGATGGCTAGAATGTCTAACATAGATGGCCTTGATACACTATGTTGTTAATAGTGCACCAGGATTTAAAACCCACATTACTCACACCACTCTGCTTAGATGGATTATATTCTGTTCCAGTCATTCTACCTGTACTAGATTTGAGGGCACAAACAGTAATCCTGAAAATAACAGGATATAGTACAGTAATCATCCTTAATTTCCTATTAACTTAATCTAAAGCTATGTAAAACCTACACTGTTTTACCATGACTGATTGTAATCGAATCTGGTTTGTTAGATTGCTGTTTTGTGTTGATAGATTTTATTCAAAGCTGTTAAGATTGATAGTATCAAGTCTGAGAGTATAGGCAACTGCACTGAAGATGACAAGATTCACTAGAATATCCACTCTGGTTTGATTATTACCTGCCTTTGAAGTTTTATACTCTCTACAACGTTTTATTTTTACTAATATTGTTATGTACTGCTATATTCAATTATACTGTTATATTCAATTATGCCTGATGATATAGACAATTCTATTGAAGATAATATGAAACAACACAGTAATCATTGTAGATCACCTTGTACTGTGGTTTTATACGATTTTTGGTTTCATGTTTTTATAAGAATTCGTTTTGCTTTGTCTTGCTATGTTTTGTTTTTCCCTCTGATATAGAAAGGATAGAAATACATGTAGAGACTCATGCATGCATAGCTGTTTACAGTCTCACTGTTTGAGTATCTACTTTGTATGCTTTAATTTTGTAACTTGAACAACTATTTCTAAGAGGACAATATGTAATTTATCAACTGGTGATTTCTTACTGTTTATCTTTTTTTAAAATTCTGTATTATTTATACCCTTTTCCTGTTTTTCTTTTCTCTTTAAATAAAAAAAATATGGTAAATGTTGCTATTGCATGCCTTCTAACAGAGAGGGAGGCTTGGAAAACTATTCCAATGCGTCCTCTGTCACCTTGTTCACCTGATCTGGTGCCATAAAGTTCTGGTTTTCCCCACAGTTAAAATGACCATGAAAGGTAAATGGTTTAAATCAATTCAGGATATCAAAGCTGCCATGAGAGTGTAGTTAAAGACACCCACGAAAGAGGACTCCAGATCTGCTTTTGGAAGATGGCGAGAAGAGTGAGGTAAGTGTGTTCGATGTTAGGGAGAGTATTCTGAGGCAGTATATCTTTTACCATAGTAAACATTTTTAAAAATTAAATGTTCACTGTGTTTTTCTATCACTCCTCACATTTTGTGGCTTAACACATGGTCCATGTTGGTGCATGTTCCACATGCACAAAATATGTGTCTTTCATTGTCTTCTGGCAATTCATTGTTTCTTATAAAAATTATCCAACATTTAATCATGTTTGTACATATATGTTTTTCTCTACCTGCTTTCAACATAATTTTTATGCATCCATTTTTGGTAGTTGGACTATGATGTATCTAATTGCAATTTTCTTGTATTTTGTTTGTTACAATTTGAGATTCTTGGATATGTAGGTGGGTTATTTTCATAAAATTTGAGGGCATTTCAACTTTTTTGGTTCCATTCTCTTTCTCTTCTTTCTCAGAGGGCACTCCTCTGAGGGTATCGGGGCTGTCTCTGGAGCCGAGGTGTCCTGGGCCCCTTGGGGTACAGATCTTTTTGGATGGCTGTGAATGCCTTTCTGTTCCACCTTCTTGTCCTTTAGATCCTTAGTTCTGACTCAGGCTTAGTGGGAGGAGACAGGAGCTTCCTTCGTTGCCTTTTTTCATGACATCTTGGTGAAAAAGTTTCTGTTTGTTATTTATATTCTTAGTCTCCTTCCTCTTTAAATTTCCAGAATTTTTTTTCAAGTTTATGGACACTAATGAAAAATGAAAAATGCTGCCCAGACTTCCAGCTACAGAGAATAGAACTGACTCCAAACTGCAACCCTCTAAAATGGATCATCACGGCTTTCCTGAGGTCGCACTTTCCACAGGCTGCTCCCACCCAACACCATCTCTACAACAAATGCTTCTTTTAATAAACACCTTGATGTGTAGTCCATTCTTAGGGCGTGGCTTGAGGGGGACCCTGAATGACACTGGTTTGAGATAGCCACCGTGGTAACATAAAGATCTAGGGCTGACTCATCTACTGCCTGTTGAGATACTTTTTCCTTGGTTTGTGGAGCAAGGAGAGTCCCTAAAAAATGGTATCGCTGAGTATTTCAGTGGTGGTACATTGAGGAAAAGGATCAATACCCAGAAATGTTGTGAAATAGATAACAGAGACATTTGAAAAATATGGGGGCACAATGCCTACAGACAGTGGAATTGGCTGCTTATTGCTAAACTATGTTGATGTTCTGCAGAGACATGATGAGGCACTGGGGACCAAACCTTAGTAACTAAGAGGCTGAGCTTAACACAGAGGCCCTGGGTACAGGGAAAGCCCATTCGAGCAGCTGGCTGGAAACCTGACTGTTGGAACTGAAACTCCCAAGGTGTTTGAGTGCTGGGCCAAGGCCGGTCTGTCACGTGAGTGTCAGACACTGAAGGAAAAGACTCAGCACTGTGAAGTACACTGTAGGAAGGGGAGGAGGGGAGGGTAAGTACCACTGTGGCCCCAAAAGCAACTGTGCCAGGGTCAGATGGCCTATCACCCTTGCTGCCCTTTCCTGAGTTTCCCCTTTAGCAAAAACGCCCACAGGAGCCATAAAGGAGCTGTTCTCCAAGCCTGTGAGGAAAGTGCCAGCCAGGAGTAAAAGTGGTAACCGTAGCAGCAGGGAGAATGGACTCTCAGATCACCCACTTCAGGTGATCAGAAGGACAACTTGGTCACAGACTATAGCCCCTGGGCCTTGAAGTGTATCGCACTTGTGTCAGGTAAACCTGACATAAATGAGCAGCAGGGAACTGAGGAAAATCAGTTCCTGGAAGGAACTGGACTCCCTCGATGGCTGACTTCGGCTCAGAATTACCTAGCGTCCTTTCCACATCTCCTTGGACTGCTGGATAGTCCATCTGTCGAACCTGCCTTCCCTTCCTGCCCTCACGTGGTGTCAGACTCGCATCAAAATGTGATGGCTTCCCAGGAAATAGTCCCCTATTTCTCTCACTTCAACCAATAAAATCCCTGCACATGAATTTCCTTCCTGTGTCTGCTTCTCACAGGACCCAGATTAATAACACACTGACTTTTTTTTTCTATTTCTCTGTTGACATTGTCTATCACTCATTCATTACTCCAATATTCTTTGTCACTAGATGGAAAAAAAGGAGCCCAATTTATTGTCTGCACAAACTTTTCATTGAAAATAGAGTTTTAAAGGTGTAAAATATGTTAAATGCCCTTGATTTTGAGAAGTTCAAGGCTTTTTTCTTTAATTTTAAGGAAATATTAAACGTGATAGTCATTTCATTCTAACTGACCTGGAATTTGGGTCCTAATGCTTTAGAAAGTATCTCACTTTTTAAATAGGATAATAAATAATTAAATGATTGCATAAAATTTTGTAAGAAATTAGCTGACAAGGGGCAGGGGATGTAGCATGGCACCTGCCTGGCAAGCACAAAGCCTTGAATTTGATTCCCGGTTCAAAAAAACAAAAAAAGAAATTAGCTGACATTACAGGAAGCTGGGTAAAGGATATATGAAAACTGTCTGAACTATTTTTGCAATCTAAGTTCATAGTCCTTGATGAAGGAGCATTAGTGTACTTAATAAATATAAATATATAGATTTGATATTCATATAACTAAATCTCAGCAGGGAAAACTGAAATGGTGATCCTTTCAGTGGATTATAATTTGAGCTCAAAGAAATTCTCTATTTTTTTCCTCTGATTTGTGCTAGACAAATCTAATTGGAATTTTTAAACTAAGGATTAACAATGTCTTTTTAAAAATCTTTGCTCTTATTTTACGATGCTTCCTAGGGTGAGCTTCCCTAGTCCAAAACTTCAGAATACTCCAAAAACTCAAGCTGTTTTTAAGTACTGATAAGCCTGCACAGTGGGATATGCCGCACTGATTTGCTGTGACGGGTTACCATCGAAATGCAGGTGCACTAAAAACATTCTTTAAAATTGCCTTCAAAGGAGCTGGGTGGGGTGGTGCATGCCTGTAATCCCTGCATTTGGGAGACTGAGGCAAGCAGATTACTGCAGGTTTGAGACCAACCTGGGCTATACAGTGAGTTCAAAGGCCAGTCGGGGCCACAGAGTGAGACTTTTCTCAAAGAAAACCAAAAACAAACAAGTAAAAAATTACCTTCAAGCTATCTGTATTAGGTATATATAAAACATCAATAAATTTTGTGTTTACACTTGGGTCTCATTCCCACAACATCTTATTATTATTATTATTATTATTATTATTATTATTTTGGTATCAGGGATTGAATTTACGACCTCGTGCCTGCCAGGCAGACATTTATGCTGCTGAGTTAAATCCCTTGCCCAACATCTCATTATTTAATGCAAATATCACCTCTCCCAAAAAAACATGTAAGACCCAAAGCACTTCTGGTTCCAAGCATTTGGAATAAGGGATACTATGTGTACCTGTCCTGGGTAATCCCACCCACTTAAAGTTTCACAAACTACCACCATGCTGAGGAAGGTAAGTTTGTATCTCCTACGTAGCTTTCTGCTCAAAGCTCAGAAACTAGATACTTAATTTCCCATTGGCATCAACATATCACCATTTCCAAGTGCTTCAAGATTAATCTGTCAAAAAGAAATTCACTCTTTTCCATTAACTTTATTCTTTTTCCCATAATTTAAAAATATTAATGAAAATATGATTGACATAAGCTTCAAAAGAAGGTGCTATCCAGCCTGCAAGCCTAATAATTGATTTTGTCTCCATTTAATTAATTAATTTATTTCTTTATTTTTGGTACCGGGGATTAAACTCATGACCTTGCGCTTACCAGGTAGGCACTTAAACCACTGAGCTAAATCCCCAGGCCAGATTTTGTCTCCATTTATATATTAAATCTAGGTCTTTTCTCCTTAGTGCTATCATCGTTTACTACAATAACATCCGACCTTTAGTTTCAGAGGCTTCCTCCCTCTGTTATCTCCCAGAGCTGCCAGGGCTCTAGCTGAACTGCAAGGCTGTCTCCTGAGGGACTTTCCCTTGTGTGGAAAATACAGGCTCCCCTGATCTTGGCTTTGCCTTCCCCCCAGCCTCCCTTTCTGATCCTCACTGTCTCCTGCTGCACTGTCACCAGTTAACTTGTGTCACAACATCATGCTGGACTGTAACTTCCTACCTCGACTCATGTTGCTGTCTCCTTGAACAGTAGCGGTTCTTAAAAGCCTCTTAGCTGTGAATTTCCCTCCTTTATCAGTTCAGGAGGGACCTACTTCAGGATGCCACACCTTAATTTATGATACCAGGTCAAGAATCCCTCTCTGACCTCTAAAAACTGGCATGCCTACTTTTGATTGTGCTGGCTATCATGATGAGTTTAAAATTTTTTCTCCCTCTCTTAAGTGTTATAGTAAATTCAGTATTTTATTGTTAGGCTGAATTGATGAAAATAGTAGTCAGGGTTACAGATACACCTAATGAACACTAGGTGTCACTCTTATCTTTTGTTTGAGCAAATAAATGGTCACTAATTCCACCTATAAATTTAGTTCTAAAAAGTCTTTCTTCTCCCCTTCCTCCTCCTCCTCCTGTTCCTCCTCCTCCTTTTTTTCCTTTCCTTTCTTCCCCACTTCTTTTTTCTAGTTAAATTTTGGAATTAAAAAAAAAAAAGCCAGGTGTGCATGCCCACAGTCCCAGGATTGTGTGGGAGGCTAAGGCAGGAGGATCTCCAAGTTCAAGCTCAGCTCAGCCTGGGCAATTTAGTGACTTGGTGAGACCCTGTTTCAGAGCTGGGGATGTGTAAAAGCCCTGGGTTCAATACCTAGTATCAAAAAAAAAAATCAAGTCATAAAGTTTTGTTTTGTTTTGAGATAGGGTCTTGCTATGTAGTCGAGTTTGGCCTTTAACTCGAGCTTGCTGTGTAGCCCAGGCTGGCCTAGAATTTGTGACAATCCTCCTGCCTCAGCCTCCTGAGTGAAGGTATTAGAGGTGTGTGCCACCATGCCTGGTTTATAAAGGTTTTTTTTTTAATTTGTTTTTTTAAAAATACCTATGCAGGATCATTTAATTTAAAAAAAAAAACTACTCCATTGTATGTTAGCTTGGAACTGTCAGTCCTATTAATATTTACTTACTATCAAACAAATCTATTGACTTTTTAAAACATGCAGTAAATTGTATTGCTTTTGAAAAATCATGGAATTTGAGAAAAGTACTGAGAAAAATCTTTTAAGACTTGTTCTAATTTATACTGGGCATGATGGTGCTCACCTGTAACCCCAAAACTTTGGTAGGATGAGGCAGCGGGGTTATAAATTTGAGCCCTACCTGAGCAACTTAGTGTGTCATTGTTTCAAAATTTAAAAAAATGAAAAGGGCTGGAGCTGTGGCTCTGAGCAAAGGTCCCCAGTTCCATCCTCAGCATGGCAACCCCCCCCCCAAATCTGCTCTAATCTTCATGAAAGGTAATCTGTTACCTTTTGTTAAAAACAATGAGTAGTATGTTAAATCTGGTATAATGATAGAACTATCAAAATATTAAATTTTTCAAGATCCTTGAAGAATATACCAGGAATAATGCTATACGGAGGACAAAATTTAGAACACGCTGTTAAAAACAAAATTAATTTCCAAAGTGATTTTTAATATTTCTTACATACCGCAAGATTCATACTATCTATCATTTTCTTTCTCAAACCTGTTTCCCAGTGTATCAGCTGTGTAAATAGATTTCAGCTTAAAAGTCTATGGCCATCTTTGATTTTTCCTTTCCCTTCATCTTCTGTTTCTAGATCATTAGCAAAATCTACTGGTTCTCCCTCCAAAATGCATCTTTCATCTGCCCACTATTCTTTTTATTGTCACCTCTCTGGTTGCAGCTACAGCCTCCACTAGCCATGAAAGCCTTCTGACTACCTCTCTGTCCAAGTTGCCTGCAGCACCATGAAATCGCAACAACATGCAGTGTGTGCATGAAGACAGCTTCCTTGTAACTCTTCTCTGCCCAGAGCCCTCGAAAAACAACCTGAGGTAGAAAGTCCTTTGAAGTTTGAATAAATCCAAGACAGCCCACATACTGAAAAGAACGGCAAAACTCTTCGAGTGACTAACCCTAGGAGCACCACAAAGCCATCTCAGTCCTAGCACTTTAAGAAAATTGCTGTCTTTTATTATAGCAGATATTACTGACAATGTTCTTTTCTTGGTTGGATTCAAAATGTTCAGAACTGCCAAAATGGGGTAATTTATATTAGCAAAAGAACACTGAGTCTTGAAAGTACTCCTTTGGCGACAGTAATCCTTTTTTGTTATATGTGAACGCAGCTTTTTGCAAATAATTGAAAATTCCATTTTCTTATTTTAATCAGTATAGCCTTTTTCCAATTCATTTCGTTGGAGGATTCTTATTTGATAATTCCCTATTTCCAAGGTGATTCAATGATTGGATTAGGAGCAGAGCAATGTTTTCTTTCCCTTTTAAGGAGAGGTAATTTCTCCCACAAAGTTTCCTAAATGCAGTATAAGGCAGATCCATATATTTAATTTGCCAAGAAATTTATTTTTAGGTCTATTGAGCAGATAACTTCTACTCTGAAATGAAACAGCATTTGTGCTTCATCACCTGATGTAACAGAATAACTGAGAAGGATTGGAATGAAGTGGTCCTAGTATTTTCAGTTTTCCTGGTATCTCTGGATCTTCTGCTTCTAGTGATTTTTCAGCGTGTTCTTTGATTTGCTATGTTCCTTCCCCACCCTGTTAGCACAGAGGGAACATTCAGCACATCTAACTATCTGAAAATAATACTCAGGCTCTGCATTTAACAAATAGAAGTTTTTGCTTCAAATTAATTTTTTTCCTAAGATTTGTGTAAAACTACCTAAAAAGTTTCTATCCTTATTTTTAAAATATTTTTTTTCTCACATGGATAGAGGAGGTTGGGAACAATGCTGTGGTGGTTGCATTATAAATAGGAATCATGTCTTAGGTATTTCTCCCTAACTTTTTGTTTGTTTGTTTTGTCTTTTTGAGACAGAGTCTCACATGTGTTTGAGGCTGGCCTTGAGCTGACTGTGTAGCCCAGGCTGTTCTCGAACTCTCAAGGATCCTCCTTCCTCAGCCTCCAGAGAGGTTGAAATTGCAGGCATGCGCCACCATGCCCAGCTTTCTCTAGTTGAGTTTTTTCATTTCGTTTCACTTCATTTTAGTTTTTTAGCACTGAACTCACTATTCTAGCCCAGGCTGACCTGCAACTCATGATTCTCCTGCCTCAGTCTCCTGAGTACTGGGATTATGGGTCTGTACCACCATACCTGGCCTCATTTAATATGTTTTAATGATATTGGTTATAATTTATTAAATATATTCTGTCAGAGGCTGAATTGGGCACTTTCTGTGCTTTCCCTTTTAACTTCTTTGGTCTTCACACCAACTCTATCAAATGGTTGTTTTTCTCTTGCTTTATAGCTAAGGAAACTAAGGCCAATAATGCTAAGTAACTACCTAAAGCCACACAACCAGTATGCAACAGTGCAAGGACTCAAACCCAGTTCTTTCTGGACCCCAAATACATTTGTTCATTGGCTTTGAACCATCTGATACTTCCTTTTATGCCCTTTCTCCCAAATATTCTCCAATAACTTCTCATGAGAATAAGTTACACTCTTGGAGTGTCTGGCAGATTTTGAGCCTTTAGCATTCTCTGTCATTTTTGTAAACACATGTGACAGTAAGTCAAACACAGAGGATCTGTCTGACCTGGGGCACCATCTTAGGAAGTGCTTGCTAGATTGTCTTTAAGTAGTATCCTTAAAGTTAGAAAGTATTTCCCATGATTAACCTGTGAAATTAGTTACTCCTTCGAGCAATGAAAAAGAACCCCTACAGTTACCTACATACAGATCATCTAGTTTGCTATTCTGTGCCTACGATGGCTGGTGATGAAGCTGCAGTCTGGTAGGGCATTCGATTCTCACTGGGAGGGAAGTATGAGTCCTACGCAGTCCTCTCTGGAGCCTAAACAACCTTCAAGTGCTATTAGTCCTCTGCTCACACTACCAGGGCAAGTGATGAAAGTTGAAGCTGATGGATATAATTTAGGAGCAGTGCCTTGAAATGCCAACACGCACTAAATGCTAAAGGACAGATGACCACAGGGAAGAAAATGGACGACCTGTTATGGCCTGGAGAGGTGCTACACTGATTGATGAGAGGGTCAGTTTATGACTGAAGCTGTTATCAAACAAAAAGAAAAGAAAAGAAAAGAAAAGAAAAGAAAAGAAAAGAAAAGCATAAATGTAACTAGCACTGGTTAATTCATTGTTATTTCATTTCACACAGAACTTTCCTCATCATTTCTTTTATCCTCTGGAAGTTTGTTTTCTTTAAAAAATGTTGAGGATTAGACAAAAATTTAACTGAAGACTGAAGATATTTTTCACTTAAACTATGGCCAGAGTTACAGACATGTATTACTTATTTTTCATCCTTAATTTACTACCCCCAGGGAAAATGTTTAATTTCATGTTTGATCTCCAAACATTTTTTCTTCTCACTATACTTTGATCCTGATGTAAACTCTGCTCTTCAGTCACAACAGGAAACTAGATGTCAAGCAAATTAAAAGGAGTTATTTTGTTCTGATTATAAGAAACTTAAATTTAGGATTTTAAATTATGTACTCCGAAGACAAAAATCTAAAGACCTACTGATAAGCATTTTATACTTCTAATGAGGATGAAGTAACAAATAATTTAAAACCTAAGCAAGAAAAAAAAATCCATAGATCTTTTAGCAAGTTACAGAATTTTAGAGGAAAAAATACATAGTCTTGAAACACAGGTTTGCATGAGGATTTGGGTAACCCTTCCTCCTTCACCAAGCACAGCAGTGCTGCTAAGGGAAGTGGCCCCTATTTAAAGAATGTTAAGAAAGTAAAATTTTGGTTTTGAGCATTGTAGCATAAGGTTGGTCAGTGACACCTTCAGTAATTATGGTAGGCACAGAGTCCCGAAAGAATTTCAGGCTCGGGGTTTAAAAGCCTGGTTCCCTTTGATATGGAGAGTAGAGACTTATCCCTCTTTCCCAACTCTGTAATTCACCTTTCCTCTTCAAAAATCCAGGTTCATCAAAATACCACTGGAGTTGTTTTCATTTCCTCCTTTCACCAGTTTCATGCACTCCAGCCTGCTATTTCTTTATTTATAATCTATTTTTATTTTATAATAGCAGTCTTTTTTTTTTTTACCCGTTTTCTCTTTTAGGTTTCCACTTCCCAATAATTTTAGCTAAAATTTAATTATTTAGTATTTACAGGGTACATCTTTTGTTTAAAGAATAACACATTTTCTCTTCCTATTATTGGAGGACAGTTGGCTATCTGTATCTATGGTTTCTATATCAACCACCAAGGGCTGGAGATTTAGCTCAGCAGCATAAGTGCCTGCCTTGCAAGCATGCAGTCGGGAGTTTGATCCCTGGTACAAAAACAAAAACAGAAACAAGAACAAAAAATTATACTACTATATCAACCACCGATCAAAAATGTCCTTAAAAAATAAAAGTTGCATCTGTGCTGAGCATGTGCAGACTTTTTTCCTTGTCATTATTCACTAAACAATGCAGTATAACAACTAATTTGCATGGTATTTATACTGTGATAGGTATTATGAATCATCTAGAGATGATTAAAAGTATGCTGGGAGGTATTCATAGGTCATATGCTAATACTCTACAATTTTATATAAGGGGCTTGAATATCTGTAGACTTGGAATCCATAGGAACCAATCCTGGAACCAATTTTCTGCTAATACTCAGGTATAACTGTAGTACTCAAGTCACTGTACCTATTGAATTTCATATATAGCTCAGTCTGAATCACCACTTTTAAAGCTTATTTGGGCAGTATTTTGGTGTTTGTTAAAAGCTATTTACTTTTTTACGTCTTTATATATTATTTTCTAAATATATAGGGGTTTTTTTGTGCGCCTTTTTTGAGGCAGGGTCTTGCTATGCAGTTCAGGCTGCCTTGAGCTCACTTTGTAGCCCAGGCTGGTCTCTAATTAGCAACAATCCTCCTGCCTCAGCCTCCCGCATGCAGGGATTACAAGTGTGCGCCACCAAGCTTGGCTTGTATAGGATCTTTTTTAATGCAATAGTTTACTGACTAAAATTCATTTCGTTGCTAATGTGTTATTTGAAAATAATCTCCATCACACATCTAAGCAGTTTTCCCAAGTGAAACCAGTAGGAACTCTGAATCCATAAAGCAGATGCACCATAGAAATACTTTTTAAAAAAAGAAACACTTAAAGCTAACGAAGAGGATTTTGTGATTGAAAACCAGGTGTACATGCAGTTCCTCTAAATTTGCAAACCAGTCATACTTTGAGCCTGAGCCCAGCCTCATGGCTCTTGTCTCATACTGGCACAGAAGTCAGAAAGCAACAGCCCCTGGAAAACGGCAGTTAAGGTGCTGCCCGGCAGCAGTTTCTAGGGTCTCATGTTCAGGTAGAACTTTTCTCAGAGGCACAGTAGTCACTAAGAGAGATAGGTATCATCATGATCTCTCTCCTTTCCTAGAAATGATGGATTAGCTCTAAAATCCTCATGACTGAGTCTTGTAAGAACAGGAATCACTCTTGTATTTATTTCACCATGCATTCCTGGATATGGCCCACCTGATAGAGCCGGATGTGAAAGTGACACCACAACCCCTGCTTTTACAAAACCTTCCACGACTGACCCGAGCCCGCTTGACATCCACAATGGATCCCAATGCGTCCTTGCCAAAGAACTCAGCCCGGGGGTGCAGCCATAGCCTAGTGGAAAAGTGCTGACCTCACATGGCCCTGAGTTTGATCCCCAGCACCACTGAGAAAAAGAGGCTTCAGTCAGACCTGTCCTGATTTATGCTCTCAAGTTTTTGAACCCTTTGAACCTTTGAGCATTTTGAACCTTTGAGCCCAAGAATTTGTTTCTAATCCTTTTTCCACAAACCTAAGACATTTGGATGATTCATCCTTTCCTTCAAATGACTCACTTGAAGAATTAATAAAAAACGGTAAGGTTGTAATTAAAGCAAACAATAGATCATTGCTGATTGTATTCCAGGTATGCTAAATGCCTTGTGTGCATTGTCTCTTGTGTAGTGCTTAACCCATTCAACAACCTACAGAATGTTAGAACAATTCATGAATTTTATACTGTGGGGTGTTCTTGGTGGTGGTGGCACTCCGGACTGAACCCAAGACCTTGGCACTTGTGGCACTTTCACTTTGAACCCCAGCCCTTTTATTTCCAGGCAGGGTCTCAGTCGCTAAGTTGTCCAGACCAGGCTTGAACGTTTGATCTTTCTGTCTCAGTCTCTCCAAGAGCTGAGATTACAGATACCCATGATTGCACCTGCTTTATATTGTTATTATTCCCATTTTTATGCACAGGGAGCTGGGGCTTGGGAAGAATGCGGTTTTGCCGAGGCTGTGCCTGGTAATAGGTGGAAAACTGAGTTCAGATCACTCTAATTTCAAAGTTTTAAGTTTTTGTCTTTGGCTCTCTCACCATTTTCCTCTCTAGTTTGATTTAATTAAAAGTGAATACACTTTTTTCCCCATCGTGTATATTACTAATAAAAATGTTTATTCTGGGATTTTTAAAAATATGTCCCTAGCCTTATCCTATGCCAGATGGACACAATTTTGTGAATTGGTTTTAATAACACCTTTGGTTGTTTAGCCAGTCAACAAATACACCCCAAGCATAATCTGAAGCCTTTTGGTCACTACCCAGCAAATCATCTTATTTCTGTCCTCTAGAGAAATACAGTGTGATACTTTATTTATAAGTAAATGTTATGTTTATGATTCTATTTATAGAGATAAGTAAATTTATATTTTTCTCTTAAGAAAAATGATAGATTCATTTAAAATGAACCTCTGAAAAAAATAAATTAAATAAAATGAACTTCTGATTCTAGTTTCTCTTTAGTTCCTAGCAGCTCTCCGCACGCACTTGCTAATGATGTCCTGGTCCAACTGCATCCATTTTACCTCTCCCAGGTGCCAGTGATGTCCCTGCTTCTCTCATGGTGACAGCCACCGAAGTTACATGCCAGTGTGGGTGTAATTGCATCAGGGGAAGTGGAGATAGGGATTTGGGCAACATCTGAGGAAGACAAAGAACATGCTGTTTCCTACTGTAGAGGACAATGGACATTAAAGCTATGTTATTACTCACTTTTATATCTATAGTAATTACAACATCACCGAACTTGTTTTCTGTTTTTGAACACTCTGTAATATGAAGGACTTTATTCTTAGAATTTGTCGATGTCTAATGGCACAGGAAATAAGGACGAAAGTTTTCATTAAGGAAGATGATTTTTACCATGTTAATCGGTCTTTTTTAAGTCTGAGTCAGAGACTGAGTATCGATTGATGTGGCATTATTTTACTATAAATTATGCTTGGTACAACTCCTAATGCTTACATAAGGACAATAGAAGACAACTCTGTTTATTTATTCATTTTGTCTTTTTGAGACAGAGTCTCTCTATGCAGTTCAGGCTGGCCTTGGGCTCCCTTTGGAACCCAGGCTGGTCTCAAACTTGCAATGATCCTCCTGCCTCAGCCTCCCACGTACTGGGATTACAGCTGAGTGCCACCACGCCCGGCACAAACTCTACTCATTTAGATGGTGCATTTGCCCATATGTGTTTTTATTATAGTCCTTCAACAATAAATAACACAACATGACTCTTATTTAGGTATTTGAAAGAGATTCTAAAATGTTCTAAATAACATGGGAGGTGAAATGTGTGTGGCAGACCTCTGCTATTTTTGCCTGCCTAGAATAATTTTCTCCTCCCTAGGCAACAATGTTTTGATTTTTCCTTTGAAAATCCCTGCACCATTCTTGGTTTGCATCTTTTTGAGGCAAATTTTATTCCCCCAGTTCCTAATTAATCAGAGGTGCTCTGATTAGTTCAAAGCCAAGAAGAGTCAGACTTGGGCTTTTCTCTGAAACCATGGAGAAATATAAACATTTTCTTAGCTGGGTTCACTGTAATCTGTTCAAATTTAAGTTTTGGGTTGCTACTTGATTACCTTTTCTAATATTTGGGAAGAATTTGCCTGATTCTCTGAGAGGAAAGCAGGGGTAGAAAAAGATCAATTTGTAATGATGTCTAAACACCAAGATTTAAATATGCTTCTAAACCTGCTCTATTTATAGGTTCTTTATTTACATTAGGTAAAGTAATCCCATCTCCTTTTTTTCCCCTTAATGTTAGTTTGAATTCGGTTTCTGTCACTTGAACCCAAAACAATCCTGATTAACTCAGAGACTGAAGGCTGAGAGAACCAGGGGGAGCTGATGCTAGCTCTAACCTCACCTAACAAAGCCTGTCTGGAAAGGACAGCCAGCACACATCAACACAAAACAGATAATTAAATGTCAAAGGATATGATATGGACTTTAAATGTCACATAGCTGTGGCAAATACAGAGATTAACCCACATGGGAGAGGAGATTAAAAAATAGTTAGAATCAGAGTCAGGCTTAAAGGGGAAGTAAGACTTTCTGAATTAAGGTTTAAAAAAATAAAGCTCTGAAACCAAAACGCTGCAGTGTGAATATCCACATGGGGGGATGCTCAAGAGCTCCCCCAGGCTAGAGTGGAGGTTTAGCTGGTGACCACTGAAGGTGCCCATATAAATGGGGCCAGGTCCTGGAGGCCTCGAAGGTCAAACAGAAAATCCATACTGTTTTGGTGCAAGCATTAAGAAGTCACTGTATAATTTTGAGTGGGCGATTAAATATTAAGCAGGAACATTAATGTTGAATAATGGGTAGACTGAAGTCCGTGTGACTGCCATGTAGCCACTAGCAGTGACACATTATAGATTGTGCCATTATATTATTTCTTAGGGTATCTAACAGACAATTTGGCTCACAAGGATAATAAGATGATGAAAATTAATATAATAAAATATAATACAATCTATAATTTCTTTTTGAAGTCCTTGGTCAACAGGATAGCAACAGATCAAAAAAAAACTGTAATGTTACTAAAGTGTAAGTGCATCAAGTACTTGTACCAAGATCAGGATGTTCTGAGGCTTATTAACTAGCTGGCCTTTTAAAAAATAAACTACAAGTCAATTTGGTTTACTTGGCTCCTGGCTTCCCTGTATCAGCCAATTAAAGCCACAGCCCTCCTTAAGAATGTCTAGCAGAAGAAAAAGTGAAAGCAAATTAATAAATTATTCAAGCAAACTTAACCATTATTTTGAAATCTCTCCTCTGCATCTCTACCTTTCACTTTCACCAGCCCCTCAAGTTCAGAGCCTCAGAACTCAGCTCTTGCCTTCTGTTTCACTGTATCCAGTCCAGCTCATATAGTGTTGCCAGAGATCTTTCCCAGTGACCACTCAGATTATACCATGCCCTCGTTAAAAAAAAAAAAAAAAACAACAACTAACTAATGATTTCCCATTGCATTCTAAAAACTTTAATGTGATGTTGAAGGTCTTCCAGAAGTCTGACCTCAACTTCCCTCTGCAGCTTTATTTCTTAAAACATCCTGCTTGTGTAGTACATGTTTCATTAAATCAGACTATACTTCCCTTCTCAGACAAAAGAAATACTTCTATTTCCCAAGCCTGTAACGTGTTTCTTCTGAGTTCACAAAGCTTTCTGGTTTAACTTCTTAGAGGATGTGTTATGGTCACCCTTACCCCCAGAAACTGAGTCCTCCCCCAAATTGACCATAAGCAGTGTGAAGGACCACATATTCTTCACTTTTGAAATCCCCCATAAAACCAGTATAAATGTCTTTACTTTTTTTTTTTTTTAGTACAATACTAGGATTGAATTTATGGCCTTTGCAATGAGTTACATCACCCACCCAGGATGGGGTGAAACTTGCAACCCTCCTGTCTGGGACCTTGCTGGGACTACAGACGTGTGCCGCCGTGCCTGGCTGGCTTTTACTCTTGTCACATTTACACATGCTTAGAAGTGAAAGAGCCTGAGAGTTTCACAAGGCTAGTTAGGAAAAATAGTGATTCTCTTCTGCCTATCCTCTTATCTAGTAATTTTGGTATTTGTTTTTACTGATCTAAATAATATTACAGTTATTTCAAAATTTTTCAATTTTGACAGTATCATGGAACTGTACTGTGAAAGGCAAAGATTTGCACCTCTTTCACACTCCCACCACGTGTCCAGAACACATTCTTCCAGCCCCATCCTTCTATTTATGCTGTGATGTTTGTTAAATGTATATTGTGTACATAATTATATGTGCATAAATAATAAAGTCTATGTAAATACTCTTCATAGCTGAGCCATATAAGTAACTATGATTATTTAGTCTTTTCTGCATCTTATTTTCTTCAGGATTACTCATTGCATAGTTTTTGTATTTGCTTCAGTCTCTCTATATTTTCCCTAACTCATCCTCAAAGTCATCAGTAGTTACCTAGTCTCTTAATACATTTACATGAATCAAGTGCTCCATCAATTTAGTTCTTAAGAAGACTTGTGCTTTTGAGCTTATTTCAATCTGGACCAAGTGCCATCTTTCCCTAGGAGACAGGCATTATTTTGGAATATTTCTGTACTATCATTCTAGGAATTCTGTAGGCCTCTCTGGTTGGGTCCTTTGTTTCCTGCATCCATATTTTGCTTGTTTTGTTGCATTCCTTCTTTCCTTTCTTTCTGCAGTACTGTGGATTGATCCCAGAGCCTACTGCAGCGGTACAAATGCTGTACTCCTGAGCTGCATCCCCAGTCCTATTAAGGTGTGTGTGTGTGTTTGAGAAAGGGTCTCACTAAGTTGCTGAGGGTGGCTTTGAACTTGTGATCCTCCTGCCTGTGATGATCACATTAACTTCACCTTTTGTTTTAATGAAGCATTTATTAAAACATGCAGTTTTAATAGCAGCAGATGTTACCTGAAAAATAATACACAGAAGGTAAAGCTTTGAAATCTTGCGTGAGTGAAAAATTCCTCATTTGACTCTCCCACTTGATTGATAGTTTAAATGACTCTAGAATCAATTACTTGGACATAACTTTCCTTCAGAACTTTGAAGGGATTCTTCACTGTCTTCTAGATTCCAGTGTTGGAAAGTATAATTATACTTATCATTCATAGTCCCAAGAATAAGTACTATTGTGATTCTCAATTCTTTCCATATGACTTGTTTTTTCTCTCTACAATAGCTTGCAGAATCCTGTTTATCCCTCATTTTAATACATCTCAATATACTATCATGTGAGAAGAATATTTTTATCTACTGTGATGGATTTTTTATTTCAAATATTTATATTTTTCATTTCTTGAAGTATTTCTTTGAAGATTTTCTTCTTTCCATTCCTCTAGTCTCCATTTCTGAAACTCCTATTAGCTGGTTGCTGAATCTCTAGGAGACTAGAGATTTTTAGTTTGCAAAAACTTTCTTTGCATAATCTTTTTTTTTTTTTTTTTGGTCTTTTTGAGACAGGGTCTTGAGGCTGGTCTAGAACTCACTTTGTAGCCCAGGATGATTTTGAATTTGCAGTCCTCCTGCCTCAGCCTTCCAAGTGCTGGGATTACAGGCATGAGCCACCACACCTGGCTCTGCATAATTCTTTTATATATCCAATATCTTCTCTATATTTCCAAAATACTATTTGATATTTTGTTCAAAGAATAGCCATGTCTCCAAGTTTGTTTGTTTTGTTTTTCATCTTTCACTCCAGAGACTTTTCACTAATATTTGGTGGTCCTTGGACATAAGGTCATATTCAAGAGAGTGACACCAAGAATCTCTGACCACATAGATAAGGCATCAATATAGGATCATTTACCTGGATCAATTATTTGGGGATCTTAAGGTCCTATCTCTTGGAGTGGTATTTTTCCTCAGGGATCTTCCAATCATTTTCCTGCAGTGTCATGTCCAGTGCTCTGTGAGTTCAGTAGGGAAAGAGGACTTAATGAAATTCAACATAAAATTTATAACTATTTGCTTACTATCTCTGTGTCCAGAATAATGCCCCACAAGTTGCAAGTGTGCCTATTATCCTCAGGGTAAAGGACTCTATTCCACCCTAGTCAAAGGATAAATCTACATTATTTTGTGAGGTAAGAGAATAGTTATCCAGCTATGTGGAAGTGAGGAAATCTGGGAATTTAGGTGTTTTATAGAATTTTAACATAGACTCCTATTTTGAGCCCCAATTTTCAAACATGTCTGATGCCACCAATTCCTTTGCCATTTTAGTAATTAGCTTTCTTAAATCTGCTAGATCAGTTGTTATACACATGTCTCTTTCTAGCTTTCAAAATTAATTTCCATTATCTCCTTTCTGGTCCTTTATGGCTGCAAAGTTTCCTGTCTTTCATAAAATATTATTATTCTAGTAGACTTTCAGTAAGATGGAAAATAAATGAATGAGCTTAATTTGTCATTTTCATTCATAACCTGAAAAGTTAATTGTATTTGTAGGGGTCTATTTCTGGGATATCTATTCTATTGCATTGATCTATTTGTTCTCTCACCAGAACCGCACACTGTCCTGTTTACTGCAGCTTTGTTTGTTTGTTTGTTTTGGTACCGTGGATCTTTGCGCTTGTCAGGCAGGCGCTTATGCCGCTGAGCTAAATCCCCAGCCCTACTACAGCTTTTTAGTAAGTCTTAAAGTTGTATAGTGTCACTCTTCCAATTCATTCACTTCCTTTAATCTTATATTATCTATTCTGGTCTTATGATACTCCATACAAACTTTAGTTTGTCAAAATTTACAAAATAACTTTCTGGGGCTTTTTGGATTTGAACTGAAACTATATACCAACTTGAAAATAACAAATACTTTAACAATACTGAGATTTCTTATTCATGAATATGAAATATCTATTTATTTAGTAGTTCTTTAATTAGAATTTTGTATTTTTCCTCACACAATCCTTTTTTTTTAAAGAGAAAAAAACCAAGCAAAATAAAATGGAATAAACCAATCAAAACAAAACAGTGGGGCCAGGAATTTACCTCAGTGTTGTAAGCACCTGCCTGGCAAGTGCAAGGTTGTGAGTTTGATCCCTGGTACAAAAAACAAAACAAAACACCCCAAAACAAAAACAAAACAAAACAGTGTAAATGATACAGGATTTCAAAACAAGATAATAGGAAATCAACAATGGCTACCACAGTGCCTCTTGTTGTCTTCAAAATAGCTGCCCATACCATCAGACATAGTAAAATCAAACAAACAAACAAAAGAACAGAATAGAACCAATAAAAACAAAATAATGAAAGCAATACAGGACTTCAAAACAAGATAATAGTAAGCCCAAAATGGCTATTGTAATATATCTTGTTGTTATCTTTGAAATAGCTGCCCATGCCATCTGATATAAGCAAAGCAAACAAGACAAAACAGAATAAAAACAAGCCAAACAAAACAATAAAAATGATACAGGACCTTAAAACAAGATAATAGGGAATTAACAATGGCTACTGCTATCAGAAAGAGATCCCCCATAGATGCTGCATTGCATATTTGTTCTTCTCTGAATAGATGACCAGACTACCAGCTATAGGCCTGCAAAGTCAAATGCTAAATTCTACAAGCATTAAGTTGTATTTTACTTTAATAGGTATCATCTCAGCCTGTGTTTCTCCAGATCAGCTGGTCATTTATGGGATGGGAGTGGGGGACGGGACCTTGGCTCTTCTCTCCCAGCCCATGTACCAGAAGGGGTGGGCGTCTGGTTCTCCTCCCCATGACTCACACATGGTTCCAGCTCACAGGAAGTGGCTGGCTTCTTTTCTCACATAGATCTTATACATAGTTTACTAGATCTATATCTAACTATTTCATTTTGAGAGTGCTAATGTAAATGTACTGTGTTTTAAATTTCAAATTGCTCTCATTAATTGTTGGTATATAGGAAAGCAGTTGACTTCAGCATATCAGTCTTATATCCCACATTTTTATAGTTTCTCATTAGTTCCAGCTTTTTGTTGTTGCTTTCAGATCTTCTACATGGACTATCGTCTCATTTATGGATGAAGATAGAAGATTTCTTCCCAATTATTACACTTTTTATTTTCTTATCGCATCATCTAAGACTTCTTGCACAATGCTAAAAAGGAGTGACAAGAATGCCTAGATTTCCTCCATTGGGTATAATGTTAGCTGTAGGCTTTGTAGATATTGTCAATCAGGTTGATCATTCCAACATCCCTGTCATATTTAGTTCTGCTGCATGTTGTATCTCTTCATACTGTATTTTTGGCCTTTTGGTATTCTTAGCAGTATTTTCTTGATAGCTAAACATGACATAGTGGAGCTGCTATAGGTAGGCTCTTAGTAATGTTGGGGTAATATCTGAGGGAAAGGGAAGCAGTTTGTAGTACTGTGAGAAGGTCAGTCTTGTGGTCTGGAGAATAACAACACTTACATAGCACTAACTGCGGCTCAAGCATTATTACAGGACTGTGAATATATTGTTTTATTTAGTCCATGCCCATTTTAAAAATAGTTTTATTGGGGTATAACATTAACCCAATTGAAGCATGTAATTTAAAGGTTTTTAATATATTTACAGATCTGTGAACCCTTGGTACAGTAAGTTTTAGAACATTTTTAACACTGCACTAAAAGAGTCCTCATAAATTTTCACCTCTTAATTTCCTTATCCTTCTTACTCTAGGTGACTCTCTACTTTTCGGATATATTTACCTATTCTGTACATTTTCTATGAACAGAAACATATAACTTATAGCCCTTTGTTATTGTCACCTTTCACTTAGCATATTGTTTTCAAGTTCATCCACAATATAGCAGGCATTAGTACTTTATTGTTTCTATGGCCACATAATAATAATTCCATTGGATTGATATACCTTATTTTATTGATGGGCATTTGTGTTACTTATACTTTTTGGATGCTATAAATAATGACACCATGAAAATCTTTTTTTTTTTTTTTTTTGAGACTGAGTCTCCCTGTGTATTTTAGGCTGGCCAGCATTCACTATGTAGCCCAGGTTGGCCTCAAACTTGTAGCAATCCTCCTGCCTCAGCCTCTCAGGTGCTGGGATTACAGGTGTGCACCACTATACCCAGCACCATGAATGTTAATGTACAAATTATTTTTTTCAATTTTTATTTTTTATTAGTACATTTTTAAAGCACATAATGATCATATTCTTTGTGGAGAATTGGTCCATCTATATAACACATGTTAATTTTTTTTTCATTCCTTCTCCTGTCCTTCCATCTTTTGTTTCCCTTCCCACTTGCAAAAATTCTATTTCCCTATTTTCTATTTTTTTTATTGTGTACTTTATTTTTATTTTGGGTTTCTCATAAGAGAAAAACTGTATGACATTTAAAGTTGTGTGTCTGGTTTATTTTGTAAATAAACTCAAGGAGTATCCATTTTCCAACAAATGACTTGTTTATCTGTGGCACGGTGTCTATGGCATGGTGGTACTTTGTTGTATATAAATACTACATTTTCTTTATCCATTCATCTGTTGATGGATGGACCTGTAGGCCACTTCCAAGATTTAGCTATTATGAGTTGCTGCTATAAACATGCATGTCTTACTGTAATATAATGTTTTTAAATCTTTCAAGAAGGTGCCTAGAAGAGGGATAGCTGAGTCGAGTGGAATTTCTATTTTTAGTCTCACAAGGAATCTCCACACTGATTTCTACAATGGTCGTGAATTTTCATTCCCATCAACAGTGTAGAATGTTTCCTTTTCTCCACAGTTTTGCCAGTATTTTTCATTTTTTGATTTCTTGATGATAGCCATTCTTTCTGGAGTTAGATGGAATCACAATTTTGTTTTAATTTACATTTCTCTAAGGATCGGAGATTTGAACATTTTTTCATGTATTAGCCATTTGTACTTCTTCTGAGAAGTGTCTATTCATTTCAGTTGTGATTTTTTTGATTGGGACTTTTATTGGGAGAGCCTTAATTTTTTTGAGCTTTTTATATAGCCTAGGTATTAGTTCTCTGTACAAGGAATGGCTGGAAAATTCTTTTTCCCATTTTGTAGGTTTTCT
This sequence comes from Hydrochoerus hydrochaeris, assembly GCA_004027455.1. Lineage (NCBI taxonomy): Eukaryota > Metazoa > Chordata > Mammalia > Rodentia > Hydrochaeridae > Hydrochoerus > Hydrochoerus hydrochaeris. The sequence goes on from PVLA01000108.1 coordinate 504,355, forward strand.
CTTCACTGTTGGATGGTTCTTTTCCTTTTAATTTGATATGATCCCATTTGTTGATTCTCAGTATTACTTCTTAGGCAATTATAGCTCTGTTCAGAAAATCCTTGCCGTACTATACCTTTCAGAGTTTTGCCTTTTTTTTTAGTCTTGTTGCAGTCTAAGTATTTCTGTCTTAACGTTTAGTACTTTGATCCATTTTACTTTTAGTTTAGTACATGATGAGAAATATGGGTCTAGATTCAATCTTCAGCATGTGGATAGCCAGTTTTTCCAGCACCATTTATTAAAGAGGCTATCTTTCCTCTGGCGTGTGATTTGGTTGCTTTGTCAAAGATCAGATAACTGAATGTGCCTGGGGTTGTTCCTGCATCCTCTACTCTGTTCCATTGATCTGCCCATCTGTTTTTGTGCCTGCAGTCTGCTGTTTTTATCACTGTACCTTTGTAATCCAGGTTTATGATACCTCCTGCTTTGCTCTTGTTTCCCAGGATTATTTTTGCTATCCTGGGTCTCTTCTGGTTCCATATAAATTCTAGTTCTGTGAAGATTTTTGGGTCTTTTATCTGGACGATCATGTCATCTGCAAATTATGGTAATATCTTCCTTTCTAATACATACCTCTTTTATTTCTATCCCTTGACGATTTCTCAGGCTAATGTTTCTAGAAAAATACTGAACAGGAGTGGTAATAGTGGACATTCTTGTCTTGTTTCTAATTTTTAGAGGGAAAACTTTTTTCCACTTAAAATGATGTTGGAATAAAATAAAATAAAGTAAAATAAAATAAAATAAAATAATATTGGCAATAGGTTTCTCATAGATGGCTTTTATCAGATGGAGATAAGGGTCTTCTATACTTGTTTTCTTTGGAGTTTTCATTGTGAAAGGATATTGGATTTTGTCAAAGACTTTTTTCTGTGTCTACTGAGATGATTCTGTGATTTTTTTGAAGGTAATAAAATAACAGAGCAAGACAGAATAAAGCCAACTGAAACAATGCAGTGAAATTGGTACAGAACTTCACAGCAGGATACCAGGATAACAGTAATAGGTACCATAGTATATCTCGTTATCTTCACGGTAGTTGTCCTTTCAATCAGGTATAGCAAAATTATACCAAATACAGAACATTATAAAACCTATCAAAGTAGAATATTGAATAGAGAAATATAATTAATCAGAACAAAGCAAACAGTGATATCAATATTTGCCTTCAAAGAGATGGTAGAAGGAGATCTCCCATATTTGCTATATTGCATACAGTCATCCTTCCAAGAGATGCTCAGACCTCTGGCTCCCATTTGCTAATGGTGGGGGGATGGGATGTTTGATTCTCAGCCCGCCCATCGCTTGCACCACAGCTGCTTACCAGGAAGGCAAGCGTGCTGCTGTCTTGCCCAGCGCCCTAAGTCCCAACATGGCCGGATCTCGGGGGATGCTGGCTGGTTCTCTCCCTAGCTTGCCTTGATTTTTTTTTTTTTTTTTGTACCAGGAATCAACTCATTACCTTGCACTTACCAGGCAGGTGCTTATGCTGCTGAGCTATATCCCCGCCCAATTCTGTGATTTTTGTGCTTGTCTCTGTTCATGTAATCTATTACATTTATTAATTTGCATATGTTGAACTATCTTGGGTTCCTGTGATTAAAGCTACTTGGTCATGATGTATGATCTTTTTGATGCTTTGTTGCATTCTGTTTTCCAGTATCTTGTTGAGGATTGTTCTGTGTCTACATTCATTGAAGTGATTGGCCTGTAGTTGGAAGTGGTTGAAGGCTTGTCTGGTTTTGGGATCAGGGTAACACTAGCTTTGAGGAATTACTTCAAGAGTACACTTTTCCTTTCAATTTATTTAAAGAGCCTGAGATGTATTGGCATTAGATCTTCCCTGAAGTTCTTGTAGAATTCAGCATTCAATCCACTGGGACCTGGGCTTTGGCTTTTCTTTATTGGTAGGGATTTTATTACTGTTTCAATTTCATTCCCCATTATTGGATTATTTAGAGTTTTTAAATCTCTTTGGTTCAGTTTTGGTAAGTCATATTTATCTAGGAATTTATCCATTTCTTCTGAATTCTCCAATTTATCACAGTACATATTTTCAAAGTAATTGCTAATAATCTCCTGTATTTCAGCAGTGTCTGTTGTGATTTTACCTGTTTCATTACTAATTGCATGGATTTCAGTTTTTTTCTCTTCTGTTCTTGGTAAGATTGGCTAATGGTTTGTCTATTTTGTTTACTCTTTCAAAAAACCAGCTCTTTGAGTCATTGAATTGTTACTTATTCTCAATTTCATTAATTTGTGCTCTGATATTTATGATTTCCTCCTTGCACCAGCTTTTGATTTGGATTGTTCTTGTTTTTCTAGGACTTTGAGGTATGTCATTAATTTGTTTGGGTTTACTCTGTTTTTCTGATGTGGGCATTGACAGCTACAAACTTCACTCTTAGGAATGCTTCTACTATGTCCTAGAAGTTCTGGTATGATGTACTGGCAGTATTGTTTGAATCTAGGAATCATCTTATTTTTTCCTTGATTTTGCCTGTGAACCATTGATTATTCAAGAGTGTATTGTTTAATTTCCATGTATTTGCATAATTTTCTGGGTTTCTTTTGTCATTGATTTATAGTTTCATTGCACTATGGTTTGATAATATGCATGGGATAATTTTTAATTCTTTTGCATTTACTTAAGCATGCTTTATTGGTTACTATGTGGGCTATTTTGGAGAAAGTTCCATCTACTATTCAGAGGAGTAAATTACTGAGTGGAACACTTTGTAAATGTCTATTAAGTTTATTTGTTTGAAGGTTTTGTTCAACTCATATTTCTGTGCTGATTTTTTTTTTTTTTTGTCTAGTAGTTCTGTCTATTTGTGACAGTGGAGTATTGAGATCTCCCATGATAATTGTGTTGATGGTTATCTGATCTTTTCTGTTTAGTAGTGTTTGTTTTATGAAGTGGGTGCATCAGTGTTTAGAGCATATGTTTATAATTATGTATTCCCATTGGGTGTTCCCTTAATCAATATTTAGTGAACTTTTTTTGCCTCTTCTGATTGGTTTTGGCTTGAAGTCCATTTTTTCTGAAACAGGATAGCTACTCTACTTGTTTTTGGATTCCCATTGGATGGAATGCTGTTTTTCATCTTTTAGTTTAGGAATTTCTTTTTGGGTTAAACATACCTTTTGTCTATGGTATGCCATTTAATTTTGTTTCATGATCCATTTTGCCCCTCTGTGCCTTTTGATTGGGAAATTGAGACCATTTACATTGATAGTTATTGAAAGGTATTGACTTTTTTCTGTCAATGCATTATTTTCCTGCTGCTGAACCTCTTTCTCCCCCCACCCCTGCCACTTTCACAAAGATATTCACAAAAGGATTGTAATTCATAGGTCTCACTGCTGGCAGCTCTGATTTGAATTCATTCATCCTGCCGACTTGAACCACCAGTGGTACATGTAGGACTATCTGAAAAAATGGCCACAAAAAAGCCAAACCTGTTACATTTTGCGAACTCTGCACCAATCAGCCACTTTTATATATAAAACGTTTTAAAGAAATTCACAAATATAGATTTCTTTTAACTTAATGAAATGTAAATTAGTTGATTATTATCCTATTTTTTAAATTGGTATGAACTCTATAGTCCCCTTTGGAGTCCACATCCCTGCACTTTTTGTAGTTCACAATAGCAGGAGGATTTTCTTGGGCTAGCACTGCGGGCTGGGTCCATTATTCTCCCTGGAGCTTTCACTCTCTGGGGCTTACCTTCTGTCCTGGGCATCTGCCTCCTCCAGGATCAGGTTGGCTGCTTGGCACCTATGCTGCGCTGTGCCAAGTGGAAAGAAAACACAGAGTGGGCATGGAGTTCATGGGTAGCTGCAGCCAGGGCACAGAATTCACAGGTGTAAAGTTTTTATTTCTTCTAGGTGGAATTACCGAGTCAGGAGGCTATTTATGTTAAGTGTCTAAAGAAGTATCAAAAAGTTCTCCGAAGTGGTTGTACCATTTTATGTTCCTACCAGCAGTATATCAGTAGTTTAATTTCTCTACATTTTCACCAACACTTATTATTGTCTGCCTTTTAAAAATTATAGGCATATTAGTCAATATGATTGGCATCCTTTCATGGTTTTGATTTACATTTCCCTGATGGCTAATGATATTGAACATATTTTTGTGTGCTTATTGGCCATTTGTGTAACTTCTTTAAAGAAATGTCTATGTAGATTACTTGCCCATTTTTCAATAAGTTATTTATCTTTTGATTTTTAAGTCATAAGAAGTTTGTATGATATAGCTTAGATCCAATTCCCTGATGAGATATATAATTTGCAAGTATTTTCTTGGAGGGTTGGGATTTAGCTCAGTGGTGTAAGTGCCTGCCTGGCAAGCACAAGTGAATTCAATCCCCTGTACCAAAAAAGAAAACAACAACAACAAAGTATTTTCTTGCATTCTGTGTTTTTTCATTTTCTTGATTTTTTTCCTTTAAATCATCAAAGTTTTAAATTTTGATAGATTCCAGTTTATTGGATTTTTTTTCTTTTATTGTTCTTCTTTTGGGTATAATCCATTCTTATCTTCAAAGTAGGAAAATTGAGGCTCATGTTTGTCTAATGTAATAGAACTAGTATGTGAGAGGTACTAGATTCAAACCTAGGATGTATGGTTCCAAAAAGTCCTTGTATCTGACTACCTCACAATGTTGTATCCTGGCAACTGATTACTATTACTCTAATTCATAAATTTAGAGGTGACTACTTTAGCTGGATTTTTATTTATTTATTTAGAGACAGGATCTCACTAAATAGTGCAGGCTGGCCTTGAACTCACTTATGTAGTCCAGGCTGGCTTCAAACTCACGGTGATCCTCCTGCCTTAACCTCCTGAGTGCTGGAATTACAGGTGTGCACCACCTCACCTGGATCTTTAGCTGGATTTTAAACTTCTATTTGTATCTTGCAGATGTATACTATGTGAAAGGTAATATATGTAAAATAACAAGACATTTCTATTTTATGTTCACTTTCTCAAATTGTTTTCGCCCTAACTAAAGAGATGTTTTAGTTTCTCATAAGGAGAAACTGAATTTGCTTTGTAGTTTGTGATAAAAGATTAAAAATCAAATAACACTACTACTGAATATTTCAGATCACTTATTTTCCTTCTCCTTCTGCTCTTATTTTATTTTATTTTTATTTTTCTTCTTTTTTGAGATGGGATCTCACTATGCTCCTCAGAATGGTCTCAAAATTCTGGGCTCAAGTGATTATTCTCTCTCAGCCTCTGAAGTAGCTAGGAATATAGGTGTTCACTAAGGGAACTAGCTCGTCCTGCTATAATTTATAATATAGATGAAGTAAGCTTGACCCAGGTCTACTTATTTGTCCAATCTTATTTTTCTTTACCCTAAAGTACATTAGCTGCCTTTCTTTTCCTAGAATACTCTGCTCCTGTCCCCAGTATTTCTACTTATTTCAGGCATCAGCCAAAATTATCACTTTTCCAAGAAATTTGTCATTGCCTTTCTGATTTGAATTAGACTTCTCTGAGACATGCTTTGAAAGCTCTCTATATTTTTCTGATTACAGTGTGAGGGCACACACTATAATTATAATTGTATTGTTTTTTTATGCATCTGTCTTTACAGAACATTTATACTTGATAAGCATAATACTATTTATGCAGTATTTTATCTCTATCATCCATTACAGGCCTTGCACATAGTAAACTCTGGTTTTATTGATAAACTGCATTTATGTAATTAATAACTCTGAAGTCTGTAAGAAATTATTTGCCTTACCCTACCAAATGGGTAGCAGAAGTTTGAGCAAATTTATTTATAGGCCACTAAAATAACTGTAACATATAGGTAATTTTTGTTTTGTACAGGGAATGAAACTCAAAACCTCATGCTTGCCAAGCAGGCACTTATGCCACTGACCTAAATCCCTGGCTATATAGGTAACTTTTAAAAAGAGATACCTTGGGTATTAGCTCAGCAGCATAAGCACCTGCCTGGCAAGTGTAAGGTCATGAGTTCAATTCCTGGCACAAAAAAACAAAAGTAATAGCCTGGTGATTGAAAGTGCGTTGTTTAATTTTTGTCTTGTAGCAATCACAAATCAGGGCATTACTAGGTTGGTGGTGTATACATATGATTAATTTCAGCAACTCAAGAGATTAAGGCAGGAGGATCTCATTTTGGAGGCCAGCCTGGGAAACTTAAAAAAACTATGTTTCACATTTTTAAAAGATGGGAGAGGTGTGAGGATGTAACCCAGTGGTAAAGCATGCACAAGGCTTTCAGGTCAATCCCTAGTAATAGTAGCAGTAATCATAATGATGATGATGATGACGATGATAATGAGAGTGGTATCAAGAATTAATAAAATGAATCTAGGTATGGTTACACATGCCTGTAAGCCCGGCACTCTGGGAAACTGAGGCAAGAAGATCGCAAGTTTGAGTCCAGCCAGGGCAATTTAGCAGCTTAACAAGACAGCCTCAGAATAAAATAATAAATAAATAAGGGCTGGGGATGTAGCTTAGTGCAGAAACTCTAGATTCAACCCCTAGCATCAAATAAAAAATAATAAAACTGTCAGGGATTTAGCTCAGCAGCACAAGTGCTGGGTTGTGAGTTCGATGTCCAGTGCCAAAATAATAATAATAGTAATAAACTATATCATCTGAAACTAGAATGGACAGCTTACTTTTTTTGCCTCAAACCTTATCTTTCCTTCAATATTCGACTCGTGTTTCTTTTTGAAGTCTTCTATCACTACTGAAAAACCCAGTAATTTTTCTTCCTTCACTGAATTTCTGCTGCAGTTAAAGTTCAAGGCCCCCAAGTCAGCACTGAATCCTGTACATCATGTTGTATTGTTTACGGTTGTTTTCAGTGTAGGGTTCGTCTTACTGTATTAGGTTGCAGATCCCTGGAAAAGAGGAACGGTACCTTTATGCATGTTCCACAGCTCCACGATGCCTAAAACAATATGTGGACATATACCTGCACAATTAACACTCATGGACTTAGGCAAAAAATTAATTAATCTAACTATATTGGTTCATACCTATTGAAAATGTATATGTAACAAGTGGTAACTTCCAGGAATGTGGAGCCCGCTTTGTGGGTCCTAGATTTGTTTAAACTTTTTGATACAGAGCTTATCCTCTAACCAGCCTGCCTCAATCATCAGCAACAAGGAGGATAGGAAGTTTCCTTCCTTTGTCTTCAATTTCTCTAAGGTCTGGCCATAAAACAATAATTAAACTGTCCTTACTCTGGGGTCAGCTTCTCTTTGTGAAAGAGAGTTTAACTGTTTCAAAAAAGCAGCTGTCTTGTACTTTTGGAAAATGTACCTAATAAATCAGAGGCCAGACAAGTAGAAACCCACTTTATTACTGAGCAAGGGCCACTTGGTTTAAAAAACAGACGTGGAACGTGACCTATCTTTATCCTGATAATTTGATGAGCAGCTCACTGACTCATTGGAATGATGTCAAGGTCAAGTCAGACCCCTCAAGCAAAGGCATCCTTGCTTTCCTTGGACCCCTAAAAAAAAGCTTGTTAAGAGGGTTTTGCTCATGACACAAGCTAAGTCAGAGGGAGAGTGCTGCTCTGAAAATAAAAGGAAGGCAGGCAGAGGGTGGGACTCCTTCCCTAAACCTTCATGCTGATCATTTTTCTCTATTCCATTCAAATGGTCATGTGTGAGCCATTCCCAAAAGTTTCTGGAGGCTCTATTCTATGTCTAAGTTGACTTAAAGCTAGACCTCACTTTCCAGAGGTTTGCAGTCTTCTTAGGAAGATAAGATATACACACTGAGTAACAATAGAAGACAATTTGATTACACATTGATCAGAGAAGGGCAAAAACCGCAGGGCTGGAGCTGATGGGAAAGACCTTATAAGGTAGGCTTACAAAAGGGCTATCTGTGGTGATATTTTCATTAAAAGACCAATAACAGGTAACCCATTTCCCAACCCCCCATGGCAATTTAATTTACATTATATGTTGAGTTATTTGACTTCCACAACCCTATTAACAATCAGGGAAGACTGGGATATGTGGTGTTTTTCACCAAAAATCTAACTGCAGGAACCAAGGCAGATCAATGTGGAATTAGGTTTTTTTCTTTTCTTTTCTTTTCCATGTGATCACTGATTTTTGTTTGTTTGTTTGTTTGTTTTGCCTTTTTGAGACAGGGTCTAGCTATGCAGTTCCTGGCCCTGAGCTCACTTTGTAGCCCAGGCTGGTCTTGAATTTGCAGTGATTCCCTTGTGTCAGCCTCCCAAGGGCTAGGATTACAGGCGTGCGTCACCACACCCAACTGAATGAAAATTTTACAGGAAGAAATTAATTTAGTTGCTCTTAAAATAGAAATACTGTGAGGCTTCCCTACCTATGAGTTTCTCTAAGTAAATGCTGTTTCCTTAAGCAAATCAGCTTATTTCTGTCTTCTCTTTCTATTAAAAAAAAAAGACTATTCTAAAGCAAAACATCCCAAAGAGGCTCTGCAAAATGTTAATAGGTATTATGCAAAACAGAGATTATGTGGACATGTGAATTTTAAGAGCTTTGGATTAAACAGTTACTGAGTTCTTATAGTTTTTCTTGCAGCCCTTAAAGTGGTCATTTGCATTGTGTTTTTTCAAGATGAGAGTAAAGCATATATTGTTTCCCAAATTTATTTGAAAACTTGGCCAGTAAGAATGGCTTCTTCTGGCTTAAAAATGCTGTGACTCTGCATTTGTGTAGTCAATGTATATTTATGGTTCTATGTAAAACCTAATTCTTTGGCTAGTGCTGATTTCACTTAGAATTTATAAGAATCATGTGATTTTTGACATATCCCAAACTTAGAAGACATGTTCATTTTTTTTTTTTCCTTCAAGTAACTCAAACAAAATTGCAGTTACAGGAAAATGTAGTTTCACTAAAACACAGAGATGGTGCCAAGTAAAAAATTAAAGACTCCCTCACTGTGTGTGGTGGCTTATATCTGTAATCCCAGCACTCGGAAGACTGAGGCAAGAGAATCTTTGCAAATTTGAGACCAGCCTGGGCTAGAAAGTAAACTTAAGGCCAGCCTGAATTGCATAGCAAGAACTTGTCTCAAAAAAATAATTAAAGCCCCCCCTTAAATCAAAATCAGAAGTAATCTATTATTGTGCTATATTCTCCACCCTTTTTATTTTCTTATTTTCATTTCAGTTGATTACATAGGTGGAACTGAAATTTGCAATTCTCCTGGCTCAGCCTAAGTGCTGGGTATGCACCACTATCCCTGACTTCAACAATTATTTCATTATTAATTTTATAATCTCTTGATTTCCTAATGTTTTCTCCAAAGAGACTTTTAAATTTGTCCATTAAGTGGGATTCATTTGATGTGTGGTAGAAGATTACCAGATTAAAATAATAGTTAACCTAAGAAAAGTTACCTTTTTATGAAATAAGTCTTGGAGTTTTATTTAATTATGATTTTACCACCTGATAACTGCTAGAGATTTTTTTAAAGTTCCTCTCCCTACCACCTGAGAGAAGACAGGCATGTCATATTTGTTTGTTTCAAGAATCTACAAACACTCACTTTTACATTTGAAAAAGACTTATTCTGCACTGAGATGTCAGCCTCTGGGGCTTTATAAGACCCCTGCTGATTGATCCTGCCCTTGACCCTAGCTCCAAAGCCCAGCTCCATTCTGGCATGCTGGTGTAGAGAATTTATTTATTTTAGCAGTAGGGAGTCAGAATTCCAGGAATATGCTTTTCAAAAGTTTCAAGATATATTTATCACATCATCAACTCTACATGACTGGGAGGCCTCCCTTACTGTAAAGTGGTTGATAGTGGATGATTGCTTTCAAGAGCTCCTCTGTGGACACAGGCCAGCTCTCTAACCAACAGGATCTAGAGGGGCATGGGAAAAAAATCTCTGCTAGAAATGGTCACTTTGGTATTTAGAGAAAAGAAAATGATAACGGGCATCTTTTAGTAACAGAGACCTTTCAGTAAAAGGAAGAAGACATTCTTTAGGTACCTCAGATTCTATTTATCAAAGTAGAGAGGCACTATTGGGGGCCAGTCCTCCGTTTTATTTGCCTGCTTCTGTCCACTTCCCACTCTCTCATATTTCCTGCTAATTTCACTAATGGACTATAAAGTGTAATTTAACTATGCATTTTATTTTATTTTATTTTTTGGTTACTTTTGTGTTTTTTTTTTCATTTTAAAGATAATAAAATCCAAAAAAAAAAAAACAAAAGAGAACAAAGCCAATCAAAACAGAAGCAGCAAAATTGGTACAGAACTTCAAAGTAGGATACTAGGAAAGCAACAATAGCTACCATAGTGTATCTTATCTTCACAAGAGTTGTCCATTCCATCAGGTATAGCAAAATCAAACCAAAACAAAACACAATAAAACCAATCAAAACAGAATATTGAATAAAGCAAAACAATCAGAACAAAGCAAAACAGAAAATAATATTGGATTTTAAAGACAAGATAGAAGGAAATCCCCCATATTTGCTGTATTGCATAGGGTCATCCTCCCAAGAGATGCTCAGACTGCTGACCCCAGGCAAAATCAACCAACAACGCAAGCGTTTACTTGCTTTATGAACCTTAGTTGCTATCAGCCTGTCCTCCGAACCAGCCAGTTGCTGGCGGAGGGGTGTTGATTCTCAGCCTGCACTCTGGTAGGCTCATGGGAGGCACTATCTGACTTTTCTCTTCCTGGAACCCGCACGGCTTGCACGGCTTACCAGAAAGGCTGGATAGTTGGCTCTTTGGTCGGTTCCTCTCAGTACCAGAATGGTCAGTTCTTGGGAGGTGCTGACTGTTCTCTGCATTTTTATTTATTTATTTATTTATTTAGGTACCGGGGATCGAACTCACGACCTCGCACTTACCAGGCAGGTGTTTGTGCCACTGAGCTAAATCCCCAGCTCCTGCATTTTTATTTTTTAAAAAACTACTTTTTTGAGGAGGCAGATTCTCTCATTATTATTATTTACAATAGTAATAATTTTATGTATGATCTTATGTTTTAAAGATATTTTATATTTTCCTTATAATTCATTAAAATTTTCCTTCAACTTTAGTATAAAAATAAGCAGACAAAAGAGTTGAAAACATTGTACTGTACTCATATTTTCATCCGTTATGTATGGCTTCCATTTTACTATAAATGTTCTTTCATACATCTATCTCTATTTATCAATCCATCTTATTTTTGAGGTATTTGAAAGGCTTCTAGATGTTATTTTCAATGGCTTTGAAATATTTCATGGAGTAAAATATCATCTTCTTTCTCTTTTATTAGTATATGTTTGTGGTTCATAATTCTTTCTGTCTTTGTAGTGCTGGGGATTGAATCCAGGGTTTCACACATTCTTGAAAGGCCCTCTAATCAATCACTGAGCTTTACCCCCTATCCCTTTGATTTTCTCCTAGGAAAACCAGAAAATCTTATCTTCTCCTTATACCAGGCCTGGTAGTGCATACCTGCAATCCTAGCTAGTTGGGAGGATGAGCTGAGGAGATAGCAAGTGAAAGCCCGGCATGGGTAATTTTGCCAGATGTTGTCTCAAAACAAGAAAAGACTGGGTTGTGGCTTAGTGACAGGACACTTGTTACCATGAGTGAGGCCTTGGTTCAACTCTCAGCACAAAAACATAATCCATATGGTTGACTGTTTGCTTCTTCTTCGTTATTATTTTACATAAAATTTCAGAAGCAGGATCTATTTCTAGGGTTTAATAGCAATTTTAATCTATAGTAGAGGAGTACAGTAATGCTTAAAAGAAAAACAGATTGAAATTATGCTTTTCTACCATATTTTAGAAGGATTTGAACATCAGAGAAGTTACAGCAAAATAAAAGATCATATACTTATTAGATAACTGTCTGGAAAAATTACTAAATATCTCTGAGGCTCTGTTTTCTCACCTGTTCTGTAGGGAGAATATTAATACTTGTTTTATAGTGAGAATGAAATAATATATATCCTACTTAATATTTAATAAGTAGACTTTACCAACTATACTTAAAAAAATAGAAGATTTTTTAAAAAACTGGTTTTTTTGACCAAAAAGTTAAAGATTAAAGAAAGGGAAGAAAGAAAGAAAGAATGAAAGAAAAGGGCAGGCGAGAGGAGAGGAGAAAAAGTAAATCTCTTGAAGGATTTAGAGTATGGGAGAAATAAGTCTGTATCTTAGGTAACTTAATATTGTAGAGTTATATGTAATGCATAAAAGTAGAGGACATACAATTATAGGGAGCAGATTTGATTTGACTTAACAAATACCTTATTGATTGTATCTGATATACAAAGCTCTTTACTAGGTCCCATGGAACAATAAAGCATAGAGAGACCTTGACAGTCACTATAAAGATTTGCCCTTTAATAGGTAAAGCAATGATATAAACCAAGAGCAATAAAACAAACCAAAGGAAAAAAAAAAGAAAAAAGCAAAGGGATTGGGGATGTAACTCAATGGCAGACTGCTGGCCTAACACATGCAAAGCTCTTGGTTTAATGCCCAGCACCAGAGAAAAGAAAGGGAACCCATTCATCCATCCATTCATCCAACCATCCATCTATCCATGCATTCATTTATCCAGCCAATAACTATTTTGCTCCACTATGACAGTTACTGTGCTAGGTGTTAAAGAGAGCACAAAGCAGACAAAAGTTCTTGCCTTCATGCAGCATATGCTATAGTGGAGGAGAAAGACAATATACAAATAAACAAACAAACAAATAAATGTACAATAAAGTAGCAGATAGTAATACTACTCTGAGAAAAATAAAGCACTGTCAAGAAATAAGGCAGTGTAAAATGGTGATGAGGGAGCTATTTTAGATAGCAGAGAGAAATGAAGATAAGGAAGTAGAGTAGGTGACTTTTGGAGTTAGCAGATTTCCATGGAAAGTTTCCTGAAAGAACAAAGATTCCAAGACAGGAGTGGGCCCGAAGGAACTCCAGGAAGGCCATGGACTGGAGCTGAGGAAATTTGTGGCCCTGATGTAGGAACATGAGGATTTCTGGAGACACAGGGCTGACAAGGAATCCTTGGTATTTGCCCACTGGCTGAAGGTGGTAGATGAGGGAAAAAAATCCAGCTCCTAACATTGAATTTTGAACCGAATTTGGCTAGGAAAATGGTTATGTCAGTAAAAATACACACAATCAAGAGAAGCAGGCTTCAGAGGAGCGATGGAAACAGCTTTTGACATATTGAATTCAAGACTCTGTGCTGAGTTTAAGAAGGGAACAAAAGTTGGGTTCCATAGGTTATTCCTGTAGGCTCAGCTCCTTGGGATACTCAGGATAATCTTGTGAACCCAGAAGTCTAGAGCTAACCTGAGGAATGTAGTAAGACCCTGTGTCAAAATAGAAAAAGATTTAAGTTGTGTGAGAGACAAAAACCTCAGGAGAATTACCAAAAGGACAGAAGAGTAAAAAGAGAATTAAGAAAATTCAGAACCATAAACCAAAAGAGAAAGTGGTGTTAAGAGGGAGGAAAATACTGCCTGAAGTTGAAAGAATAGAAACTATGAAAACACTTTTGGATGTGGCAGTTAGAAGGATACCTCATCTTTGGAAATGATGACTCAAGACAGATCTAAAGGATCTAAATATGACATATGAAAAGTCAGGGGTAGGATTTTGGGTTTCAAATGACATGACAGTGGAGAACTGAGTAATCAGTGTGAAATATATAGAAATATGACAAGTGAGAGAGGGGGAATTCAGGTCAGCGAAGGGAAATACACTCTTCATGAAATAGAACTGAGATTACTGGCTATCCCTATGAAAGAAAATAAAATTAGAGCCCTGCCTCACAGCACATTTAAAACAATTAATTTGTTAGGCTAATGTGAAAATAGGACTTGAGGCAGAAGGATCACAGGTTTGAGCCCAGCTTGCGATATTTAGGGTCTTAGTGAGACCCTCTCTCAAAATTTAAAAACAGACTGAGGATGTGTCTTGGTGCCAAGGTCCTGGGTATAATCCCCAGTATGGAAAAAATATTTTTATCTTTAAGACTTTGAAGTAGGAGAATACTGAAACAGAAAGCATAAGATAATATAGGTTCAAATAAATAACTTCTGCTCATCAAAGACATCACAGAGAGTGAAGCAGGATATAAAATGGAAATGGCATTTTCAACACCCAACACACACACACACACACACACACACACACACACACACTTCAAGGAGGGACTTTAAGAACCACGGCATCAGAAATTGGAGGGCAGGCCAGCAGGTGCAAACTCAGGCAAGAGCTGATGTTGCTATTTTGGGGGGTGAGGGGTATAGGGGATCTAACTCATGACCTCAGGCTTGCCAGGCAGGTGCTTATGCCATTGAGCTAAATCCCTGGCATTGAGAATTTCTATTTTTTAAGTAAGCTTGTTTTGCTGGTTGCAAACTCACTTTATCGAGGATGATCATTTTTACTTCAACTGATTGTCGACCTTAACTACACCTGCAAAATACCTTCACAACAACACTTAGATTAGGGCTTGTTTAAATAACTGGGTACTCTATACCCGCCAAATTGACACATCACTACTCATCACATTCACCACTCCAAACTGCACATTATAAAACATGCTTGCCAAATGCTGGAGGTCAAAAGAAAGGGGGTAAAGTTCAGTCAGACTCTCTTCATACTCTAGGGGAGAGTATCAGAGACGTGAAAATCTATGAAGGATCCCTTTACCAGGAAGTGGGTTCTCAGCAAAAGTAAGGACTATTCATTCCTATAGAGACTGAATTGCATCTCACAGAACATCCAAGTGGATCTCTGACATTTGGTGAAGTTTTCTTACTGACTCAGAATGTTTCGGTATTTGTCAAGTCTTACACTTTAGAAAAGACTGCATAAACTATGGATTCTAAGAGTTCAAAGTTATCTATAGGTCAGTGCTGGGATTACAGGTATGAATCATGGAAACTTGGTTTGTTTGTTTGTTTGTTTTAATAACAGCTATTCTAATCCACATGAAGTGGTATCCCGTAGTTTTGGTTTGCATTTCTTGCTATGCAACATCTTGCTATTCTTGTTATGTTATGTTATTCTAGCTATGGAATATAATTGCATAGCTAATGATGTTGAGAATTATTTCCCTGTGATGATTGGCCATTTGTATGTCTTCTCTGGAGAAATATCTACTAAAATGCTATGTCCATTTTTCATTTGAATTGTTTGGATTGTTGAGTTTTAAATATTCCTCATATGTTCTGGATAGTAGATCCTTTTCAGATATGTGGTTTACAAATATTTTCTCCCACGCTGTGGGTGGTCTTTTTTTTCACTTTCTGGATGCTATCCTCTGATGCACTAAAGTTTTTAATTTTATGAATTTATCTAATTTTTTTTCTCTTGTTGCTTCTGCTTTTGGTGTTACTTTAGGAAACCATTGCCCACCCTGATGTCAAAGACTAAAGTTTCACTGTTTCAGCTCTTTCTTCTAAGTTTATTATCCACTTTGAAGCTTTTTGTTGCTTTTTTTCCCACCAACGGGATATCTAGTTGATCCAGCACCACTGCTTGGAGAGACTATTGTTTCTTCATTGTATTATTCTAACATCATCGAAAAAAATCAACCAATCATAAATTCATGGGTTTCTTTCTGGACTCATTATTCTTTTTTTGTGTGTGTGTGGGGAGAACTGGGAATCAAACTTGGGACCTCCAGTGTGCCAGGCAGGCACTGTGCCACTGAGCTAAATCCATGGCCCCAGGATTCATTATTCTAATGAGCTAAGTCTATCCTTATACCATTACCATTCTATCTTGATTACAGTTGCTGCATAATGAAATTTGAAATGGAGAAGTATGTTTCTCTAATTTTGTCCCCCCACAATATTATTGTGGGCCCCTTACATTTCCATGTGAGTGACAGGATTGTTTGTCAATTTCTACAAAGGTGGCTGGACTTTTTTATTTTTTTGTGGGGTTTTTTGAGACATGGTTGAACTATGCAGTTCAAGTTTATTTTGAACTCACTTTGTAGCCAGGCTGGCCTCAAACTCATGATCCCCTTGCCTCAGCCTCTCAAGTGCTGGGATTATAGACACATGATACTACACTTGATGTGGCTGGAAATTCAATAGGAATTGTGCTGATTCTATATCGATTTGGGGAGTACTGTCCTTGCAACATATGACATTTTCAACTCCAGGAACACATGATGTTTTTCCATTTATTTGTCTTATTTTAATGGTGCTTTGTAGTTTATAGTATATATCTAATATCAACTCAATTTTTTACTTCTAAAAGTTTTAATATATAAATATTAAATCTTCTGAATTTTTATATATTTTAGAGATAGGGTCTCACTATGTTGCCCAGACTGGTCTCAAATTCCTAGGCTCAAGTGACCCTCTTCCTACCTCAGCCTCCTGAGCAGGCACATACCTCTGCACCTAGTCATATATATATATATATTTTTCTTCTATTTCTTTATCTTTTGCTTTACACTCTGGAAGGATTCAAGATGATATTGTAATTCCCTAAGTCAGTTTTCCACAGTATTGATTTTTACATCAATTATTTATAGTCTTTTAATTTAAATATTCATCTATTTTTATTATTTATTTATTAATGTATTTTGGTATTTTGAGGCAGTGTCTCACTATGCAATTCAGGCTGGCCTTGAATTCATTTTGTAGCCCAAGCTGGTCTCCAACTCACAGCAATCCTCCTGCCTCAGCCTCCCTAGTGCTAGGATTACAGGCATGTGCCTGGCTCAAATACTTTTAAATTTCCAAGGACATTCTAGTTCTCAGACTGTTCTTTTCACAACAACTTGGCTTTGTTACTCTAAATGTCACTAAGAGCTAGAGATTCCGCAAGTTTTCTCCTACTTTCTGCATTAAACTTTTTTCAATGAGTGATGTTTGCTCTAACTTGGTCTTCTTTTTAATTATGGATTCTCTATTAGTGATATTTTAGTGAGTAGAAAACTAAGTCATTCAGCACTGCTAAGTAGCAACTCAACTGGAATTAGAGAGACCACTGTTTAGCTCTCTTCGCTGGCTCCTAGCCGCTGAGGATGGTGGTAGGAGGTTGATTCCCTACAGTGAATGGGCTGAGTGGAAAAGTACTAGCTTCTGCCTTTGGTGGATATGATTGGTTATGGTGGGTGGGATGCTGAGTCACCGGCCTCAAACCTGATGTTTCAAGAAAGAGGAGAGGAAGCAAAAAATACATAGTATTTGAAACTTTTCCAAGGAAGAACTTGGAGTGTGAATAAGGACACATGGAACTCAACTGAAGGAAACACAAAGGTGGCTAAGTGTTCCAGGGAATCCTGCGTCCAAATCATATAGAAACCTAGCTTTCAAAAACAAACAAAACAAACTCTTATTTGTAAAAGAACCTTCAGGACTCCACACTTGTACCAGCAGGAAATGACTGGAAACTGCGATGTCTCTCAAGAAGCTTACATCCCAGTGTCCACTTCTGACCTGGCCAAGGACGATAATGGGCAGGGAAGAACAGTCCAGAGTCCAGAGCCAATGGCCAAAGAAATGATTGTAAAGTAGGTGGGGAGGAGGGTACTATCCTTGAGAGGAGAACCAGGGTGTAGTCCTAGAACTCCTCCACACCACCAAGCAAAGGAATTTTGCAGTAACTATTTAGAAGGATTCTAGCAGTTACACAAACTGAGAGGCTTTAGCATTTCTATGAGCTTTAGCATTTCTTCACTGAACTTGGAGTTCTAATGGTATATCTCAGCGGGAGCATTTGGAAATCAGTAAATGGAAGAATTTACAATGATAACAGTTAACGTTTAACAGTGTTTCAGACACTAAGGCATTGTTTCATTCGTAGAACTCCCTGAAGTATGTAGTATTATGATGTTCTTTTACCAATATGGATGCTAAGATAGTCTAGTAACTTGGTTGAGATTGCACAAGGCTGGGGATATAGCTCAGTGGCACAATGTCTGCCTGGCAAGGGGGAGGTCATGAGTTCGATTCCTGGAGCCAAGATTTAAAACTATGGTGTCTATGTCCAAAGTGTTCATTCTTCTCCCCAACCATAGAGGTCTTCTGGGCATGATGAGGAATATACAAACCCGAAAGAGGAGAGAAGGTAAGTGTGTTTATCTAATAGAGGTGACATTGAACTACTTTCAATCTACCAGGAGGAAGAAACCTATTACTAATTTTTAACGTCATTAGGGACTCATCTTGTTTACTGATGAGTCACCAGCACTACTGGTGCACTAAGCCACCTGGCTCACAGTAGGTGCTCAATAAATATTTGTTGAGCGAGGAATACCAGAATCCTGCCTGTTAGCCTAAGGTCCTTGAGCTCCTCTGCCACATTTGCTGTGACAGCTGCAGAGTATTATGCTTGGCACTCAACAAATGGTCCTTGAACTAAAGGAGGGAAACTTGGCGCTGAGTTTTGACTTTAAGGCTGCGCATTATTCACAGTTTCCTTATCTTTAAAATGGAAGGTGTTCCTCCCCCATGCCACCAACTCTGCATTCGTTGTGAGGGGTTTGTTTCAAAAGCTTCTCACCTACTGCCACTTCTTTATTTTCTCTAACTTCTCATGCGCTTGCTTTATACATGTGAGTGAACTTGGAATCTCAGGGTTTTATTTATTGCCCTTTCTAGTGTATAACCCATTGTCATGATGAGTTTGCCAGGAGATACTGGCTTTCTTTTTAATCTGCATCTTTCCATGTTGCAGTTTTAAAAAATTGACTTTATTTACTAAGTTTATATTGTGCAGAAGATTCAGGATCTAGAGGTGATTGAGAAAGTCACGTTTCCAGACCTCATGACACTTTTAAAAAAGTTTCTCTGTGTTTTTAAAGCACAGACAATAAGGGATTCAACTGTAAAGCAACAGAAATAGTTCAGCTTCTCAAGCCCACATGGCGGAAGCGATTAAAAAAATTTAATGCAGGTGACAGAGACAGAGAAAAGAGAAAGAGACAGAGAAAGAGTGCGAGAATACACAAATCTCTCATTTTTGTAAGTCAGAATCAAACTACTATGCCTTTAGTTATATTTTGGTGGTGATTCCAACTTCCAGGCAATTCTTTCTGCTGCATCGACCAAAAGAGAAAAGGAGATAAATGTACTCGCTTCTGGGGAGAAAATGTTAAAAAGTAAGACAAGCAAACAAAAGTCCTGATTGTGTGATGCTGTCTTTAAGCTGTAATTGATAATGACGCCATAGTACTTGACAACGATACCAACCCGGCCGAGGGTGGGCACCAGGGTACCCTCCTCACTCCCACGGAGACGCTGAGTTCATTTGGAGCCATCTACACTGCGCCAAAGACACAAAGGACAGGTCAGCTTTTCTGTACCTAGACGTTTTCACCTCCTTCAGCAAGGAGCTGCTTCCTCCAGAAGGTGTGTAGTCATTTGTGGGAATAATTACGATTTAAGAAAATGCAATTACATCTCCAACAAACGCTGTCAGCTGTGAACAGCGGAGCGACGGCTGTCACTCTCGGGCCGCAGCATCCTTCGAGGACCAGGACGCCTGTCCCTGCAGCGCCCGTCAAGGTCCCCGGCCCGCTGGAAAGGCCTTGTGGCCCCGGAGGTTCCGCCCAAGCGCAGAGGTCGCCGCGTCGGCGGGCCGGGCCGGGCCGGGCCGGGAGCAGAAGCGTGCTGATCCAGGAGGCGCCAGTCCGCTGTGGCCCGAGCTCCCGGGTCTCTAGGTTTCGCCGCGCCCGCCCGCGCCCTGCTCGCTGCATGCCAGGGGCCGAGGGTTCGGACCTGCCACTGCCCGGCCAAGCTCGCGCTCGGGCGCTTCAGCCCTCGCGCAGCGCAGCGGGGCGCTCGGCGAACCAGCGCGGGCCCGGCGAGAAAACCGCCCTCTTTCCGGCCGCGCCGTCGGCCTGGCCAGGCCCGGCCCTCTGCCCTGGAGAGCCCCGCACGCCCCCACCTCACGCCGGCCGCGGCCACACGCACCGCCCACCCCGGAGCGAGGAAAAGGAGGCGCGAGGGCCGCGCACTAGGGGGCGCGGGGCGGGGCCGGTCGGCGGGGCGGGGCCTCGGGAGGGGCGGGTGGGCTTGCGCGCGGGAGGGGCCGCACCTGAGGAATCTGCCTCCGGCCGCGGCCGCAGCCTCGCTCCGCCCCGGGGAACTGAGCGCGCGGCCCGCGCCCGCCCAGAGAGACCCCAGCCGCCGGCGGCGCTAGCACCTCGGAGGAGGCGACGGAGCCGCGGAGGCAGCGCCGCCCGGGAGTGGACGGCTGAGGAGAGCAGCGCGGCCGCTGCGAGGCCGCCCCGGCCTCGGTCCCGCGCCTCGGCCTCGGTCCCGCGCCCCGCCGGGCCAGGTGAGCGGCGGGTCCCCGGGACGCGGTGGGGGGCGCAGCAGGCGCCGGCAGAGCTGCGGGCGGCCCCGGCCTCGCTTCCCCGGGCAGAGCGGCAGGGCGCGCGGCGGAGGCCCCCACACGCGCCCGTCCTCGCCCACGGCCCCGCGCCTGCCCCCGGGGGGCCCGGCCGCGCTGTCGCCTCGGAGGCCGGAGGCCTGTCACCCCGGCCCCGCTCGCTGCCTTTGTGGCGGGAGCCGGGCGGCCCGGGCGTGGGGTGAGGCGGGCGGCGGCGTGGGGGCGCAGCCGTTCGGTGCCCGGGCCGCGGGTCCCTCGGAGCGGGCGGACGGCGGGTCGGGAGCCGGGGGTGACCGCGGAGGGGATGCACAGAGCTCCGCCGGGAAGGGTGAGAGCGTCCCAAGGTGACCGCGGCTCCGCGCAGCGCCCGCGGCTCCCGCTGCCCCGCGCCAGGTGTCACCTGGTGGCAAGCGCGCGCGGGTCCTGGCCTTTATTCCCGTCTCCCCCGTGAGAAGCCGCGGACGGGACACAAAGGCTCGTGTTGACAGCTGACCCTGACACAAGCAGACAGCGGGGTGAAGTGTGCGCGAGCCAGGCCAGGGTGATGATGGGCAGTTTGTTAAAGCGGATCGATCCCCGCGGTCTCTTCCGAGCTCCACTGAAGGGGAATTATTCGTGTAGATCCAGCGCGCGGGTTTCTCAGCCGAGCCCAGGAAACGTCCCAACCGCGATTGTCTGTCCAGGCAGCCTCTGCCGCCAGCCCAGGCGCCCGGAGCCTGGAGGGGACCCTCAGCCGGCTCCTCTCTCCTGCGAAGGAGACCAAGGTCCCTATCCTCCCTACCCAGGGCCCTTTCCTCTGTCCCCGCGAATAAGAAAACAATTTTATTTTCTGCTCCTCGCCCCTCCCCCTTAGAATGAGAAACTCCATTCAAATGCCATTTAAAAACCTAGCCAAAGAGGGGCGAGAGCCTTCTCTGCCAGTGTTTTGAACTGAATGCGCCTTACAAACCTCTCCCGCCCCCGTTCGTGTTCTTATATTTTAAATCCTGGAGTTTCGAGGCCGTGCTGGTTCTTTTTCTTTGTGAACATTTCTGAGATTTTGCAAATTTCAATACTAAAAACGTATCTAATAGAAAAATTAAATAGTTGTTTAATTGACAATAGTAAATAAAATTGCATGCAAATAGATATGGATTGAAAAAGGAAAATTTTAATTAATGAATATGGGAAAAGTAATATGACCAGGATAAAGTTTTTACAGTGCAAGTTAAGCTCTCTTTCTCATCCCATGCCCTAAGTTCTACTTCTTCCTACCACAACCAGAGTTGTAAATTTCTTGTACATAGATCCTCCCATAAACTCCTGTTAAAATGGAATACATTATGGAAATCAAGGATGAAAGGAACTGAATATGACTGACCTATATATTAGTGGTTGTGACTTAATTTGATTCCCACTCATGATGACATTATAATATTTCATTTGGCTTAGAGTTTCTGGAATCATTACCTTGAAGACCAATTAAAGTGCTAAACATTTTAGAACAAATTATCCTTGCTCTCCACACTGGTTTCTTTTCCCTGCTTTTTATAAGCTTTGTTGAATTTTTCATCCATCCTGGATCTCTGCAATAGGGAGTGAGAGCTACACTTTACTCTGTCTACTGCAGTGTGTTATCAGAAAACACTGACAGGATATATGTCCTTTCATATTGAGAGGACACAGTACAAAAATTGCAGAAATCAGGAGGAAGAGGGAGGCCAAATCTAAGACATTTTGCCGCATGTCTTAGGTGGAGGCCTGGATTTGCCATACACTGGCCACACTAAGCCACTTTCTTAGAAATGCTTTTGTGTCCCCCCCCACCATGCCCAGGTATATGGTTTTTAAGCATCTTTCAACTACAGAATTCTACTATTAGAATGATTCCAAGGTATCCTAACACTGGTTAAGGATAACCCAGTTGGACTACAGATATTTGACAAAAAGAAAAAGAATTCCTGAATGGTAGATTCCTAAAGAGGAGGTTAGAGACGTTTAACCTACATTTCTCCTCTTATCAGTTTGATATCACTGGAGAACAACCTCTTGATTTTCTCACAAAGTGTCTGTTTAGTGTGTCAATAGAGGCCAACCTCTGGCTTTGCCTATCACCTCATGTGGTTAAAGGAGGGGGAATTCTCTTCACAACTTACGGTGCCAAATGTAGGGAAATTGCTCTTACCAAACACTTTTCTTTTTTGATAAAGTGGAAGTAAAGTTCATTTGCTCAAAGAGACTCAACATAATTAGTAATTCTCAAACATATTTAGATGATGAGTATCCCTTACCACAAACCTATTTTAGTTACTTTATAAACATTCTCTTAGAGACCAGCAGAAAACTTTCCTAATCTCTAAAATATCTACAACCTTGAGTCCAATGATTCCTAGATGTGCAGGAGTCAAGAAAAGATTACAAAATTGTGAAAGTTAAAAAGAAAATTGCTAATTTGGGTCGCTAATTTTGGGCCTCAAGGGATTTAAATGTATACTGTAAATGATGGTTGCAAAATTCATTGATGTTAACACGGAGATCTTGAAACTTTCAGTACTAGTGATAGACATATGTAATTATTTTGAATGGGTCTGCATTATAGTAAAAGACAAATAGTCTAAATGATGGTAAAATCTAAAAGGTTGGGGTAAGAGTAGGATTGGAAACATAGATGTGTAAGAGTGCTTCATTTACTGACAAAACTGATAAAAATAAAAGCAACAGTGAAAATTTTCTAAAATGGCAGTAATTTAAAATTTTTTCCAGCTTCCTTCCCAATCTTGCTGTAAGAATGTATATTTTTATAGATATCATATTACAGATACAGTTTTTATTCTGAGTTTTTGTATTTTTCAGTAGTTTTCTTCCTATTATAATAATATAGAATAGTTTCTGTAATATACCCTATAATTTACGTAACACTTCCTGTTTGGAGTTTTCCAGTGTTTTTTTAAAATATGACGAGTGTAACTTTCTTTCTGTTTTCTTTTTAAAATCCTTAGGATTGTTTCCGTGGAGAAGCAGGATAGTGTAGTTGTAAATGAATGGGCTCTAAAATCAGAAGTTCTGTGTTCAAACCTAACTCTACCACTTATTGACAATATTGGACAAATGACTTTTTTCCTAGAACTTTAACTTTCTAATCTGTAAAATGGGTATAGTAATAGCTCCATACAAATTTGTTAAGGTAAAAGGCAATAACACATGAACATACATATAAATGTAGGGTTTTTTATTTTTATTAGGAAATTTCCAGATTTCTGAGAATTTCTAGTTACTTTCTAAGTGGGTTATGAAATTTGTACTGTCTGTAACAATTTATATGTGTGCTTTTGTTATTTTGAAACACTTAAATCATTGTTACTAGTTGATCAGTATCAAATTGTATTCCTTTGTCTTGATTTGCATTTTTTAGGTCTTGAGTATACTGAGTAATAGTTTTTCTCAGCATTATTGCTTACAATTTTCTAAATGAAAATTTTCTAAATGAAATCATGAAATGATGAAAAATGAAAATTTTCTAAATTGAAAACATGAAAGTTGCATAGCCTCAGTAATTTTGATCCAGACTATAAGATGGACATACAGGAAAGGTCAGTTACAACACTAATGAAAAATAAACTAAAATTTTCAGGAGTGTTTTTTCCAATTAATAGTAGTTTTTCTATTTTCAGTCCATGATACTTTCATTAGCTATTATTGTTTTAAATCTCATAGTCTCTTAAAATTAACAACTACTGTATGTAACTCCTACTTAAGTTAAAATACAAGCATGTCTTCTTTTTCCTGGAGGGCTGACTTATAAATCATATTATTGTGATCACAATTTGGTGGACTTTCTTATAGGAATGGTTTCTCAAAACTAGAGGAAGACAGTGACAGTAACAGAGACAGAGATGGGAAGAGAAGAGGAGGAGGAAGAGGGGAAGGGAAGGGAGAGGAGTAGAGAGGAGGAGGAGTGTGAGCTCCAGTCAGGTTATCTTTTGGCTGCCAATGGATCATGAAGTTATTTCTTCTGCCTTGGGTTTTTATACAGTCAAGGTAATTTAGACTACACAAAAGCATGCCCTTGTAAGTTCTGGAGTCCAGCAGTCCTCATATTTCTGGCAAACACACACCCACCACGAATAACAGCAGCTCTTTGTGCTGGGGAGCCCCAGGAGGGCTCCCCATTGTGTACTGTTCCTTCCCTCCCTTTCTTAACTGACTGGTGACAGCCACTCCTCTGGGTCCAGATGTGAAGTCCCACAGTGACTTCTCTCCCCTTCTCCCTAACCCTCTATTTACTCCTACTGCCTCTTCTGTGTGCATTTTCTTTTGTTCTGTTTATGATACAGAGAACTCACTATCTTTTCAAGGTTGTGGTTCCAGATCTTATTTTTGTGTTGTTTTGATTAATGAGTATCCATAGCCCCACAGTAGAGAGCGTAGCCACGATCAGTGCAGGTTGACATGTAATCAGCACTTGATAAATGTTTGTTGCATTGAGCCATATCTTATATTGTCTCTCTGTTTTTGGGCATGGTTCTGTTTTTAATGGTATGAGTCTGCAGAAACAATCTTCAGTTCCTGTAATGCTGTTTGCCTGTATTTACCAAGGTTAGGAGTTAGGAAACTTGCTTGTTCTGGTTCCACTAAGCTGTGTGCTTAGAGGAGTTTTATTGTTTTAAACTGTTGTACATTCTTTTCTTCTGTAAAGTGAAATTAACAATTATGGTTCCAGTTGTCCACCTTCTGCAAAGGATTGCAATGAAGATAAAAATGAACAATAAATGTGGACTTTTTTAAGAAGAAAGGGTCTGTAAATTTGTGCTATTTTGTCAAGATTATGTGTCATCACTGTGCTTCTATGAGTGTCTGTGTCTTTGAGGAAACCTCACCTCAATGTGACATTGCACTTGAAGCTTGGGGTTAGATGCAAATTCGAGTCCACTGAGTCATAAACTCTGGGGAGGAAACCTACTGACATACATTTTCAGAATCCTTATGATGTGAGCCACTATTCTAGGCTGTAAAAAGTTCAAGAGTCACTTTAAAAAAAGCATTCTTTGACTCATTAAGTATTAATTTAAAAATAACCCAGAAATACCATAAATCACTTGCATGCTAATAAATGAAGGTTTGCCATTATTAGCACTACTTGTCTTTTAACCTCTTGAAATTTAATTCAGGCAGGAATTATAACACAGATTCCTGGATGGGCCAAACAGTAATCTGGGTGACTCAGTAAGACCCTTGGAATAAAAGGGGCAGTGAATTTTGCTGAACGAGGAGGTCCAAGGGTGCCAGGATGCCTGATGCCCCACTGGTTGCTGCCTTTGGCGAGTGTTGAGAGCGGCATTGCCAGACCATTTGAGTTTTGTAAAAGTGAAGCTAGAAATGCATGTTTTTATGTGAATTTAAATGTTGGCAATGAATTTTAATGTGGATCTCACAAAAGAGATTTGGAAGCCAGATAATTTCCAACCTGTGAGTTAATTCATAGGGGTAGAAATATTGGCAGTACCACATTCAGGATTATTAATAATGAGAGTGCAAGTTAAAGACAAGCAGTCAGTTTTCAGCTTTCAGATTGTAAAGATTTGTTAGATAAAATCTAGTGTTGGAAGTTGGATAAAGAAATGTTCCTGTCATGTCTCACTGCTCCTCCCATTCCTCAGTTAATCAGTGTGTGAAGGTGAGTAATTAGTTTTTCTGGAGCACAATTGGCATCATGTACAGTATCAGATTTTACCCAGACCTGTCCTGCCAGTATAGTAGCCCTTCACCAAAGGTAGTCATCTAAATGCTAATTAATGAACATTAATTGCAACTAAGATCCAGTTCCTTGGTTGCCTTGGTTATATTTTAAGGACTCAATAGTGGCTCTGGCTGGTGGCTGCCACACTGGACTGTGTAGCCTTAGAATACTGCTAATACTGGAGAAAGTTCTTTTGGACAGCAGTGGTCTCAACTCTTTGACTCAAAATTTCCCTTCTAGAAATTTATTAGAAGTGGACAGGTGCACAAAGACATATAACAAGACATCACCTGGAGCATTATTTTTAAGAGTAAAATAAATAGAAAAAAACATACACATTATGTTAAAAATTAAGCTATAGTTTATATCTATGAGAATTATGTGAAATGTGATAAGTGAAAATATACCTATTGTGGGATCATTTATTTTAGGGACAAGGGGTTAAAGGAATATATTTTCTCTTCTGAAAAATACATTTGACAAAGCTTTGCTTTTGTAGCCTCTGTGCCTCACTGATGAAGCAGTAGATTGGGTCGGCCCTCACTAGCAAAGAGCAGAGGCACTTAGTTCTCTAAGTTGCATAACTACTAGATGGACTCTTGTTAGACCTTCAGTGCTTCGGGCCCACCCCGGCCTACTGAATCAGAATCTCTGGCATGGCCCAGAAGTCTGCATGTTAACAGAGACACCCCTAAGTATCTGTGGCTGCCTGCTGTCACTGACACACACAGGCTTCATTTGTTTTACTGTTACCATGTCCAGTCTGCCTGGATGCTGGCCTGTTCTAGGTGCTGGGGGCAGCACAGGGAAGAAGACTGGCAAACACACTTGTCAGCATGGGAGTCAAACAGTAAGCCAAAGGAAACGGGTAAAATCCAATCATTTTGGCGATGAGCTTTGTTGATATAAGCACTAGTGAGAAAAGGCAGGAAGAGATTGAGATGGGGTTGTAATTCTCAGCAGCATGTCACTGAGAAGCGAGACCTGAGTGAAGACCTCACCAAGGCACAGCTTTGAGCCTTTGGGAAGATTTAGGGGTGTAGAAATGTAGAGGGGAGCCAGGCCAGGGAAGAAGGGCCGAAGAGGGTTGGTTTAGATGGTCACCCAGGGCTTTTACTTCAAAATTCTTTGTTCTAGCTGCTCCTCCCATTCCTCAGTTAATCAGTGTGTGAATAAACCCCCAAATTCACTATTTTTTAGGGGTAGTTTGTTTGCCTATGGTGCTTGTTAAATATGGTTTGTTGGTCACTAGACCTACTGAATGATTTCAGGGGATGGGACCTGCAAATGTACACCCAAAGGTCTTCCTGAGGGGTTCTTCTGAAGAACCCTTACTTGGATTTTCAGATTTATCATTCTGTAAATTTAGGTTGTGTGTGTGTGTCTGGTACTGGTGTGTGAACCCTGGGGTGCTCTACCCTTGAGCTGTATCTTCAGCCCATTTTATTTTTTTATTTTCTTTGTTTTTAAACTTTTTTTTTTTAATCGGTACCAGGGATCGAACTCACAACCACGTGCTTGCGCCGTTGAGCTAAATCCCCAGCCCCTATTTTTTATTTTCAAACAGGACCTCGCTGGTTTGCCCAGGCAGGACTTGAACTTATGACCCTCTCGTCTTCAGTCTCCCTGTGTGCTAGGATTACAGGCATGTGACTTGGCATCCACCTAGTTATCAGTGCTGCCGGTACAGGTCACAGTGTGAAGAAAAGAGGTAATTGGCATAATGTCTTTTATTTCCTGTATTGTGTCCAGTTAAATGGACACTACTCATAGAACGTTTCTACGTAGTACTTCTGTAGGGTAATCAGGGAGCTGAAAGACTTAATTTACTTTAGTTTGTACCCACATCGGAGGTTGAGGGAAACTTTGCTTGAGAGACCTGCCACTTTCCCGCTATAAATCTATTGTTTTTCAGAAAGGATGAATGTAGATCTTTGATTTCTTTTCTGATGTTTTCTCTTTCTTTCCTTCTTGAAATCTAACCAAGCTCAGTTAAATGCCATGAATATCTTTTTGGTGATTATTTTTATGCATTTCTATATATTCATATATCCATTAACACAAATAGTTTTATATATAGAATCATTTCATGTGTATTTTTAAAAATCATAGTCAGATTAGGTACAGTGGCACACATCTGTAATCTCAGCTCAGGAGTCTGGGGCAGGACAGTCACAGGTTTGAGGCCCGCCTGGGCAACTTTAAAAAGAAAAAGATGCTAGAATTCTTGCCTTGCCTTGCAAGAATCTGAGTCCAATCCATAGTACTATAGACGACACCCTCCCACCCCTCAAGAAAACTCTTGTAGTGACTTCTTTAAGATAAACTCAGGAGCTTTTTTTCCCCCTTTCCCTTTCTTTTAGTGCCATCAATGTTGTCAACCTCATGATTTTATAACTTTCCATCACCATGTAATCTTGTACATATGGTATTATATATTCTCAGCATCTTTTATATATTATGTAATACTTTTTAACTTATGAAACTACTTAATAAACCATAGTGAATACCACTCTAAGTTAAATGATACAGCTCTTGGGGCTGGGGACATAGCTCAGTGGTTTAAGTGCCTGCCTGGCAAGCATGAGGTCATGAGTTCAATCCCTGGTACAAAAAAAAAAAAAAAAAGATACAGATCTTATTGACTTTTTAATGACTGTATAATATTCTATAATGTACACATTCTGGTTAAACAGCCATTACACACCAAATCCCCACTATGAATGTAATCATTATTTACTGCAAATATCTCTACTAATAAAAATAAACAGCTGTTACTTCAGCAAAGGGTGTTTATCTAAATTAAGCAGGAAACTAGAATTATGTATTAAAAGATGGGCAAATCTACACAATTTTAAAAGGTTTCTGTAAAGCCAAAAAAAAATACCATGGGGGAAATGACTGGGAGAAGAAAAATCTCTGCATGTAAAGATAAATGATTATCATCTCTAGTACATAAAAACTCTTAAAATGGCAATAAAATATTTTATAAAACATAATTTTAAATAGTTGCCAAAAAAAGGTCTAGACCTAGTTTGTTCATCCACTGAAAAATATCTATGTAGAAACTTTTGTTTTAAAAGTAATATTAAAGATATCAAACAAAATTATTTCCCAGGGTTTTTGTTTGCACAAATAATCTGAAAGAGATTTATTTTTATTCTTTTAGACTCAGCTCTTAAGCCAAAGGGTGAGAACAGAGCTTAATAAATGATGTGAAAATCATTGGTTGTGGTGGTTGTAGGGACTGAACTCGGGGCCTCATGCGTGTTACCCAAGCACTGTACCAACTGAGCCCCACCCCCGCCCAACAAAAGTTAAATTTTTTATCAGTTGCATGACATTTTGTATTCAGGAGGGTGCCTTCTGTTTTGAAATAGAGCACTGTTGGATTTGACAGCTGTAGATGACTCTACTCTGAGAGAAAATGACATCACATGTGACTGGCTGTAGGTCACCCCGGCTCGCCCTGCCTGCTGTCACACACTTCTCAGTCTTCTCTCCTATCTTCCATTGCAGCTGGTACAGAGAAATCATATTTCGAGAATTTTTCCATTTTCAAAAAATATTGAATATGCAGCACTTAGAAAAATTATGTTTTATTTTTCAGGTTTAAGTATTATTAAGTAGAATAATATATAAGAACAATATAAAATATAAATTAGAAAATAAACATGTCTTACACTCCTAGCACCCTTACACAATGGGCTGTTCAGTTTTGCTCGAAGGAAGGGCTTTTCTTTATGTGGGAGTGATTTTACACATCAGTACCTTAATATTTCTCTAAGTATTTCCAGAATTTTTTGGTGACTTTTACTTTTAAACTGGTCTGTTGGATTCTACTGTGCCTTTCTTCCCATTTATTTTTCATGCATTTCATTTTTAAGCCTTGAACATTGTTTTGTATCAGTCTCCAAACTTGACCAAGAGTTTCAATGGCTGCCAGGTTTTTACCTTAGATTTTCCTAAAGGGGGTTGCCTAAACATTCGAATCCAAGTTTAGTGCTGCTACCTACATGTAACAAAACCAAAAATGAAGGGTACTTAACAGCAGTGAATTTGTTACGTTACCAAAATGTCTGTTATTTTACCAAATGTTTAAAGGGAGAACAATTCCTATGATGCCAATTTCTCTCTGCTGTCCTCAACTTGTTGGCATTTTGTTGACGTCTTCATTATCCTAAGATACTAGCAACACCTTCAAGACCCCATACCCTCATGCAGTTTTGACTGGAGTCAGAAAAGCCTGTGTTTTTTTTTTTTTTCTCAAGCTAAATGCTTTTTAAAGAGTTTACCTACATACATAAATGTCCCAAATCTTCTTGGTCAGAATTTGTCATAGGCTTACCATAACCCAGTCACTGACAAAGAAATTGGAATTAGTGTGCTTCGTGTAGAGTCTAAAGTTTTCCTCAGAGCGCAGGAAGGGCCTGTCTGAGGTCCGCATGCACGAACTCTGGGGATCCTACACCAAAGATGAGGCCAAGAGCAGTGTGTGCCATAGAGCCAGATCTCCTCGGTTCCCTGCAAGCTTCTGCATGATGTGACCTCATGATAATCTAGTAACAGACCTCTGTTCCAGACAAGCCAGGCAGCTGCCTCTCCGGCCTGCATATCCTGCTTGTTTGCGTACACACCTGTGGCTTAACATGTGTTGTTTTTCTTTAGAGATTTCTGTCTATTTCCTATAGCAGATGTGGCTATTTTAATTGAAATTAAATAAAATCAGATGAAATTTAAAATTCAGTTTTCTACCTATACTAGTAACATCTCAAGAGTACAGCAGGCAAAGAGTAGCTGCTGTACTGGGTAGCAAGGTATGGGACATTTCCATCATCACAGGAAGTTCTGATGGACAGCACTACCCTAGAAATTCTTAAAAACTGTGCTTATTATTTAACATAGTGTTGGCCAAGTTATGGATCACCTGGATGAGAATCAACTGCAGATGCTGTTTAAATGCAGACTTTGAGGTCCAGAACCAAAACCCAGGCTAAGTTTCATGCCCAATAAGGATCAAAATCATTGTTTTGAGGTCTAATTTAGTTTATTATTTTAATGGAAATAAACAATATTTGAATTTTTATTTTCTTCTGCTTTAAACTTCTATAGTACTCATAGTTCATATATTAAATTGTAGGATTTTACTATAGACATTTATTTTCTCAGTGTCAGTAAGTATTTTTCCTGAATGTTAGAGTATAAATCTCTTTTTTTTTCTTGATCTTTTTGAGACTGGGTCTTGCTATGCAGTTCAGGCTGGCCTTGAGTTCACTTTGTAGCCCGGGCTGCTCTTGAACTTGCAGCGATCCTCCTGCCTCAGCCTCCCAAGTGTTGGGATCATAGGCATGTGTCACCACACCTGGATAGAGTATAAATCTCTTAAAAGAAGTGTTATATCATAAAATCTTCTGGCATTTTCCAAAATATCTAATACCAACATTGGGTACAATGTATTGAGCAATTAATTACATTATACAGAGTTGACAATTCTTTGAAAAACAGTGGTGTTTGCAGTGTTGAAGGTAGAAGTTAGATAATGATAAGACTGTTTCTACAATATTTTCCATCAATGCCACTTATTGGCAATAAGCTTGAAAATCCTGGTTATACTTTTCATGCATATTACATGAAGATGTTCCTAGTAAGGTTTAGATTTGTAGTATTCTTTTTTAAAAAGTGACTATTGAAAAGTATTTTAAAATTACTCTAAGCTCTATATTCTCTTCAAGAACATACACTCTGTGAAACTCTGAAGCTGTGGTTAATAAAGAAACCTCCTGCTGTGAGTGAACTCCCCACATTCATCTCCCAGTTAGCGATGGAACCCTAGATTGCGGTTTTCCCTGTACTTTGATGATTTAGTAATAGCTTGAGAATTGCTGGAGCAAGAGGTTAAGGGCTTGGAACATTGGCAAATAGCTATGTCTGTGCCTACAGCTGTGTCATAAGCTGGAGCACAGTGAATCAGCAGGTAGCATAGCAATATGGTGGCGAGGAGTGCAGCATCTTGCTTGGGACTAATATAAGGAATGTTTGTGCCTAATTGCACAGGATGTGTGATTCCGTGAGCTGATGTGAAGAAATTACATTCTCTGGTAGGTTTATACCTCACAATACAAAATCAAGGACTATATTAAGAAATGAAATCTATTGAACAAATAGCAGTTTTCCTCTGTGACTCTTATATTTTCAACTTTTTGACATCTGACACACATTTTGATTCTAAAACAGTCACATTTCTGAGGTAATGCATCAACTAACCTGGAACAAAATACACCCTCAGGAAATGTTGGTTCTTTTTCCTCATTAGACTGATACAGTTGAATGACCTGTCTCAGAATTTATCAGACCATAGATATTAGTTTGGAATATTTTGGCTCCCAATTAATGATGTTACTGAATTTCTTTCTGGAAAAATCAGACAATGTAAGTACCTTCTTTTTCCTCTTGTTCTTAGAAACTGGGAAATTGGACACCAGCTGTGATATTTTTACAGTATTCTTGATCAAAGGCTGTATTGGTGGTGCTGTTTGGTATTGCTAGGGTTTTAAATGGACCATCTGCATAATCCACTAAAGTCCTGCTGGAATCTGTAAGTGTAGTATCTGGTTTACAGTATTTCAGATATTTTAAATATTTAAGTTTTTTTTTTTTTTTTTTTTTTTTTACTGTTTAAGGTTTGGTGCCATTGTAAAGACCCCTGAGTCTGTGGTATGCCTTATCTCAACTTCTGCCTCCAGAGCAGGATCTGTGGTGGAATAGTGTAATATATGCATAGTTGCATGTCTGGAATTTCAGAGAGCAAGAGAGACAGAGACAGATAATATATGTGCTTGTATATATAAAGTCAAAGATTGTTGTGCATATGCACATACTCTTACAGACATATATCTTTCATCTCTATATATTAAGACACAGTGTATATATAATCATACCTATACATACACACGTATATATGGAAATACATGTGTGCGTGTCAGAGTATATGTATATGTCAAAGGACAGCCTTTATAATTAAAAACAAAACATCCATAAAGGCCTTTATGACTCATATACTCATCTCTGCTTAGTCTTTTACTGCTATTTAATAATTTAATTCATAGCAAGGGTTAATAACTTGATGCTTTAATTTCATAAAAATTCATCTATACCACCTTACACATTGTGCACTTACCTTTTCTAGTCTTCACAACAGCTCTGAGATGTAAACACCGTTCTTTCTTTTATTGCTAAGAAACTGAGGTTCAGAAACCTTCTAAGTAAGCCAGGCATGGTGGCACACACCTGTACTCCCAGTACTTGGGAAGCTGAGGCAGAAGAATCATTGCAAGTTCAAGACCAGCCTGGGCTACAAAGTGATCTCAAGGCCAGCCTGAACTGCATAGTGAGATCCTGTCTCAAAAAGATAAAAAAAAAAAAAAAAAAAAAAAAAAAAAAAAAAAAAAAAAGACAAAACAACATAAAGGGGCTGGGGATTTAGCTCAGTAGCTTAAGCGCCTGCCTGGCAGACGCAAGATTGTGAGTTCAATCCCCAGTACCAAAAAACAAACAAACACACACAAAAAACCCCCATAAGGCCTCTGTAGGTAACTTTCACAAGAGCCCTTAGGTGGTAAGTATAAAGTCAGAATTCAAGCCTAAGGCTGGCTGATTTCAAAATTATTGTTCTTTCCTCTATGTCCTGCTCTAGGGTAAATGTTTTGTGACTCTACTAGATGGTAAGAACTGGATGTCAGAAGTTGTATCCTAAAATTTTTATGCTATGCAGAAAAGTAACTTGTGGCAAATATTGCTGCTTTTGCTGTAGAGCATGTAGGTTGGCGCTTGAGGGCACATGAACTCTTGGACCACCCTAAGGCTGTATCTTACAATAAGAAATAGTACCACTGGTCAAGTTGGGTTTAGCTTGATCAAAAGCTCCAGAGCTGCAGATATTTTGTCCTTTTTCTTCATTTATCTCTAACACCTGGGACAAATGTATAGCTGCCTTTTAACAAATATTTACAAATGAATGAATAAATAAATGAATCAATGGGGATCTGTTCATTTTATTCCGTGGCTATATATGTACTCCCTGAGTTGGTGAAACTGCTTTCAGATGTAAGTGTGCTGGGAAAGGAAGGAGGGTAGATGGGGCCAGCATGAGCTTATCACTTCCATTGGAATTACCAAGGATAGACCCATGCCCTTCAGAAGCTAACCTGGAAGCATCATCTTTTGAACAAAAATGGTAGCAAGACACAACAGGTCCAAAACCATTGTGTGGCTAAGGTGAAACATAATGCATTTTCCTTTTTTAAAAATTTTACAAATTGGTAATGTCTTTATAATCCTTGGGGGCACAAGTCTTCAAATTTACTTATTTACAAATAGCTTATATAATTTAGATCATGTCAGCTTTAAATTTGTCAATAAATGCCCTAGTTAAGTCAGGCATGGTGATACATCGCTGCAATCTCAGCTACAGCTGTTCTTCACTTAACAACCTACCTATTTAACGACCATTCATACTTAATAACAGAGATGTGGTTTTTGGACTAGAGATCGATCTTTGTTTTTTGTACAGTTCTGTATATGTTAATGGAGCCTCAGTATCTTTTTTGCACAGTTTACCCTGTTTATACAGTAGTATCATTTTTGTTGATTGTACTGTAGCAGCACTGTGGCTTCATGTTCCGTTAGACATTACTGTACTGCTTGTAAGAGTTATGCAAATCAAAGCAAAGTTATTAAGATGGCGTTTCCTTTGACCATTTTCTGTTCTGAATATTGTAGTATACACATTATATTACAGTTCCTCACTTAGCGACTCATTTACTTAATGACCTAGTCCAGGAACGGAGCTCCATCATTAAAAGAAGAATCCCAGTAGCCTATTGGGTTTTAGGCACATTCACTAAGCATGTTGTGCAAATGAACAGCATTCCTGAAAAGACAAAAGTTTCCAAAGTATGTGTTATTTCCATGACTGGTGCTAAAGTAGAATAAGCTATCTGACCTTTTTTTGGATATGACGTTGCTTTTTTTTGCCTCAGTATCCAAAAAATACATGGCTTGCCTGTTTTGGTGCACAAGTGGGTGATTTGGAGCATGCTCTTTGGAGACCTGTCGATCATGTATGGCACAGGTAGAGCAGCTGGGCCAGAGGTCAGAAAACTATCGGTGCACACTTCCTACTGGGCTCACTTCTTAGGACTGTTTACTTCCAGCAGCTCCTCAGGTGATAATAAAACTAATTCATCTGGAGTTCAATAAATTCTCAGACATAAACCAGCTCTTTCAAAGTGACGCTGCCTTTGAAGCTTTCTGATACGTGGAAATGCCCCACAGGGGCACACACGTTTTCTCAAGGGTTATATATACACTTTGGAGCCACAGGAAACAGTGTAACAGTTGTCAGTGTTGTTCTTGGCCCCATGGTAGTTTATGTGTTTAATTTTTGCCTGATGCGCCTGGCTAGCAGGCTCCTTGACTACATGCTTTCTATGTCTTTCTGTCCTCCAAGACATTTGCTGCAGAGGTGGACAGAGCAGTGGCTCCATGAATGCCAGCATCACACTGTCAAGGGCATTTCCGGTGATTTTTACAGAGTCTGGCAGTTCATGGTTCTTTGCTACCTTGTTAGTAATAGTTTAAGTTTTGTGGGTCCCTTGCAGTGACCTGCAGAAGCTGCTTCATTAATGAGCCGGAATGGCACATTCAAAACACAGCTTCCTGCAGGATGGACTGTGTGACCAGTGTGACCCTGAAGAATTCATGGGCACTGCCAAGATGCCAGCAAAGGGCATGTGAGGAAATGCAGGAATAGATGTTTTATTGATCTCCTAGAGAGCATATCTGGGTTGCACCTGTTTCTCAATGATGAATGTATTTCTGTATCATTGCTGTATCTTAAGGTGACCTGGATTTTCTGAATCATTTTCATCCCAGCCTTTTCTGACATATGTGGGATCAGAATTACTTGAACCCAGCTGATGTGATGATTGGATGGTGGCTGCTGTATTTGATTTATTTATTTATTTATTTATTTTTGTCTTTTTGAGAAAGAGTTTCACTGTGCAGATCAGGCTGTCCTCAAACTTGCAGCAGTCTTCCTCACTCAGCCTCAGGAGTGCCAGGACACCTGGCTTGGCTACTGTGTTTTATTTTAATGGTTACTGGAGGCCATGTACTCTTAAGAAGAACAAATCATTTTTGCTGAAGTATATTGACAATATGATATCTAATACAGACATCCCTTGTTTCATGACCTACCTGTTTAACAACTGTTCAGACTTACCACGGAGGTGGGCTGTTTGGATTTGTTTGCTCAGATTTATGACCCATTGGGTGGGTTTTTTTGTACAGTTGTATATATCTTGTTGATAGAGCCCCAATGTCTTGTCTTTTTTTTACAGTATACTTTATGCAGTACAGTAATTTTTTTCTGATTGTACTGTGTGGTACAGTGCTATAGGTTTATGTTCTGTTATAATTATAGTACTGTGTGTAAGAGTTATGCAAAGCAAAGTCAAGTTGGAGTTTCCTTTGGCCTTTTCTTTGTTCTGAATATTGTATTGTACATACTGTATACAATTCCTCATTTATCCACCAATTCAGTTAACTACCTAGTTGCAGGAACGAACTGGTCATTAAAGGAAGGGTACTTGCTCTTAGGAAGCTGAGGCAGGGGGATAGAGGGGATTTGAGGCCAGCCTTGGGCAACACTGCAAGACACTATCTCAAAAAAAAAAATCCTAGTTAAAAAAAAAAGTTACTTAATGCACATGTTTGTAGGGATAATGCTTCCTACTAGAATGGAACCATGAAATTGAGGTTTTACAATCCACATGGCTTACTAGGTTTTAAATGGATAAAACTTCCAAAATCAGAACAGTTAGATACTCTCCTATGAGAAATTTTAGACCTCTCCATGTGGTTTACTGACATTCACGTATTGTAAACAGACCAACATTTGCCATAATTCTTAGATTGATGTTTGTGTTTAATCTGTGCTGATTTTTAAAGACTTGAAAGTCATAATTGGTAATAGTAGTTATAATATCAAATTGTCACTGTGTATTTTATTTGTTGTTTGTTTAAGGCAAGGTCTCACTAACTTGCTAAATTGTCTGGGCTGGGCTTGCACTTGAGATCTTCCTGCCTCAGCCACCCAGACTGCTCATATTATTATGCACCTCTACACCTGGCTCACAATTTTCATTTGGAGAAAGATGTAAATATTAAATATGTGTGTCACTTCCTTGAAAATGATTTTTCTCTTCATAATCTTCCTACTAAGCAAGAGGTTCATAATCTGGTAAGGCTAATAGAATTCTTTGTTGAACAGGAAATTAACAATAAATATGTCAGCAAGTCTGTGTTAGGTAGCTATAATTGGAACAGAGGCTTTGGGGAAAGAGAAAGGAAAATAATGAGCTATCTGTGCCCTGGAGAAAACTACAGTGTAGATAAAATGCAGTAAGTGTAGCTTGTGGTTTTGCAGATGCAGATCTAATTTTATTCGAACCATATTCCTTAAACCATCGCTGTATAGTATAAGGGTTTAATGTCATGTGCAAGTATGTTGTTTGTTCTATCCCCAGTATAAAAACCATAAAACATTTAATTGAACTGATATTTAAATGGAGTTTTAATGTCCATTTTATTTTTTTAAGCCAAAAGATGTTCTAAACTTGTGCATGAAGCATCAGATGTAAATTTTGGAGCAGTGTCAGTAATATTAAGAAAAAATCATGCTGTGAATGTTTACATTTGTTAGTGACACTTCATGAGTATTAAGAGAAAGGGGAGGGAAGTGTGTGAGTGTGATCATTATTCAACTTATACACAAGGCCGGGAATATGGTTCAGTGAGGTACAAGGTCCTGAGTTTGTTTTCTGGTACCAAAAAAAAGAAAGACCTCAACTTACATCCTTTTTTTAATGTAGCAAACTTAAAGTATATGAAATTATGAGACAGAAAATGAATGGAAAGCTCCTTTTAACCTTCAGACTGTTTAAAGTACATTTACAGTTATTTGAGATGACTTACTATGTTAATATTCTTCTGAATATTAATAGTAATAAATAGTAATTAATAGCAATAAATATTTAAAGCATAGATGTTAAAGTATTTTCTCGTAAATATGATTCACCCTTCAGAAATTTATATTCTTCACAATTTCTCCTCAGTGAAAATTAGGTGTACTCTAATTTGGTCCTTGATACGTTTCTCATTATGTATGTACTGTACTTAACAGAAAGATGAAATCAGTGCTGTATTTATCAGAAATACTTTATACAAATTTTGTCTTAATCGAATGAGATTAAATTTTCTGCTGCATTTGTGGAACACCATAAAGGAAAATATAGGTTTTGGAGAAAAAACCCCAGAGACTTAAAAGATAATTAGAACTCAATACTAATATGGTAGTATTTTAGCTTTAAACTCTTTTAGTTCTTTCAACTAGGATACATCAAAGAAAAACATCATAAGCTAGTCTGTTAAATTCTAGCTCATTACATTTATGTAGTCATTTATTGTTGTTGATACAGTTTTTATTTATTAAGACCTAGTTTTCTAGGAACTGATGTGAATGGATTGTCTGGTTTTCATTGAATTTTGTTAGTATTTTGATTTATACTTTGACTTTATACTTTTCCTTTAACTCTTACATAAAATGAGAGCATTAACATGTAAATCCTATTCAAATGATATATCAAGTTGACTGATCAAAAGTAGTTGTGTAGTCACAATTTTCTTTTTTTCTAGGAGGTGGAGGTTTAAATCTCTGAAAACATTAATGTGTGTGGGATGGTTATGGTAGTCCAGCTGCCTTTGTGTGGGCTTCATTTAAATGTAAATTTATCTTGGAGACTCTAAAGATGAGCTCAGAAGGTAGAGAATTTTAATGTCAATAGTCATTTTCTTTAATTTTCCAGAATACTGAAATCCCTGATACACAATAAAAAAAAAAACAGTATTCAACTGCCTTATTTTAAAGATTCTTAGTGGATGATCCATTAGCAGTTTTTTAAGATTACATAATTCTATCAAAAAATTAATTTAGGTTATAAAAGTATATGTAATAAGTCATCACCCAGTGTGATGCTGCATATTATGTTATTGTACTGTATAAAAAAAACAATAGTGTTTTAACCAGAGATCAGGTTGTAGAAATACATTAAAATAAATAGACCTGAGATGTAAAAAACAAACACACAAACAAAATTACCAATGAAGGCAGCAAAAATAGACACCCTTATGGCACATCCATATACCTATATTCTCTGTACATATTTAGACTATGTAGCCACTGATTAAAATGTAGTCTGAAACCATAGGTTAACTTCTAGTAGCAATTTTTGCAGGCAGCTTTTTAAGGAGGCTTCCATTTGTCACTATCCTGTTTAAAACAGGTCAAGATTCCAAGCTCTGTCTTTGTGCTTTATTTTGTAGTCATCACTGGCATTGTGTATAAGCCATGAGTGTTATCTTCAAGAAGGTTACCTTCTGTTGCCTTTAACAGCTTTTTTTTTTTTTTTTGTACTGGGGATTGAACCCAGGGCCTTTGCACTGAGCTACATTAAAATTCTCTACCTTCTGAGCTCATCTTTAGAGTTTCTAAGATAAATTTACATTTAAATGAAAGACACACAAAGGCAGCTGGACTACCATAACCATCCCAGACATATTAATGTTTTATTTCAATTCAGGGCCATACTAAATTGCTAAATTGCCTAGGCTGGGCTCTTTAGCAGCCTACTTCCCTATAATAAAACAGACCATATTCAAGAGTTGCTGTTGATTGCATATTTCAAAATAATTTTTGTCTTTGGTCATTGCTTTACTATCCTGTGATTGTCTTGTGCTAAATAAACAAACAAATAGAACCAAAAATCTCTTTTATCTGTCCTAACCTTTCTATGTGGAAATTTTTGAATAATTATATTGTAGCATGGCAATAAAATATACTCCTAAATTGACATGTCTGAAGTAATTATGAAAAAGATTATAAAGTTTACTAAAGGGATTGCTGTTTGTTGGTAGATAAAACTTACTTAAGCCATATAAGTGTAAATATTTCTTAAGGAACCTCCATAGAGTCAAGGATTCCTTTTAAAGAAAGGACCACTGTTTTTCCCAAATGTTTTTTAATAGGAAAAATAAAGGGATATGTCTGAACATTTTTGAGAGGTTTCAAATCTTTGTGTATGTCTTTATAATGTACAAGTTTCTATTGATTGCTTGCAGAATTATTACTTAAATCATTGACATAGTTGTACATATTTTACTTTAATGAATAGGTGCCATTTGGAAATTATAACTGAGGTTTATAGTAACCAGGAGAGATGTGAAATGTTTTTATAGCAATATTCTAATTTATAAAGTTTATGGCATGAGATCACACTTACTGATTTGTAACCAATATCCGTGGTTTTTCCTTCTGTTTTTTGTGTAATTCCAGTGGACTCTATGGAGGCATTTTCCTTGAGAACAGGAATATTAGTACCATTCTTAGAAATACCCCTCCCCTCAAACACAAATCTCTTTTTGTTCCTTCCCCAGCTTCCTTCTGCTCCTCTAAACTCCTGAGGCTTGGAGAAAGTGAACTCTGAAAAATCAGTCTTTCTCTCTTTGAATGACAGACCCTGTGGAGGACTTGTGGAGTTTCTTCAATCCAGGTAAAGTCTATGAATACTTTGTAAAAAGTGCAATCCTGTGATTTATACCTTTACTTTCTCAAATGGTTACTTTTATTTAGATGAAGAAAACAATGTCCTACTTTATTATTTAGATCAAAGCCTCTGTAGTCTAAAACACATGTTTTGTAACAAAATGTGTGTGTTTTTAAATACCATTAGGAAATTAGTGTTGCTGTTTATCACAGTTGGTTTTTTTGTAGCTTCTCAGTAGTTTTGAAAATGTTTCTAGGTTACAAACTAGGAATCCCTTTGGAAAGTGATACCAATCTACAGAAAACCATGATACATCAGTTTTCTCTGGGTTTGTTTCTATTTTGTGTCTTGAGAAAAGCAGTAGATGAGAACAAATTAGCATGAATATTTTAAGTCATTCCATCTGGTAAAACTTCACACTATGCCCAAGAAACAGACAGTGGGCTTTTAGAGGTATTTCTCTACACGGCAACTTCCTTGCTTAACTTTTTATAAGGACATTTGACAAATTCATTGGTGGTGGAGTGGGGATGTAGGTAATTTTTTGTGGCTGTCACTCAGGGTAATTACCTGGTAACCAAAAATGCTATCTAAATCTATTTTTGGAGTGCCAGGGTGGGTGGGGGTGGGGAGAATGAAACTTGAATCAGTGACCATCTGGCCCAGATTTGGCTGATTTCCTGTGCACTGCCCTTTGTTTCAGCCGGACAATGGACTGTCCCTCTAACAGATAAGAACTCTGTTGATGACTTTGTGCTGAATCAGCAGATTTGGTTTGGAATTGAGAGCATATACTCATATTTAGGGGTTTTCTATCTTTGTCTTCATCAATTACAAAAAATATTTTAAAATTCTGGGTTTTTTTGTTGTTTATTTGTCTGTTTTACAATAAAATGGTAGTTTTACAGACACATTGAATAAAAAAAATGGGAATGTAGCTTTCCCAGTTGTTACTAACTTCTTAAACATCCATATTTTTCTTGTCTTTAGTTTCTAACATTAATATGTCCCGATTCTGATTTTTGAGCAGTCTGTATCCATAGATCTTCTTTTAGGTCTGAACTTGAGTTTTCCTTTTGAACCTATAATGATTTAAGTTTGCTGTTGTCTTAAATCTAAGTAAGGCTTTTATGATGTGGCTAGGTAAGTAGTCAGTTTCCTGTTGTGACATTTGTTGCCATGTATCTGCAAATTGTATTTTAGGAAGTTAGATTTGTTTTTCTTACCTTACAGGCTACCTAATGATCATGACACTGTTTTGTTTTTGTCATCGGCTAGAAATAGGGAAACTTGATCAACTAACATTCCAAGTAAGTCAGCTGTCAATTTCTATAGGTTATCTCAGAAGCAGTAGATATCAGAGTGAGGTTAAATGCCACTTTTCAGAAGACAAGAGTGAACTTCAATGCTACCTGTTTTACTTGTGGCCAGAAAATGCAATCGTTTTTACTTCTGAAGAGATTGGTGGATTGTAGTTAAAACCAAACTTTGAGTTTAACTCTTATCTCCATGTAGTTGAATTGCCACTTAATACTTCAGGACAGACTTTTCTGTAGACAACTTTTTCTAAAACCACTTATAATTTTAAAGTCAAGCACCTGATTAGAACTGACTGCTTTGAGATCTAATCTTTGATTCTTTTGTGTACATAAAGGTATGCTCTCTAGGTACTATCAAGCAGCCTGATCATAAGAGAAAAGCTTAATAGTCAGCTCCTCAGGGAGCTATGTAGCAGATGGAGCCAAATGGCACAGTTCTGTGTCATTTGCTATAATTAATTTTGGGTAGCATTCAGCAAAAGTAAATGACAACAAATGATATAAAATCTTAGCTTGCATCCATTTGGGGCACTATCCATTCATATTCTTCTTCTCTTTTGGTTCTCTTTAATCAACTGTTTGCTCTGCTTGATATGAATCAGGTCTCAGAAGTGCTTGTTTGGCTTAAATGCAGAATGTGTGTGTGGTTTGGATGCATGGGTGTTACAGATGTTATGAATGTTAACTGGAAAAATAAGGCAGAATTAGAAGCTACAGACACAACAAAGCTAGTTCTACTTTTATTTTCTGCCCTGATTTAATCAGAATTAGTTCAGGGAACTAGTTCGAGGTGGAAGGGAAGGTTTTATCCCCTCCCCCTCCCCTCCTTGCCACCTCCAAATCTCACTGAGGAATTATAGTCTCTACAGAGACTTGGTTGCAGATGCCTGGAAAGTTTACACTGAAGAGAGTTGTTTTGTTTGGCATAGCTAATCAGGAGCCAGGCTGGAATTGCTCATAGCTGTCATTCAGGTTTTGTTTCAAAGTCCAAGGACCTGCTGGGAAAAAC
The DNA here is from genome assembly GCA_004027455.1 of Hydrochoerus hydrochaeris. Taxonomy (NCBI): domain Eukaryota; kingdom Metazoa; phylum Chordata; class Mammalia; order Rodentia; family Hydrochaeridae; genus Hydrochoerus; species Hydrochoerus hydrochaeris. The sequence continues at coordinate 547,476 of PVLA01000108.1, forward strand.
AAAAAGCTAATGAAAGCTGACTGTATTTAGGCCTCAAATCTGTGGAATCTGAAATGATGTCCTGACAGTGTATTCTTATTCTTCCACATTCTTGCTGTTACTAAGGTAACAGATTTTTAGAGGCTTTTCATCTTCATTGTCAAGTATTTGCTACACTTATTGTTGTTTTTCAGATTAGAGCAATTCAGATTACCTCCTTTTGAGATGAAGGAAAAAGAGAAAATAATGGAAATAAAATGTCTGAATCAATTATCCTGAATGCTAGTAAGATCAGTTTTTTTAATGACTTAAAATCCTTAGATTAATAATGCGCATTAAAATTTAAGACAAGGTCAGTTTTCCCAAGTTTGAGAGTGCTGCATGAAATTCCCATTCCTATAATGTGAGTACTCATATAGTCACTAGGAGAATACATCTTAAGAGAAAAAAGCTATCTTTAAAATCTTTCTTCTTGAACGCAAAACCAAATTGTATGAAAGAGTACTGTGCTTGAATTCTCTATCTGTAAATAGTAAAGCCCAGCAGCATGAGGAAATGTGTTATGATAAACATGCTTATTGAGAAATCTTGCTCCTTGCTTTCTCAGAATGTGTTGCTTCAGTGTATGAGCATTCATCTGTATGAAAATGTTCTTACAGTCCACTTGGACTGTATTATTACCTGTGGCTTGATAAATAAGAAAGAAAAGATAATTTTATGCAGATAAGGTGTTCTTTGGGTTGGCATTAGATCTGAGAATTTCCAGGGATGTACTTCAGTAACATTATAACCTTTATGAATCTTCCTGTCAAGATTTTTGCTCATTGAAAGAATATAATTTTTTTACAGACTTACAAGCATCTTCATCAAGTACTCTTTCCCCCAGTGGCAATGGCTAGAATGTTGAAGTGACCTAGTTTTTGTGGTGATCAGATCATTTCACTAATTTGATCCCAGCACAATAAAAGCCTACATTCTTGGAGATAAGATCTGGTTTAATTTTCTTCTGCGAAATAAGTAAGAGTGAGCAGGTGGCTAAATGAAAAAGAACCCATAAGTGTCTGGAAGAGAAGTGGCCAGAGTCTATCAGGAGACCCTTGTGTTACTTTCTGTGTCTCTGTTCACAGGAGTTCCTAGCCTGGAATTTTGTTTTCTCTCTACCTCTAAGCCTGTACTTTTCAAGGTCCAGCTCAGGTCCTTCTTCATTCACTGAATCCTCTTCAAGTAGTTCTTGTGTCCAGATTGTAAGAGAGGCTGTGTCCTCAGCTGGTAACAATACCGAAAGGATTCTGTTCGAATATAGTTTTGACTTTTTAAAGGAGAATGGTTAAGATGGGGAGATATGAGGGAAAATAAAGAGAATAGATGGTTTGAAATGGGAAAGTTTAATAATAAAAAAAGATTTCAAAAGAGACAAGAGAGCTGTTTTCAAGGGCTGACATGTGCTGCTGGAACTGGATTGACTCTACCTTTAAAGCCGTGGATTTTGTGGTGAGCCTGGAGCTGTAGCGGGTAGTGAAGGAGACTGGTAGAAGTGCTGAGTGCTCCTGTAGCTACCGACAGAAGAGTTCCACTTCTAACTGCTTTTTCTGTGTCTGATATTTCTTTCAAAGGCACATTGCATTGGTTAAAAATTTAAAAGTTTTGAAGATTGCTGCTTCATGGAATAATAAGTTTTAATTCACATCAGGACAAAATGTTCTAGCAATAAAAGACTGAAAAATTAAATGAACTATTTAGTGAGATGTGACATCCACATTCAGTCAGAAGGTTAACAGTTTGACCAGGGTGTTGATTTCTGCTTGGGAAGAGATTGGGTTGGATGACCTTTAGATTTCCTGAAGTTCTAAGATTATGCAGTTGATTTCTTACTGTCAGTGTCAGGTAACTTGACACTGGGAGTTTTAAACTCTACCTCCCCATAAAATCATGAGGTCCTAGAGAGGAGGAACAATGTCTTCACTGCCTTTGGATTCTTCAGATCCCAACTGAGATGTAGGAGCCTAGGAAAGACCTGTTGGTACCAGAAACACTTGCTTGGCGGCCTTATTACTTCACCAAACCACTGAGGATGATAAGGGAAGTATTTGCAGAAACTACTTTCTGCTGTTGCTTTCTGCCCTTCAGGAACAGTAAAAATGACAAGGGAGATATAAGATAACCACCCCCTTTTTGCCAGGAGGCCAGAATACTACTGTGTCTGGAAAACTGGACAGGGCTTCCTGAGCCTTGCAGATAAAAACTTGGATGTGGGAATCGTGACTCTCCACACAAAGTAAGAAACAGAAGTAAAATAGAAAGGCAAAGTGAGATTGCCTGGTCTTCTGGCACCTGAGTGCAGGTGTGGGAACGTATTATAAAAGTCATGTTAGCAGCCTGGACTTCAGAGTGTGTGTGTGTGTGTGTGTGTGTGTGTGTGTGTGTGTGTGTGTGACGATTCAGTTCTGATTTTGCTGAGAACTGTAACTATAGGTATGAATTACAGGAAATTTTTCCAGATGCAAGATCTGAATCTGGTAAATTGTGGTAGAATTGATAGGGGCAGCCAGGTGCTTGATGAGCACCGTGTAATCCGAAGCAGCCCTTTCACTCCTAGGAGACTTTTCATAGTACCTCCCTTTGTACTGGGCAGAAGAGGGCAAAGTTTTCCCTACTGCCTGCCACGTTGCCTTGTGCCTTGCAGATACCAAGAGAAGCTTATAGGATTGAGCTGAATTTTATTCACAGTACCTTGAGAGCCAATTACAGTTTGCAGCATCCTTTGGCTGGTGATGATAGTCATTATTTGTTTGATGTCCTCTTTACTTCTACAGACTCAGGTGAGTTTAGTTAGGGACAGGGTTCATTACACCAGTGTTTCACAGTTCAAATGGGGAGATTGGTCACATCTGAAAACACAACTAGGCTTGTTAAGATTAGCAAAAGAAGAAGAACTAAAAGGAAAAGAGGTTGTTGTCTGCTGAAGGAATTTTAGTCAAAAGAAAGGAATAAAAGCCCTATGGCCTCTCACTTTGCCTTTCTATTTTCATATTTAGAAATGGGGAAGACAAATCGGTGTTTTGGGTGGGGGTGGGGCTGATACATTTGATTTTAGGGTAAGAGTAAGATGAGGGTGAGGAGCATTCAGATAAAAGCATGGAAAGTATGGGACTAATATTGCTGAAAGAAATGAGAACTAACTATGTCATCTTCCCAACCAGAGAAAGTGAGCAGTTTTCTGTTAGATGAACTCACATCAAACCCAGTTTTAAGTAGGAAAGAATTGTTCACTAGTGACAAGGTTAGGTCCAATATAGGGAGAGAGAAAAACGGATCTACTTTTATTATTTAACTCAGTCATTACATTTCATAAGATGCATGTTTTGTTATACTGTAATTGGCATCCATCTAACTTCTTGCACACTATTTCATCTCTTGATTTCTGAAAAAGAATTTTAAGATGGTATTCATGTAAGTTGTGCTCCAGTATAACATTGTTATCTTTGTCATTATTAACAAGTATGCTGGTAAGTGCAAAGTTGTGAGTTCAATTCCCCAGTACAAAAAAAAAAAAAAAAAAAAGAAAAGAAAGAAAGAAAGAAAGATATAGTACTTACATTTGTAAAGTTTGTATCCAGGGTCACGTTGTACATGCATCCTACAAGGTTTAGCATCCTTTGTTTGTAATGACAGTGTAATGTCCAGTATTGAATTTCTTTTATGGAATGATTGATCTATATAATTGTTGAGATCACTACATAGACAAGGAGGGAAGAGTTTATTTCTTGGTCTCTTTCTCGTCAGACAAAGTCTTGATGCCATCTTCCTTCTTTTCCTGGAGCTTCTTTTCATGCAGTTTATAAACTTTTTTAGTTTCAGATCTGTGAGCCTCAGGCTGGCTGCCCTGGAGCCTCTTATAGACCTTGTCTGCCATGGTTTCATGGATATGTACAGTACACGTGGTGGTCAGTCCTCTTAGAGTCGTGGTGCCTCCTGAGCAACTGCAAAGCTGTCCATCTTCTCCATCCCAGTTATCTCCTCAGGCACCCAGGCATTGGCAGTGCACTTTTGCCTACTGATGCCTACATGTCCGCTTTTCTGTTGGGTCACAGCAGGACACTGGGCATGGACAATCACAGGCTTGCAGGTGGTCAGCTGGTCTCTGATTATCTTGTAGATCTGCTGGCAAGGAGTTGGCTTAGGCAGATTCATTAGGATCTAGCTGGATTTTCTTTTTCCACTAGTGGAGGACCCTGGAATTCAGTATTTTCTGAAGCTAATTAATCATCTCCATGGATGGGGCTTCAGTGCCTACAGGAAAGCTGTTTTGGCAGTTTTTACGTCAAAATGGCATCATGTTCCACCTCTGTGGCATCCTAAATTGGAGATGATATGATAGTGTAAGGTGATGAGTAAGTTTTGCTTGTCCTGAAGGACTGGGGTGCATCCCCTTCTCTGGAGATGGGAGATATGGGGTGCTCCCCTTTCTTATTGGAATATAGTATTTGTACATATGTATGGAATACATCGTGGCAATCCAGTTCGTGTTGGGTGTCTCTCTTTGCCCTTGTTCGCCAGGCAGGTTAAAGCTGAACTTGGTGTTGAACTATATACCTGTAGGTCAGCATGGTATATGTGATTTTTTTTTTCTATCTCCTGAACCTAAACACTTTTAACTGTTCTCTTGATATGGTGTAGAGGTCCTATTGGAAGTCAGTGCATGTCTTTTTGGGGAAGAGAAAAGGCTCAAATAGATTCAGTTTATTATAGTTGTTTAATCATTCTCAAACAGTCAAAACTGTGCCCCTTTGGCACATAAAATTAATTCTAAGGTCCTTGCAATACTCTAAAAACACTTTTAGAATAAGCGAAGTTTAGCAAGGTTTCTGAAGAGTCAGTGGCACTATTTGCTATGTAATCTTGAAAGAAGAGGCATTTACACTGGACTCTGAGGAATGTGTAGGGTTTGGTACATAGTGTAGGTGGGTAGATTGTTCTGGGGAAGGGAGTCTCTTGAGTAGAGATGGAGAGGTAGGAAAGGTGCTCGCTCGTGAGGCAAACAGAGTGACAGGAGGGAAAGCTAACCCTCTACCGCCTCAAGGACTGTCGCCTGTGGCTATTCCTTGGCTCTCGGCTCTTTGTTATCTTGTCCAGAGTGAGGCCTCAGAGTCCACAAGCCCAGGGCAACAGAGTTCACAGGGACAGGAGAAGGCATGCACGCCACTCACAAGTGTCCTCTCTCATTCCGCCCTTGACTCACTCCTTGGCTCTAACCCTTCACTTAAAACAGCTTCGCTGTGATGTTATTTTAACCCTGCTTAAAACCCAAGCAGCCCAACATGGTCAGGCAACCTTAGTTATTCTTTAGTTTGCTCACCAGGAGGTCCTGGACATAATGCACAGACAGCATGGACCTGCTCACAGACAATGGGTTATTCCCTGCTGGGAGCTGCATGCTGAAAACCTGAGATAATAAAAATAAAAGCTTGTGTTTACTAAGTGTTGGGTGCCCAGCACTGTCACATTATCTTTTTCACCATCCTCAGAAATGTATGATACGCTCATCTCAGGTTTAGTTATTGAAAGAACAGAAGTTTAGCAGCCTACAAGTTTGTGTGAAGTACCAGAGCTGAGATTTGAATCCAAGCAGTGCGGCTCCAAAGCCTGAACTCTCAGCTAGCACATTTCCCTGATTTACAGAAAGAACATTAAGAAATGGTGAGATTAATAGGTCATATTAAATGGATGATGACAAAATCTAAGTTTAGTGTTAAATTAACAGGTTAAATTTTATGAATTTTGTGGCCTTCGTTCCATTGAAGCCTTTGTTTTGTCATTTCAGTGTTTAAATGAAAAATTAACTTTGAGTGCCTTTACATGGTCCATGTTAGCCTGTGAACCTATGGCACTGGTGGATATGTGATCTTTGTTTACAGTGCGTTTAGAATGTAGATCCCAGTTATGTAGGTGTCTGTTTAAGGTAAGAAGGGGATGAAGGTCTGCATTTATCAGGGAAGGAAAATTTCCCAGAAATCCCTGCAGCAGATTTCCCAGCTGGAACTAGGCTATGTGGTTGTCTCTCCCTGTGGGAAAGCTAGAAAGGTAGGAAACAGAATTTTCCTGTTGGAGCTTAGTACTTAGAGCAATCAGAGTTCTTCACCTGGAGCTGTGTGCAATGGTACCCCAAACAGGGGTTCAATCAGCAAAAATAAGAGGAGATAGATATGTTAAAAGGTACTGTGAGCCAGGCATGGTAGTGCATTCCTATAATCCCAGCACTTGGGAGGCTGAGACAGGAGGATTGTGACTTTGAAGCTAGTCTGGGCTGCATAATAAATTTGAGGCTAGACTGTCTTTAAAAGTGGTGGTTTAATCATTTTTCTCATCACTGAGACAAATAACATTTGCATCTTAAAGGAAGAGAGGTTTATCTTAGCTCACAGTTTGTAGAGGTTTCAGTCCATAGTCTGCTGGCTCCAGGGCAGAGCTGTATGGAAAAGGGCCATAAGCAGAGAAAAAGGTCCTACATCATGGTGTCCAGGAAGCACAGAGAGGCAAGGGAGGAGCTGAGGAAGGAGATGTATCCTTCCAGGTCGTGTCCACAGGGACCCTGCCTCTTCCAACCAGTAAGTCAGCTGTCTCATCTCTGTGAGCCAGTTACCTTCAAAAGCCCCACAGTGGAGCAGGTGAGGCTTGGGGTGGGGATGGGGGATGACACATCAAGATATAAGCCATAACAGGACCAAGAGTATCAGTTGTCATGTTCTTTATAATTCTTTTTTTTTTTTTATTTAAAGAGAAAAATAACATGAAAAGGGTAGAAATAATACCAAATTTCAAAGAAAAGATAAACAGTAAGAAATCACTAATTGATAAACTACATATTGTTTTCTTACAGATAGTTGTTCAAATTACAAAATTAAAGCATACAAAGTATATATTCAAATAGTGAGACTGTAAACAGCTACGCATGCATGAGTCTCTACATGTATTTCTATCCCTTCTGTATTAGAGGGAAAAACAAAACAGCAAGACAAACCAAATTCCTATAAAAACGTGAAATCAAACAGTCATATAAAACCACAGTACAAGGTGATCTACAGTGGTTACTGTGTTGTCTATTATTATCTCCATAGAATTGTCTATATCATCAGGCATAATTGACTATAGCAGTATAATTAAATATAGCAGTACATAACAATATTAGTAAAAATAAAACATCGTAGACAGTCTAAAACTTCAAAGGCAGGTAATAATCAAACCAGAGTGGATATTCTAGTGAATCTTGTCATCTTCAGTGTAGTTGCCTATACTCTCAGACTTGATACTATCAATCATAACAGCTTTGAATAAAATCTATCAATACAAAACAGCGATCTAACAAACCAAATACGATTAACATCAGTCATGGTAAAACAGTGTAAGTTATATAGAGCTTTAGATTAAGTTAATAGGAAATTAAGGATGATTACTGTACTATATCCTGTTATTTTCGGGATGTCTGTGTCCTCAAATCTAGTACAAGTAGACAAACTGGAACAGAATATAATCCATCTAAGCAGAGTGGTGTGAGTAATGTGGGTTTTAAATCCTGGTACACTATTAACAATATCCTCTGCCTTCTTTTTTTAGGCTGTTCCTCCCCTTTCACTCCCACAGGGTGCTGCACATTTTGGGTCCCACCAACTCCCTCGGTTTTTAGATTGGGGGGGCAACCTGCTTTTTACCTAAATGGTTCCAAACTTTCTTACTCCTGGACTTCTTGAGAGGTGCTTAGCATTTCTTTTATTAATCTACTTATATCTTGCTTTACCTGATTTAATGTTTCAGTTTTGAGCTCATCTACAAGGTTCCAAAGATATCTCTTAATGTCCATTGAAGCTGTGTCTGATGTTACATGTTTGCTGCCTTCAGTCTCTTTTGTTTTTCCCTCTCCTGGATCAGTGTTCTCAGGATTTTGGGTTGTGGGCTTTTTCTTATTTCTCTCTCTTGTCATGGTTTTGGTTTTTTTCATACAGGTGTATAATGGAGGTCTCAGCCCCTTTCCTTGTTGGTTATGGTTTTCCTGAAGCATGCTGGCCAGGGATTTCTGCTCTCTCCTGTTTGCTCTTGTCACTGAAGTGTAAGCAGGGGCTGCGTATGCTGGCCCATCCCCACCGGGCCAGTCAACCTTCAGGGGCCTTCACCAGGTTACTGTGTGCTAGGCGCAGGGAATCAATTTGGGATGGCTCATTGGGTCCCAGCTAGGGGCATGACCCAGGCCAAGCAAATCCCACGAATCTGCACCGGGGCGGGGGCAACCAACTGAAGTCACTGTTCCTAGTTTAGGCTCCTCCTGCCTGATTCCAACACGTAGCCCATTTGGTCACACCCTTCCCATGGGGGAGGGTATTATTCCCAGCACTGACCATGGATTAATGAAGGTCCCCTTGCTGGCTCTGCTCTCTGTTGGGCTCACCAGCCCCCGACTTCAGTGCGGCTGTGACTCCTGTCAGTGGTGACAGGAATGAGTTCAGGTGGCTCTGCAGGTCGCTGCTGGTGCGAGTTCGGGTGGCTCGGTGGGTTGCAGCAAAAGCACCGTATCCACTAATTTTAGCTGTTCCAATTGTAGTCCCAAGACTGCATGTTTGATGAGCTTTTATCATTTTAGTTTCTTCCTGTGTCAAGAGGATCCATCTCCCTCTGTCTAGATCTCTCCAGGATGTTTTATTCTGGCATATGAGTTGTTTCTCTCCAGGAGGCTCTGTATTTTGTTGCTCACTGATCGGCCATCTTTAGCTCCTCCTCTTTAAAATTCTGATTGACTACCTACTACCTTTACAACGGGATGATTTGTTAGCATGAGCTACCTGCTACAACACACACTGTCAGAATCCCAGGGACTTGATTTCACGCTCATGTTGCACTCTGACATGAGGACTCTCCTTGGAGTCACGCAGGAGCCCAGGCCACTGTCATCTCGTTCTGCTGTTGTCTTCCAATTCTGGACTCAGAGACTGCTGGGAAGGAAGAGAGAATTTAGGGAGGGCACAAACTTCTTAACTGTCTCAGGAGAACTAGGAAATGTTTGCTTGTGCCTCCAGGGAGAGGGAGGAAATTGGTGAGCATGTAGCCACTCCCTGTCACACGGCAGCTGACTGAGACCTCACCTTTGAAGAATCAGCAAAATGAATAAAGCTGTTATGACAGATATATAAAGCGACATTCACAAGAAGGTATAAATAATAAATTTGAATATTTCATCTTTTGGTATATCTTAAAGATACTTATTTAGCATTCTTCTTTGTAAGACAGTCAAATTATGATAGTAAAGTCTCAAGCACGTTATTTCTAGGAGCCTTCCTACACCTCTCTGGACAATAAGCAGCCTACTACATTTACCTTTGTGTGTTGCTGTTCCTTAGCTGCAATGACCAGATGGCACATATCTTGCTTGGTTCAAAGAAAAAAAAAAAAGAGAGAGCAGAGAAGAATTAAGATGTGTTATGTACGTGTACGAAGTCCCCACAATAATGGTAATCATGTACTACAAATATGTACTGATTAAAAAGAAACAGATTGCAGAGAGCAAAGACTGTTTTTATTTCATGTTTCAATTATCAGAGTTTAATGCAGAGAAGATAACCGATAAAAGTGTAACTGAGTTCATGGTTGAATGAAGAAATGTACCAATGAATGTTTTGAAATAGTAAAATGTCAGCTCAGAATAAAAGGAGAAAAAGCTGGTTTTGAATTCACCAAAATGTTTAACTTAAAGCATTTTCATGAACTATTTCCTCTGCAGCATAAATGATGATTTGCACTAACACACAACCTATGTAGTGGTATTTGGTAGCATGTAGTTGTATTCCAAGTGATTATAAAGCAAAAATCTTGAAATTTTCTGTAAATAGATTAAATATATAGTTTGAACTTAAATTTCACATCTGTGAGGAATGAGTGAGATTTTTATTGCATTAGTAATATCTATAAAGCTTACTGTTTCGATTTTTTTTTATTACTCACTCAACATCTGGGGAGTTCCCACTCAAACAGGGTTTGCTAATAAACATGCTAATCTGTGATTATTTAACTGGATGACTTTGTAGTTGGAAGGAGGGTTGGGAAGGGAAGAGTAACTGGGAACCTCCTTTGTCTCAGAGGGAGGTTTAATGAAGGTTTTAGGAGGCATTGACTGTGCGGGGAGCGGGAAGAGTGAGACGAAGCAGAAGGCGTGTTGAAGGGCTCTGAAGATGTGCCTTCTCCACAGAAAGAACTGAGAAAAACGCCCAGGGCCATCGGGGTTTAGGGGCTGGGCAGAGGCAAGAGGCAGGCACAGCAAGGCCTCTGGGAGCAGGTTAAGATGCCGGATCTTTGCTTTATGCATTAGCTCAGGTGATTTAAAAAGAGAGAAGAATTTACTACTTAGATGGCAACATGTGGGAGCCTTGTCTTCTTATCATGTAGCCATCCTAAAACATTTTGAAATAAAAGATTTAAATATAATCTTGACCCTCTTGGCTGCTAAGATGAAAATGCCAGAAATGGAGTAGCTTCTGAACAACAAACATGCATTTCTTAGCAGTTCAGAGGATAAAGTTGTGATGCCTGATTCCTGGGTGACAGACAGTGCCTTGCAGCTGTGGCCTCTCCCATGGAGGCTCAGGGGCCGCTCAGTAAATGTGTGAAAGCAAGAAAGGATGAAACATTTTGGATTCAGGTGTCACCAACAAAATTTATGAGTATTTGGTGGAGGGTCATTTAGCATGAGCTGAGTGTGAGAAATTGGCTGAAAAGTCAAAACACCGAAAATGTTCTTACTCAAGGGTGTGCTGATAAAACACAGCCAAAACTTGTGAGCCTTGTTGGGACTTTTTATTTGGTATTAAAGCCATTTAGGTTATAAATTGTAGGGTACTAAGGCTACAACAAAATCTTCTTCAAAATGTGAAGTTTAGTGGTAAACACTGAAAATTTTGCATGTAGCACTCAGCTCACTTAAGCTTAGTACCTGAGGTTTTGGTACTTGGCACTGAGAACACTGGGTGTAAATGTTCCTGGCAGTAGATATTCTGATACAAAGTGTTCTTCCAGTGTTTAAATCAGAATACCAACCCTTGAGCAGTTAATAAGGAAAACATCAGTGGTATTGTGTCATAGAAAATTCTAAAAGTTATTCTAAATGTTATGATTTTCAGAGCCCGTGTTTAAATTAGGAAAATAACAATGAGAAGTCACAAGGAAATGATATATATGCTTAGTCCACAAATCAATCGATTATTTATTTTTAAAATTCAGATCTTTTATGCCAGTAGTAATATTTAAAAAATTCAAGACTTTTGGAAATTTGAATTTAAAGGACATTAAAATAGTGTAGTATTTACATAATAGTTATAGTTCTTATACACCAGAGTATGTATCTTATGAAATAATGCTATCTACAGCTAATTCATGTTTCTCTGATTTTCCTGACAAATATTTTATTGTAAAAATAGGCACTCAAGGTTTAAATATTACAAAGGGTTAAAAAAAAACTTGAAGAAATCACCGAATCCAGTATCTAAGTTAATTTAAAAATGTAGTGTGCTTCATCATTTAAAACCCCTACCCTATTTGAAGAAACTATAGCATGTTAGAAAGTTTAGGAAATAGAGAAAAAAATCTTTAACTCTATAAATTTCACATAGGTCAAAAAATGTATTTTTTATGCTTCTATATATAATTTTGTGTTCTTTTACAATTATATTCTCATGGATATTTTTCTGTGGTGTTACTAAATTATGATTTTTTGGGAGAGGATACTTGGAATTGAACTGAGGACCTTGAGCTTGCAGGCAGGTACTAGCGCCACTAAGTTATGTCCCCAACCCTTACATTATGAATATGTATATTATAATCTAATAGTAGCCTAATTCCATTTAAGGATATAACTTATTTAACCATTAGATAATTTAAATGAGGTCCAAATTTTGCTTGCTACTCATGTATCCTTTCCTACCATATTTTGTACCTGATTTCCAAAAGTGAAATTGTCCAGCTGAAACTTATACTTTTAGGTATACAATAGCCTAATGATTTCCCCCAAAATCCTTTCAATTTATGATTTCTCTTGAAATGTAAAATTACCACTTTCACTATTAATTTGGCAGGTTTTGTAAATAAAAAGAGTATTATATTGGTCTTTTGCCTTAGTTAATAAGCTATATTTAGAGCAGTTTTAGATTTACAGAAAAACAGCAGAAAGTTAGAGAGATTTCTTATATATCCTTTTAGACCTCCTCTCCAGTTTGTCCTATTATTAAAATCTTCCATTAGTATTATACACTTGTTACAGTTGATGAGTGAATACTGATGTATCAGTATTAATTAAAGCACATAGTTTATGTTAGAATTCACATTTTCTTTGGTTATTTGTGCTATGAGCTTTGACAAATGTTTAAGGTTATCTATCTACTGTTACCGTATCATGTGAAATAGTTTCACTGCCCTAAAAATTCCCTGGGGCCCCCTCATTCATTCCTCCTCCTGCCTCCCTCAAATCTTAGGCAAGCATAGATTTTTTTACTGTATTGCTAGTTACCTTTTCCAGAATGTCATATACAGTCAGGCACTGCTAGTATTTTGGTTAATGACAGACTGCATTTACAAGTTTCAAAGGATTGTATGCCTAGAAATGTCATAGCTTAATGTCTTAAGTTTGTGTAAGCACACTCTGTGATAGTCACATGATAATGGAAATCTCAGTGACACGTTTCTTAATATATGCCCTTGATAGCAACACCACTGCAACTGGAATCACGCCATTTGGCTTCTTTCATTTGGCCATGTGCATTTAATGTCCCACCATGTCTTTTTGTGGCTTGATAGGTTTTTTTTCTTAAATCACTGACTAATATTCCATTGTATATGTGTCCCACAGTTTACTTATTCACCTAGTGGAGAATGTCTTGGTTGCTTCTAGTTTTGGCAGTTATGAAGAAAGAAAGCTATTGTAAACATTTACTTACAAGTTTTTGTGTAAACACAAGTTTTCAACTCCATTGAAAAATGTTTTTCAATGTAGGTGTTAATGTTTTATACATGTGTTATTTTCTCTTCTGTCACTGAATATATTGATAAAATAAATGGTTAAACACCTTTTCCTCCTTAAAAAGGCTCTGTTTTCTTCAGGTGGCTTTCATTTGTGTATTCTGGTCTCTCTCTCTCTAAGATACTTCTCAGTTGTTTGGTCATCTTGGTTGTCTGTTCTTATTTTAAGTCTCATGCTGCAATAAAAATGATAAGAAGCTCTGGTCCCCTGCCAAAGCTGTGGCCACCTGTGGCCATGGTGCTGTGAGGAGTGTAGTCAGTATGTTAAGTCTTTCTCCTTACACTGGTTAAATTATGAGAAATCTCATAGGGCCTGGCCAACAATGGATATGTTCTATTGTATATAACTTATAAGTTAATAAACTTGTTTTAAAAACTTCTCCAAAGAACAGTCAGTTTACCATGTATATCACAAGTTTTGCTCACTTAAAAATTCATTGTTGACACCTTTCATGTTGACAGATTTAGACCCTTGAAGTAAAAATTGTAATTAATGTTTAACTATCACTATAGTTCCTCCAACTCTTCCTACCCTGCAAAATAGCACACGAAATTTGACTTTCATAATATATTTTTGCTTGTCTTTTTCCATTCAGAGTCATAGGCCTACATATCAATGCATAGTTATCATTATTGTATACAATTGAGCATCGTAATTATGAAACAGTATCCCAGCTACATAATTATTGTGCCAGAAACATAATACTGCCTAAAGTACATGTGTCATACCTTAATTACCCATTTCTTTATGTTTGAGCATTTAGGTTGTTTAAAAAATGTCTACTATTAAAAATAATGATGTAATACATAGTCTTATATTTACCTTTTCCTCTTTAAAGATTTTTTTGATTATCTACTTAGGAGAAATTCCTAGGAAGCCCCGACTGTTCTTGATCTTAAACATAAATATCTACAGAATGAAACAATTGACTTTTATATAATTCCCTTTTAGAATACCTCATAAAATTCCATGGGTGTGAAACCTATATAGCTGCTATTACCTTTTGTGTTGTCTTACATTATGGTTTCTCCTAATTTACTGAATGTACTTTCATCAGATGTACTGATTTGAAGATGTGAAGAGAAGCAGAAACTCAATAAAAAAAAACCCCTAAATATCATGCTCTCTTGCTGAAAAGCAGCAACTCCTTCCCAATATTTTTACTTACTTAAAGTTTCCAAACAAAGGAAACTTTCAGTTGGGGTAGTGTCAGTTATAGGTTAGGTCAGATGCCTAGTGCTTGTTCACCCGAAATAATTGTCTTATCAATGTGCAGGTACACCTTACTAGAGACATGCTGAGGAGATGCTCTTTCACACCAAAAAACGAAGAGAACATTTAAGTAGCAATAATGGATCACTGCTAGGTCAAGTGACTAGGCTTTTTGAAGATATACTTCACCTTTTAAACAAGCCAGATATTCAGGTCATGGGAGTTAGAATCTTAGGGTTTTGTTTTGAAAGGACCAGCCATGTGAGGTCTTTTAGGCTCTACAGGACTGTGGGCACATGAAGGAGTAGGGGCTCTATGCTGTGGTGAGGGCCTGGCACCTGGAACCTGGGCACTAATATTAAAAAATAATAGTTTATAACAGCAGTGTGGATATTAAAGCTAGCTCCCCCTTAGCAAGGGAAGGAAGAAGGATTGAAGGGAGGAGAAGAGAATGGGAAAAAAGGAGAATTAAGATATATACAGTACACATTCCCTATGATGAATGTGATCAATGTGTATGACAAATTTGTACCAATAGACAAATACAGTTAAAAGAAAACTATACAGGCTTTCCTAGATACTTCATACAAACAGACTCCAGGTGTGGGCTTTGTGACTGGCTTCTTTCACAGAGCATAATATGGTCACGTTTCATCCAAGTTGTGGTCTATATCAATACTTTGTTTCTCTTTATTGGCAAATAGTACTTCATCGTTTATAGTACCACATATTGTTTATCCATTCATTAGTCAATAGACATTTGTTTCCACCTTTTTGGTTAATAAAATAGTAGTGTTGCTACAAACATTCGTGTATGCATTTTTGCATGATTGTATATTCTCATTTTTCTTGGATCTGTACTTAGGGTGGATTTGTTACACTGAAACTCTACTTAGCACGGTAAGGAAGCATGCAACTATTTCCAAAAGCAGCTGCAGCATCTCACATTGCCATTGATAATGCATGAGGGTTGCATCTCCTCAGAAATGCTTGCTGTTACCCTTATTTTAGTCATCCCAGTGTGTATGAAGTAGTATCTCATTGTGGTTTTGATTTGTGTTTTCCTAATGACTAATAATGGTGTTTGTTCATTTGCTTATTGGCCATTTGTGTGTCTTTTTTTAGAGAAATATCTGTGCAAATCCCTTACCCAGCTTTTGATTGGGTCATTTGAATACATAAGAATTATTTATGTATTCTGGATACAAGATCTTTATCAGATATATAATTTATAAACTTCATATTCTGTGTGTCTTTTTTTTGTAGCACAAAAATGCTTAATTTTGATGATATCTAGTTTATGTTATGTTTTGGGGTCCTACCATTAAAAATTGACTAACCCAAGACTGCAGGGATTTATACCTTCATTTTCTTCTAGAAGTTTTGTAGTTTCAACTCTTACATTTAAGTTTATGGATCCTTTTGAGTTAATCTTTACATAGGAGTATCTAACTTCATTCCTTACATTTGGATATCTAGTTGTTTTAGCACCATTTATTGAAAAGACTTCTTTACCAATTGTCATCATGGTACCCTTATCAGAAACCAGTTGACCATAAGATGTTTTTTTGAACTTTTATTCCATTGACTTATATGTCTGTTTTTATGCCAGCAGCATAGTCTTGATTGCTGTAGCTTTGGGTTAAATTTTTAAATTTATTTTTAATTTTATTTATTTATTTATTTATTTATTTATTTATTTTAACTACGACTTGAACTTGGGATCTTTTGCTTGCCAGGTAGGGATTGTGCCACTGAGCTATATTCCCGGTCCTAAATTTCGAAGTTGGAAGTGAAGTTCTCCAAATTTGTTCTATTTTTTCTTTCTTTTAGGACTAGGGAATTAAAGAAGGTTCTTCCACATGCTAAGCAAATGTTCTTGCATTGAACTATATCCCCAGCCCCAGCTTTATTCTTTTTTTTTTTTATGGTTTCAAAAATGTTTATTAGTTGCTGAATTTTAGTTAACAGGTGGCATAATATGTGCGCAACAAATGTCACTTGTGTCACTTAAAAATAAAACAACTATAAAATACACAAGTTTTTGACTGATGATGGCTTGTTGGTTAAGTTTCTATCGATACCACATACTACTCAGCAATTCCATGACACAGATCATTATTCCCACTGGTATAGTAAATGAAATATCTAAACACAGAAATGCTCAACTATTTTACCACTAGTCCTGAAATCCTTTGGCATGACATGTGCAAAGAAATGTTGTTAGGTTATTCCCTTATAATGTCACAAATTTTATATAAGCTTATTTCTGAAAACTCAGAAGGCTTCAAATAGCAAATTTCAAAATAACATTATACTATATAGTTAATGAAAACATCAACACTTTAAATCATTGATCTTCTATAACTTGTTAAATCAATGAGACATACCAGCATGAAATAAAAAGAAATCAAGTGAAATAAATTGCTTTGCTAAGATATTTATGCTAACTTTTTTAAAAATCCCATGATACAAAGCATTTCCATACATCAGATAAGTATAAAAATTATCTTTCAAAAATTGAGGTTAATATATTCTACATTAGGAATATATCCTCATATATTAAGAATTCCTATTGTTTTAATTGTTAAAAGTAAATTAAAAATTAAAATATAGCAAAATTTCAATGATATTAACACCTAACTGAAAGATTATGTTTAAGAATAAACAAAGCCAAAATATAACAATAGGCACAATATCAAATATAAACATCACAACTTTAAGATTTAAAAAAATTCAGGTGTCAGCAACTCTCATCATACAAAATCAAAGGTATAATGCAGTGTAATGATACTACATCATAAAACCCACTTGACAAGGTTGGATATTAAAATAATTTTTCTCTATTTCTTATAATACTATTTATATATTGACATCTTAAAATATATACCAATAAATTTTTAAGGTGATATGCATTTAAGATCAAAGAAAAAGTAGAGAATGCAACTTTTAAAAGCTGGAAGAGATATATTCACCTTATACTACCAATATTATACTTTTCCTTCAACAATACTGATTTTACACCCATGTCAAATTAAAAGTTGTATGGGGCATTTCCTTCACTGATAGAAAATTTCTTTTATGTTATGCTTTTTCATGATTTTCAACATCTAATGTATAAATGACTTGTGATTAAAGAAAAAAACACTCAAATTGGACAGCGATAAAATCAAGATACAAAGACTCTAGATGCAACAATTTCAAATTTTATCTTAAAGACCATGAGACAATTTATGTATATATATATATATATATATATATATATATATATATATATATAAAATGTAGTTCAATTTTATAGCCAAAAATACTGAAATTAAAGCAATTTAGAATACACAGATTCCAGTATCGTAGTGAAGGACTACTATTATATACTATTATATCTGGTTTGATACAATGACTATTTCAGTGTCATAGTATCGAATAAAAATAGGTACAGTAGTAAGTCTTCTAATATCTGGGGAACATATGAAACATTTATTTTATATATCCTTTTATTTTTCCCAACCAATAATATATTCAGGAAGTGATTCCATTCAACTATTTGATCACTCATTAAATACACTTAAAAGATAAAATCCATCAATTAATAAAAACTAAACACATCCTCAGATGACAAAAGAATAAAAAAAACTATCATCATTCTGAAAATGCATACAGTAATATATTCCTCAAAATGAGAAACAATTTTTACTAAAGAGCAACATTATAGAACCTAATTATAAAAGAATATTTAAATAAATCAAATTAGGTTTCTCTAATCAAGTAAGAAAAAGGATATATTCCTAAGTTACCAGTAATAAGTTGGTAGTCGGTAAGGTTAGATTTTTGAAAATAGATAAATGAATTATATATAACAACAAAAAATTTATCTACTTGTAGATCATTTTTTTGATTATAGTAATTGAATAATGTACTTTAAAATTCTTCCTTACACAATTTTTCCAAGCTGTATTACCTATGACACAATGAAATACACAATGCAATATCTACTTGTATGAATTCTAAATTAATACCAGCTAATATGAAAAACAGTTTTCTTCATTTCAACCAAGGTTTAAAAATCATTACTAAGAAAGTTAGGGTTGTTTATGAATTTTAAAGCTATAAGTTAAGGGGAAAAAGAAAAAAAACAAAACAAATTTTAGATTTACTGACTATAATTTTCAGCTTTATTCTTTTTGAAGGTTGCTCTGACTGCTTTAGGGCCCATGCATTTCAGTATGAATTTTAGAATAAGCGTGTCACTGTTTGCTATAAGATCACCTAAAATTTTGATAGAGATTGTACTGAATTTGTGGATCTCAGGCCCTGTGTTATGCAGTTGGTTTAGGCATCAAAATGACACCTTATGATCACTTTTTATATTTTTCTCCCAAAAGACAGGGTTATCAGTGGCCTTGGTCCTAAAACAAAAGGAGGAAAGCTATTCATATTAATGTTAGAGTTTGTGTGTTTTTCTCTGTCCCAGCTTTCTTAGTTATATAATGGGGTTAATAATTGTGTCTATGTCACAAGGATATTGTGATTAAATGACAAAATCTATGTGAAACACTTAGTAAATGCTATATAAACAGTAACAATTGCACTCCCAATTTGATCTAGACTGAGTCTCTTAAGTCCTGCGTGCATCAGCCTCATCCTCTTACTCTCTCAGATAGAACCTGCATGCCACAAAAACCTACATTTATATGATTCTCAATAGCCCTGTATTCCCAGCACTCTGGAAGGCTGAGGCAGGAGAATTTGCAAGTTTGTACCCAGTCTGAGCAACACACAACTTAATGAGGCCCTGTCTCAAAACAAAACAAAACAAAACAGGGCATGTGTTCAATCTCTAGTATCCCCCACCACAGAGGTAGCACTCATTCTTCCAAATGTATAGATATTTGAAAAACATAGAAAAATAAGAAATATTTGAAATATATAGCAACCAGTAGTTTCTATTAAGACAACCTTAATTGGAAAAATATAATTTCTAAGCTCCAAAGGAATAGAAAGTGAAGAAACAATTGTCAAAGTATATATTTGAAATCTTTAAGAAATTTCACTTCCTGGCTCGGCAGTTTTTCTTGACTTACATCCTCAGGACTTGCATCTAGCTGATGAAAGGAAGAGAGCCTCAGGCATTCCGCATAGGTTTATTTTATTGTGACCAGAGTTTCTACACATTCTCTATTCTGCAGGGAGAATCTGTTCCTTTCACTACTCAACTAATTATGCACCCCAATAAAGGCCGCTCACTGAGCATCTGAGAACCCTAGTGATACTTCCATGCTTTATTCTGGTGGGTCACTTTCACTCCTGAACATAGCTCTGGGCCTCTGTACCTTATCACTCTAGAGAAGTTAATGCTAATGTTTTAAAAAGAACTTCGTTCATGCTGGGACCATAAACTGCAATTTCTTTTGCTGTACTTCCTTTGCTCTACATGGAAAATCTGGCTTTTACCTTCCCTTTTTGTGAGTTGACAATCACAAAATATTATCCAGTAGTGAGGGCATAGATTTTCTTAGAAGTTTATAACTTTCATAAATGAAACAGTTTTTGGTACAATAGCTATAGATTTTGTGAGGGAGGTAATGGGAAATCACCTAATAAATTTGTGTCTGTGTTTAACCAATCTCATGCTCATTTCTTCATTTTTCATGAAATGCTCCTAGCTGTTCATGTCTTATCTGTTCTCTTAGCTTCTCTTGAGTATACTTTGTGTCTTAAACCCTCTCCAGTCTCTCCAGCTAGATGAGAGAAGCTCTTCTTCAAACTTCCAATTTTCTGGGCACCAAGGAAGGAAACATTCTTTGTTTGCTTTTTTTGTGGGAGTCGGGATCAAACCCAGGGTCTTTGCACTGAGCTATATCCCCAGCCCTTTTTATTTATTCTTTGAGCCAGAGTCTTGCTAGGTTACTAAGTCACCCAGGCTAGGCTTGGATTTATAATCCTCCTGCCTCAGCCTCCCGGAGGGCTGGGAGTACAGGTGTGTGCCACCATGCTGAGTTCAGGAAGACAACATTTAATTGAGCAAAGCAGTATGTTAGTGCAGTGCTTCTTAAATTGTGATAAAGAACAGTGTATTTTTTTCAATTAGGGTAGAAAAACCCTAATTTTTGTAAAATACCTAAACATAAATAATTAGAAAAATAAAACTTTAAAGAACATATAAAATACAACGCTTAATTTTGTTTTTTGTGTTTTTTCTTTTTTGAGACAAAATCTTAAATGTAATCCAGGCTGACTCTGAACTCATACTAATATGTAGTCCAGGCTGGCCTCAAGCTCATGCAGTCTTCCTGCCTTAGCCTCTTCGGCGCTGGAACTACAGGTATGGGCCGTTAGGCCTGACTCTTAATTTTTTGATACTAGATTCAACACACATAAAATTACTCTTGCCAAATTGATATTCTGTACTTGCCTGATCAGTCTGACCGTACTTTGAGTAGCCCTGCTCTAGCCTGTCCTGATTGAAAGCTCACACGGGCTTGGATTTGAATATCTGTCTGACTAAAATGAACAGAACAAGTCACAGAAGAGGCCAGGCCAAAAGCTTAGCTGTTCAAGGTGAACAGATTTGAGCAGAAGGAGGAATGTGTCATAGAAGGGAATTGGCACCTTTGGAAATAATTTTCATATTTAAGGTTGATAATAGGGAGAAAAATGAAACACAGTGAGGCTTTAAAGCAGTAAGTCTCCTTGACCATGAGGATTCGGGTAAAAGATAATCAGTGCCTGATCAGGCCTGAGACTGCGGAGCCAGGTCAGAAATACTTACTAAGCCCTGTTAGGTACTAACTATAGTACTAAGTCTATCACATATACTGTCTTTTTCAGGCCTTATTACAACTCTGGGTGGCATTATCACTTAATTCTTATTTTAGGTGAAGATATAGACTCCAATAAATTGAGTAACTTGCTCCAAGTTCAAATGACTTTCAAAACAGATTTATCAGGCTCTGAAATGAATGTCTAAATAAAGTGGTTTTGTCAAGTCTTGCCTAGCATTGAGGACCATGGACTTGAGAGTCTATCAATGTCCTTTGGTACCATGTAATCCATTAACTGCTCTTCTCAGTCCTTCAGGGGATTTTTGTCTAAACTTTTTAGAGACTTGACCATAAAAAGAAAGGATAGAATGGCTAAAATGGTCATGGTTGGAGCAACATAGTCCTGTGTATTAGTCAACTTTCCTATTGTCAGGGCACAATACCCGATACCCACAACTTAGAGGAAGAGAGGTTTAATTTGCCTCATTGTTTCAGAGGATTCAGTCCATGATCAGCTGGCTTCAAGGCAGAAACATTAGGTGCAAGGGTGTGGTAGAGCACAGCTTTTAGTTTGTGGTTCCTGGGAAGCAGAGTAGGAGAAGAGTTCCGGAGTTACAGGTTAGAGACCAGATAGAGACCCCAAGGCTCTGCCTCCATGACCCACCCAAAGCTTGCTCCATCAGCTCCCTCTGTGGTTCCCAAGCCAATCAAGTTAAAATAATCACCCTGTGCAATGGACTTACCTGTGACACCCTGTGAAATGGACTAAACCCAGGGCAAATATTAACACTTGGTCTAGAATAGGGAAGGTCAAACCTTTTAGAGACGAGTGCTCAAAATGCTACCCAAAACCCACTTATTTATCACAGAGCGCCAACACTGCAGTTAAACCTGGATACTGAGGTTTTAATTTAGAAAAATAATGCATCATGAACATCTTTTGTCTTAAAGAAAAAACAACATGTGCCATAAATTTGCCACCACTGGTAGAGGATGTTAACCGAGCATGAATATTAGCTTTTTTTTTTTTTTAATCTTTTTGAGACAGAATTTCACTATGTAGTTTAGGATGGCCTTGAAGTCACAGTGATCCTCCTGCATCAGTCTCCAGATTGTGCTGCTGTGCTTGGCTTGGGTGTTAACATTTTATTAGTTGCCTTCTATAATCTAATTTTAATCATGTAGTTGTATAATGTCTCTGTTGCATATGATGTATACTCTCTCCTGCTTTAAATCCTGTTGGTGCCAGGCTTTCCAAAATCATTTTTGACCCTCTCACAGGTTAATTACATGAAGCTAGTATACATGATATGCTTAGTACTATAACTAGTACCGAATAAGGCTTAGTAAATATTTCTGACACTGCTCCACAACCTCCTGTGTCCATTTTTAAAAAGCATAAGAGAAATAGGATAATGTAATTAGTCATATGTTCTATTTTTTTTCCCCACACCAGAACTTGGACCAAGAACTTGTACACATCATTTAAAAGAACTGCATACTCCGTCACACTATGGGCATTCTGTGAACCTTAAATAATAACTCCTGCAGGAGGAAACATCTTTCATTAATTTAAGAATGTAGTATTCATTGCTGATGTTCATTTGCTAATGTATATTCCATAGTAAATGGCCTAAATTTTGCAGTTGGTTATCATACATTCATGTTCAATGGTTATGTTTTACTGAAATTATTTTTTGTTTGTTTAATTTGTAGTGTTAGAGATAAAACCCGGGGCCTCACACATGCTAGGTTAATGCTCTGTTGCTTAGCTTTACCTTCTGTCTGAAATTACTTTAATCTTTTTTTTTTTTTTTTTTTTGAGACAGGGTTTTGCTGTGCAGCCCAGGCTGGTCCTGAACTCACAGTGATCCTCCTGCCTCAGCCTTCAGAGTTCTGGGGATTACATTTGTGTGCCAACATGGCTGGCAATTTTTAAAACTCTTAATAGAAATGAATCTTAAAACACAGTCCTTGTATTTTTGCTGGCTATAGCTGCTGGGTGTCTTACAGCTCAGTCGTGTATTCCATAAAAGAACCTATTTCTTATACCAAGCCTGAGAGTTAAAAGTTTCCATCTTTTTGTTTGGGTAACAGTGCTGCTCTAGGGAAGTGGAGGGAGAGTCCATAATTGGTTTTAGCAGCCTTGTGATAGATAATAGGCAGAAGATATTAATATCAACTTAAACCTAAGTGTCAGTTTAGGCTTTTCCCTTTCTTTGTTTGGCAGGACAAGGGGGAATTTGGGGTTGTGTTACCTAAAAATAATCCAGAAAACCTTTTTACCCAGATGGGCAGAGAGACCATCCAGCAACAGAAAAAGAGCTGTGGTGTCGCTGGCCTGTAGAGGAAATGGGTGTCGGGACTGGGGGTGCACTGCTGGTCCCTTACTTCTGGGATGAATACACTGGTACAAGACTGTGGCCTGGTTGCTGCTTTTGGATTAAGGATTTCTCCTGTGAGCTGACCTCAGCAAAGGGTACCAATCAGTGAGAGTGAATTCAGCTTTGAAAAGTGCCAAAGGACTACTTCTTCCTTATCAACAGTAAATAAAAATGAGATGATATTTTATATTAATTAGATATTATAATTTCCATTCATTTGTCTCTAAGCATACATCTAGGTTTTTGAGAGCTGAGCTGAAAATCTCTCTCATGTAGGCCTAAGAACTTGTGTGCAGTTTAGTTTTTAGATGGCTCTTGAGGCTATGTTGGAAGTTAGAATGTTTAAGAGAGGCAGAGAAACACAAGCACCATAGAAAGTGGAAGGCCACCATGCTTTCTTTTGCTTTCCTGCTCACTCTCGGGGCTGAGGACAAAGGGAGGATTGTTCATCACACTCTTGTTAGAGACTGAGCCATGGCGACTGTTCATTCAAGGGGTCCACTGAAAGGAAACTATTGACAGACCTCGCTCTTTCTCTCTGTAAAGATTCAACAGAGATCTGGGTGTGGTATGCTTGCCTAGAATCCTAGATACTCTGAGGACTGAGGCAGGATTGCAAATTCAAGGCAAGCCTGGGTAGCTTAGTGAGACCTTGTCTCCAAATAAAATCAAGAAGAGAGCTGGGAATGTAGTTTAGCACATTCTGGGTTCAATTCCCAGTATAAGAAATTTAGTGAGGTTTTTTGGCTTATGTTTTCTTTTACCAGAGAGGAACTTCAGACTTCAGTAAAACATGCTTGTTGGTCCTGTCCTTAATATGTGCACCCATTTATAAATAGAATGTGGAGGGCTGGGGATACAGCTCAGTGACACAAGTGCCTGTCTGGCAAGTGTGAGATCATGAGTTTGATCCCCAGTACAAAAAAAGGAATGTGAATTCTCATTTTATTGGTATTGGTTTAAATAATTATTTAATGTTGGTTGATTCCAGTTTACTTTGCATTCAGCTTTGTCCTTGTCCCTTCCCCAGTACAGGAAGGGGAAATCTATGTTTGTTTGTATGGCAAAAGTGCAGTCACTGTGATAATCTGGTTTGTTTTCTGGGTTAATCTAGATGATTAAGTCAGAATTGTATATTATTCATAGGTGACATTTGACGGTGGTATCTCATCACCATAGCAAGGAGCTGTGTTCCTGGTTGCTGCTAGTTGCCTCCAGAGCTAAAATGACATGAAGGGTTTCTGTTGTTGATGATGCTGACAATGCATGGTGTTTGCAGAAAATGTGAAAAGGGCACTGTGAGAGCTATTTGTTTTCAGAACTAGTAGCTCACTGACGATGAGGACTGAAACAGATGGGGCTGCACTGTGGCTTACTAGTGCCCAGTCTTTGTGATTCGCTGAAAACTGCTGTGCTGCTACCTGGCTTCTAGGAACTAGAAGAGGTAGAGTGCACTTTGGCCTTGGTATGTTTCTGTAGAAAATACAATAGCAGGAACACCTAGCTTGCTGTCCTAGTTCTTCAGTCAGCTCCCAAATGGATCACCTTAATTACCTTCCTGATGTAGTCAAAATAAAGAGTGAGGGGCTTCAGTGAGCACTGATGGCAGTACTACATAAAGCAAGGTTGTAGTTTTTGTTTTTCAAGCATGCTAGCTCATGTTTTGTATATAATGGATGAGTCACTTTTTTATATTTAAATAACTATTCTTATAACATGATGTCTTGGTATATAAGTTACTTTAAAAAAATATGGCTTACATAAATGCTTATATAACCCTTAACTATTGGACAGATGGCTCCGTTTCCTTTTCTAAGTCATAGATTTTTTTTCTTCCCAAAAGAAGTTCATTTAAGACAGACCATCTCAGGTTTATGGTGAACTTTGCTACAGATTCAAGGCATATAACACTTAGCAGACCTATACAAGCCAGTGTTATTAGCTGTCACTTAGGTGATGAGACTTTTCCTTTTGAAAGTGGTTTATAATGAGCAACATTTGTCCTGCAGGTTTTTTTTTTTTTTCAGCCAACCAGTTTTTTCTTCCTAAACGTAGTTCTCTATATCCCTTCTACTGATATCATCAAAATTGGTCTCCAGGACATGCTTGTCTTCTGTCGTGTGATTCAGGCGGGTCACATGCATTATAATCTGACTGTTTCATCTCCTTTCCACCCCCTCCAGGCTGCATGCTGACCCCACCAAGGACATGTGCCATTGTTCTGGAAACCCAGATGTTCTCATGCTTGGTGACGCCATGCACACTATTCGCTGTACTTGCACAAGGTGCTTTCCCTGCACCTGCTTTGCACATACACAGTTGTGTCCTGTGACACTAGGAGGTGTGTTTTAAGCCCTTCATGT
Source organism: Hydrochoerus hydrochaeris (assembly GCA_004027455.1). Lineage (NCBI taxonomy): Eukaryota > Metazoa > Chordata > Mammalia > Rodentia > Hydrochaeridae > Hydrochoerus > Hydrochoerus hydrochaeris. The sequence goes on from PVLA01000108.1 coordinate 573,223, forward strand.
GATTCCTGTGGAGAGGGTCCTCTCTGGAATATCCGGTGTGGCCCAGTTAGAGCTGCCTTTATGCCGACAGATCCGGGGCACCCCCCTTTGGAGATGTGCTTTGGCAAGGTGGAAACAGATGGAGTAGAGAAGTTATGTTTGTGTACTGATTTTAACTATGGAGCAACACTTGAAGTGTTGGATTTGCCAGGGGAGTTTTGCGGCACAGCTGTAAAAAACACAAAATGGAAGGGTTTTAGAGGAAAAGGTAGAAGCAAGAGAATGAGACAGAAACAAGCCAGCAGTGAGTATGCATACAGACAAGGCAGAAGGATTTACTTGAGAAGCCTGGTTAGGTACAACTGGGGTCAATCAGCCAAGGCTGCTCTTCCTCTGCAGCTCTCTGATTGTTTCTGAGGAGGCTCATGCCAGTTCTGATATTTGTATGAAAGTTGTACTATCAAAGGCAGAAATGTAGTTCAGTTTAAAAATTGAGCCATAATTCACATCCATTCTTTTAGTACAGTTCAGTCATTTTTAGCACATTTCACAAGATTGTCCAACCAGTAAGGCACCTCATACCCCTTAGCAGTCCCTCCCCAGTCCTTGAAACCTTTCTCTAGTCCTTGGCCACCTTTCATATTTTCTGTCTCTAGAGATTTGCCCGATCTGGGCATTTCATATATATGAAATTATGTCATACATAGCTTTTCGGATGTTGCTTTTATTTATCCATGTGGACGCACAGATCAGTACTTTATTCCTTTTTAGGTCTGAATGAAGAAGCATAGTTGGAAGAGTTAAATTTGCCAGAGGAGTTTTGTGGTAAAACTGCAACAAACACAAAAACCAAATGATCAGAAGACATACTGTTTCTTTCTGCTCATGGGAAGTTTTGAGGAGTAATGTGGATGCTATTCCAATATAGGTCCTAACTTTTGTTGTGGGGAAAGATGTCTGCAGTGTTCCTGTTGTCGTCATTAGGCTTATTAACTAGACCAAGCCAGGGAAAGAGAAAGAGCACAGCAAGGAAACTATGGGGGCATCTCAGCAAGATAAATGATTTTATGGGGGGGGTGAGATTTGGACTTATGTCGAATGATTCTAAAAGGGATTGTGGAAGAGGGGATTAACCCTGGATGGCATCATGAAGCAGGCACAGTTTAGTTATTGGCTATCTCAACACTCTTTGTCCAGGGTGGAGGAAAAATAGGAAAAGGATACAGAAATCACTGGCAAGAAGGCTGTGATCCCAAAAGGAGAGATTTTGCAGCTCTCCTGTGGCCTTAGGAGAAGGTACAACTGGGGTGATACATGATGCTTCCAAGCACATGTATCAGCCTGTGGTGGCTGTGCTGCTGCTGGCCGGGTCTGAGTCTGTTAGAGACACTGCAGAACTGATTTTCATGCTCTCACATGGGAGAGATACATGATGCTTCCAAGACGGAGGAACCAGAAGACTTGGTGAGGCTAAGCAAGTGTAGACGCAACCAAACTGCTATATAGGATGGACCCTTTACTCATAGTGGTGATATCCCTTCCCAAAACCTTGGTGGTCTTCTGGTAAATAGAGATTATGAATTATCAGAAGGAAAGGCGAACTCAGCTCGTTGACATCTGCCAGCTAGATATGACCTACATGCTACATATCTTGCATGTTTTTTCTCTTGTAGATATAAATATTAAGGAATAATTAAGTCTGTCTTTCAACCAAAAAAGTATGTGTAAACATACTTGTGTTCGTCAGGATAGTCATTCACTTACAGATTCACTGTACTTAGCACTGGGATGGACTGAACAGGATACGGTTCCTGCCTGAAAGAGTGTAAGAGCGCTGCCCTGCAGAGCACCCCGTGATACGGAATGTTCTCCTCTGTGGCCCGAGTGGTTCTCACACACATGACTCCCAAGCATGTGAAATGTGCTCATGTGACTAAGGAACTGCACTTTTACTTATTTTTATTAGTTTAAATATCACTAGTGGTTTGTGAGGCCAGTGGCTATCATTGGATAGTGTGGTTCAGTAAAATGAGAGAAAGAAGCGCACGGTGCAGGATGTATGCGTGCTCCAAGACAAGGTGCTTCAGAAGCTGAAGACACAGTCTGGGGCAGGTAGCAGGGGAAGCACTCAAGGAAAGGGGATAGCATAAAAATGGATTTTAAAACAAAATAGGCTGGGGTGTAGTTTAGTGGTAGAACCCATGCTTAGCATGGGTGAGACCCTGGGTTTGATCCCCAGTACCACACACAGAATAAGAGCAGTAGTAAAAAGAATAACAACAGTAATAATAAGGGGCTGGGGATGTTACTTAGCAGTAGAGTGCTTGCTTGGTATGCTTGAGGCACTGGGTTCAATCCTGACCATAACAATTATAGTAGTAATTACAAGAGAAGGAGTAGAGAAGGTTCATGCTAGGAAAGAGTCATTGTCTGTAATAATATTGATACTTTTAGAATTTATCTGCAAGTTCAAGAGAAGGCACATGGCTTGGTAGGGTCAAAGTGTATTTTACTATAATATAATCACTATATGAAATGGCTTTTGTGGTGAAGAGTTACTTAAACCAATTTAAAACAGATTTAGCATTTATAATGTGGTATATGTTATTAGAGAAATTGTATCATTAGGCTTATGAACTAGATGAAACCAGGGAAGACAGATACAGAAATTGTAAAATAGATACTTATGTAAAATAGGTACAGAAATTGCTCATGTAAAATAAATATGGAAATTGTCATTATTGCTCCTTTTACAGAAAGAAAACTGAGACTGGGAAGTCAAAGGAATTTGTCCCAGGACACACAATGAGTGGACAGAGGCAGGATTTAAATCCAGCCCTGCTTGGTTTAAGAATCAATCTTAGCTAGGGATGGTGACTCACTCCTGTAATCCCAACACTTGGAAGCTGAGGCAGGAGGATTGTTGCAAGTTTGAGACAAGCCTGGGCTACAAAGTGAGCTCAAGGCCAGCCTGAACTGCATAGTGAGACCCTGTCTCAAAAAACAAAAAAACACCTTTAGTTAATAAATCTCCCAACTTAAATTGGTTTCACCTTGGATGGTGATGGATTTCCCTAAGTATGTCTTCCATCATTTGTTTCTGACCATTAGAAATCTCACTGATGCTGTTATTGTTGTCTCTGATTTGATATTGAAAATGTTTTCTGGCTGAGAAGACAGGTATTGTAAGATAGTCTGTTCCGTTAATAAAGCATTTCACAAACTCAGGTTTTGGAACTAGCTCTATTAAATCTTTCCCTTCTTTTTTTCTGTGTATTTATGGCACTAGGAGCCTTTTATGTCCTAAAATGGAGTAGTTGGGGAATTAGTTAAATTGGAGGGCCTGGCCCATTCATTCCCAAATTTGAATGGCTCCTGTGACTGCCAGAGAACCCTTGTTTCTGTGTGGTAGGGAAAGGCTTGTTATTTGAGCCTTCACATCTCAACCTAAAGGTCATGACCCTGGGCTCTGACTCCTTTCCTTTTACCCTTCCTGAAGGGTAGGGACATCTTAGGGACTCGATAAAGGCTTCGCTTTTCTTAACTAAAAGGAATCAGATCTTTGCACCTGTCTGGCAGGCATGGTCAAGTCTTGAAAGTACAAGTTGAGTATCTCTTAGCCAAAATGCTCTGGGTGTTTCAGGTTTCGCAGTTTTGTGGGGGTGGATTTTGAAATATTTTTGCACATTTTGTCAACTGAGCATCAGTGCTCAAAAACATTGTAATTTCAGGTTTTGGATTTTTTTTTTTAATCGGTACCAGGGATCAAACACGAATGCCTGCTTACAAGGCAGGTGCTTATGCCACTGAGCTAAATCCCCAGCCCTGGTTTTGGATTTTTAGATTAGGTTTGTTCGACCCATATCCTGTCCTAGCAGAGGAAGTACTTGGGCTTTGTCAGAGCTGTTTTGTTTTGTTTATCATTTTGTTTTCGCACATAAAAAGAAGCAAACCAAAAAACCTCATTTGCTATTTTTCCTGAGTCTTCTGAGAAGTCCATCTCAAAGTCATATGAAGGTACATTTAATACTAATTTGACAGGCTTTGCGAGTATGTAGGAAGAAGGCATGCCCTCTGTTGCTAATACAGGAGAGAGATTACAAAATGGGCAGGAAAGGGCCAGGGATTTAGCTCAGTGGCATAAGCACCTGCCTGGCAAGCGTGAGGTTGTGAGTTTGATCCCTGGTACCAAAAAAAAAAAAAAAGGGCAGGCACCCCTAAGGGTCTCAGAAGATGCAGATTAGTGAACAGCCAGCTCTGCAGAGGGAGAATTGGCATCAAGTCTTACAAGGGGCAGGGTCAAGCCATAGAACAGACCAGCAGCCTCTGCATGGAATGCATGTCTGGACAAAAGCACAGCACAGGGGGAGTCAGTTTGGCATTTAGGTGCTTTTAAAAACCACTTTCCTAGCCAGGAGTTGCGGGCCATCCCTGTAATCCCAGCACTCGTGAGGCTGAGGCAGGAAAGATCATGTGAGTTCAAGGCCAGCCTGGGCTACATAGTGAGTTCAAGACCAGCCTGGGCTACATAGTGAGTTCAAGGCTAGCCTGAACTACGTAGCAAGATCCTGGCTCAATAAATTAAATAAAACAACTTCCCTAAAGATTCTACTGTGATTGATTAAGGTGTAGCCTGACATCAGGGTTTTAGTTTTATAAATGATTGTAATGTACAGCCAAGTGTGAGGACCACTACTAGACTCACTCTGCACAGTGTGGCCCTTGGACCTGGCTTTCCCTGGAAACTTGTGAGAAGCGTAGAATCTCAGGCCATGCTCCATACCTTGGATCAGACTTTGCACTGTCATAAGATCCTGGGTTTCTCCTCTGTACAAGTTTGAGGAACCCTGCTCCAGAGAAAAGATGAGAAATGGGACTGAGAGGGCCAGATCACCTCACTAGATTTTCCCAGATTTTGTGCTAACCTGGGGATGGGTTATAGTTGTGGAATGATAATGTTCTCTCATCCAGCCAGTCTGATGCTTCTGCTTCTCCTTCCTCCAGTTATCTCCATTTGTGCTCCACAAATATTAGCACGTGCTACAGGGGCGTTGTGAGGGAGAAAGCAGGGAAGCAGCAACCAGAGAGTTGGACCTGCCTGTAGTGGAGATCTCCTGGAGTGTTTTACTCAAAAAGTGTTATATGTGCATGATGTGATGTAGATGTGTGTATGTGTGTGTGTGTACACATGCGTGTGTGTTCTGAGTTTGGCAGATAAACTAGGGGAGAGTCACAGTGATTCACATGTAAGCAAGAGAGGCCAAGACTGCAGGATCGGGTCTGGTTGTGCATAAGCATCTGAGCAGCAGGACTAGGGTGTAGCTCAGTGGTAGAGTGAATACCTAGCGCAATGTATGCGGCAACAGGCACACACGATCCTCTCTGTCCGCCAGTTGCCCCAGTGGCCGAGCATTGGGTAATGGTTGGCTTTTCTAAACTAAAACCTCAGTCTTCAGGCTTAATTGCTGTGTTGGCACTTTGCAATAAATAAGTGGGTTTGGGGCTGCTGTTTGGGGCACTTAGTCTTGGAAAAGTTTACCATCCCTGACCTATTGTGTGTGAGGGCTTGGGTTCAATCCTCAACTGTACCCCTCAACTTCAAATCTGGGTAGCACTTAGGGTACCATCCCTCAACTCTTCAGGAGAAACCTAGGAAAGGAATGACAGCAGATTCTTCTGTGTCTTTTTGATGACACTGTCTAACTTTATCTTTGCACAGCATTTTCTTCAAGAGGGGGGAGAGTTTCTGATAATTCAGATCTACTCCGCGTAAATACAGTCATAAATGTGCAGCCCCGCTTGGCATGGTCCCCTCATGCTTGGCAGATAGGATCATGGGACTTGAGGATTAGTGGTGATTTCAAAGGAGAGAGGAAAACAATGATGCTCATCATTTGATGACTGGACAGAAAGAGGAGTTTCAGGAAAGGGAGAGGTTAAAAGTCCAAGTATGAAAGGCATGCTGTTATGGAGGACTCGGGCAGTTCAGTGGAGCAGGGACAGCTCACCCACGGAACCCAGAGGGTCCAGATTGTTTTTTGGGGAGGAGCTGAGTGATTAGTGTGCTATATTGATTTATTGTTTAAGGCCAAGCTGAACTTTTATCTCTTCTGTGAATTTTCCCAGTTGATAGAGTACTTTCTTGTGTGTGTTCTCTCCCTTTCTTCCTGGTTGGTGCTTCTTGTTTCTTCTTTCCCTCTCTCCCGCCTTCATTCCTAAACTCTTTTTTAATGATTTAGCATTTTTTGCCCTGATATTTGAAGAATATTGTGACTCATTTAGGGTTTTTGTTTTTGGGATTTTACAATATCACCTCCTAAAGTAGTTGATAAATGGACATGGGATGTGTCTTACTCTTCCGCCGCTCCTGAGAACTTCGCCTTTTGGTAAATGTGTAAAATAATGATGCTTTGATTTTCTAAGATTAGCCATTTTCAGATATGAAATAGCTGTTTTCAGAAGTTCTCATAATTGAATATAATCAATTAAAAATAATTCGCCTCATGCTTTTTGTTGTTTTCCAAGTTTTTTAATGTAAAAAAAAAAACGGAATAGAGAGGGAACACAGAAGAAGCTTGAAAAGCAGTAAAAATGCAATATGTATTTTAAGAACTGCATGTTGTATATAGTTCCAAAACAGAGAGGTATTGGATAAATATTGGGATCTTTTGTGATTTTAGCTGCTCATTTCAAAACAGGTTTTGGAGAAGATAAAGGTATAGAATCTCCATAAATACTTCTGTTTTCCTAATTTTTTAAATATGGTACTCATCCCTTAGTCTCTCATCTTGTATTTGGCTGGCAGCTGGCTTTCTTTTCTTCCCCTCTTCCCTTCTTTCCTTCTTTTCTCTTTCTTTTTTTTTTTCCTATTTGGAAATGGTACCATTTGTTGTAGGAATGATTCCTGCAGTCAAAAATATAACTAGTCATTTGAATGTGACTCACTGAGATATTTTAACTGGTCATACTTTATGAGCAATTAATTACACTTAATTGCTTTAATAATTTTACTTAGTTTTAAATAATGGCACAGTACTTTCATAGAACCAGGAAATTTACCAAAATTCAAAGGACATATTTTGAAACTAGGGACACTGAAAATGGCTATCAACTTTTTTAGGGGAAAGTTACATTTTAATTATGGTCTGTTAATGATATTAGACATTATGGTAAAAAAAATGCATGCATTATATAGGAAACCAGCTAGAGCTTAATCAGAGCAGAACAATTTTACCAAGATTAAGTCATCTCTTATTTTACCGAAGACCTAAGCTGGAGGAATCCTTTTTAAAGAATTCCTTAATGAAACAATCAGTAGTTTATACCCTTAAAGAATTTTTTATGGTATAATAATGAACATTTATAACAGAACAAAAATAAGCCATTTCCTAACATTAGCCTCTCTGCCTACGGAGGTCATAAAAATTGTTAATGTAAATGAGGTTGCCTTCTGTTGTGTGATGCTAATAGGAAATGGATCATTGGGGTTTATGGGGTACTTAGCCATTTTGGTTCATGATAAATGGCTGACTTCAAGTGACATTCCTTCCCTGATTTCCTACTATTTATCACCTGGAAGAATGGAACCCAAACATGAAGTTGATTTTGAAGTTGTGAAGAGTTACACTGTGGTGTAAAACCATCATAAGCCAATGTTGTAATTGATTTAGGAAGAAATAGTATGAATGAAAACACTCATAAATGTTTTATGCGCCTGTTTTCTTTTGTTCAAAAGCCAGGAATTTTTTTTTTTTTTACTTTGTCTTATCCTGCTGTGACTTCTGTTGTCTCTTCCCCTTCCCTTCCCCCTCTCCAAACATTCTCTGGTTTTGAAAACTCCCGAGATTTTTATCTTTGCAGATGCTTTGATGTAATTGTGTTGTTTTGCTCTATAAAACCAGCCCAAAGTAAGAAGAATGACTGGGGCATATTTTCAGTTGTGTGTCCATCGGCATTATACAAGACCAGTGTGGACAACTTTCACTGCTGTATTCTTACTGTCACACTGTTTTCTCCCCTCCTCCTCATGTTCTTAGATACTAAGTCCTCAGCACTGCTCTGCTTCCTGGACGCACACTCTCCCTGAGTAGGGAGGGAGGCTGCCTACTTGAGGAAGAGCACATTAGTGTTGGTGCAGTCTTAGAAAATGATTCCCCAGCTTCTTTTGGGGGAGATTTTTCTGGCGTTTTAAGACACGTCCGCTGTATAGTCATACCTAATGTATGCCTGAAGGAAGTTTGAGTCTTTCTTGTGTTGTCTTAATGTTTGCCTTTGAGTCAGAGCTTGTATTTAATTCAGTAGTATGTTTGTCTTCATGTTACTAGCATTTTGGAGAATGCTTGATATCTTGGCAGGATGCTATCTAGAAATATGTTTCTGCAGATTGTCTTAGAATCCTTTTAGTGTAATGGAGATAATTTGCTGCTTATTTCACTGTTTCTTAAAGGGATTTTTGAACCACCTTATCTCTGTGCTTTGTGAGAATGAGCTAACAGGTGTTTGTTCTGTAGAATTTGGAAGGAAAGCTCTTGGCTCCCCTCCCAGTGCTGGTATCCGGAAGCCCTCCCAGGAGCTGTATTTGACTCAGATATTTCAGATATTGCTAGCAGATTCCTCTGAGAGGCTTTTCATGGAGTCCAACTAACCTTTTTAGCAAATGGCATTCATGCATATATTGCTTATAAAGAACTCTAGGCCAATGCCCAGGATATAGCGAGTGGCATGGCGCCTGCCTGGCTATTGCAAGGTTGTGAGTTCAGCTCTTTCTCATTCATTTCCACCTCTAGAATTACAAATGCTGGTGAAATCCAGAGAGAAAGTCTGTGAGTTCTAAAACTGAAATTTAAATCAGGATTTGTAGGATGGTTTTTGCTCGTGAAATCCTAGAAATAGCTCATACAACACAATCTGATTATGTAAATTTATATAAATCCTATCATTCTTTTAAAGATTATTGTGATACTGGATAGAAAACAAAATCTGGTTTTTACTCTCAGATTCATTGAGCAAGAATCACTAATCTTAACTGTTCACTCAGTTCAGCTCAAACCATGGGCAAATCTTTTAATGATCAGTTCTGATATGCTGCAGTAATCTATGTAGATTGTTGAAATACATCCATAATTTAATTTTTGGCCTACATTTGCCCGGTGGGGGATCAGTGACATGGAGGCTGGGCTGGGAGGAGGTGGCAGAAGGAAGAACTCTGGAGGGAGGCAGGGCTGGCAGAAGGGAGCTACGAGTAGTAAGTAGGGTGCACAGGGGCACCCCAGTGGACCACACAGCCGACACCACTTCCTACTTCTTAACTCTGGCACCTTAAAGTAATCATTAACGGCCTTTTGTTTTCACCCTTCTTCATTCTTTTTCTCCTTCTGCCCTCCCCCCACAAATGGAGATAGATATGTCGAAATTAAGGAAAAGTAGATGAAGATCAAAGATACTCAAGTTTCTCTGGGGCAGGTAAGTAGTGTAAGGATTGGAGCAAACACCGCTTACCATCTGTACTGTCTGAGGAGTGAACCACTGGTGCTGAGGGAGACAGTTCTATGTTCCAGGGTTTTAACTGTTATCTTCAGTTTATGCAGCTGCCACTTCTGAAGGCAGTATGTTCTTGAGTCTAGATCTTCAGGTTGGTCCCTTTAAGGTGAAACCGCAGGTTCAGAGGGCTGGATTCTTACCCTGGTGCTGTTAACATCATCTGTCAGAATTGCACAGAAACTGCTACAAACCTCTCAGTATTTGTTATTAAAAATAGGAAAAAAAATAGAAGTTCCCAAATAGAAAAGAATTATTCTTTGGAAGTGTGGTTTTTGTTTGTTTGCTTTTTAAATTCTGAAATGTGTTGGAAATAAATTTTTGGAAGGGCTAAACAGTTCAGCATAACTATCACATTAGCCAGGGACTCTTAGTTTTGAACATCTCACTAAAGACTCAGTTATCTGTTAATGATTTTCTCCCTTCACTTACTGATTCAAAGGTGCGATGTTAGTTTTACTCTGTAGGCTGTTACTTTGCTGCCTCTTTGCACTTCAAAAAGCTCTAAGGTCACTCAACTGATTATGACTTTGCCACTTCCTTCCCTATTGTTCTTACAAAGGACTTTTGTGGGTTTGGACCCTTCTATAGAGAAATCAGCCTAAGAAAAAATCTGGATATTTGCATATTTATTAAATTCAACATGTCTGCCTCTCACTTAAAACCTGTTTAATTGCATAATTTATAAGGTAATACTTACTGAGACTTGAGAATTCCTCTTAGGAGAGCTGGAATGTCTCAGCTTTCCTTTTTTGCTGAATTGTGCAATAGAATAAAAGAGCCAGGAGTTGAAACTACTGTGTGTGTAAGGGGGGGAGGGCAACCAGCTCAGAAGATGTTCACATTTCCATGAGATTCAACCGATGTACAACTAAAATAAATGAACAGTGGAACATGTCAAGGCAACATTGACACCTTGCAGTGTACCGCTTTTTGTAGAATTTGCTTTCCTTTGCTGTAGCAGCACTGTAACCCTTTCCTGCAGTTGTTGCACCTCCTCTTAGATGTCATCTGTGCTCAGGTTTCAGCTGGTGAACCCATGCCTTTGGCTCTGAGCCAAAGCCTATGCTGTTTTTATTTTATTTTATTTTTCTGATTGTGACCATTCTCTGCTGCAAGTAATTATCCGTTATATAATTTTCAGTGTGGAAACACATTTTTTTTTTTCAGTACTGAGGATCGGACACGGGGACTAGGCAAACACTTTACCACTGAGCTATATCCCTACCCTCTTTCTCCTCCTTTTTGAGATGTGACTTCACTAAGGTGCCCAGGCTGACCTCAAACTTGCAATCCTCCTCCTGCCTTGGACTCCAGGGCAGCTTATGTGCCATTCATGTGCACTTGTGCCACTGCTTTGAATGAAGTTGCTAAGAGCACTGAGCAATGAGTCCAGTATGTTTCAGTTTGGGGTTTTATGATACTGCTTCAACAGCGTCCTGTGCTTTTTAACACTTCAGTATGGAAGGAACAACAGCCTATAGCGTAAAGCTACAGACACAGTCTCTTTCTTTTGTGTATGTTTTTAATAATATTTTTCATTCTGATTTTTTAAAATGTATGACTGACCTCTCCCTAAAATACCAGGTTCACATATACACATACCACTATATTACTGAGTATCTCAAATATAATAAGTAGAAAATATAACTGATTCCCCTGCATGACCCAGTCCTGCCTCTTAACTACTTTTCTCTGTTTCTCATCCTTTCCAGTTATTTATGATACCTAGATGCTCAAGTCAAAAACCTAAACATTATTTTCTTTTTTCCTTCTTATACTTACCACTCATTGTATTTGCCAGCTGATATTTCTCCAGAAAAGGATTCTTTGTGTCTGTTTTCCACTGTATTTCCACACACCATCATTCCTACCTTGAGTGACTGCCTAGGCTTCTCCCCCCTGCATGTAGACCCAGAGTAATCCTTTTAAAACAGATGTCAGGTCCTGTTCGGCTTGAAGCCCCAAGGCAACTTCTCATCATTGTTGGAACAAAACCCAAATTCCTTGGCCAGCAGGCCCTGCATGGACTGGTATCTGGCTATTTCTCTTCTCTTATCTCCTATCACTTTCCTCTTACTAACTCACTATTCCTCAAGCACAGCCAGCACATTCCCACCACCGGGCTTTTGTCTTAGCTGATCTTTGTCCTGGAATGCGCTTTCCTAGTTCTTGGCATGGCTTCCTTCTCCTGTTCAGGTCTTTCCTAAAATGTCAAAGAGGCCTTGCTCACATATCTCTGTTACGCCCCTTCTTCCCCTGTTAATGTTCATCCCATTTATTATTTCAGTCCTAGCAAAGATCACTCTCTAAAGTTCTTAGTTACTTATTATTATATTATTACAACTCGCCATTATACCAGGCCAGACACCTTATCTGTCTTACCTACCAAGGTATCTGCCATGCTTGGAACATCACCTGGTATAGACAGTTGGTGCTCACTAAATGTCTCCAGTTAAATTTATGAATAAGGATATTGAGGCACATGAGGATTATAAACTGCTGGACTTACATCTTATATTTAGTGACAATAGTTATACCAAATCTTCTGACAGTTAGATGGCCCATAGGCAAGGGAATAAACCTCTTTCTTTTGGTTATTATATTAAAGACAAGGAAAAAGGGATTAGTATTTCGGTCAGTTGACTTTGTCTCTTGGAAAGCTATGCATATAAAATGGTCATCAGTTATCAATGCTGTATATTAGTTATTTGAAATTTGGTGTGAGTGATGTACACTTGAATAATAGTACAAAGTATACCCCTTGCACATGGGAGTCTGAAACTGTGCTAAGTACTCATTATGATGAGAACAATTTGCACTGAATAAACAGTAACCATGCATACGTCTGTCTCTGTCTCTGTCTCTGTCTCTATCTCTCAAGATAGCATCAGATTGCAGATTGAGACTGGTAAACAGCAGTTTATTTAAAGTTTCTAAATGTATGATATCCCAAGTATTGATGAATGTATAGATGTTAAAAATTACCATTTATTTTGTGACTGAATCTTTGCAAATTAAGTATAACAAATTGAATGTATGCCTCTGGGGAAGGCAGGAGAGAGGAAAAAGTGGAAAGATCTCTTTCTTCCTCTTGCTGTGGTTTATTAATAAATGTCAGTAGCAGAAAGGTCACAGGCTCACCAACATTAAAAGATGATAATGATGTTTTGGTTTTGTTTCTTTTGTTTCTGACACCTCTCTAGAATTCTCCTTACTCTTCTTCCCTGTCATCTATTATTTTCTGTCACTTGATTGATAGTATTTTCCCTTCTACTTTTTATGAAATAGAGCAGCCTTTGAAGTTAAGAACTTTTCTCACTAACATTCCCCATAAACTTCCAAGCCTTGCCTGCTTTCTGTGTCCTATTATATGGTAGCAACTTTCCCTTAAGATTCTTGGGCAACTTCTCCTCCCCTCTATTCTGCTGGCAAACCCCCAAATCTCAGTTCTGCTATATTTGACAGAAAAAATTTCCATTATATGCAGCCATCACTATCAGTCCTTTGACCACTTCTTACATTTGTGTATTTGTGACTGTCTGATTCAGATCAAGTGGAAGTAGGATTCATAGTTTCTGTTATTTGAACTTTCTTCTTACTTGAGATTTGGTTTTTGTCTTGAATAAAATTCTGTTTTTAAATTAAGATTGGATTTTAAATTCTCATGTAGAAAGAGTTTAAAAGTGATTTTTTCTCATTGGATTATGAATCAATTGATCACGAATAAGCAAGATAGCGAGACACCCCCAGGTCAGGCCAGCTGTTGAGCTTTCTCTGCCCTAGAGTCCTACACAGGAGACTGCCCAAGAGCTGCAAAGCTCTGGCTCCAGTGTCTGCCTTCTTCCCACTCCAGCAGGGGACCCAAGGAAGGGAGGAGAGGAGGCCCAGCTCATCACTTTCCCCACCTTCTGGTACTGCCTTGGGCTGCTTGTGCTCCTGACCTAAGGTCACGGTTCTTCACTGTAAGACTTTCTCCTTTTAGGTTCCTGTAATCAATCCTTCCTCTCATCCATTTCCCCTAGGAGTGGTTAAAAGTTCTGCTGTCTCTAGTGCCACATTCCTGGGTGAAAGCCTTTCTCCTGGCCTCACATATTTGCAGGATTAAACAATGGCCAGGAGCATCACTACCACCATCTCCTCCATCACCTGTAAGAGCTGATTGTGTGTGTGTAGGGGACCTGCATGTTGCCTTAATTCTCTTTGGAGTATTAACACCACATAGTGCTTTGCTTAAGCCTCATGATTTATTGTGTTTGATTGGGTCCTACCACTGGTTATAAATCTGATGCATAGTTCCCAAACCTCTGCCAGTGCTCTTTGTAACCTAGACCAAGGGAGAAGGTGCCAGTCTGATTTCTGTGTCCCTGAAGCTTACAGTGCTGTGGATCCTCATTTGTCCTCAGTCGTCTCTGGCCTTGAGAATGTGATAATAGAGCAGAATATCACCAGTCTGTCTGGTTGTGCCTGATCCTGGTCTGTTCAGTTTTTAGTCCCTGATTCCTAGTGCTATATGGTGACCTTTGTGATTATTTTTATCTATTTTTTATTTTTTTGAGAAAAGGTCTTGCCATATAGTCCAGGTTGGCCTCAAACTCACTATGTAGCCCAGGCAGGCCTTGGACTTGTAGTGATCTTTCTGTCTCAGCTTTGAAAAGTGCTGCGATTACAGGCATGCGCTACCACGCCCAGTGAGCTCTGTGATTCTTAAGTATGAACATTTCCTGACAACATAACAGGATTTCTTCTGTGCCTTGATCTTGTTGGACAGAAATCTTGGAGGACATTGAGGAAATCCTCTGAGTAGATGGAAAATTTCATTTGAGTGCAAGTCTTTTTAAGTTAGCATAGGGTAAAACGTATTCAGAAGCAGGTGCCCAAATTTCTTGAAAAATTATCTTTAAAGGGTTTCTTCTCTGTAGGTCATCTCTTGGACTATTGACCACATTTAGGAAATACTATTTTGCATAGTTTAGTTGTAACCACTAAAACTTCAGACTGTATGACTTTTCCTTACATTGTTCTCAATAGTGGCTGCATCAAAAGAGTCAGAAGACATATAGTGTTAGGTTAAGAAAGGTGTGACGTTCTCTTCCTTGTTGGGGGAGTGATGTGTGGGAATGGCCCAGTTAGTAAGGCTTCAGTGGCATCTTTAGCATCATTAAGTGATGATGTTTTGGCAAACCTTCATTTTGTACTCTGAATGAGAGATGTTGTCAGTCTATACAGCTAAAAGTCTCCCTTATATTTGCAGGGATAGAGTGGGGGCTCTGTGGCCATGTTTCAGAGTTCTATAGCATGGGGGCAGCCAGAAGAGAATTCATTACACTTTACTGAATGACCAGGGCCTGTATGAAGGAATATAAGTTGTGATAGATCTTTTGCCCTCTGGCCCCCAACTCTGTCTTCTGTACCCTGCTCTAAGTGTATCTGTGCCCTTTTTGTTACTGATTTATCTTTCCCCTTCTCCATGGGTAAGCAAAATACAATCTATAGCTGTGAGGTTTCATTTATACAGGGTGTGGCAAAATACAGTCTGTAGCTGTGTGATTTCATTTATTCTGTCCGGAATCATTTTTAATAGTCACATTGAGGAGTGTCACTGGCATCTAATGGGTAATGGCTAGTGCTACTGCTAAATATCCTAAAGTACACAGGATGCGCTCCCATTACAAAGACTTACCAGGAAAAATAGCTTCCAATCCTTCTCCTCCTTTTCTGTAGTGCTGCTGGATCTTTTCTATACCCATGTGTATGAATCAAGGTCCTAGCAGGAAACATATGACAGATTCAATTGGGATGATTTGAGGAGCATTTCATAAAGCATTGCAGAGCAGCAGGAAGGATAGTGTGGGTCCCAAAGATGGGCAACAGGGTGCTGATCTGATCTTAAAGTGTCCAACAGGACTTTTAGTGGTGATGCAAGTGTCTTAGACAGCAGCTGCTATTATGTGTGGCTGTTGAGCACTTGAAATGTAGCTGTTGCCACCAAGTACTGAGTTGTTGATTCAGTTTTTAAATAGCTGTGAAGTCTAGACCATCGGTCCCCTGTCTGAATACCTTGGTTTACAAAAGACAGGCAGAAAAGATAGCTACTGAGAGAGAAGAGAATCGATGAGGGGGTTGAGAGGAAGGGGCTAGGGGAGTGTGTTTCCAAAGATACCATGAGACAGAAAGCAGTGTGTTCTTTTCTGGAAAAAGCAGAAGTATGGTATTTGTTTCTGTTTTGTCTTTTAAGACAGCAATCAGATTCTGTGGGTCAGTAATTTAAACCATGTGGAGCACATTATCTTTCTCTCTGTCCCATAATATCTGGGGCCTAAGCTGGACAGGTGAGTGATTGGGGACCAGTGCTTTGGCAGAGACAACTGATGCTGGGTTCAGATGGCACTGTCAGTGGCACCGCTGATGGCTTGGGCTTCTTCACAGCATGAAGCCTTAAGCATATTTCAGCTTCTTTCATGGTGGGATGGGACTTTCAGAGTCAGTGTACCTAGGAGTGTGGCAGATCTGTGCAGCCTTATGTGACATAGCTGCTGAAATCACGCACCTCACTTCTGCCTCACAGCAGTTTAGCAGGCACAGACCTGCTCGTTTTCAAGGCGTCAATACATAAACCTCCCTGCTCATCAAAATAAATATCAAAGAATCTGAAAGCATATTTTAAAAGCACTCCCTACTTACCTGGCCTTTAATTTTTTTAAATTGACATATAAAAATTGCATGTTTATTGTGTGCAGCATGTTTATATCTGTCATACAGTGCCTAAATCAAGCTAATTTGTAGATGCATCACCTTGCATATCTGGCTTTTTCTTTGGTGAGAACACTGAAAGTCTATTGTTATAACAACTTAAAGAATATACAACACATTATTATCACCACGTTGTACAGCAGATCTCTTGGATGTATTACTCTTATCTGCTTAAAATTTTGTATCTTACTAACATCCCCCCAGTCTCCCTTCTCCTTCCTCTGATTCTCTGGCCATCATTCTACCATCCAATTCTATGAAGGTTTTTTTTGCTTTGTTTTGATTTGGGTTTTTTTGCTACCAGGGATTGAACTCATGACCGCACACTTGCAAGACAGGCTCTCATGCTGCTAAGCTAAATCCCCGGCTCTATGAGTTTTTTATATTCTACATGGCATTTACAACAGGAAAAGCTTGGAGAGACGTTTTTGTCTGGAAATGATATGAGGCAGGGCCCAGAAAACTACCTCATACTTGTTGAAAGATGAAGCCAGTATGAACTTCTCATAATGAATGTGGTTATTATGTACTGCAAACATGTACTAATAAAAATAAAAAAGAAAGGTGAAGCTATATATTTATTTTAGAGCAGACAAGAGATTTGGAAGAGAAGCAGCTTTTGTTGGTGAACTCAAAGAAGTATGGAGGGAATAAATGGTGGTGTATAAAAGAAGTGGAAGGAGAGAAAGGCAATTGGTAACAGAAGGGGTAGACGCAGTGGTAGCAAATCTATGGCACACCTGCCACAGTGGGCTGTTTGTATCATTGAAAGCTCTGAAAGCCATCTCAGGGCTAGAAATAGCATGTGATCAAGTCAGGTGAAGGACATTTCTCAACAGAAAAATAGCTTCTAATCCTTCTCCTCCTTCCCTCTAGTGCTGATGGATCTTTTCTATACACATGTGTATGAATTAGGGTCCTAGCAGGAAACACATGACAGATCCAATTGGGATGATTTGAGGAGCATTTCATAAAGCAGTGCAGAGTAGCAGGAGGGATAGTGTGGGTCCCCAAGATGGGCAACAGGGTGCTGATCATCTGGAGGCCTGAGTGGTAAGGGAGAGGGCCATTCCTCGAACCCAGCCAAGCAGAAGTCCATGAAGACAGGGCTGCAGATGGGAGCTGTGACCTTCAACACAGGAGTCAGGCAGCTGTACCAGATCTGTCTGGTATGACAATACCCTGACTTCATCCCCAGCTTCCTTGTTTTCCCTCCAGGGCGCCCATGGCCCAGCCTTGAGCAGAAGCCAGAACACAGGTCACTGTGTGTGTGGGGGGGTGTGCTTCCTGTTCAGATCAGAGGCTCTGAGCATGCTTTTCCCCTCCCTCTACCTTCTCCTTCCCATCTCAACACCCCTAATGTAACTTTTTCCTCCCACTGATTCTCAGCTTTCTCTTGTTAGCTCCATCCTGTCCTTTATGGCTAAGATTATTTTAAGTCTGGCAAGTGGCATATAGAATTGGTGATGTAACTCAGTGAGACCGCTTCTCAGAATCTGTGCCCTGCCTGCCTGAAAACAAGCTCTTAGGCTCTTTGCCTCTTTAGCCTTCTTACAAATGCCTGAGCTCACTTGTATGGACCAAAGCTCTATAACTTCTGTCCATCCTGAGGTCAGTTTTCTGTGCTAGAAGCAGCCTTTGTGTCTTTTCTTAGGTATAAAGTGAATGATTGCTGACCACACAGTACCCCAATATCACAAGTTATTTCGAACTTCCTGAGAGTATTGAAAAGGGCTGACTTACCTGCTAGCATTGGAAGACAGGGACATGAAAAGATGTGAGTTTACCAATCGCTGAGAGCCTAAGCTCTGGACATTGCTTACCAAGGTGATTTAATCACCCAGCAATGACATAGGGAGTGTTAAACTAGGCTGGGAGTGGGCAGAAGATATACATAGAAGGATGTTTACCAATGGATTGTGTAGGCCTAGGCCCTGGGTTGGATTTGGGAACAATGACTATCTTTAGTTGGACTGTTGTGGCCGTCTCAATGTCCTGAACTGAGTTAAAACTTTTACCTTTCGTGGTCTTTTTTTTTTTTTTTTTTTGTGTGTGTGTGTGTGTGTGTGTGTGGTCATTTTTACTTTGGAGAAGAGCCAGAAGTTTCATAGTGCCAGATCAAATGAATCAAGTGTATGAGAACATACTATAACATTTTTATGAGCCTGCCTTTGTGTTGGATGGCATTTGACAGCAGCATTCACTGTATTTTTTAATCACACCTTATAGACACTCATGAAAGAGGACCTCCAGAACTGCTTTAGAATGTGGCAAGAAGACTGGGGTAAGTGTGTTTGAAGTCAGTAGGAGTATTCTGAGGGGGACTCATGGCAACGTGTCTTTTACTGTAATAGTTTTTAAAATTTTAACATTCACTGTATATTTCTGTTATATCTTGTGTAAAAGGCATTCTGTTATGCCATAGCAAGCAACTCAGGTAGGCAGGGTTGGGTTAAAAGTGGGTGAGCAGATGAATGGAGATCCAAGATGTTGTAATTAACAGAGAGCAGAGGTCCTCAGTTTCTTTAGTTTTAGGAACTTATCTTTTGCACTCCTTTAGTTTTAGGAATTATTTTCACTCTTAAAAACTATGGAGGTGTGTATATATTATATAATTATAATTATATATTATGTATATATTATACAAGATAAAACTGAAATGAGCAGTGTGAATGAATGAGGTCAGTTTTTCCTCCCTGCACTCTTAAGTATGGCATTGTACAGTCCATGACTCCTTGGGGACTGGTGGCTGGGCCTAAGGCCTTTGGATTTGGTGAGTAGAGAGCCTGTATTGTGAAACTTTGAAAAATAATATCTGTAAAGTAAATATAGAATTAATGTTTATTAGGAATGAAGGAAGTGGTAGGGGGTGAGGAAGTTGAAATAAGCTCTTCTTAACCCTGGGTGAGGGATGGAAAGGCAGTAAGTGATTTTCTTGAGGACTAGATAGAGGGGACATTAGAGTCTAGACACTAAAGCCAATTATCAGTGCAAGAATTAGTTATTTTTTACTTCTTTTCCAAGAGCAAAATAAATAAAGCAATAAAATCCTTGGTAGATATTGAGAACAGTACTGTATTTTTATAATAGAGTCAGATAATACAAATAGTTAATAGTTAAATAATTAATAGTTACATGAAGTTTCATTTTTCTAAGTAGTTCCCAAAAAGTCACTCTTGTAACAGTTTGGAATTGGCATGGCCATGCTGAACTGGCCTGTCCTGCAGGTAGGTAGGTATACATCTTCTCAAATGAGCACTTTCCATAAATGACTCGTGAAGATAGTCCTCGGAAGAAAGACAAATTGTGCCTAAAGTGCCACCCATCCACTGCATGTCCAGCTCAGCATTGGAACTTTATTTTGAAGATACTGTGCTCTGCTAGATACCTGCTAGTCCCCAGCCAGGGGTCACTTAGCACATTGTTAAAGTATCAAGGCTGTAGCGAAGAATGCATTTTTACTGACTGCTTGTAGTGGCAAAGAGAACCTCAACAGCCAAAGGAAAACATCTCGTAGTAGACAGCAAACCAGCTGTCTATTCCATCCACCCTTCAAAGTCCACTTGTGGAATTTTGACATATATTGTACACTGTATGACCACAGGAATATGTTGGGAGACTGGGATTGTAGCTTAGTGGTACAGTGTTTGCCTGATGTGTATGAGGCCCTGAGTTTGAGCCTCCTTGGCACTGTGAAAGAAAAGTTACTCAGTACTTACTACGTGACGGTAACTTTAACCACATCACTCACTTTAATCCTTGAAGCAACTCAGCCAAACAAGTGAGCCCAGCAGTGTGTTGCAGAGAATGAGGCTTTGAGAGATGAGGAAATTTACACAAAGCTGTTTAGCTAGTAAGAGGCAAAAGAAGATGCAGAATCTTCTCTCTTGTACCTCTGTGATGTAGCATGGTCATAGCAGTGATGATCCCCAAACAACACAGCATTTGGGGCCTTCGGTGTGGGTGTAGAGCTTTCCAGTGTAACTTCATATCTAACTAATCGCACCAACAAAAAGCAAGAGAGTATCTGGGTTGTAAATACTCTCCCTTTTTATCTTTTTATCTTCTGAAAGTCATAAAAGCCTCCCTCCAAACTTGGATCCAAACCACATTTCTTAGAATCTTCTGATTCACTTGGCTTAGGTTTACATCCTCTCCCACAGTGAAATTGCAGTTATTCTCCATCTTTATTGAGAGTAAACTAATTCTGATGGATTCACTGGTTTATTTTCCCCCACTGTGCATGTATGAGGCTTTTTCACCTAAATGTTAATCTTTAATGTTTTGGTACTGGGGATATAGCCAGAGTCATCGCACGTACTGTACCACCGGGCTATATCACCAGCTCTGAATTTCAATTTTTGAAGTAAACAAAATGACCACTTACCAATGTCTTGGTTATTCTGGTGTCCAAAAGTGGGCTGTTCTTTTCTTGACTAGCTAAAACAGAAGCAATGGGGGAATTTGTGCAAGAAGGGTAACCTGTGACATGAGAAATGTTTGTCTTGCTTGTTTGCCTGTTCTTTCTGTGTCTGTTATCAGTGAGTTTTTCACCAAGGCTACTGAATTATTGTGCCTCAAACTCTTAAGTTACTATGGTGATGAGTCTACTCTGCCACAGTTTCTTTATGATACTTATTCTTTACCTAACCCATTCTTAGAATCTCAGTGGTGATAGGAGATGGTCTAGGAAGATTAGAAAGATCCCATTGTTATTAGCTGACTGCTGGATGGTAGCCATTCTTTCTGGAGTGAGATGAAGTCTCAATATTGTTTTAATGTGTATCTCTTATGACCAGGGGTGTTGAACATTATTTCGTGTATTTATTTGCCATTTCTACTTCTTCACCTGAGAAGTGTTTATTCATGCAGATGCTCATTTTTGGGTTGGGTTTTTTAATTTGGGAAGGTCTGCTTTTTATTGAGTTCTTTATATATTCTAGTTATTAGTTCTTTATCCATGGAACAGCTGGCAGAATTTTTTTCCCCACACAGTGGTTTCTCTTCCTGTGTAAAAGCTCTTTAATAAGATGAGATTCCAGTTGTTGACTTTATGATAATTCCTGTGTGGTAAGGGTTTTGTTCATGAAGTCTTTGCCTACACCAGTGTCTTCAGGAGTTCTACCTAGTCTCCCTTCCAGCAGATTTAGTGTTTCTGTTTTAATATTTAGCTCTTTGATCCATTTTGATTCTAGTTTAGTGCATAGTGAAGGATATGGGTCTAATTTTAATCTTTGGAATGTGGAAAGCCAGTTTTTCCAGCACCATTTGTTAAAGAGTCTGTCTTTCTGTCAATGAATGTGTTTGTCTCCTTTGTCAAAGATAAGGTAGTTGAAAGTGTCTGGAGTTGTTTCTGCATCTTCTAATCTGTTCCACTGATCCTGTTTTTTGTTTTTGTTTTTTTTTGCCAGTACCATGCTGTTTGTTTGTTTATCATAGTAGCTTTGTAGTATAATTTCAACTCAGGAATTGTGATGCTCCCTGCCTTGCCCTTTGCTGCCCAGAATTGTTTTCCTACTCTAGGTTCCAAATGAATTTTAGAATTATTTTCTCTAATTTTGAAAAATTATGTTTTTGGCATTTTGATTGAGATTGTATCAAATCTGTGTAACAGATTTGAACATATGGCCATTTTTACAATATTGGTTCTTCCTACCCCAAAACAAGGGGTATCTCCATTTTCTGATATTTTCTTCAATCTCCTTTTTCAGAGTACTGTAGTTTTCAATGTAGAGGTCTTTTATTTCCTTCATCAGATTGATTCCTAGGTATTTCATTTTTTTGGGTGCTAATGTGAAAGGTATTGTTTCCCTAATTTCTCTCTTAGTGAGTTTGTTATTTATGTACAGGAAGGCTATTAATTTTTGAGTGTTGACTTTGTATCCAGCTACACTACTGAATTTGGTTATTAAAGCTAGCAGGACTGTGGGGATAAAGGAACCCTTTTCCACTGCTGGTGAGAGTATAAACTGGTACAACCACTCTGGAAATCAGTGTGGAGATTCCTCAAAACACCAGAACTAGAGGTTCCATTCGACTCAGCCATTCACCTTCTTGGTATCTTCCTGAAAGAATTAAAAGCATCACACCATAGCGATATATGCATATCCATGTTTATAGTGGCAGTTTGTGACAGTTTGGAATCAGCTCAAATACCCATCAGCCAATAAATAGATAAAGAAGACATAGGGTTTTTTAATACAGTTGAGTACTACTTTGCCATAAAGAAATTGATGCGCTTGAGACATTTCTAGGTAAATGGATGCACCTGGAGATATACTCTTTTAAGTGAAATATATTCAACACGTTCAAATAGAGAGCATAGCTTCTCTGATGTGAGAAACTGGAAGTGTAAATAAGGGCCAAAATGTCTAATAAATATTGAGGAATGGGAAGAAAATGTTCAAATAAGAAGAGGAATGGGTCAGGGGTGAGTGTGTGTGTGGTGGAAGGGACAAAGAAAAAAAGAATAGAAGGAAAAAATGGAGCCAAAGGTTTTGTAAATAAAGAGGTGAAAAGGAGCTGAAGGGAGGGGAAGGGAATGGGGAAAAAAGCAAAATGTGCCACATTTGGGTACGGATTTCCTGTGATGAATGTTACCACTATGTATATCTGAAATGTACCAATACAGTAAAAAGTTTTGAAAAAGAAAAGAAATATCCCAGTGACAACTGCACATGGTAGCTGCCATTCGGGAAGCTGAAGCGGGAGGATCACCATGAGTTCAAGGTCAGCCTAAACCACATAGTGAGACCCTGTCTCACGGGAGGAAAAAAACAAAAAGAACAAGAAAGATCCCATTGGCTTCGTGAAAGCTTAGACACAGACACTTGAAAACTAGTACACTCCTCAAGGCCCAAAACAATGAATGAGTATTTCATATGCCTGATATCAGGAAAAAAGTCTGTTTGACTTAGAGTAGGCACTTGAACAATATTTATTTATCAAGAAATGGGAGGATTTTGATTAAGATGTCAGGAGGAACACCACAATCAGGGTGCCTGCTTTGTGACACAGAGAAGGAAAACCTTTTGGAGATTTGTGACTTAGTATTTTCTGCTATCCTATCTCACCGTTTGTTTGATTGTTTTTTGTGTGGAGATGGAGTCTCACTGTGTTGCCCATGCTGGCCTCAAACTCTTGGCCTCAGATCGTCCCATCTCAGCCTCTCACTAGCCAGCACTACAGGCATGCATTACCGTGCAGAGCATATGGTTTATGTTTGCTGACAGTTTTAGGTTAGGAGTTGGCAAATGTTTTCTTTATAGAGACAAGTAAGTAAATACTTTTTAGACTTGCTAGCCAGCCATACATGGCCTCTGTTGAATGACTAAACTCTGCTACTGTGGTGTGAAAGCAACTCTAGGCAATGTGGAAATGATGTGCGTGGTTGTGTTACAGTACAATTTTATTTCCAGAAACAGTCTGCGGACAAGTTTGGTGGGAAATCATTGGTTTTAAAGATTGAAGCCCTCAACTTTAAGGGTTGAAAATTAATAGACTCCATATCAGAGGATACTTTGTGGATCAGATTCCTGTGTTCAAGCAAAAAAGACTTTAAATAGCCTTGGCCTTTGTAACTAATTACTACGGGCCAGTGGCTTTGGTACATTATTAGAGGGTAGAAAGTTAGGAATTGCATTCAGTGGCTATTATCAAGAAATTAATCAATAACAAATGCTGGAGGGACTGTGGAGAGAAAGGAACCCTTCTCCACTGTGGAAATCAGTGTGGAGAGTCCTCAAAAAAACTAGGATTGGAAAGGGCTGGGGATTTAGCTCAGTGGCCTAAGAACCTGCCTGGCAAGCATGAGGTTGTGAGTTCAATCCCTGGTACAAAAAAAAAAAAAAAAAAAAACTCCAAAAACAAACAAACACTAGGATTGGAGGTCCCATTCAACCTAGCTATTCCCCTTCTGGGTATCTTCCCAAAAGAATTAAAAACATCATACCACAGCAATATACGTGCACCCATGTTTATAGCAGCACAGTTTATAATAGATAGATCTTGGAAACAACCTAAATGCCCATTGACTGAGGAATGGTTTTTAAAAAGTGGTATTTTTATACAATGAATACTACTCAGCCACAGAGGATAAACTGGAGATTTACAGATAAATGGATGCAACTTGAGGTCATACTCATAAGTGAAATAAATCAGACACATGTAAACATCATATTGTCTCACTAGTGTGAGAAGCTGAAAGAAACAACATATGTATATATATGTATAAGTATATATGTATATAAAAATAATTAAGATAGTTATAGTACTGATTTCTCTGAGGTCACTGAAGAGAAAGATTTGTGCTGGTACTGTTTGGACAATTTAATGCAGATGTCTTATGCTCTGGGTAAATGATTTAGGGACGACAGTGTGCAGTGTATGTACCATTGTTGCTCCCGATTGACATGTTTTGAAATTTTTTTCTCTTTGAAATATAATGGATTTAAAAAAAAAAAGAAATTACATTCAGGAAAATCACCTGTTAATCATTAGTTAAGGATGTTGGTTATTAAGAGTTTGTACTCTTTCACCAAGTAATTTTTCTTGGAGTTCTTTAGCAGACAACAGGAATGGTGGTGCATGCTTGTAATCCCAGCACTCAGGAGGCTGAGGCAGGAGAATTTCTGTAAGTTTGAGGCTAGCCTGGACTACATAGTGAGTTCAAGGCCAGCCTGAAATATATAGTGAGACTCTGTCTCAAAAAAAAAAAAGAAAGAAGTGAAGCAGTGAAGGCAAATATATCATTTTAAATAAAAATTTAAGAACCATTCAAGTGTTCAACATTAAAGGAATGACCATACCTATCATAAAGATATATATCCCTTACCAGCCCCTCCCCCTAACATTTTTGGGGGTCTCAGGGCAAAAGATATGTGTCTGAATATTAAAAAGTTATGAATCAAGCTAGCAGTTAAAATGTGTTTCATATTCCTAGTTGGACAAATGCACCTCCTTCTTGACCTGGAAGGCCAGGTTAAATTCAGAATACTCGGGCTTTCTAGAATGTCAGGCTAGAATGTGATGGCTTTGGGAGAGGCAGCCCCAGCTCTTCCCCACTCTGTTCTAGCTCATGTTCTACATGCTTGTGGGGACTCTCACAGCTCAGATTCAAGATCTATCTGCACCTCCCACTCACCCACATGCTTTGCAGTCTGCCTTGAGGGACAGCTCTGGAGAAGGGAATCTCAGCAGGGGCTTTTGGTCATGGTACTTCAGCATCTGAGATCTTCAAAATCCTCTAGGAGAATGGACCTCATCATCCCTGTAGCCAGAGCAGAGCTGCTGTGAAACACAGGGCCCAGGGGATGGGGAGCAGCCGAAGGGCAGTATCACCTGTTAAAAGAGTTAATGATATGAAACTCTTTGCAGTGTGATTCTAAGTGAATGAGGTTTAGAAGTCAGTATTGAAACTGCTCTTCATTATGTGAGGGAGCAATGCATACAAAAGGAACTGGAAGGAGAGTGGCAGAACTAGAGGGAAACATGACAAAATGTTGAGTGCAGTTGCCTCCGAGTGCTGAGGTTAGCGTGAATTTGGGGATTGAACCCAAGGCCTGATGGCTGGTAGGCAAGCACAGTACCACTGAACCACAACCTTAGTACTTTTTTTTTTGGTGGTAGTGGAGAGACAAGGTCTCACAAAGTTGTCCAGCTTGGCCTTGAATTTAGAATCCTCCTGCCTCAGCCTCCCCATCAGCATTACTTTTTTGTCCCTCCAGGCCTCCCACCATTTTATGACTTGAATGAGAACAGAAATAGAAGTTCTTTTCCTTTCAGGGTACCTGCAATTAATGAGAAAGTTAACACGTACAACAGATGATGATCAGTCAGAGAGTGATCATTAGCAATGCATTTCTTCTAGATTTCATCTTCTGTTTGGGTGAGAGTTTCACCCAAATAGAAGATGTTTATGTGTATATCCTGAAATAACTCAAAGAAGAAGGCATAAGCCCAGAATGTCCCAGAGTCTACAACTGTACCTCTTATGATCTTCGCTACATACATCAGGTGAATATAAGGGTGCACAAAATATGTAATTTCTTCAGAATGCACTTGGAAGCCAGGTATAAGATGTGCCTATAAGTTGCTGACTGTAGTCTACTTACTGCAGTAAACCAGGGAAGCATGTATTTGTGACAAGCAAAAAACCAATCTACCACCTTGCATTATTTAAGGCATCAGCAAAAGTAGGGCATCAGCAATTTCCTTATGTTCTGGCCTTTGTCTACGTGGTAAAGAGAGATACTGGGCTCAAATTATAGAAAACCAGAAAAAGTACAGCATTATATTATACTATTCTTTAAGGTTCCAGTTGAAATTTGTCTCCCTGATCTTTTTGTCTCTGCCAAATGGCACTGAGTCATTTTGAAGTGGCTAAAGAGCCCACACTGGGATTAATGGGCGGAACACCAGGTGCTAAGATTATTACTCCTGCCTTATCCCTGTGTTTTTGTGTTCTTGGGACTGTCTGCACTTGCTTTTTCTCATGTTACCTAGCAGTAA